>OY856409.1:521883802-523083802 GCA_963693085.1 Alisma plantago-aquatica | reverse complement strand
GTATTTACCGTAGGAGATGCCCATCATTCGGTTTGACCACCATGAATATGAAGTCGTGATAAGTCAATTCTTGAATTATCAAATATCAAGCATGATTGGTCGGGTCCCTTTTCAAAATTAATTCCATGCTTTGATAGATTTCCATTTGATGTCTTAATAGCTTTGTGCTCAGTCAAAGGAATTTACTTACATCCATTCCTCCATACAAAAGGACATGGTCACGACTTGTTGCTTTTATTTGATAAGTGATATTACTTGTCTTAAACTATTTAATTGATCAACTTTTTAATGTAAGGAAACTCAATTGTAACTTGCCTTTTTAAGTAGTAAACTTTCAGTATTTTAATTTATTCCCCCAATAGAAATGAAAAAAATTATTCATTGATTTCTTTAAATTTTTTGGACGCTCCACTTCTTTAACTCCTTCCCTACTAATTTCCATTATAGGTGTTTTGAGCAAATCTTAGGCCAGGCATAAGTTTCAAAGTTATTTGTAAATATATTTTTATTTTGTACAATAAAATTCACTTTCTAATTCATATTTAAAATTAAATTTCTAGGTGTTTTGATCATATCTCAGGCCAGCCATAAGTTCCAAGGCTATTTGGAAATATGTTTTTATTTTGTACAATAAAATTCCCTTTCAAATTCATATTTAAAATTAAATTCCAAGTTTTCATGTGAAAGATACAGCTGTTTCAGTGCTAGATATATATACTAGGAACTTTTGGATGATCTACAGGCCAGTTGACTGATTGGAAAATACAGTCAATTTTTTGGACAATTTGAAATATGTATTTCCTGTAGTTAATGGAATTCCCTTTCCAAGATTCATGAAAACATTACATTTTATGTTTATATGCAAAATATTAGGCCATTTGGTGCAAGATATACATACCAGGCATTGGAAAAAGTTATGCAAACATTTTCTTGGAGTATTTTTGGGAGATCTTAATCTTTAGAGTGAATGGGTAAAATTGAGTTGTTTTTCTGCAATAACCTATCAAAACTAATTTACAAACTATAAACTTATGAAACAAAATAAATTATTGTAATTTATCTCTAAAGTATGAAAATATATATAAAGTGTCTAACAATGCTCTAATGGTGCAATAAAAATAGATGAACATGTGTTCATCATGAACCCATGTGATTATCTAGGGTATACATGCATCAGATTCTAGAATAAATCAAGATTGGAAGATTTATCTCACATTCGACAAATGTGAAGCATAGGAGACTAGGATGCAAGGAGGAGAGATGATAAAATTTAGGTGATTAAAATCTCAACATCAACTGTGTTTCCTCGACATTGTCTCCTACTCTAGGTAAGAGACAGTGATGGGGTCGTTGGATGGGGCAATAGTAGCGAGGAATAATCAAGGTCGTTCCATAGAGGGTTAAGACAAAGGAAAGCGTGAATGAAAAAAGCAAATGTGGAACTTTAGGGAAAGCAAGCATGACCAGATAAATCCACGAACCTTGAGGAAAATTGATGGAAATATATCAAACATTTGATATTTTAGGGTTTTATAAACATGTTTTATTTCTCTACTTAGTTTAGGATTCATCTAATGTTCAAATGAGCTGAAACTTGGCAACTAAGATATTTAAAGCATATAGAATTTGAATTTTATGTTAGTGTCAAATTTTGAAGTGATACAATTTTTTATTTAATACTTTTAGATCTTATCTTATATTTCTTTCATTAATGAAGTTAAGGCATCTAGGATTATTCAAATTATCTGAAACTTGGCACCCAAGCTAAATTGGATTCACAAATCACAATTTTGCCATTAAATTTGGGTCTTGAAGTTTTCTTTTCAGTTCTAATACAACTAGGGTTTAGGCTCATTAGCATTATATTTATTACAATATTATATCATTATCATAAATATTCATTAATTAAAGTCTTATTAACTTCATGTTTCTACAAAAGTTGTTATCATATATTAGTATACACAAGTTAGGTTATTTACTCAATTGTTCTTTAAGTCCATTAATATCAAAATTAATTTATATAATTGCACATGAGTCCTATCCATTTACATAAAAGCTCCCATTATTATTCTACTTGCATATTAAGCACATTATATGTCTTATTTCTCATATTTTAGTCATTATGTTTGCATTATTGAACAAGGGAGTATATATGAGTTATTAAAATGGTTTACTAACATATTAAGCATCATTTTTATTGGGTTAATTTATACTAATTAATATATCTTATGTTATTTTGACACCTCATGATGCTAATGCATGATATGAGGTACCCAACGCGGGTGGGTTGGGTTAGCCAACTACAAACTAGGGTTTAGGTTCAGATTGAAAGATCTAGAGGGGGTTGAATATATCTTTTTGGAACTTTTAAAGTTAATTAAATAATTAAAACAGTCAACCAAAGAAGGAGGGAGAAACAAGGAAGACCCAAGGATGTAGAGTGATTCCTACCTTTGAAATCAAAGGTAGTCAATCCACTACCTGATTGTTTCCAACTGGGATTTTGAAATTGGCTAATTTTATTACCTCACAAGGATGTTACATAAAATACAATCACCTTCCTTCTACACCCTTGAAGTAGCCTTCACCTGAAGTAGCCTCAACTTCCTTGAAACAACCTTCTTGAAGTAACTCCAAGTCCTCAGAGCATCCTTCACCTCCTTGAAGTAGCTCCACCACCTTGAGATAGACTTCCTATAGAAGTAGCTCCAACCTCCCTTGAAGCATCCTTCCTTGAAGTAATCTCAACCACACCTCCTTTCAACAGCCTCCAACCTAGGAGTAGTCAAGGAGAACAATATACAATATAAAAGAACAAGATTGGAAGAGAGAAAGTACCTCACAAATTTAGTACAACGTGTTGATCCTATATCAAGCATATAGATCTCCTATCCACTGAAGATGGACGTGGATATATGTGGTGGCTAGGAGATTGTAGCTATAGGGCACTAAATTGAAGCTTCGAAATAAGATGGCAAGTATAGCTTCGGCTTTGTTGCTCACTAGAATGTATTCTCAAGTGTAGTTGTATGATTTAGGTGTCCTAAGACCTCTCCTATTTATAGGGATGGCTTACAAGTTCTTAGGGACGTTCTAGAGGGTTTATAGAGTGTTCTTAGTGCTTAACTAGCCATTAGGAGTCCAATAATTATCTTATAATGGCTAACTATTTCGACATAAAAAGAGCAACCCAGAACCTATCTCGATTGAGATGTGTCTCGGTCAAGCTTTTCTTTGATAGAGGAAAGGTTTGGGGGAAAAGTTGATGCAACGGCTATTCCCAACCCCCAACCATCAACTACTTGGTCTAACGGTCATGGAACTTGCCCGGTCGAAGATATTGTCGAGTGAAAGCCTATTTTAGGGCACAAGTGTATAAGTTCTTGATCGGTACCTATGACTTTGACTGAAGTGAAACACAGTCAAGTATGTTGTCAACCGAGTGTGTCTCGGTCAAGAAGTTTGTAGATCGAGAATGTCCCTATTTAAATTTGTTGAATCACCTACTCAGTGTGTGTATCAATGAGTGATGGTGACTCTGACTCTGGGGGAAAACCTATCTAAGGGTTGTGAGTGTATGAGGTAGATCTAACACTTGATTTACATGATATCTAGATACTTGTACATTAAATGCCTGTACAAGTTTTTACATTGAGTACAATCATGAAAACATTGAACATTTAAGCACATTGATCTTCCATTTGTGTTTATCTTCAATTATCCAATTTCTTATTTCCTTGCACCTTGAAATACTCAATTAGCATGGTAGAACCATAAGAATGAAATGTTTGTCATCATCAAAACAAAGCGTATATTAATGTACAATTTAGCCAACAATCTCCCCCTTTTTGAAGATGATAAACATTTCTAAAATATAATCAAAATGATTTAAATGAGATGAGTTTCATACCTGATATTTACCTTAGATGAAGAACATATTCTTTTTTTAGAAAATGTGTGATAATTATTCCTAAAGATATATGGAACATAGTATCCATCTCTTAAGCAATGTAGCATCAATCAATGTTAAGCCAAGAAATCATGAAACTCATTAAACCAAGAGGGCATGAAACTCATTTATTTTGATTTATATTATTTCTCTCCCTTTGTCATTTTAATAAGATAGCCATATAATCAATTTTCTCCCACTAAATGAGATACTCCCCCTTAATTGTTTACTTTAACAAGAATTTCAACTTTAGCCACAATTCAAAAACCATAATTTATTTCTCAACCATTTGCAAGGGACGTTAAGCCCTAAAATGATGTGAGAATCCTTTAGGATTATGGATATGTATTTATATTAGTTTCTCAACCATTTATAGGGGATGTTAAGCCCTAAAATGATATGAGATTCCTTTAGGCTCATAGTGGAATCAATAAATGTTAGTTTCTCAACCATTTACAAGGGATGTTAAGCCCTAAAATGATATGAGACTCTTTTTCCTCATAGTGAAATCAATAAATGTATTTGTAACCAAATACAAGGGATGTTAAGCCCTAATTGGTGTAGAGAATTCAATTAATGTCAAGATGTGCATTATATTCAAGAATGTTTTAAGCTCCCCCTTAATCTCATAACTAAATTATATCCTTCTATAAAATTTAAGTAAGATTGTAAGTCAATTTTTATAAGAAATTTTGTTTATTCCACAAAAAAACTTCCTCTTATTATAAGTATTTAACATGATGAGAAACTTACATATTTAATATACCAATGTTGGGCGAAAATAAATGATTTGATTTACCAGAAAGTATTTTGTCAGGCTTATTTTTGGTCGACCATGACTTTGACTGGGGCGCCCCTCAGTCGAACTCTTTTTTGGCTGAGAGGTAATACTATAGATTTCCAATTAATGTAGCTTTTACTCTTAGAATGAGCCAATGTTTAGCATTTTATTATATTATCCTGAATAACCAATCAACTTTATGCATCCATTTGATGATGTCAAGTCTTAGCCAATGAATCTATTTCTTCTCAATAAATCCTAATCATGTCCATATAGTTTCCTTTGTTTTGCTTTTAGGTCTAGGTGCTGAATTTTATTAATTATTTTTAGTAGGCTCATTTGTCCAAAATCTTTTAGGATATGACTAAGACTTGTTGTGTATAATCATCATTTGTACTTATAAATCTTATAGTCTTCGTTTTGATTATTTCAAAAATAAAGCCTTTTTGTGTCAAGACCAATTTTGTCTAACTTGGTTATATAGGATTCACAAATTCCATTATTAACACAAAGATTTAGGTAATGATTCAAAGCAATTTTCATGTGTGTGGACAATCTTTTTAAGCCAAGACCAGATTATTTTTGCAATTAATGTTCATAGTGTTATAAAATTTACAATTTCCTTTATCAATAACTTTGGTGTTTTTCTATGAAACATAACTATTGTTATAGAACTTATGATGTAGTTCATTGACACATAGCACATTAGAATTTGTACCAACATCACTAATGTCAATAGTTTTACCTTTGAATTTTTCTTCAATGATTTTACCTTTTCTCCAAATGTGTGAAAGTCTACTTGCTTCTTGTGCCTTTTAGCTTTGATGGACCATCCAAACCTACAAAGTATGAAAATTTTGGTCCCATATAGTGGTCCATTTGGTTAGGAGCATTACCATAAGTATCTTATCATTTGAACTATTTGAAACAATTTAATATGGAGAGTTTAGTACAAATTTGGTTCACTAAATTTAACTACAATTGAATAATTTTGTTTTCAATAAGTAGTTATGATAGAACTATCTTTGGTCGAACACTTATTCGACCGGAAGAATTTTCGGTCGAGCTATTTGTCGACCAGAAAGACTTTCTTGTAAAAACAATGTTAACAGACATACTATCAGTCGACCTTGTCTTCGACCGGAAGAGGTATCAGTTGAGAATTTTGTCAACTGAGATAAGTTCTATACATTTTCAGAAATTTCAGCATTTCAAATGTAAACATATCATATTATAAATCATAATTAAGTAATAAAGGATATACAAGTTCAAGCTTAATATGGTTGAGATAAGACATTACAAATTTCAAAGTGAAGCTTAGGTCAAATCTCAACTAATATGACCGACATTTTTAAGTTGGGGGTTTTGGAACCCAAACCAAGTCAACATCCTTTTTCTTGTATGGGCAAGAGATTGAATAATGTGCAAGATGTAAACAGTAATGAGAACAGATAGAATCAATTTCATTTCTCTTCTTTGCTTGATTATCTTCAGGCACATACATGACTTTAGTCTTGGGTACTTGTGTCCTTTTCATTCTAGTTTTTGATAGGATTTATCTTTGTGTACATAACCTAGGCCTCTCATCCTAATTTGTCCAGAAGAATCCTTTAGGATTTTATCAAGAATACCATTGTTTTTCAAGCTACTAATATCCTTTTGTAACTTTACAATTTCATCCATTTTCTTTTTAATATTTAAGTTTGCTTGATCAAGATTGGATTACAAACTATCTCTTTCTTTCACAATATCATCATAATCTAAATGAGTACACAAGATAGGTTGAGTTTGAAGATCATTTAATTTTGCAAGAAATTCAACCTTTTCTTGACAAAGAAGATTATAGTTTTTTTTCCAAAGTAAGTAACTTCATATTGAAATCATTAAGAGATGATTTCAAGGTGGATTTTTCAGACATAAAACTTTCTTTTTTAGCACCAAGGTCATTTAATTTAGCATATAGATGTTCATTAGTTTTTGTAACTCTTTTTAATTTCTCTTTGCAATTAACATATTTGTCATGTAATTCTTCAATACTAGCAACTAATTCTTCTTTAGATAAATCAAGTAGACTTACCTCATTCTCTTCTTCATTGGTTGTAGCAATGAGACATTGTACCTTGTCTTCTTTAATCATGAGGCATTCTACTTATTCTTCTCAACTCTCACTATCATCGCTTGAGTCATCCCATGCTGCTTTGTAGGCTTTTACTTTCTTCTTGAGTGATGATTTCCTTCCCTTCTTGGCTTTAGGACACTCATTCATTAAGTGTCCCTTTTTGCCACATTCAAAGCACCTAGGGGAAGAGGAAGAAGAAACACTATAAATTTTGTTAGATTGAAATGTTCTATTTTGCTTACCATTTACAATGAGAGCCTCCTCTTCACTATCTTTTTCACTTGTATCATGATTAGCTATAGTTGTTTCCTTGAATGCAATGTCCTTCCTTTTCTCCTTTTTGTGTTTGGCTGTCAATCTTTCTTCTTCTTCAAGAGTGACCTCATGAGTTTCTAAATTACCAATGAGCTGCTCCATCCTCAATCTTGTGAGATCATTGGCTTCTTCAATGGCTGTCACCTTTGGCTTGTACTTTGGAGGCAAAGACCTAAGAATTTTGGAGAGTTTATCTTCATCACTTATGAATTTTCCTAATGCACTCAAACCATTAATGATAGTAGAAAATCTTACATACATATCACTAATAGACTCATTTGGTTAAATAAGAAATTGTTCAAATTTTGTTTATGCATGCCAATTTTAGAGTTTTTAACTTGAATAATGTAACATACTAGATCTCGGACCCTACCCTGGAAGTTGACATTTTGGACTTATACAAACAAGGTTGAAGGTTAGACCTAAATAGATGTTTAGTATAACACTAATAAGCTAATACATGTATAGATCACCTTAATATAATCTAATGTTCTAACATTAATCTTAGGTTTATAATGCATACATAAAATATGCCACATAACTCATTTTGGTGGTAATATGAAGATAAGGAACTTAATTGGATGAATAATTTAGATAATGGTCCATATGACATATCTCATAAAAAGATGTCTCAAAAGTGTAAACAAACTTCAAATTCTAAATCTACATATCAAAATTGGCCTACATGTCAAATTTCATCTAATTTGGACCACCTTGAAATGTTAGGATAAGTTTAGGAGAGAGAAAATGAGTAAAAGGCATAAGTAATGAATAATATGATTATATAACTTGAAAATATGAAAATAATGGCAAATTTATATTCAACACATCAAAGATAACTTGTGGATTAAGTTTGGTCCAATTTGGATGTTGTTTGTGCAAGTTATGCAATTTTAGGTACATTCTAGACTTTTCTACAATTTACCCAATTGGGAGGTTTTCTTTGCAAATTGTCACATGCATTATAATCCTAATATATTACCTTACCATTCTCAAGTTTTTTAACCATGGGTCACCTAATTGCACCTTGGTTTGAAGGTGTTTCTTTCCAAGTGCATTTTAGGGATTAGTCTCTTTATAAATGAGTTTATCTTTAGAAGCTATCAACCAATGGGGGGTTATTTCTTTGATTTGAGGTTAGTTGGGATGGCCTATAAGTGTCCATTAACCAACATTTAATATTCAAGAAGCCTCTATGAGCTTTCCTCTTGCATGGCCATGAAATCCCTAGGCTAAGGACACATGGAAAGCTCCATGGACACATCATGCTTGAGTTCTTCCTTATCCATAAAGGTTTGCATGTCCATAGGCACCCTTAGCATTGGACACATTGAAAGTAACTTGACACCTCATTCTTGAATTCTTCCTTATCCATAAAGGATTGCATGTCCATTGACACCCTTATACATGACACATGGAAAGTCTCATAACCACCTCATACTTGACCTCTTTCTTTATATAGCCATATCTACCCCTTCCCAACTCCAAATTCGAAAACTCTTGCTCTTCTTTCTTTCCTATAGCTTAGATAATCATTCCTACTCTATTTTTTCATGAAGGTACTATCCCAATGTAAAAGGAGTTGCCTACCTTGGGGAAGAAGGCTCTTAGATTTCCATAGTTGCTCTATTCAGGGTTTCTAAAGCTCCTCCTTGGTTATTTCGACCAAAACTAGTAAGTTTTCTCCTTAATGTCCCTATTTTCATGTTGTTAGTCTTCCTTCCACCCTCCTCCAGGTCGGAACCCTGGTCTTCCATGGTAAAACCCCACCTAGAGCCCTTAAACACCCCATTTCCATGTTCTTTTGTTAGGGTTTTCACCTCTAAAGTGGAGAAGGTGTTTCTTACTCGAGATAGGAGCTTTGTTGGAGAAACCAGACTCTATAAGCTTGGTAACCTTACTTATTGGACCTTTCCACCTTCCCTAGAGGTTCTTTTGAGGCCTAGGCTTGGATCTAGGACTGACTTGGACTATTTAGACTCTGAAGTTGAGGTATGATGTATCCCCTATTCTTCTATGTTGAGCAATTCACCTATGCTTATTCATTATCTTTGTCCTATGGACATTAGCCTATACACAATGTCTTTTCTTTTGAAAATCATGGTTCATGTGAACTACCTTATATGATTTTGATCATGTGATCATGGATATTCTTTTGAACTCTTATCTTATGCTTTGTTAATGATGGAACTCTAAAAGATGACATGTGATGTCTTTGCCCACTTATGAGGTGGATGTATATGTTGGTCACTTATGTGGTGACTAGTTTATATATTCTAACTATACTTTCTACTTGCCTCTACATTTAACATGCTATGTGATTCAGTAGCACTAGATTAGTGTAATTGCATTGGTTTTTATGGTAGATGTGTTATTTCCTATCGAGCAAATGTGGTATTTCCTGCTCTTTTGGGATGGAAAGGAACCTCATACCCAGGGCAAAATGTGTGATTCTTGGCTGATGTTTTATATATTTAGGAGATTGGTTGTGTTCCTTTCTTTATCAGGTTTCAAGTTTATGAGACTTGGCTGCCTTTGTGTTTATATTATTCTAGTGTTATGTTTTTCTCACATGCATGTAGGTTGATGATATGGGGTGTGTGCCCTAATTATTTACATGTGCTTGTGTGGAACAATCTTTATGTTTCATTAATGGCAAGTATTATATTGTTATCATATGATTTCAATTTCTTTTCTCTTGATACCCATTTGGGTGGTCCTTATTTCTATGGGAAGCCTTTTATATTTGATGTCATTTATTCCATATATTGCTCAATTTCCTATTTAGTATGCACATACCAGCCTTTGCTAATGTCATCTATTTTCTCTTCTTGCTGGGGTATGCTTCTAACCCTAGGTGAAAGACTTGGATGATAAGGCATGAAGTTTTAGACTAGCTTAAGGAGTTAAAGCTTGGAGACAAAGTAGTTATGGTTTAGATTTCCCTCTACTAGATCCTTATGTTGTATCATACATGTAAACCCTTATGGGATATTATGATGTACTTTTGTAATAACCTTGTTATAAATTGAATATAGTCAGCATTTTTATTCCGCTTCTATACTTTGGTTATTTTGAATACCATTTATTGAAATTTGAAAATGTTACACCTATTCCAGCATACCTTTGAGTGTGTTTGGAATGGATGTTTTATTCTTCAAAAAAAAAAAATTAGTAAGGGGGTGATCCTGCCTCCCTTACAACATGGTATTAGATCCAAAGGTAGTCAAAATCTGACTATTTCGGTTTTGTCTCCCTAGTTAGAATACTTGACTTACCTTTAAGTGACATGTTTTCCCTAGAGTTGATTAATAGATGATGAAGGGTTGATTTAGGATCCTATAGTTTCACATTAGAGTAATGTTGAATAGATCCCTAAAATACTTACAATTAAAAGATGAATAAGTAACCATAGTACCTTGAGTGAAGTTAAAAGCAAAGGTGTCTAGAAAGGATCATGGTTCGAGGGCTAGCAAGATTTTCCTCTGCACCACTAGCTTGGTTTATGAGGACTCTCAAATCCATATGATATCGTCCTGGCCTGAGCTGATATGAATTGTTCAAAATAGCATGTTTTTAGGCAATAGTAGCCTTAGAGATCTATATGATTTATCTTTAGAGACCCTAATATTTTGAACTAGTCTCCCAGGTGTAAATACTTGTTTGAGGATGGATAAGAGCAAGTTAACCCATAGTTCATAGTCAGTCTTTACAAGTTATGTTTTTTTTGCATGATGCTTATGTAGTTGGATGAAAGGAAGTGTAGTTGAATCTTTTATACCTAAATAATAGTTTTGACTTAATAAGATGAATCCTTTAATGTGTGGTGAATAAGTGGTTTTTTTATATGTGTATGTTTTGATTTGTAGGATGAAATCCCTTTAAGGGGTGGTATGTTGTAACATACTAGATCTCAGACCCTATCCTGGAAGTTGACATTTTGGACTTAGCCAAACAAGGTTGAAGGTTAGAACTAAATAGACGTTTAGTATAACCCCAAGAAGCTAATGCATGTATACATAACCTTAATATAACCTAAAGTTCTAACATTAATCTTAGGTTTATAATAGATACATAAAATATGCCACATAACTCATTTTGGTGTTAATATGAAGATAAGGAACTTAATTGGATGAATAATTTAGATAATGGGCTGTTAATGGGTCATATGACATATCTCATAAAAAGAAGTCTCAAAAGTGGAAACAAACTTCAAATTCAAAATCTACATATCAAAATTAGCCTACATGTCAAATTTCATCTAAAACCTTAAAATATTAGGATAAGTTTAGGAGAAAGAAAATGAGCAAAAGGCATAAGTAATGAATAATGTGATTATATAACTTAAAAATATGGAAATAATGGAAAATTCATATTCAAAACATCAAAGATAACTTGTAGATGAAGTTTGGTCTGATTTGGATGTTGTTTGTGCAAGTTAAGTAATTTTAGGTACATTCTGGAATTTTCTACAATTTACCCAATTGGGAGGTTTTCTTTGCAAATTGACACATGTATTATAATCCTTATATATTCCCTTACCATTATCAAGTTTTTGAACCATGTGGCACCTAGTTGCACCTTGGTTTGAAGGTGTATCTTTCCAAGGGCATTTTAGGGATTAGTCTCTTAATAAATGAGCTTATCTTTTGAAGCTATCAACCAATGGGGTTGTTTCTTTGATTAGAGGTCGGTTGGGATGGCCTATAAGTGTCCATAAACCGAAATGTGATATTCAATAATCCTCTATGATTTGTCCTCTTGCATGGCCATGAAATCCCTAGGCTAAGGACACATGGAAAGCTCCATGGACACCTCATGCTTGACTTCTTCCTTATCCATAAAGGTTTGCATGTCCATAGGCACACTTAGCATTGGACACATGGAAAGTAACTTGACACCTCGTGCTTGACTTATTCCTTATCCATAAAGGCTTGCATGTCCATGGACACCCTTATACATGACACATGGAAAGTCTCATAGATACCTCATATTGGACCTCTTTCTTTATATAGTGATATCTACCCCTTCCCAACTCCAAATTCGAAAACTCTTTCTCTTCTTTCTTTCCTCTAGATTAGAACATAATTCCTACTTTATTTTTCCATGAAGGTGTTGTCCCAAGGTAAAAGTAGGTGCCTACCTTGGTGAAGAAGGCTCTTAGGGTTCCATATTTGCTCTATTTTGGGTTTCTAAAGATATTCATTGGTTATTTTGACCAAAACTAGTAAGTTTTCTCCTTTCCTTCCCTATTTTCATGTTGTTAGTCTTCCTTCCACCTTCCTCCAGGTCATAACCCTGGTCTTCCATGGTGAAACCCCACCTAGAGCCCTTAAACACCCCATCTACATGTTCTTTTGTTAGGTTTTTCACCTCTCAAGTGGAGAAGGTGCTTCTTGCTCAAAATAGGAGCTTTGTTGGAGAAACCAGCCTCTCTATGCTTCGAAACCTTACTTAATAAACCTTTCCACCTTCCCTAGAGGTTCTTTGGAGGCCTAGGCTTGGATCTAGGACTGATTTGGACTATCTAGACTCTGAAGTTGAGGTATGATGTATCTCCTATTCTTCTATGTTGAGCAATTCACCTATTCTTATTCATTCTCTTTATCCTATGGACATTAGCCTATACACAATGTATTTTCTTGTGAAAATCATGGTTCATGTGAACTACCTTATTTTATATTGATCATGTGATCATGGATATTCTTTAAAACTCTTATCTTATGTTTTGTTCATGATGGAACTCTAAAAGATGACATGTGATGTCTTTTTCCCACTTATGAGGTGGATGCATATGTTGGTCACTTATGTGGTGACTAGTTTATATATTCTAACTATACTTTCTACTTACGTCTATATTTAACATGTTATGTGATTCAGTAGCACTAGAGTAGTGTAATTGCATTGGTTTTTATGGTAGATGTGTTATTTCCTGCCTAGCAGATGTGATATTTCCTACTCTTTTGGGATGGAAAGGAACCTCATACCCAGGGCAGGATGTGTGATTCTTGGCCCATGTTTTATATATTTGGGAGATTGGCTGTATTCCTTTCTCTATCAGGTTTCAAGTTTATGAGACTTGGTTGTCTTTGTGTTTATATTATTCTAGGGCTATGTTTATCTCACATGCATGCAAGTTGATGATATGGGGTGTGTTCCCTAATTATTTACATGTGCTTGCGTGGCACAATCTTTATGTTTATTAATGGAAAGTATTCTATTATTATCATATGATTTCAATTCTTTTTCTCTTAATACCCATTTGGGTGATCCTTATCCTTTCTATGGGAAGCCTTTTATATTTGATGTCCTTTATTCCATATATTGCTCAATTTCCTATTTAGTATGCACATACCAACCTTTGCTGGTGTCATCTATTTTCTCTTCTTACTGGGGTATGCTTCCAACCCTAGGTGAAGGACTTGGAAGATAAGGCATGAAGTGTTGGACTAGCTTAAGGAGTTAAAGCTTGGATACAAGGTTGTTATGGTTTAGATTTCCCACTACTTAGATCATTATGATGTATCATACATGTAAACCCTTATGGGATATTATGATGTACTTTTATAATCTTTTGTGAAAATTGAATATAGTCATTATTTTTATTCCGCTGCTATACTTTGGTTTTTTTAATACCATTTATTGAAGATTGAAAATTTTTCACCTATTCTAGCATACCTTTGAGTGTGTTTGGAATGGATTCTTCAAATTTTAGTAAGGGGGTGATCCCGCCTCCTTTCAAATAGTTCCTTCATGTGTGATAGAAAGTCTATGCCATATGTCATAAGAAGTTTCACATGAAGAGATTCTATTGAATTCAATTACAGAAATAGAACAATATAATATACTTATTGCCTTAGCATTTAGTTGAGCTTGATTTACCGTATTTGCATCCCATGTGGCATATTCGTTTTTGGGAAGCATATATGGTGTAGACACCATCCTCCAAAGCTCCCAGCTGATGCCTTGGAAGAAGAATTTCATCCTTCTCTTCCAATAGTTGTAGTTGCTTCCATCAAATGGTGGTAGATGAGATACATAGGTTCCCTCCAAGTTTATTTTGTTGAGCACATTGTCCCCCATCCTTCAAGACCTGTTAAGGCTCCTTGAAGACCTTCTCTAATACCAATTGAAAGATCTATAGGGGGGTGAATAGAGCTTTTTGGAACTTTTAAAGTTAATCAAACAATTAAAACACTCAACCAAATAAGGAGGGGGAAACAAGGAAGACACAAGGATGTAGAGTGGTTCCTACCTTTGAAATCAAAGGTAGTCAGTCCACTACCTGATTGTTTCCAACTGAGATTTTGAAAGTGATTAATTTTATTACCTCACAAGGATGTTACATAAAATACAATCACCTTCCTTCTACACCCTTGAAGTAGCCTTCACCTGAAGTGGCCTCAACCTCCTTGAAGCAGCCTTCTTGAAGTAACTCAAAGTCCTAGGAGCAGCCTTCACCTCCTTGAAGTAGCTCCACCACCTTGAGATAGCCTTCCTTTAGAAGTAGCTCCAACCTCCCTTGAAGCAACCTTCCTTGAAGTAATCTCAAGCACACCTCCTTTCAACAGCCTCCAACCTAGGAGTAGTCAAGGAGAACAAAATACAATATAAAAGAACAAGATTGGAAGAGAGAAAGTACACCAATTTAGTACGACACTTTGATCCTATATCAAGCATATAGATCTCCTATCCACTGAAGATGGGCATTCTATATGTGGTGGCTAGGAGATTGTAGCTATAGGACACTAAATTGAAGCTTCTAAACAAGATGGCAAGTATAGCTTTGGCTTTGTTGCTCACTAGAATGTATTCTTAAGTGTAGTTGTATGATTTAGGTGTCCTAAGACCTCTCCTATTTATAGGCATGGCTTACAAGTTCTTAGGGACATTCTAGAGGGTTTCTAGAGTGTTCCTAGTACTTAACTAGCTGTTAGGAGTCCACTAATTATCTTTCAATGGTTAATTGTTTCAAGCTAAAAAGAGAAGTCCAGAACTTATCTCAGTCAAGGAACTTATCGACCGAGATGTGTCTTAGTCAAGCTTTTCTTTGACCGAGGAAAGGTTTGGGAGAAAAGTTTATGCATCGGCTATTTCCAACCACCAACAACTTGGTCTAACGGTCATGTAACTTGCTCGGTTGAAGATATTGTCGACCGGAGGCCTATTTTAGGGCACAAGTGTATAAGGTCCTGAGCAGTGCCTATGACTTCGACTGAAGTGATACTCGGTCGAGAATGTTTTCAACTGAGTGTGTCTCGGTCGAGAAGTTTGTCGACTGAGAATGTCCATGTTTCAATATGCTAAATCACATACTCAATGTGTGTATCAATGGGTGATGGTGACTCTAACTCTGAGGGAAAACCTATCTAAGGGTTGTGAGTGGATGAGGAATATCTAACGCTTGATTTACATGATATCTAGGTACTTGTACATTATATTCTTGTACAAGTTTTTACATTGAGTACAATCATGAAAATATTGAACATTTAAGCTCATTGATCTTCCAATTGTGTTGAACTTCAATTATCCAATTTCTTATTTCCTTAAACCTTGAAACACTCAATTAGCACATTAGATCCATAAATGTTTGTCATCATCAAAACAAATGGCATATTAATGTCCAATTTAGCCAACACATATATCCATTCTATCATCATATGAAGCCTCATCAATTCAGTGTATGATTAGGGTTACTTATGGTCTTAGTTAGTCTTTACACATGGTTACATCATTACATGTGTATTTAATGTTCATTAAGGTACAATTGAGCATACTGGATTTTCTATGTATCTTAGTTTGGCCAAAAACTAAAGGTCTTAGCATATAAGCTTCACATCCAAGAGATTAGGGTTTCTCGAATCATGAATCTAGGTTTCACTATGTTACAACACTCGACCCTTTAAAAGGATTTCATCCTCATCTAATCATCCATACACTATCAGCCAACTACTCTCCACCACCTAAAAGGTTTTACCTAACAAGACAAATTAAAAAAAACTCTTAAAGATATTAGAGTTACGTATGGATCTTTTATTTGTGAATACTTTAAGTGTTTATGTTATTGATAGGTCATGCATCCACCTAACATCTCATATACACCTAATTTTAAATGCATGTCCATGTGATTCTAATCTAAAAACCTTAAGGTTTACATGAGCAACCAAAATGCCAGATTGTATACAAAATTAAGGGAAATAAAAGGGAAAGTCAACTACACCTTTAGCACAAGACATGCTTTTCTTAGTCATCACTCCATAAACAAAACTAGGGTTTGATATCTCTACTCAAATTGTTCTAGGGTTCCCCTATCAATACTTCACACATCTCTTCCTTGTTACTTGAATCAATTAAAACAACAACAAAATCCAACAATTATGTTTGTACATATAATAATATTATAATGGGAAACAATTTTTAGATGGTAAGAAACAATGTAATGTAAATCAAAGATGGTACCAAAATATGTGAGAACTGAGTCACAAGTTTCCATTAAGATTTACTTTTCAACTTCTTTCTCATTCTCATAATCAAACTTCATCCTAAATTTAAGACTTATAGCATATGAAGAGATTTATCACAACTAACCTACATATTAGGGGTGATCACCTAATGTATGATCTCATTATGGTTAAGTAATCAAGATGCTTACCTCATATGATTCAAAATTGTTCCATCATCACCTCCTAAACAACTTAGGTAAATTCAAGGGTAACCTCTCACTTAGAGGATTTCCATGTAGGGTAGGTGCTCTACTTAGGGAGATAAAATTGAAATAGTCAACAATCAACTGCCTTGACTCTAATACCATCTTATAAGGAGTGGGACCTAAGAGAGGATTCACTCCTCACTAAATCAATTAAGAGTCATCATCCACAAAAACATGTATAGGTCCAGGGTTGCATGTCATGTCCTTCACCTAGGGTTTGGAAGCATACCCCACAAGAGAAGAGGAAATGGAAGTCATCAAAACAAAAATGTGAGTATGAGCATATTAATAGGGATTGAAAGGTATGACATCTTGGAGAAAAAAATAATCCAAGTGGATATCAAAAACATATGAATTTCAATAAGATGATAATCAAGAGTTATACTTTCCATTAAAAAAATAAGGTATGCTACAAAAGAACACGTAAAAGTTTTACGACACATAACCCAAAAAAATAATAATCAACTTCCATGCAAGTGAGATAAACATAGAAGTAGTGAAATGCAAATGATCAATGGAGGCAGGAAACATGGAGATAACCTAATAGAGTATGGCACATAACCGGACTCCCAAATATAAAAGTGGGAACAAACTCAAGTATGGGGCACATGACCTCCATCCCAAAATGTAAAAGGGTAGATAACACCATAAAACCAATGCTCTTATACAACTCTAGGGTCATTGAATCCCAAAGCACATATAACTTTGGATTCGAGTAAAAGTATATCACAACAATAGAACTAATAAGATTTCTATCAAAAAAATGAAAAATATGACACACCCACCACAAAATTAGGCAATATAGTTCATCTCCACAATTTAGATTCATCATAAGACCAATTAGAATATCCATAAAATTGAGTAGATGACATGAACTACTCTAATGAATGAAATTATTAGAAGAGAGAGAAACATTATGAGGTAATATGTCTAAAGTACCAAGAGAAAGATAAAACATAGGTCATTGCTTAATATGACTAACATGAGATGCAACATACATCAACAGAAAGAGAGAGATAAATAGTTCAATTGCTTAATGTTATTAAGGTGTTGCAACATACATCTAAGACACATGTCAAAAATTGTAAGGCCCCTGAACTTGCTTAATGTGTTGAATGAGTTTAATTACCATAATTGAATGTCTATAACCCTAATCTAACCTTTTTATATGTTTTTAAATCATAATACAAGCTTAAGTTTCAAATTTGGTCCAATTTGGACGTTGTTTGAGCAAGTTATGCAATTTTCTATACATTTTGGACTTTTCTACAATTTACCCAATTGAGGGGTTTTCTTTGTAATTTTTCACATAAATTATGTTCCTTAGATTTTATATTATCATACTTGAAATTTTTGAGCCATGGGGCTCCTATTTGAGCCATGGTTTGAAGGTGTTTTCATCAAGGGTATTTTAGGGTTTACCCCTTCACGGATGAGCTACTTTTAGTAGCTATCAACTAATGAATTATGTGATTGGTTGGGAATTTCGACAAAGGAAATCTAATAAGGTTAATAGGGATGGTGGGGGAGCTTCTTGTGTGCGTGCTTGTATATTGTTAATAGTTTAAGGCCATAAACACATGGGGAAGCTACTTTTACACCTCATGCTTGCTTCTATCCTTATCCATGGGCTATATTTGCCTCTTCCTTGCCCAAATACGAAAATATGCGTGCTTTCTCTTTCCTCTAACCTGGAGAAACGAATCCACTCGGTTTTTTTCGGAACCAACTGCTCTAAGGTAGAGGACAACCCCTTTTTGGAGAAGAAGGTCTCCTAGGGCTCCATCTAGCCCTACCTAGGGTTTCCAAGGTCATCTTCTAGGGAATTCGACCAAGGCAAGCTGTTTTCTTCCTTACTTCTTCATTTTTCTTGCTCTTATCCTTCCTTAGACCTTCCTCCAGGTCGTAAACTTGCTGTTCCAGGGTAGAATTTTCTCTAAAGCTCTAAAACCCTACCTTTCTTGCTCCTTATGTTTAGGGTTTGCTCATTTGATGAAGAAAGGTACTAGATGGACGGATTCATAGCTTATTCTTGGATTTTCTACCGTACCTTCTCGAGATTTCTTCTGTTTGGGGTTTCATCTTCTCATTAGAGGCAATTTTTATAACTTGCTCCACATTTATTGCTTACCATAAGCTTGCTAGCTCATGTTCTTGCTTGAAAATGATGATTCATGCACTAAAAAGCTATGCTTGACTTGGATTTCGATTTTTATAATGTTCCCTATTCTGATTTCAGTTCTAGATGAACATGTGATCATGTGTACGTTATTCCTAAGGTATAATATGACTTGGATCAGGTTGGTTTGACAACCTATGGTGCTAAGCACCTATCAACCAATGGTCAAATTTAGTGTTTTAAGCTAATTTTTTATATAAATCCATGACCTGGTGATGTTACCATTGCAACAACCCTATGGTGTTGTCTTCATGAAAACTTATGGTCGTGATCAAAGGTGTCAAATTATGGTGACATCCTATGGTCACCCCCTTAGGTCAGGCTTTGGATCAATTATAAGTCTAATGATCAATCATTAAGTACCCTAATGATGTTATCAATCAATGGTGATATTAGTTTGATATTTGATGTTGATTAATGAATATAGTGATGATCTAACAACCTATGGTGACTTAATTTTCACTAATGATGTATATCAGATCTCGAAAACCTATGGTGAGTTAATCATATAGTTGTAGCATCAATTAAGCCTTAGACCAATGGTTTATTGGGTCATTTGATGCAATGATTGGACCTATACTGTAATTGATGGTTTTAATATATGAACTTGTCCCAATGGTCATGATCCAATGTTTATTCCTCCAATAAAGTGAAATGATGGATAATGTAATATGTTTGTCCTAATAATGTGATTTATATGGTTTCCTTTATATGAACAACTTAAGGAGATTACATGTTGACATTGGATAGCTTGTTTTAAATGAACAGTCGATTGTGGGTTTTACCCTACTCTCAACGGAACCATTATTGTTGTTAACCAAAGAAAGTATAAGGTTAAATGGTGAATTTTATAGATCACAACTCAATAACATCATATATGATTCATTCAAGGTGTTTACTTATGTAAACAACCAATGGTCTTACCTTTTAAACATCCAATGGTTCTGGGTGACATTGTGGTATGGCGATATGGGTTGAATGATGATGGAAAAAATGAAGGGTTACCCTTAATAAGGTATTATTACCTATTCACTCATATGAATAGAAGTAATGATAATCATATTGTGTTGATATGTAACCCTAATGAGGTATAGCTTGTTATACCTAGCTTTCATATAACTAAATGATGGTAACTGGGTATGAATAGTCCTTGAATAACTAATTCAATCATGGGGTACTCTCTTATTGTTGTTGAAACAATAGTATGCTATAACCCAATGGTTATACCTTGATTTATGTGTGGGTTCATACTTGAGAATAGTATAGAATGTGATGGTGATGCTTCACCTTATGCATTCATGATCCAATGAGGATGTCGTGAGTTAGGGTTTGGGTATGAGTGTTGATTAGTAACATTGATATAATTTATCATGTTGAACCTAACTCTAATGCAAATAGATGAATATGAGTATTCATGTTTAACATTCTTATATGATGAAATGATGGTATAATAACCTCCTTAACATGGTCATAACTTTAATGTGTTCATTGGTGGTTATCATAGCCACATGGTTGATACTTTCTTATGCTAAACATGTGCATTATGAATATGATGAGTGTTAATCATATGTAGATTCTTTGCATGTTGGTATAATAAAGGAATGTTATTTATGTTAATATAGACATGCTATGATTGTGTATGAATATCTCCTAGCTCATTAATGCAATATTGTGTTGATCTGGTGTATTATATGTAAGTGATGTTGTTGAGCCTTGTTATAAGGCATGGAAAGATAATGATGATCTTGTAGGGAATAGTATGATGGCCTTAATGACCTTTGGGAATGGTTGAGCCCTAAATGAGGTGTAAATATCTTGTGTTGATAAGGGTTGATACCCTATGATATAGTGGAAAGGATTTATATCTTGTGATAGTATGATGACTAGTGTGGTCTCATGAATGGCAAGTGAATAGTACCATGTGATGATGAGATGAAAAATTATGTTTCACACATTTTATATCTTTTAAAGTTATAATATTAATATGCTTGTTAGAAGTGAATTAGGGTTTGTATGTCCACTTGTTTGATGCAGCCTTAATTCACCCAATTGGCATAACTAATCAAGTGAAACTCTAATCATGTAGTGCCATGTGCCATAGATCCATCTGAGTGTCAGAATTTGCCAGATGGTGAAATGAGTATTCCTAAGGGAAACTTGGAGTGCATACTGATGAGTATGTGGGGTGCTTGTCATCCTGAATTCAAGTGTTTAGGGAGGATGACTACGGTCATACCTAGCCCTCAGTTTGAGAATGGCTGCAGTTGTGTCTCGATGATTATATATGTGATGATATTGGAGGACAACTACGGTTGTACCTCGGATGGTAGGGTATACGTACTCACCTCTTTCACTAGTCCCGTGACCTGTACCAAGGACGGACAAGGCTGTTAGCAGCTTGACCTTATGTGTCGTTGTGGAAGACCCATACTGACCAGGGGCGGAGAATATTGTATGAGTTTGGGTCTTCCTAGATCTTGTATGGCACTGATTTTAACTTAGCAGTGGTCAATTGGATTTTGAGTGGTATCCTCAATTTCCTCAGGGCATAATAAAAGATGTAAGATAGCCATGTAGTACATTGTTTAGGCTTATACACAATGTTTCACATTGGACGATAACCCTTGTTTGTTATCTCTACATAAAGATGATGATTAGTGCAATTAAGAGATAGTAGATATTCTTATGTTGTGGATATGCTTAAGATTGTATATGCATACATACAGTAGCCATACTTATGTTGATAACTATACTTCTACTGCTGATTATAATCATGATGCTAGCTAGCTATCTCATGTTGTTAGTTATGCTTAGCATGCTATCCATGCCTTTGTAACTAGAGATGCATATACTGCTAATCATGCTTATCCAGGTAGTCGTTCTTATGTTGTTAGCTCTTCTTATGATGTTTATATGTTCAACCAATTATACATGCTCATGTTGTTAGCTATGCTATGTTACTAGACTTGCTCATGATGCTAGAACTGCATATGCTACTGAATTTCTTATATTGTCAACAAGATCAAGGATGATAGTTTGACTAATGATGATAGTTATTATCTACTCCTTTATGTATTTTGTTAATCATCAATATTGATGATCTTATTTGTTATCTCTGATTAAATTGCTTAACTTTTTAATTGGTTTAAAATTTTGTAATCAATAAATGTTTTTGAAGGCTATATCTCTTGCAGGGACATGGGTCTCACCCTTGTGGTTCACCACATTTTTTTAGGTAATCGGAAGTGACAAAAACAAACATGTGGCAGAAAAGAGGAGCTATAGTAATGAATCTTTGATAAAGTTGATTAGATGTCTAGTGTGTCCTAGAGTCATCCTTGTACTCTCAGGTCCGGGTGAGAAAAAGTTTGTATATGGTGTTTCAAACGAATCAAACTTTTGTTAGCATATTAATACTTGTTTGTGTAGCATATACGAATATTGTTCTCCTGTGTATATATGTGGTGGATAAGATGATAGAACAATTTGTATCAAATTCTTGGCATAGTATGGATATAAGAAAGATGTTGGGATCTTATGCAAATGTTTCTGAGCAAGTGTTGACGTTGAAATCGGTTTTAATTTATCCATGTTTTTGGGTATGTGATTAATTAGTGATTAATTATGTTTTATGTTTTGAATAATCTCGTTTAGTGTAATGGGTTCTCACAAGTTGGTATCAGAGCTTGAGGTTCACTGAGTCTACAAGGACACTAGGACTTAGGACTATGATGATGTCAAAATTAGGAATATGACATAAAAATATGGTGCATACTGCCTAATCTCAGTATTTGGGTGCCTTGGCCAGGTATTCAATTATTGAAGAAAAGGTAAGTATGGAACTCTTAGATTGCTATATTTCTGATTACTCTGATCAAGTAGTCATTTTGAGACAATCTAAAGTGCATAACGAATAAGAAATCATGGTGTGAATATCTCAATCCTACCTTGAAGAAGATGAGAATTGCATCATTATCTATCAAAACTTGAATGTTTGGTAACTATAAGAGAAAGATACAACACCATGAAATCTAAATCTGAATACAAATAAGAAAAGGAAGAGTTCTTGAAGATGTGATTCAAGAAGATAATGAAGTAAAAAAAAATAGATAAGTCTATGCTTATAAAGTGATTCAAGGTATGAAATCCACATAATATGTAGAGAACTCCAATGATAAGTATAAAATGAGAAGATAAATGAGAACAATGATAAAGGAATAAGGTGAATCATGAGTTAATCTCAAACCAAACTATGTGTCTAAGAAAGTGTTAATGTAAAATCAGCATAGCATGTGAAAGAAATTAAGGGAGATGATCCCTATTTAATGAAGAAAATGTGGAATATGAGTATTTACCTATTGATAAGTGGTTGAAAAATATAATAAAATAAGAGGACATACCCAAGTGTGACAAATAGTTATCAAGGAAGGAGTAATGAGATATGTTAATCATGATGATTCCCATGCTAATGGCAAGGAACCAAAAATGAAAAAGGTAAAATGATACATAAGAAGTTGTAATATGCATAATGAAAATAGAATTAGTTACCTTTTTTCTAGTGACCCCTGAACAATGCTGCTATGATGTGGGATGCATGTTTCCCTTTGTGTCTTTCCTTTCTAGGACACAACTTTCAAGTGGATCATTGCCACTTGGTATGTGTGGATTTGTTGTAAATATGAGGGTGGATAGCTAATTATAGCATAAGGTTGCTTGGACTATGGTTACAAGATCATAAAGTTTGTGATGATTTTTCCTTTGATCCTTCCAATAATTAGGAAGACTCCTCTTATATGTCTTGATATTTGTTATGTTGGTAAATGTAGATGAGATAAGGATATGAGTTCCTTATAGCACATGAGGTGGATACCAAGATAATGAATCCTAGTATCCAAGATGTATCAAGAGTATGGGATGAATGTGAAGGTTGGAGATGTTTGCTAAATGAACATATCAAGTATTCCTCCCCCTTAAAGAGAGGGAGAGATAGTTGATGATGACCCTCTAAATGTTATTTGGAAGGAAAAACAAAAGTGATTCTATAATGTTGTTTATGGTTCAGTGATAGTTGGGCAAGACCACTATCAAGGCTAGATGGTTGTTGGTCAATAGATATGTGTATTGTGTTCCTTTAAGATAAACCTATGATCAAATATCAATGCATAAGAGTTAGATTGGATGACATAATTCACATGACCTTGATGATTTTAGAGTTATATCCTTTCGGATAACCAATGTACAAATAGAATTTATGAATAGGAGGAACAGAATGTTCTTGTGGCATCCAACTTATAAAAACAAGATTTACTTAAGAAAAAGTGAATCATTTGTAGCGGATTACTGAAAATCACTAAAAATTAAAACTTTTTGCAAGGAGATCCAATCATAGGAAAACTCTTTCATCAAAACCAAAGTATAACATATACATCCCTATTTGTAGTTACATTCCATGTAACATCTCTTCTCGAGGATTACATACAACCATTGCTTTACCAAACTATATATAAGCAACATAACCTCAAGGCATTCAGGCCAAAATCTCAAGTCGATGATAAAAGCACTAACTACTGACTCTGAGGACCTGAGAGTACAGAGACGACACATAAGACTCTCTAATTATACAAAACTTGGCAGCCAGTGCCTCCACCTGAGTTATCACTGTTGTCCTTGATATTGCTGTTGCTTTTCTCTTGCTATTGGGTTCCTTCTTCTTCTTCTGTGTTTACCTAAAAACATTGGATCCCATGGGGGTGAGACAATTGTAAATTGCCACAGCGAGAGATATAACTCTCCTCCAAAACATTGTTATAGCAATTTATAATAATTAAAACTGAATAGGAGTTCTTATGTATAATCAGCAATATTAATCATTGAATGAGCAGAGTAAAGTAATCTCCTTCCCTGAGGAGAGCATTGTATCTACTCATGGTAGATTCATAATTCACACCTCTACTTGCATTCAATGTGAAGAAATATAAATAGCATTTATCAACAAGAGATGCATAAAAGAAATGTAACATCAGCCAATGAATTTCTGTATTCAATCCTTAAGCAAACATGTTATACGGATGATTACATTTTACAATCACACTTATGCCCTAAGGAGATGAGGTATACTGCTCATACTCCAACCGACCATTGCGAAGTCAAAATCGGTGCCATACAAGGTCAATGGTAGAGCCGACTACCAAGACCTCCCTTATCTCAGTCAGTACGAGATCAAATGCAGGACATCTTGTGTCTCTACTAAATAGCTTTCTAGGGTATATTGGCAACTTCTCTATTAGAGTTATAGTGGTGTGCTGCACTCTCTTCGCAATCATGAGATTTCTTGTTTATCTCCATCAATCTGGCATTAATATTATTGGGAGATGTGTATTGCATCTGTCCCAATCATCGGGAGATTCGTGGTACATCTATCCCTGTACAATAATGAAGGATTGAGAGGTTTAATGTTTACCTTTCCTCAATTCCCTCATTAGGACATCAGGATACATTTGCCCATTGCCCCCACATATTCAAAATATGCATTATGGGTTTTGCCGCAGAGCACCCGTTTCACCATCCAGCAAGTTCTGACACTGATGGTTATATGGCCAGGGCTCTACATGATATGATTTCACTTGATTAATTAAGTACATTAGCATATTCTTTTAGCATCAGTCAAGTTCTCAAACATAACTTATTCAGACAAGTGCTATAAAGAAATATGTACTATTTCATCAATCACTTCTCAGTCTTTATAAGACATTGGGATCTCAGTCCCTCATTTCATTTCTTTGAAAGTTCACATCTCTCAATAACATCATTATCATACTTATCAAGTCTGGGTATTCATACCCTCAATTCATCACTATCACTGTTACCACTTGTTAGGTAACTATTACCTTCAGGTCCTCAGACCGAGGTGTACATAGTACTTGTTACACAAGTATCTCACATGGCTCACAAGGCATTAAGTATTTTATCACCTTTTACTAGGCAACAGTTTATTCATGGAACTCATAAGGTCCATACACATTTTGTTACTTTTACTAAGCAACAACAACATTAGGCACATAAGGCCATTCAACATATTTATTATATGAATGTCATAGCCCAAATCTGGCTATGTTCATCATCTCATGATGTCTACATGATTAGTAGACATGATAACAATCATGTAAGTCACTTGTCACATCATATGAAACATCAGTAACACCACCATCCTTTATTAGGATTAGGGTTATCTATCAATTAGGGCTTTCCATTCCCTTTACCCAAAATTAGGGTTAGTATTTCCCATCTTACATTAATTAGGGTTTCATGCTCACATTATTAGTTCAACCCTAATATATTGCTCCACACCTCTGGGAGTATTTAAAGATATCATAAGTATTTGCTTATGATCACTATTCTCATCATATATCATTAATGATCATCAATTCAAGGCATGAGTTCATTCTCATCCTTGTCATGGTATGATTACATCATACTCATTGATTTGGCTTACCCCATTCTCAAGGTATATTAGTCAACATTTATCAAAGTACATTGAGTTCATTACATCCTTATTGTAACAATTACATATCACACACTCCATGTGTTTCTTATTCAAGAATATTGGATTAGGGGTTCATCAAGGAATGTCTATCCTGAAATGTTGAATGTGATATCTATCATGTCATGATGTATCACTTTCTTCTCATATCCTTCTTACTTAAATAATTCAGCTATCTTTGTATTAAGGTATTTCCCTTCTTAATACTTTACCCACTAACTTGTCACGTTCATCATATAGTACATAGGTCATATATTAGAATTGTCCAACCATCTTAAGTGATATGGACTTATCCCATGATTAGGCATTGTTGATATAGAATAAATCATTATCAACTATTTTAAGTATTTCAACTCTTAGGATGTTATCCACTTCATTATTTAGTATGGCATACATCATTCCTAAGAGTTTCATGTTCTAATCATTATAAGGTGTATAGGTGGTTACACATGTATAGAGTTGATTGTATAAAGATCTAGGCATCATCTTGTCTCTTAGCCCCTTATTCATTAAAATATCCACATTACCATTCATATGGTTCATCAACCTTACCCTTCATGTTTATAACATTTTCATCTTATTTAATTATATTAGCTACACCCCTCTTTGGTGTACAGGCTAATAAACCATCACTAGGGTTTCACATATCATAGTATCATTACATGACATCATCCTGGATTGAGTCTTACATCACCTCATTGCATCAGGGTTCCATATAGCATCATTCTAATTTAGGTTTCATATAGCATTACTCTATATCAGGGTTTCTCATTCCATAACCCACAATTAGGATTTACTATTCACATCACATTACCCTTGATTAGGGTTTCCCATAATATCAACCTTAATTAGGGATTCTCATAACATTACCCTCAATTAGGATTTATCATGGATTCACCCTCAATTAGGATTTATCATGGATTCACCCTCAATTAGGGTTTCACATGGAATCACTCTCAATTAGGGTTTATATTCAATAACCCACGATTAGGATTTCTCATTAAAATACCCTAAATTAGGGTTTCCCATATCATTTTCCTAAATTAGGATCATACTATCATCATGGATTTAGGATTATACCTATCATTGCCCTCAATTAGGGTTAGGATTCATTAGTTTTCATAATTAGGGTTTCATGATCTCACTATAAAGGATCATACCCTAATTACACATTCATTCATGATGAAAGTGTTAAAACTTGACCATTCATGGTTATCATTCATGTAGGAAGTCTTCTCTCTCATCTTCTATAAGATGATGTTTACTTCAACCTTTATTAGGCTAAGTCAACTCACTTGAAAGAAGAATTGACACTATGAGTTATGTCATTACCACCATGATCATTAAAGCTTAATTATTCAAAGGGTACTAATCACCCTATCTCATTAAGGGTACCATTATTATAATTACCCTTGGTTTACATCATGTAATTGCTCACTTAAACAATTAACTTTTATCCACTTTGAGTGTTCATACAATTTGATTAATTACCTTTCAAATGATCTTGGTCACTTAGACCTCAAACGGTCTTGACCAATCAGACCTCAAATGGTCTTGGTTGAATACTCAAAACCGTTTAGTAAAGTTGAGGTTGAAACCATTTGCCAAAATGAACCCTTGAGATCGTTTTCTAAAGGTGCACACTTGAAACCATTTGCTAAAGGTAGTATTTGAAACCGTTTGCTAAAGGTGCACACTTGAAATCGTTTGCTAAAGGTAGTCTTTGAAACCGTTTGCTAAAGGTGCACACTTGAAACCGTTTGCTAAAGGTGCAATTTTGAAAATGCATGAACTCAACCAGTGTGGGATCATTTGGTCCCAAACGGTCTTGAGACCGTTTGGTCCAAACCTCCTCAAAACCGCATGGACCAAAGATGGTCTCAACTACTCCAATCGGTTTAGGGTTCTCAATGTTGATACCTTCAACAATTGTATTCATATAATCATTCATCAATTGGGCCTATCACCATACTTCAATTGGGATCAATAGATCATCCTTCAACTGATTTGACCCTCAATTGATCACCAATTAGGGTTTGAATCAATTGGATTAGGGTTTGGAATCGATGATCCTTCAATGTTGATCATTGTGAAACTAATTACTTTGAAACTATTGAACCACCATACAAAGTGTACATGACCTGACCCCAAATGGTCTTGAGGTCGTTTGGATGACCTCCAAATGGTTTTGAGACCGTTTGCCCATCTTATCACCCAAATCCATGTCATCCAATTAGGGTTTGGATCATTGGATTGATCACCAAATCAGCATTTGATTGCAATCAACTTGGTATCTTTAGATCTTCACACACCTAACCATACTCAACCCTAGACCTCCAAACGGTCTTGGGTGGCCCCCAAACGGTCTTGAGACCGTTTGGGTGATCCCCAAATGGTTTTGAAACCGTTTGGGTCAATCAACCCAAGTTTCCAACTTAATCACTTATGAAATCAGCACTTAACCCGATTAGGGTTTGGTGGTTGATGGACCTTCAACTCATGAACCAATTGAAACTAGTCAATTATAATTAGTAGGTCATTAATCAACATCATTATGAACAAATATCCAAATGGTCAACACTGTTCAACACCACCAAACAGTTTCAAACTGTTTGCTTTCATGCGGTTTAGTAGAACGTCTGTCCTTAAACGGTTTTGGAACCATTTGCAACCAAACGGTTTGTGAAACCGTTTGGACATTTGATTGAAACCGTTTGGTCTAGATATTTGGGAAGGTGTGTTCTTATGATGATGTCATCATCATCAAGCTCTAAACCCACGAAACCTTCTGTGATTTCCATGGATATTGCATCAATCAACCAAATCAATTATTGTGAATAGAAAAATGAGCATTATTTGATGAGGAATTGAATGCAATAACAAAATTAAGGTTTCAAGTTATAAAACCCGCCTCCAATTGAGCTACAAAGCTCCAAGCTCACGGAAAAAATGGTGTATGAATCTTTTGCAACTCCCCCTAGGCTCGTCCTCAAGCTTTTGGTTGAAAAGATTAGCTAGGGTTGAAGAGGAGATCGAATTAACAAGAAATCAATGATTTATTTTCGATTTCCACCATGGAATCAAGGTGCAATGGGTCAAGAACCTTACCAACAGGTTGGGGTTCGTCCTCCAGGTCATCCCTAGCTCCCTTGGTCGGTTTCCAAGCAAGGATAAGAAGTGGAAACAGAAAAGCCTTTCATTTGGCTTGAAAAATGTCTTTTTATAAGAAAATCAATGAGAGAGAAAATACTTTATAAAAGTCTTTTAAATTCCAAAATTGTTGCCACCATCTCCCCCTTGGTTTCTTGTATGCAAATTCATCTCTATCACCACCGAGATCCCTTCCATTATCGAAGAATAAAGGGAAAAGAAATTAAGCACCTTAACCCTTATAATAAGAATATCCATTTTTGAGTGGAAATTCTTTTTCTTATAATAATAATGAGTGGAATTTCACCTCCTTAGGATATGCTCGGGCCTTTTGAAGGCTTACGATCGTCCACACACACATCTGAATCCAACCATATTAATTTTGGTTGAAGGTCCATCAATTATTTTATTTATTTTTGGCACTAAATTGAATTAGGGTTTCAATTAGGCTTAAATCTTGATTATTTTAATATCAAGATTCTCTCTCCTCCAACTTAATTCAAAAGAGGCGCCCCTCTCATTTTATTTTCTCTACATGGTACCAAGAAATATTAGGGACCTTATTGAAGTGGTAATTTGCATATTGAACCCTAGGTTTTGGGTAAATTGCACTTTACACCAAAACTAGGTTTTAATGCACAAACATTGTTTTTATCAGTTCTTTCTAGGTACTCAGGCTTTCATAAGCCATTCTTCTGCATCATCTTCACTCTCATGATGCCAAATTTCTTGAGGAGTATGTTATTATGTAATATTTGCAAGTTAACCCCTTAACTTGGGTAATTTGCACATTAGTCCAAAAATAAGCAAACATTGCTTCAACATTATTCAAAAAGGACCAAAATTGAAACATAAGTTCCTCATAAGCCTTAATTACTTTTCACAAGATAAAATTAAGGATCTAATTAACTTTCTTAAGAAAAACTCCCAGGGTTAAGGCATAACCCAACTCAGGGATGTTTGTTCTAGTCATGTCATACAAGTTATATCAAACTTTGAATGATGACATGTCATAGTATTTCAAATATGGTCGAAAATATGATCAATATTTCTTCAAAAACCTTAGGGTTTCCGAAACAGCAATAGCTATGAGACAAGTTGAACAAGAGTGAGATGGGGTTGATTAAATTTCTTTATGGGATCATGATATGTCTTCTAAGTAGGTTGTGTAAATGTTAGTAAGGTGAAGATAGTGTTGTTGTTTCACCCCTAACAAGGTTGAATAGGAATGATGTTTCCTTGTATGGAATGACAACTGCCAGCGTCAGCTTTTCTTTTTATGCTAAAAAAAGAACTGACAAGAGTTCTAGTGTCAGTATATAAAAAAAGGATGGATACATTGCCTTTTTTATGCTTCAAGGAATGGTGTGGGATACATGCCATGATTGGTAAAAATCTAGCAAGTATGACTTTGAGTAATGTGTTGATACAATAGATATAATTTTAGGATTATAACTAGAATTTAAAGTTGAACATTACTACTAGAGTTGTACAGATGACACAACAAGTTTCTACATTCAATAATGAGAATGTCTTCTTAGGTGGGGATTTTTGTGATGACCCAAGAGGATATATATATATGAATGATATGACATCACCATGATATGCAAGTAACCATGTGAAGGTAATAGGATGAGGTGCAAAGGAAGTACCCATGTTTGTTTACCTTGGATTTCAGGGGCAAAATCCCTATTAGGGGTTTATAGTTGTAACGCCCCTGAACTTGCTTAATGATTTTAATGAGCTTAATTACCATAATTAAATTCTTATAACCCTAATATAACATTTTGATATGTTTTTAAATCATAATACAAGCTTAAGTTTCAAATTTAGTCCAATTTGGACATTGTTTGAGCAAGTTATGCAATTTTCTATACATTTTGGACTTTTCTGCAATTTACCCAATTGATGGGTTTTCTTTGCAATTTTTCACATACATTGTGTTCCTAAGATTTTATATTATCATTCTTGAGATTTTTTAGCCATGGGGCTCCTATTTGAGCCATGGTTTGAAGGTGTTTTCATCAAGGGTATTTTAGGATTTACCCCTTCATGGATGAGCTACTTTTAGTAGCTATCAACTAATGAATTATGTGATTGTCTGAGAATTTCGACAAAGGAAATAAAATCAGGTTAATAGGGACGGTGGGGGATCTTCTTGTGTGTGTGCTTGTATATTCTTAATAGTTTAAGGCCATAAACACATGGGGAAGCTACTTTTACACCTCATGCTTGCTTCTATCCTTATCCATGGGCTATATTTGCCTCTTCCTTGTCCAAATACGAAACTATGGTTGCTTTACCTTTCCTATAACCAGGAGAAATGAATCCACTCTATTTTCCTGCAGAACCAACTGATTTAAGGTAGAAGACAACCCCTTTCTGGAGAAGAAGGTCTCCTAGGGCTCCATCTAGCCCTACCTAGGGTTTCCAAGGTCATCTTCTAGGGAATTCAACCAAGGAAGGTTGTTTTCTTCCTTCCTTATTCGTTTTTCTTTCTATTCTCCTTCCTTAGACCTTCCTCCAGGTCGTAACCTTGCTATTCCATAGTATAATTTGCTCTAAAGCTCTAAAACCCCACCTTTCTTGCTCCTTATGCTTAGGGTTTGCTCATTTGATGAAGAAAGGTACTAGATGGACGAATTCATAGCTTATTCTTGGATTTTCTACCCTACCTTCTCGAGATTTCTTCTTTGTGGGGTTTCATCTTCTCATTATAGGTAATTTTTATAACTTTCTCCACGTTTATTTCTTGCCATAAGCTTGCTAGCTTAGGTTCTTGCTTGAAAATGATGATTCATGCACTAAAAAGTTATGCTTGACTTGGATTTCGATAATTATAACGTTCCCTGTTCTAATTTCAGATCTATATGAACTTGTGATCATGTGTACATTATTCCTAAGGTATAATATGACTTGGATCAGGTTGGTTTGACAACCTATGGTGAACCTATCAACCAATGGTCAATTTTAGGGTTTAAATTTGATTTCTTATATAAATCCATGACCCGATGATGTTACCATTGCAACAACCCTATGGTGTTGTCTTCATGACAACTGATGGTCGTGATCAAAGGTGTCAAATTATGGTGACATCCTATGGTCACCCCCTTAGGTCAGGTTTTGGATCAATTATAAGTTTAATGATCAATCATTAAGTACCATAATGATGCTATCAATCAATGGTGATATTAGTTTGATATTTGATGTTGATTAATGAATATAGTGCCGATCTAACAATCTATGGTGAGTTAATGGTCACCAATGATGGTGGATTAAGTCACCAAAATATATGGTGAGTTAATCATATAGTTGTAGCATCAATTAAACCTTATATCAATGGTTTCTTGGGTCATTTGATGCAATGGTCGGACATATACTATAATTGATGGTTTTAACATATGAACTTGACCTAATTGTCAAGATCTAATATTTATTCCTCCAATAAAGTGAAATTATGGCTAATGTAATATGTTGTTCCTAATAATGTGATTTAGATGGTTTCCTTTATATGATCAACTTAAGGAGCTTACATGTCATGTTGACATTGGATAGCTTGTTTTAAATGAACAGTCGATTGTGGCTTTTACCCTACTCTCAATGGAACCATTATTATTGTTAACCAAAGGATTTCTAGGGTTAAATGGTGACTTTTATATATCACAACTCAATAACATCATATGTGATTCATTCAAGGTTTTTACTTATGTAAAAAAACAATGGTCTTACCTTTTAAACATCTAATGGTTCTGGGTGACATTGTGGTATGCCAATATGGGTTGAATGATGATGGAACAAATGAAGGGTTACCCTTAATAAGGTCATATTACCTATTCACTCATATGAATAGAAGGGATGATAATCATATTGTGTTGATATGTAACCACCAGGGCAGGAGAAAGAGTTGAATTGGGGGAAATAGTGAGGAATAATGAGCTCACCCAAATTATCTAGTCAGGATCTCTAAAATGGGTGTTAAAACCTTAGAAGTTGTTATCGCAACTTTTTAATGCTTCAAATCCCCTAGTAGAACTCGTATTTCCATCAAGAGTAGATGAAGTAGGGATGAGTTGGTATTGTGATCAATGCTCAACTGAGTATCTAGGAATGAGTTCAAGGGACTTGAAGATGGTTATTGGGTAACTATTTGAAAAGGGGGATTTTATGGTGGTTGATATCTACATCAAATAGGGAAACAGGGGGGATAAGGAACCCCCTCATCAACTGGGGTGTAGAGACATCTCAGCGTAGATAAAATCAAGATCGGAATATTTGCATCATCATGAGAAACATGAAGGAAAGGAGACTTAGGTGCAAGGACGAGAGAAGAGAAAACTTAGGTGATTATAAACTCAACAACGATCATGTTTCCCCGACATTGTCTCCTACTCAAGGTAGGAGATGTTCATGTGGCGGTTTGATGGGGAGAAAGTATCAAGAAATAACATGGGTTGTTGATAGAGGGTCAAGACAAAGGAATGCATGTTTGAAAAATATGAATCAAAAACTTTAGGTAATTCCAGTTTGACCAGACAGATCTAAAAATCATTAGGGGAATCAGTGAAAATATGTCAAATATTTGATACTTTAGGGTTTTATTATCATGTTTTCTTTCTCTACTTGGTTGAGGATTAATTTAATGTTCAAACAAGATGAAAATGGACAACTAGGATGTATAAATCATGAAGAATCTGAATTTTCCATTAGTATCAAGTTTTAAATTCATATAATATTTTATTTAATACTTTTAGATCTTATCTTATATTTTCTTTCCGTAATAAAGCAAGCCATCTAGGATTATCCAATTAATGTGAAACTTGGTGTCCTAGCTGATTGGGACCCAGGGACCATGATTCTACCATTAGATTTTGGTTTTAAAGTTTTCTTTTATGAGTTCTAATAAAATTAAGATTTAGGATCATAACCATTATATTTATTTAATAATATTACATCATTATCATCAATATTCATTAATTAGAGTCATGTTTACTTCAAATTTCTATAAATACGGTTATCATATATTAGTATGAAATCTAAGGTTATTTTCTCAAATATACTTTAAGTCCATTAATATCAACATTAATTAATATAATGGCACGTGATTCTTGTCCATTTACACAAAAGATCTAATTGTTCCACTTGCATATTAAGCACATTATTCATCTCATTACATATATATTAGTCGTAATGTCTAAATTAGTTAGCAATGAAGTATATATGATTTATTAAAAGGGTTTACTTACATATTAAGTATCATTTAGTTTATTGGGCCTATTTTATGGTTATTAAGATATCTTAAGTTATTATGACACCTAATGATTCTAATGCATTATATGAGGTACCAAACATGAGTAGGCTACATAGTACAAACTAGGGTTTAGGGCCCATATATTCACTCCATCATCATATGGGGGCCCATCAATCCCAAGTATGATTAGGGTTACTTATGGTCTTAGTTAGGGTTTATACATGAGTTACATCATTACATGTGTATTTAATGTTCATTAAGGTACAACTGAGCATAGTAGGTTTTATTTCTATCCTTTTTTGGCTAAAACTAAAGGCCTAAGCATACAATTTTAACATATAAGGGATTAAGGTTTCTCAAATCAAGAAACTAGGTTTTGGTATGTTACACCGACTTTTTGTAAGTTGACCGACCTTCTAAAAACTTCATAGATTTTTCTAAAACAATTTCTAAATACTGATTTCTAAAATTTTGACAAGAAATATCAATTGAATTATGATATCAACACCAAATCAAAATATTTAGCCCTGTTCGAACTTATTATATCATATGATTTGTATTTTAGAGCACTATCTTTTTAAATATAATAAAATTAGGTTTTCAACTTCTTAAAAATTGGCATCTCTGCTAAAATTTATGGTTTATTATCTCCATTAAGATTCTACTATCGAGTTCTATAAGATTTTTTTCAATTTGATAGGAAAACCTTGGAATACATCATTAGGGTATAACTACGTAATACAAGCAAGTTTTAAGGTGTCGCTCACAAACCATATCTATTACTGAGTAAAGCTCATGTACATGAAAAATTAATCAAAATAAGGTATAAATAAATAGGTTATATATTGTACTAAACTAAAATTAGGGTTTCTTAACCTTGATAAGAGTCATCTGTAGACAGGTATTGATGCCACAAAAATATGATTTAGAGGATGTTATATCAGTGTTAGATGTTTTTTATGGTTACTTAGAATATGCACATGAGGAGTGCATATACAATATATCCAAATTAAATTGATATACAATGAGTTTCTGGAAAAAATGTCATGCACCATGTGGTTATATACATAGAATGGATGACAAAGTAAATACTAATAGCCTAGATCACTGAGTAATAATAGATAAACATAAACAATTTATTTGATCCAAATGAAATTTGTGGGAAAAATACATCTCATTAGAAGAATTAATTATCAAGTGGCAAGTAAGGATGAGATGAGATAAAATGAGTATGATTTTCCATAACTTAACCTAGATTATATTTTGTATTAGACTTGCACATGTATTTGTGATTTGACAAGAAAGGATGAGATGAGATCAAATGAGCATGATTTGACCCAACTTAAACTAGATTATATACAGAATTAGGCCTTCACACATATTTGTGATTTAGCCTAAATTGGACTTAATCAAGAACAAGATGAGATGAACATATACTAAGGTGACTATTAAGGACAAGATGAGATGAATATAGTTGTCGTGAGTTGACCTAACCTGAAATGAATAGTAAGGATTGATGTTGAAAGTAATACCTTTATATATATGCAATTGTGTTAGTGGCATTTGAAATGACAAAAAAGAAGAAGTATATGCAACAAAAGAAACATTACTTAGAAAAAAATGACAATGTTTTAAAGGAGAAATGGAAAATTAGCACTCTCTGATGAAATAATATTCATTATAGAATCTAGGTAAAAATATTACAAGTATATCCCACTTTGTAGTGAAAGTGTCACTTCATATGTTTTTTCAAGTCAAAGTTTGAATGGTTCAGTCTATTAGCTATTTTTTAATAGAAAAAAAAAAGAAAAATAAGAAAGTGTCAACTAAAATGGTTTTTTAAGCATGACCATTTAGAATGAAAACTCTAATTCAATTGGTGATTTCTTTATAATTCTTTCCTTATAGAACCCAACTTCATAAAAATGCCATATGAATTGGCATTTTCATTACAAAGTGAGATGTATCCTAAATCGTTTTCATTCGTTCTCATTAAGTTGTTAGACTAAACATTATTTTCATCAACATGTGTTATTTATTTTGTCTTCCTATTGTATATGGTGATCCCTCAAACTGTGATTGTACAAAACAATGACTATCAAGTTGGGTATGTTATCATTTTACCGTCAAAATTACGACAACCTATAGAAACAACACTAATGGTACCTATAAGGATGACAATTTACAACTATGAATTGTGAATATCATTATTGCAATGACCTCACTTTTTAGTGTCCCCCAATTAAGAATGGACCTTAAAGTTGAGATTCATTACCTAAATTTCGAAAGATCTAGATTTAGCAAATAATAAATAATAGAAAATAATTTCCATTATTTCACAAATATTATTTAAAAGATGCATTATTATGCTCCTCTAAGGAGCTAGATGGGATTTCAACATGAGAACTATTATATATGAGAATAAGCATCAAACTAGTCCTCCTTAGCATCAATATCTTCAACTGATTGCATCAGATTCACCATGTCCTCGTATCTTCATATTGTGTTGCTACCTAAAATGTCAACAATCCAAAATGTGATCAATATATTTCTATATTGTGTATGTGGTGCAACCAAAATATGTGCATGTAGGTGTAACAACATAAACAACCATATCAACAATTATCATTAAATAAATTTACTTGCTTGGTCTATTTAACTTCTCAACCCATAATTTCTCATCTCTATGGTATACCATCTCATTGGGGACAATCTTTGTGGGGTACCCTCTCATTAGGTTTTTGTCCCTATAGTGGAGTCTCATAACCTTCATTCTCCCAGGATTGGTATCATATCAACCTTTCCTTTTGGGCTTTACCTATTAGTGACCTTCCTTTTTGGGATTGGTCACCAATGAACACAATGACTTTCTTTCTCCCACATGTACATTCAACCCTCCATAGATAGCATCTTAGGTTTGAGCAAGTTATGTTCATATATGGTAATATACATAGTGCCCTATAGTTTGTAGGAAGTAAATAAGCAACCAAGTAGAGTAATGATAATACATTCCTAAAACTTCAAAAACATCAAAATTCAATAAGAGAGGATATCCAATAAGTAACCATGTACCTTGTTTCCATGTAGAATCATACATAACACTTCAATCGTATATAATTCAACAAACTAAGCAAATATCCAAGCAATCATTCAATTTGTATATATGTATTATCAAAGTGTCATTATCGTATTCAAAACATACTAATCTAACATATGTTCTAAACTAGGGTTTAGGGTTGTCTCGAGTTTGGATAGGGAAGAAGGGCATCAAACCCTAATTCCATAACAACATGATTCATTAGAGTTATAAACCTTGTTTAGATATTAGGTGAAACCCTAATTATCAGGTCTGACAATTTATTCCATTAAGAGAAATTCTAATAGATTATGCAAATGAAGATCATAATGACCAAAGAAGATTAGATTCTAAACCCTAATTATCATATTTATGACTCAAAACCATTAATGATGATCATTATTATCCAAAATGTATCAAGGACTTAGATTATCATCACATTGAACGTAGTAGGTTACTATGAACATTTAGATCAGATCATGTGCATAATTGTTGGTATGGTATGCCCATAGATCCAATCATGTGATGATTGACATGGGATATACCATAAAGGATTTGATAATACTTATAAAGGAAAGGTTCCAATTCATTTTGTTTCACTCAATTATGAGATAATGAGGGAATATTATGAATGTCTAAAGAATGACAATACTCAATGATGCATGTCTTCAAGTATGTGACTTAGAAGGATGAGATCATACAAATGTTAAGAGTATGTACATTCTTATTATGTCCCTAGTTAGTTGTTACTATGTAAGTTAGATAGATACTAGTAACACATAAGACTAGAGTGTGGGTTGGTTGATTAAAGAATCTCATTAGTCATGATATGGAAATATCAGACCAAGCACACAGATACATTTTAGAGAATAGTGTATCGGACAAACCCACCTTGAGAGTGGCACATGGAAACCATAATTGGTGTTCATAGTCATCTCTCATAGTGAAGGTGGTGATTGTGATTCTTAGACCTAAAATCACTACACTCATCAGATGTTGTTGGGTACGCTTTTACATCATCAAACACAATCTTGAAACATGGGTTGTTATAAAAGTGATGATTGGGTGACTTTGACACATGGGGATAGACTGTGAGTGATACCCTCCTACTGGATTTTGATATCATGGCCACTTGATAAGTAAGACTGAGAAACTCATGCACATGCACATGAATCAATATACAATTTTGAGGTCACATTATCTTAGGAAGTCTGCTCTTGGTTCAAGGAACATGGATTGAACATTGAAAGGATGATGATTACATGCCTCGAGTTCATCATGGATATCAGTGAAAAAGGAATTATATAATCACTGCAACACCTTACATAGATTTTAGGTTGAAGTTTTTCTCCAACTTTCCATTCACTTGGGTAGCATTGATGTGCAACTAGGCACCTCTCCTTGCTTGTGATGTCATAAGCTAGTTATGAGCATTCACTTCCAATGTGATATGGGACCTATAGGGTCACACACATATTAACTCATATAGTAGAGGAGACTGATATTGAATGATGATTAGATTGATTAATAAAGTGTTTAGGTACTCGATTCATGCAACAAATTAGCTGATTGTGATGTTTGCACTACTAGACGATCGCCTCACCAAGTGTGATGACCATTTGGAGTACCAGAAAACTGGCTTAAGAGTTGAGACGACCATTTGGGACATCAAGATGATGAGAAATTGAATTGGGTAAGTTTTCTCTATGAACTGACTGTTTGAACTTATCGGTTTGGCTTCACTCACCAGACGGGCATCTGTGTGAGTGATATGGGCATCTCACCTGGGTGAGACGGCTTGATTGGGGCTGAACGAAGGTTCTGGATGTTTCCCAAACTTGTTTGATTGCACAATTCTTATGGTGCAAGAAATTAATATGTGATATTAATGGGAATCGAATTGCAAAATTTGTATGTGATTCGGAAACTACCAAACGACCATTTGGTAGTATGATACAACTGTCTTGTGTGACCAGATGATCATTTAGGTCACTGAAACAGTCATTTGGCATTACGATACAATCATCTTGTGTGATTAGATGATCTTCTGGGTCACCAAACGGTTGTTTTGGTGTTTGCAGGTTGTGAAAATTCAAGATCTTTCGATCACTTCCACTCGCGCATAATCTCATACAAATTTGGAACCCTGACCCTAACCCTGCCTATAAATAGAGGGGTGTTGGGGATTCCCAGAGTACAATAACATCAACTGAGAATCAGTTTCTCTAAAATATGTTGTCCTCTCTAGTTGTGGTAACTGAGAGAGCCTAAGAAAATCCTATGAGACAAGGGTGGGATAAGAATAGGAGAGAACAACTGAGGATAATTTTTGTGGTAGAGAAAGTTGGGGACTAGTACACCAATGCAAATGACAACTCCCTCCTTTCTATTCTAGTAGAATGACATGAGTTCTAGTTGGTCCTTGTGGACTACACTAGAGGAAGAAGTCCTTTGGCTACTGCTAGGAGAGCAATATCAGCCTATAGTCTGTGGTGTGAGCACATTAGTGTTACAAAAGTTATTCTGCTCATTGTTCATTGTGAAGACCAGGAGTTGCACAACCACCGTCTAAGAGCAACTAGTTGACAGTTGCATTGAAACGAGTTGTTGTCTTTGGACTTGCTCCAGTACCATGTATAACTTGGTAAACCATCCTTCCTATTTCATAGTAGTTGACGTGATCTTGTTATTATGGGAATACAGATAGATAAAAATTGTGTTTTTGTTGTTGTACTTTGTTCTCGTATTTCCCAACATTAACATCATATCAAGTTATGATATTTGGTTCCAAAACTCTAATCGCTATATGTATGATTATTGATCTAGAAACCTTATAATTATTATTTTAGGGTATCATTATATTCAACAATACTAGATTATAACATGACTAAAGGCATTTAATGTATTCAATATTTTATTATAAATTTTAGGTTTTTCATATATAATCATCCTATATACATGTTCTAGACATATTATTGGAATAAGAAGCATAATCTAGTTCTAAAATTATTTTTCTTAGATTCTACTCATTCCCCTGATCAATTATATAGTTTTATCATATTTGGACAATTATAGAAATTACTATGATTTTTGGAATATATACATTATTAAAGGTAAAATTCATCCACATTACCTAGAACCCAAGGGTCCAACTGAATGAATGGTTGTATCTCGCTTGGCGCTGAGACTGAACCAGCTAGTCCAAAGCAAACCTCGATCAGGGCTTTTATCCCTTGTCGTCATCTTCGTACAATGCATCCAATGTAAATGCATGGCACCATTGTCAACATCAATCTTGATGCCCATCCCACAGTCGTTGACAGTGTCGACAGCTAGATATTTCTCCTCTCACCACCATAGTGATCCAACTCACCTCCATCCCTCTCAATTGTACTCTCTCTATCTCTCACTTTCAACCTCGCTCTATCACCTATGGATAGAAACTCTCTCTCTCTCTCCTCACCTTTGTTTGTGCATGTCAATCGGCACACATGTCTTGGTTTAGGGGTTGACCACACGAACTACCTCTCACCATGTGTAGGTGTACTAAGTCTTCTTCAGTCATTGCCCTAACCTTGTCGAGCTATAGAGTTGCTCGCCGCTTGAGCATTCCGCATTGTGCAAGGGCACCAATGTGATCCAGTTAATCAGCGATCAAACTCCATCTAAAAGTCCCTTATCAGTGCAAATGTCCCAGAGTTAGGCTCCCATGCTTTAAGTCTACTAGTGTGACCAGCTTCTCATTAGGAAAGACCTACTTCGCTTGGTGTTGCAAATCATGCAACCATGTTTCGAGGAGGGGCATAGTTGCATGCATAAGAAGTCGGTAGGTTTCATCTATATTGATGTACTAGCATGAAAAGGAAGGTGAGGAGGAAGAAGATGATCCACATAGAGGGTTTTTTGGGAGAGGGGAGAAAGGTTTGTTGGATCTTAAGAATATGCTCTAGAACTAAGGTTCATTAGAGACAAAACACTTTAACCAAATTCATTAGACCTTCAAATTACTTTAAGAGATAAGGTTGTAAATATGGTTTTTGAGTGAAATTAAACTTACATAGAAAAGATGAGAGAGATTGAATAAGAATAAGAAAACAAGTTATGTATAGTGGTTTAAAATTCCAACTAGGAGAGTGTACATCCATTACCTACAGAGGTCAACCTATAGGATTTTGCGACCATTGCACATTCTTTATGTCCACTATAAGAGATACAATAGGACCTTCCATTCCTGGCACAAGCATACCCAACCTTCCCTTTGAGGAAAAGGGAGCCAATAACCTTACAAAGGACTTACCTATCCATGACCAAGATTCTTCTACCTCACCAAGGACATACCCACTTTTGCAATGAGTCTTCCACCTTCACCAAGGACTTACCCACTCTTGCAACAAGTCTTTCGCCTTGAAGGAATACCCACTCTTGACTTGGATCTTCCTCCTTTTACTTCACCTTCACCAAGAAGAAGCTTTCACCAAGGGACTCCTTCCCTTCTTCTTCTTCTTCTTCTTCTTCTTCACCTCTCTTAGACAAGAGAGATAACCTTCATCTTCATGGTAGAATTAGAGATTGGGTTGGTGGAGGAAGTGAGAGCCTTACAAGATATAAAAGTACGACTAGCTCTCTTACAAATCTCTTACTCACTCTAACAGATGTAATAAGTGATTAAGCTCAAGAGTGGAAGGAGGCTCTTGGAGATACTCGACAATAATATAGGGACCTTCATAGTGCTTGCCTAACCATGGGATGAAGCATAGGGGTCCTATTTATAGTTAGGGATGCCTACTAGCCAATAGAAATGCTTAAGAATAAGTTGTAAGCATTTTGGGTGTTCCAAAGAAACTATTTTTGAGTTTTGCAACACCCCAAGGGCTATAAAAAAAATTTGCACATTCTATACAAAATGGTTGGTTGAGCTTACTTTTAGGAAACTCTACCGATGTCACTATGATACAAGTCAATTTTAAGTTGTCAGTCGAGTTTATCCTTGATGAAACTATGTCGATGGGTTAAAATTGTTTGCATGTGTAGGGGTGTCAGTCGAGTTTGTCATGGGGAAACTCAGTTGACCCTCGTAGTTCCCAAAATCCACCAAGGGTGTTAGTCAAGTTTATCCTAGATGAAACTCAGCTGACAAAAGTCACTATGAAAAATTTTGGAAAGTTCCATAAAAGTTCTTAAATATTGGATTTAAGTGCTCCTAATTTTTCTTAGCTTCATTACTAGTCATACAATCATTACAAGTGATTTACAACATGATTCTTGTAACATACCGAATTCTAAAATTTTATATTTTGACCCTCTTTCCCACCTTTTCCTCTCATTTCTATCCTCTTTGTCTGTTCTATTTATTTTGTGGATAATATAATGGTCTAATGAACATTTGTTCATCTTTTATTCCAATATTTGTATTTATGCACAAATACCTCAGTGAAAGCTTAATTACCATAATTAAGTGCTCTAAACCTTAATCTAACTTTTTGATGTGATTTGAAAACATAAAATATGCCACATAACTCATTTTAGTGGTAATATGAAGATAAGAAACTTAATTGGATGAACAATTTAGATAATGTGTTGTTAATGGGCCATATGACATATCTCATAAAAAAAGTCTCAATAGAGGAAACAAACTTCAAATTCGAAATCTACATATCAAAATTTGCCTACATGTCAAATTTCATCTAATTTGGACCACCTTGAAATATTAGGATAAGTTTAGGAGAGAGAAAATCAATAAAAGGCATAAGTAATTAATAATGTGATTTTATAAATTCAAAATATATAAATAATGTAAAAATCATACTATACATATCAAAGATAACTTGTGGATGAAGTTTGGTTCGATTTGGATGTTGTTTGTGCAAGTTATGCAATTTTAGGTACATTCTGGACTTTTATACAATTTACCCAATTGGGAGGTTTTCTTTGCAAATTATCAACTGAATTTTAATCCTTAGATATTCCCTTACCATTAAAGAGATTTGAAACCATTCGAGAACCTAGTTTCACCTTGGTTTGATGGTATTTCTTTCCAAGGGCATTATAGGGATTACCCTCTTTATAAAGATGCTTATCCTTAAAAGCTATCAACGAATGAGGTTATTTCTTTCTTGAAAAACGGTGGGGATGGCCTAGAATAATCTATGGGCTCTTAGAACTGACTTTTGATATTCATGAAGCCTCTATGAGCTATCCTCTTGCATGGCCATCAATCCCTAGGCTAAAGACACATGGAAAGTCCCTTAAGACTCCTCATGCTTAACCTCTTTCTATATATAGCCATGTATACCCCTTCCCAACTCACAATTCGAAAACTCTTGCTCTCCTTTTATTTCCTCTAGCTTATATAATAGTTCCTTTTGTATTTGGCCATGAATTTGCTGCCCCAAGGTAATAGAGGGAGCCTACCTTGGTGAAGAAGGCTCCTAGGGCTTCCAAATTGCTCTATTAGGGTTTTTAAAGCTCCTCCTTGGTAATTTCGACCAAAACTAGTAAGTTTTCTCCCTTAATTCCCTATTTTCATACTCATAGTCTTCCTTACACCTTCTTATAGGTCGGAGCCATGACCATACATGGTAAAACTCTACCTAAAACCCCAAAACATGTCATCTCCTTGCTCTTTTGCTAGGGTTTGCACCTCTAAAGTGAAGAAGGTGATCTTTGCTCAAGAAAGGAGCTTGGCTTGGAGCAACCAGACCTTATAATCTCGGAATCCTTTCTATTTTAACCTTATTACCTTCCTAGAGTCAAGTTTTGTTAACACCCTTCTCATATATATTGCTTAGTACATTCTTAAAACTTATGCTTTTATGTTGAAAATCGACGATTTCCATCTCTTTTTACCATGCTCTTCTAAGGTTTTGATTTCTTGCTATTTTACCTTCTCTAGAAGTTCTAGTTTGGTTACCTATGCAACTTCAAATATGATCTTGGTCAAATGGTGTTTTCTCCCTCTCCCTCTCTCTTTAATTATCTCGATCGGTTTGATGATGTGGCAATTTCCTATTGGTCAGTATTGCAAAATCCATATCTTCTAAACCGCTTATCCAAATTTGACAAATAAATATGTTTTGGAATTGGAAAATTAATCTCTATCTAATAAAAATATTTTCAAGGTCTGATTTCATGGTTTGACGAAGGGAGATTTTTATAAAACGAATTTAATGCATAAAATCCATAAAAATTACATCTTAAACATCATAACTCCAAAATTAACATAAATATATGTTTTCTTGATCAGGAAAACCTAATAAGTTTATTGGTGATGTTTTAAGAGTCTAAATCCGAATTTTTCTAAAAATCTCTAAAAATAGGGTTTCTATATATTAATGTGCACTATGTACTCTAATACATGTTAATACATTGAAAATAGGCAAAGTGGAACTTGGACTCAATTAAAGTGGTGAAAGTTAGTAATTGATATCAGTAAGAGAGGTATGTGCATTCCTTACACCCTATGTTGGGATTATTTCAGCTCAACCTTATATTTCCCTAATGAGGCTTAAATGAACCCTAAATATCCTATTCTTGAATCCTAATATTGTTCATGCCTCAAATTAGATTATAATTTCTTCTTGTTTGGGTCTTATACCCCACTGCCATGCTTATTGAATATTATGACTACTCTTGCCATGACTAATTTTCTATCATGTGGATTTATGTTCTATTTAAAATAAAGTAGTGGTACTTATGTACAACCACCCACATAGGGCATGTAAATAATCGCCCTGGGGAATGTCGTATTCTCCCCATAATATTGTAGGTGACTGGGAATGTCTTATTCTCCCCTCACCTAAGGTTAGAGGTCTGGTAGGTGCCTCAACCCTACTTAGTTAGGTAGACATAATTATCTTACATGCAAATCCTTTTTGATATAATTGTTAATGGCAAGTTTCTTTTAAATATAGCCTCATACTCTTGTTATCTTCATCATATGATGAACCCTAGCCTGTTTTTATTTGCTTTACTTATCTTTATGCCCTAGACTAGTTTTGTGACACATACTTTTCTTCCCTTTCCCTTTTTGATGGGTGCCTTCCCAACCACCCAGGTGATGAGCAAGGTGATGAATAAGACAAGGAGTATATAGCTTTTGGCTTGGACTCAGTTGATGGAGATGTTGCTTGGAGACAAGATTGTAGTAGTCTAGACTTCCCTCTATCTAGATCATGATTGTGTGTCTTGATTTAAACCCTACTGGGAGAATTTGATGTATTTTGTAAACTTTTTTTTAAATTGAATACAGTCAGTTCTTTTTTATTCCGCTGCTTTCTAATGGTCTTTTATATACTAATGTTTAATAAATTTGGAAAATTTATGCCCATTCCATCATACCTCTGAGAGTATTTGGAATGGATGTCAATTCTTCAAATTTTTAGTAAAGGGGTGATTTCACTCTCCTTTAAAATTCTAAAGGAATTGAGTTCTTTTCCATAAAAGTGCACTTTCATTGATTTTGACTTGTCTTTCTCTAAGTTAGGATGTGCAAGTTAGGGCATTTAAAGTGTTTCTATACCCAATTAGAAATCAATTAAGTAGAAGCATTAGACACAAATAAGTGGAATGGTTAGTCTTCATCAAAACAAGGATTTAGTCAATTAGACTTTGAGAATCAATTAGACTTTGAGTCAACATTCTTCCCCTTTTGAAGATGACAAACCATTCCAAAAATGTAATAAAATCATTTAAGTAAAATCATACCTTTGAGGAAACCTAAGGGGTTTCAATAGAATTGAGTTCATATGCTCCCCCTCAATTGATGCTTCTGGATCTCATATACTCCCCCTCAATTGATTCTATTTCTCCTACATATTTAGCTTTCACTACATTTTTAGAAACTATGCAAGAAAATAACTCAAGATAGTCAATATGTAAGTCAAGGAACAAGATTGATCATGTATGAAACAAGATACAAGCATAGCATATAATTGGATACCAATTGATGAACAAGACTAGAACTACATGTATACGAACTACTAGTAGATGATATCACAAGTTAGAACTACTAGTAGGATCTAGATCACAGCAAACACCAAAACATGAACAAGTTAAAGAACAATCTATGGTTAGATGTATAGAAATATCAAAACAAAAGGTTGTGCAATACTAGAAGCATGAGAGGATATTATTGACTAGAAAATATGCATCATTACCAAAATGATGATTAGCACTAAGAACCTCAAGGTTTCCTTAAGAATATACAACTAGATATATGTATCAAGTTAGACCACAATGGAAGAAATTTAATACACAACCAAGAGATCCAAATAGATTATCATCAAAACATGCATAAAAACTCAAAATAAGTAATTGCAAGATATACATAAACCAAAATACAGTAATTAGAAAGGTAGAGTTGTATTCAAGATAAGGAATTTAAATCATGGAAATATGGACATTGTATTGGAACCAAGGAGTGTGCCATAGAATAAGGTTATTGGTTGAGAAAGTCTTTTTGAGAGGAAAATTCTCACCCAAAAAGCCATATGTGTATTATGTGCACAGTGTTGTCAGTTGAGTTTAAGGGTTGAACTTCTTGACCAACAATAGTTGTTGACAACACCCATTGGTGCTTATGGGTCAAGATTCCTCTAGAAAAACTCGATCGACAACAATTACTGTCAAAAATCACATATATTTCAAAAACAATATCTAGAGGCATGATAAAAATATAAATCATATCCAAACATGTGTAAGCAAGTTAATAATGAACTATGAAAGAATCAAAAATAGTTTGTGAGAAATAAAATGATGAGAATCACAATATATCACTTCTGACTCAAAAACCAAATGTATAGTGCATACTAATTTGGCAAAAATACATTATGATCGGATATGATCAAGAATAACATTACCTATATTCTTACCATTTCTTTTCCACTTGTTGCCACCCTATACAAGTCTCACCTTTCTTCTTTTATGTGGATTGAGAAACCAATTTGCAAATCAATATGTCAAGTCAATCCATTATCAAGTGATCTACAAGAAGAAAGATGAAATAGTCCCAATCATAGTTTTGGATCTGGTGGGGTTAGCTTAGCAACCCAACTCCTATTTCTTTTGGGTGCTTTCCTAAAAGGAAAATAGGTAGAATAATGACAAGTTTCAATGAAATGTATTACATGATCGCATAGCCTTGGAACTAGAGGATTATTCATTTAAGTTTTAAGGTCATTTGTCTTTTTGTTCCTTTGGCTATTATCTAATCTAATATCATTTCTACCCGTTTGTTCAATAGTATGATCTAGGACTTGATTAAGATTCTTTTTATCATCTAATAATCTTTGCATAGAGGATCTCAAACTATGATTATCATACATAAGAGAAGTAATGGTAGAAGACAATTGATTGATATCATCTCTAGCATGCAAAAGATCAATTTCTATGAAAAGATCTTTAGTGATATAAGAATCTTTAGCAACATGAAGAGCAACAACATTATTTTCTCTACTTGTAGAACTAGAGCAAGATTCAAGGACATTGACTTTAACAAGAAAGGAGGCATTTTCTTTTTCAAGCAAAGCAATCTTAGAAAGATAAGTACTAATTACATATTCATGCTTGCAAAACAAAATCTTTGTCCTGATTTTCAATTCTAAGAACATCAATATCAAACATGAGAGAATTCACTATTTTAGTATGTTCTTCATTACAACTAGGTATAAGAGGTTTAGCTTCTAGAAATCTAATCTTATCAAGCAAATTAGCATTTTCAAGTATAAGAGAGTCTGCTTGAGGTGGCATATCGAGGATTTTCCGCTCTCTCTCTAGGGTTTTCACTCCGCCTTCTCTCTAGGTTCTACCCCGGAGGCCGCCACTGGGGGGAGGGGTGTGCCTCCCCGAAGCCTCCCTCCCCCTAGCCCTCAACCACGGTTGGTAGATCCCAAAGTCTGTGGTGTCTTCTCTAGAGATCCTGTGGAGCCGGCATATCAGTGGATCCTTTGAGGTCCCCCTCGTGCCCTGTCTCGAAGCAGATGGATGCGCCGCAAGTTTCCAAACTCAGGCTAATGGATTGGCACTTCGACCCTATCGAATCTCTGCATTCCAGCGAGATGGAGAGATAGGAACTGGTCTCGATCGTAAATTGGATCGTGTGTTGCTGCTTTGCGCTAACGAACCTAGATGGTATTTGTGCCACCTACTTCTCTAGCATCTGCTCATTCCATTGGTTGAGGAATCTGAATCCAGGATGTTTCCCCTCCTTGGATTCGACTGATATTCGATTCACGTCTTGGTGGCGGGAGGCTATTCTCGCCGAGTGGCCTTGTCTGTTGTGCGATGGTGAACTTCTGGAGACGCCCCATCTTTGACTTTGGTTTCACAGAGCTGAGGGGTGCTTCGGCCTCCCTTCTAGGTTTCCTCCACCGAGCCATGGAAAGCCCTCACAGACCTGTGCTCCAGGTCATCCGGGTGACGATAAGCCACGAGTCCGCTGGTCTCTACCTTAGTGAATATGGTGTAGTTGGCTTCCTCGTTGGTGACGAGTCCTATGACCTACTCGGCAGAGTGGCCACTCCATCACGGACACCGTCCAGGTGCTTGGAGGTTCTCTCTGGCGTCGGCCTCTGGATGCTTGAAGATCACATGGTTGTTGGGTTAAGGGGAGAGGAGCTTCCTCCTCATCCTCCTTTACTCCTTCTACTGTTGTGTATAGGAATGCTTTACAGGTGTTCGGCGCTTTGCTGCTGTGCAAACAGAAGCTCAGTCTCCTGACGAAAGGTCCCTGATGCTTCCAGTGTCCATGATAGGGGAAGGTCGTTTGGGGATCGTGTTTCCCTATGTTTCTACTGCGAGGTAGTGCACCCTCAAGGTGTTTGACATGATGTCCCTCGAAGCTCGCTCCTGGGTGAATCAAGAGCTGGAGCATTTGGTTAGTCTCCTTGGTGTAGCAGAGATGTGCAGGGTCTGTTATCTGGTGATTGTTGATTGATGAAGAGGGGATGGTCATCTACCTAGATTTCACATCTTTAGAAAATGAATCAAACGCCAGTGGAGGAAAGGCAGTGCCCAGCTCAAGGACATATATTGATGGTTAGCTTATGGACAGATTATGTTGCTTTCTCTTCTGCATGTTAGTGGTCATCTTGGTGTTTTTCTGACCTGGGTCCATCCCAGGTACTAGATGAAGTGCCTTGGGGCACAGTAGTAAGGGGTCCCGTGTTGGATGCTTGCTCATCCAAATAGTGACCTAAAGATTTTGAAGGTTTGGTGGCGGAAGATGATCCATGTATGTTCTTGAAGATAATGACTGCTTCAGTTCTATGTTCCGTTTTCAGACTTCTAGGATAGCACATTTTGAAGGTATTTTTATTGTTAGTGTTGTGATGGCTACGCTGGTTGCTGCCCCATAGAAATTGTTTGGGGTCATTGTCTTTTGAAGCAGACGTAGATTTCTTTTCCTCTTCCTTTCTGGAGGTCTTTTTTAAGATCTTGTTGTTTCTTATTTAGGATGTTTCATCCCTACTAGTTAAGGAGCGCAATGTTTTATACCCAAATTTTTGGTAATATTATAGCAACAGGATTTTTGATCGACCAAAAAAAAGAGAGTCTGCTTGACTAAGATAAGCATTTTTTTCATTCTCAACACTATTAAATTTCATTTCAAGTTCTAGAAATGACTTTTGAATATTTTCAACATCACTTTGCAAGAAAATTTTACCATGTTCAAGATCATATTTTTCTACATGCAAGTTATCAACAATTTTAGAAAGCTTTTTCTTTTTCTTTTTAGTAGACTTAAGAGAGGCACAAGTAGTATGAATAATGGCAATTAAGGATTCGTTATCTAAAGAGTTTAGATTTACCTCATTTGAATCTTCATTTGCACTTGCCATGATAGAAAAATGGCGTTCTCCATATTCACTAGATCTTGTGCTAGATCCTCCACTATAGACTTTACTTGAGCTAGAGTTGTGGGAGTTACTAGAGATTTTTTTCCATTTCTCCTTTTTATTGTGCTCCTCTTCTCTTCTATTGTGATGATGGGTCTTTTTTCCTTGTGTGCAATCTTCCTTGAAGTGACCCTTCTTTCCAAATTTGAAGCATCGGGTGAAGGAGGACTTTCCTTTGTAGAATCTACTCTTAGAGTACATGACATCTTCTTCAACTTGAGAGGATGGAGAATCTTGACTAACAAAAGCTTCAACTTGGGCTTTGATTTCAACCTTCTTCTTTCTCTTAAGATCTTTCTCTTCTTCTCTTTCTTCTTCCTCTTTCCTGTCAAGAGTATTTTCATGGGCTTATACATTTCCTATGAGCTCTTTAATGGGAATTTCACCAAGGCTCTTGCTTTCTTCAATGGAAGTCACCTTGGATTTCCCCCTCTTGGAGAAAGTTATAAGGATCTTTGAGTCAATCTCTCCTCTAGCCATAGAATGACCTAGGAAGGAAAGACCATTTACAATGGTGTTGAGTCTTGATTACATATCCTACACCCTTTCCTCATTCCCATCTTGAAGCTTTCAAAAAGCCCTTTGAGCATGTAGACTTTACTTTCCTTCACTTTCTTTATCCCTTATAAGTGACACATAGTTGTCTCCATATCTCATAGGCCATTTCACATGAAGAAATTTGGTTGAAACTGGAAGGGAAATGGTGGCATAGAGGATGTTTATGGCTTTAGCATTCAAGGTTATTTTTTTCAAAGTAGCTTTGTCCCATTCTTCTATCTTTGTCTCTGGTAGCTTGTATGGAAGGTCCACTATTCTCCATGTCTCAAGACTTGATCCTTGATGTAGAATTGTAACCTTCTCTTCTAATAGATGAAGTTACTCCCATTAAAGATTGGAATGTTGATCAGGTACCTCCCACCTTGATAATGTCCCATCTTCTCCTGCTTGTGGAAGTAATACTTGGAGAAGACTCGCTCTGATACCACTTGTTGGATTTAAAGATGATGGGCTCTAGAAGGGGGTGGGTGAATAGAGTTAAAACACTTAAACCAAATTTAGTAGGCCTCCAAATTACTTCAAGAGATAAGGGTGCAAATATGGAATTTGAGTGAAACTAAACATACATAGAAAGAATGAGAAAGAATGATTAAGAACAATAAAATAAACTATGTAAAGTAATTCCATACTCCAAACTAGGAGAGTATACATCCACTACCTAGAGAGGTCAACCTCTAGGATTTTTCAACCATTGCACCTTCCTTATATTCCATTATAATAGATACAATAAAACCTTTCTTTTACAAGACAAGGATACCAAACCTTCCTTGCGAGGACAAGAGAGCCAATAACCTTATAGAGGACTTATCTATCCATAACCAAGAGTCTTCTATCTCACCAAGGACTTACCCACTTTTACAATGAGTCATCCACCTTCACCAACAACTTACCCACTCTTGCAACAAGTCTTCCATCTTGAAGGAATTACCCACTCTTAACTTGGATCTTCTGCCTTTGACTTCACCTTCACCAAGGGACTCCTTCCCTTCTTCTTCTTCACCACTCTTAACTAAGAGAGAACATTCATATTCATGGTAGAATTAGAGATTGGGTGGTGGAGGAAGTGAGAGCCTCACAAGATATACAAGCAGGACTAGCTCTCTTACAAATATCTTACTCACTCTAATGGATGTAGTAAGTGATTAAGATTCGAAGTGAAAGGAAGCTCTTGGAGATACTCAATTATAATATAGGTACATTCATAGTTCATGTCTAACCACAGGATGAAGCCTAGGGGTCCTATTTAGAGTTGGAGATGCCTACATTTTCTACACATTTTGTATACTGCACTTGGCACAAATTTACTTTTAGAAAACTCGGCTGATGACACTATGTGACAAGTCAATTTTGAGTTATCGGTCGAGTTTCTCCTAGATGAAACTTAGATGATAGCTTAAAATTGGTTTGCCTGTAGAAGGGTGTTGGTCAAGTTTGTCCTCGGAAAAATCATCCGACCGTGGCAGTTCCTAAAATCCATCAAGGGTGTCTATCGATTTTATCCTAGATAAAACTCGACTGATAAAATTCATTGTGATAAATTTTGGAAAGCGCGATAAAGTGCTTAAATATTTGATTTAAGTGATCCTAATTTTTTTTAGCTTAATTACAAGTCTTACAATCATCACATGTGATTTACAACATGATTCTAATGGATTTGAGGTCTTTTTCACAAAAGTACACTTGCACTAATTTTAATTTGTCTTTCTCCAAGTTAGGATGTGCAAGTTAGGGCATTTTAAGTGTGTCTATACCTAATCTGAAATCACTCAAGTAGAAGCATTAAACACAAATAAGTAAAATAGTTAGTCGTCATCAAAAATAAAGTGTAGTCAATTAGACTTTGAGAGTCAACTACACTTTGAGTCAACAAGGTTTGTTTGTTGTGTGCGAGACAAACACATTATAACCCCTATATATACACCCTCTCATGTCTTTCTATCTCATTTCCCTTCTTCTCTTTTCCTTCGCAATCGAGGAAGATCCAAAAAGTGGCAAGAGACATGGTTTTGACATAAAGACATTTCCTAAAATTGATCCCACCATTACCTCCTTTCCACTAATACATTCTTAAATAATAACTTAACACCAACTGATGTTATGAGAATGGCATGGCATGATTGACAAATAGTATAAATAAAAGATTATGTCAGATCTTTAAGAATATTTTCTACTTTCTTCTCATTTGTCTCTTTCTATTGGTTATGAATATCATAAATTGTTACAATTAGGAAATTAATAAATACCTTTCTCTTGTACATTAAAAAAACGTATACAGGTAATTTCATAAAGAAGAACTGGAATACTGTTGCAGGTTCTGTCATGCTGACCATTACCAGATCCATAAAAGGAGATATTCTAGAGATGGAGATGTATAATTCTACTATTGTTCTTATCCCTAAGGTACAGTGCCCCGAGAAGTGTGATCAACTAAGGCCTATCTCTCTGAATAATTTATGTCTGAAACTCTGCTCTAAAATAGTAGTGGAAAGGTTGAAGAATTGTATTCCGGATTGGATTTCTAGTGAACAATCTAGTTTCGTACCAGGGCGCAGAATTACAGATAACATTGCAGTTGTGCAAGAAGTTATCCATATTATGAGAAGAAAAAATTCTGCTCGTATGATGGCTATAAAGATTGACTTATCTAAAGCGTACGACATGATGTCGTGGGACTTCATTGAAGATACGTTGAATCATACTGATATCCCAGATAATTTGAAAAGGTATATCATGAACTCTATTACTTCTGGAAGCACTTCGATCCTGTGGAAAGGAAAAGCTATGCCTAGTTTTAAGGCTACACGTGGGCTGAGACAAGGTGACCCTATGTCTCCCTACCTCTTTGTTCTTTGTATTGAAAGGCTCAGTCAGATGATACAGAATCGGGTTCACAATGGAACATGGAAAAGGATCAAACTGTCGGCGACTGGTCCGAATCTAGCACATATGTGTTTTGCAGATGATATTATTCTTTTTGGGAAGGCAACAGTGACCAATATTAAGTCTATGACAGATTGTTTTAATGAGTTTTGTAATGCTTCAGGGCAGAAGATCTCAGTAGATAAAACACGCATTTTTTTCTCCAGAAGTGTACCAAGAAGATTGCGACGGGCTGTATGTAAACGCAGCAATTTTGTGGAAACCCAGGACTTGGGCAAATATTTAGGAGTACCTCTGCTACACAAAAGGGTGGATAATCACACATACGGAGAAGTGTTGAATAAAATTTCTGATAGGATATCATCTTGGTCGGCGAAGTGTTTGTCCTTTGCAGGTAGAGTTTGTCTAGCTAAGACAACGCTTACGGCTATGCCAACGTACATAATGCAAACATCAGTTTTACCGTTGGGGCTTTGCGATCGCATTGATAGTACCATCAGGAAGTTCATTTGGGGTGGAAACAATGACAAAAGGCCTATGTCCCTCCTTGCGTGGAGTAAGGTGGTTAGCAATAGGGCAAATGGCGGGCTGGGAATCAAAACGATGAGAGACTGGAATAAGGCTCTTCTTACAAAAAATTCATGGGATGTTGCCACCGGGAGGCCAACCATCTGGTGTAAGCTGATGAACCGAAGATACAATGAGTATAAGGATAAGGGAGGATCGTACCTGTCCAGACTGGGGAAAGCTACTGTTGAAGGGAAAAGTTTCATTGCAGACAATTCATATATCAAATTGGGGTCGGGTAAGGATACCGTGTTTTGGGATGAGGAATGGGTGAAAGGAAGAGGCCACCTGAGAAATGAAGTTACAAAAATGATCTCAGAAGATATCAGAGACCTCAAGGTCAGTAGTGTGGTTCTGGACAATGGAAATTGGGATGAGGAGTTTCTTTCAGATTGGCTTCCGGCACCTGCTGTTGCACAGATCCTGAAGATGCAACCTCCAGCGAGGATTAACGGAGGGGACATTAGAGTGTGGAAGCATACCAATACTGGGCAGTTTTCAACTAATACAGCTTATAAAGCCAGTAGACGTGGGAGGGACTGCAACAGACAAGGGGAATGGAGGATTATTTGGGAGGCACCTGTCTCTTCTCGGGTTAAAGTCTTCATGTGGACTCTTTCTCATAATGCCATTCTGACTAACAAGAGGAGAGTAGAAAGGCAGATGACTACGAGCAGTATATGTGGTAGATGCAATGTTACTGAAGAGGACAGTCTTCATGCATTAAGGGACTGTCACTACGCAAAGGAAGTTTGGAAGTTGCTCTTGACTAGTACTACTCCGCAACATTTCTTCACCGAGCTGAACCTGGAAGCATGGCTACGTACTAACCTGAGGAGCAAGGAGAACAAGATGAAATTCATGTATGGCTGCTGGCACATATGGAAAAGTCGAAATTATCATGTCATGGAGGGTAGGATGACGAACCCCATCCAGACTGCTTTGAGAAGTCGAAAGGACGTAGAGTTCAGCGCAGAAGTTTGGGGAAGCAAAAGCAAGATGAAGCAGGAACATCGACTGAAACCTTGGAACAAACCAAATGAAGGCTACATCAAAATGAATGTTGACGCAACCTTCAGGAGGAAAAGGGGAGCTTGCGCTTATGTTGCTCGCAATTGGCAAGGAGAGTGGTTGTTCGGAAAAAGCACTACTATTCCTACAGATGACGCTCTAGAGGCGGAGGTGAAAGCTATTCTTCTAGCTTTGGTGGATGCCAATAACATTGGCCTAGAGAAGGCTATCATTGAATCCGATTGTAAAGTTGTTGTTCATATGTTCCACCAGGACCCGAGGAATGCACCGAGATTCACTACCGAGATTAGGAAGGCCATGATGCTTATGAAGGATGACTGGACGATAGAGCATGTGAAGAGAGAAAGAAACACCTTGGCCGACGCTTTGGCCAAGCACCACCAGAATCAAAACCTCCACAAGGCACATTATATCCGCCCACCGGATAGCCTTGTCCAAGTTGTGAATAAAGATTGTAATGGTAGTAGTACTACTACTTTTATTTCTAGTCCAACTATAGATTGTAATGGCAGTAGTACTGCCACATTTATTTCCAGCACAAGAATAGATTGTAGTAATCCTTTTGAAATGCTCGTAAGAGGAGGGCGAGATGAATAAGATGGCCTCCTGACTTTCCCCAAAAAAAAAACGTATAATGGAATTATCAGGATCACAACTAATATATTTCCTTTCATCTTTTTTTATTTATATTTCCTCACGATGATCTCACATCACATATAAAGTCTCTTTTATCTCAACTCTAAAGTTAGTTTTTTTTCTTATGATATCTAGGTGTTCCAAAATCATATCGACGTACCTTAATTTGATACTCAAAACTTGTATTGCAAGTCCTGGCTAGATAATTACTCCCTTAATTTGCTAAGTCACATATTATCTTTAAATATTTTAAAAAATTTCTCATTATCCCATATTTTAATTATCTAACAACTCATAAATCCATAACCATTTACTTATACACAAATTATCTTATTTCTTAAACTTGTGTTCGGGGACCTATTTGCAAATCAAATAGTCTCATCAGTCTCGCTTGGGTCATGGGTTGAACCCATACTACAAAGTGGATAGTTATTATTCTGTCAATTACACTTAGGAAATTTACTTATCAAATTAAGTTTTTTATATTCATAGAATTCAAATTTACCAAATTTGAGAATCTTACAATTATCTTAACTGGGACTTCAGGCACTCTTTAATCAAAGCCCACCGCGCCCACACATCTTGGTCCAAATTATCCAAACCATTTTGATGCCCCCACATGGGTTACAGGCCCTCGCGACTAGGCCCGACAGAATCTTACAATTATGATAATGCATCATTAATGTTGTAATGATTAACAATACTACTCGAGAGAGAAAGGATTTGATGTTGGCTATTCCTTTCTTGGATTACATACACATGCATAGATAGATTAAGTATCAGTTTGATCAAATACACATCACGCGTGACATCATTTTGAGTCAGGAGCAGCCTGGTCTTGATTAAAACTAGAACAACAAATCTCATGGCTACTCAAGAAGATGAGAAACATATCCAAATCAATAGTGAGAATTCAGTGGAGGATGATAATGGTACTCGAGATAGAGGGAATAATACCTAGAGTTGTGATATCCAACATTTAACTTTTAGGGGGTGAATTTTAGGTGTTCGTTGTTGACTTCTCATTGGTCATGTTATAGAGAAAATATAGGATGCCTACCATCCCGTCTCGTTCTTTTATCTCTCTTTTTTTTTGGAAATTATTTGGTCACACACGACTGGCGTCACGCCCGACTTATGCTCGAGAATGGAGTGTTTTAGCAGGGAAAAGTGGTTTTAAAAGCTGATGTGGTGGTGGCATAACAGAGTAATTTAGGATAGTAGAGGGGTGTAGTTAGTGGTGATTGGAAATGAGAATGGCTAAAAAGGAGAAAAAGAGAGGGAGAAGATGTCATGGCAGAGAGCATTTATTGAGTGGTAGGTGGAGGTTGCGTGATGTGAGGGGAAATTATTTTATTTATAACTTTTGAATCGTGATGACTTTTTTGACGAAATCAAAGTCTTTAGATTCCTTATAGAAAATATATTCTAATAAGACTAATATTGATATACTTTTGAAAAAAAATGATATGAAGATAGTAGGTGGAGGTGATGTGATAAGAGAGAAATTTGTTTTGTTTATAACTTTTAAGTCGTGATAAATATTTAACCTATTTAAAAAATCGTTAGATTTCTATGAAAATAGATTCTAACAAGACTATTGTTGCTATACTTTTGAGAAAAATGATGACTACTTATTTTCTCAGTAGCTAAAAAATAAATATAAAAGAAAATAAAGGAGGGAAGTGGTGATGTTAGATCAGAGAAATGAGGAGAAAAAGATAGGAAAGAGGAGAGAAGTGAGAAGTAAATACATGTTTATTCATCATTAGTAAGCATGTATTTGACATTTGTAGCCAATAACTTGGTGATAATTAAGTTCATGTGTTTGGACATAATTAAAGTACTTTGTGTGCTGACACGATTTTACCGTGCGTAAAATGTAAGTGCACGTGTCAATGTAGTACAGGCCCTTATGAGGCCCAAGTCGAACTCAGGGACACTGAATTATCGGTAGACTACTATTAACTACTTGCAATCAGCTGACCAGCTAAAAGGTTCTGAGAATTGTTGAAAAATAAAATAAAATAAAATAAAATAAAGCAATCGATTAAGTGTTTAGTTTAATCAATTCAAATGGAGATCTTTAGGATTGCAGTTTCACCACGGGTTTTCATTGTATGAATTTCCACATAGTTAATCAGATTCATCTCTCAATCTGGGTAGTGGCATGTAGTCAGAATTGTTCACTATCATGATACAATTCACTACCTAAGTCTAGGTCGGTTCCACCATCGTAGTAACCTATACCCTAAACTAGGTGTATTAGAATCGACCTCTGGGTTTCTACCATTAACCGTACATCACCTTGTTCAAGGGATTTGTTAATTAATGTGAATTTCATCTCTTTTCAACCGTTAATTCTTCTTTCAAAGTAATTAAGGGAATTAGTTTATCATTATGGTGATCAAGAATAATAATATAATTGAGAAAATGAAATCATACCACGGATTTAAGAGACAAATTATGAATTACTATGGTAAAAATGTCATACAATGCTTCCCCGGGCTACTCCCGGTCCTAAAGATAAAGGGGATTAGCCCCGCATGTTCATCTCAGAGCAAGACATGATTGAAGAAAGGGGAAACATGGATAAAAATGTAGATAAAGTGATGAAACCCCTGAACGGGGAAGATCCAATCGTTCCTCGGCGTAGAGTGTGCGATCGACAGCCTTTCGGCGGTGGAAAAGGTCTTCTTCAGCTTCTGGAACGGTCGGGGTGTGCTTCTGGGCTCCGTTCTTCTCTCCACACCTTCCCGGGACGTGTGCAGCGGCTAATGACGTGATCCCCCACTATTGGCCGCCGTCATTAGGTATTAACACTGAGTTAGGTCGCCACAATATCACAGTCGTTGGATTTGGGTCGATCTGAAGCAAACTCTGATCTGACGGTGTTGATACCATCGACGTGGGTCGATGGTATCGACCCCTCACGATATCGGCAAGCCTTCTTTCTTTTCTGTCATCCCGCCTGATGCTGACTCGATACCATCGACACGGGTCGATGGTATCGACACCCTTAGGCGTCAGTTTTATCCCTTTTCCGTCGTTGAAGCTATAAGTGTCGATAGTATCGACTTTGGGGTCGATAGTATCGACTGGATGGTCGCTGGCAACCTGATGGTAACTCACTACCATCGACTTCCCAGTCGATGGTATCGACTCTACGCTGCTCCTTGCGGCTGCCTGTCTGTGGCTGTGTCGATAGTATCGATTGATGTCGATGGTATTGACAGCTGCAGATATGTGTTTTTCCTGAAATTGCACAACAAAACCAAATCAGCCGAGATAAAACCTATAATTATAATCATTTATGCTCAAAATGATAAAATAAGAGAGATTTGACACTGAGAAGAATCATAGACTAAAGTAAGTGAATTATGCAATATTAACCACGAAAGTGACCAATAAACACATAAAACACAAGTAAAACAAGTCTATAAATGCGACTCAAAATCATCGCATCAAACTCCCCTAAGCTTGAACATTGCTCGTCCTCGAGCAACAAAACTCTAGAATAGAATTGTGAGGGTCAACTAAAGAACAGATTATCACAACAGACTGCACCATATGATCCATGTCAGACATTCACATTCCGGCCCTTACTAACCACAGAATGATAATTACCCTAAAGGTGACAATAATCATCCATAAAAGATATCTACCTCAAAATTGATGAACACTATCATGTAAGGCAGTTAACATAATAAAATCATCCGATCCAGACTCGGTGCATCTTGTGATCTTCTATCTACGTAGCTCGTCCTAACTACCATCTAAATGGAAGCAGCTCTCCTGATCTTAATGAGTGAGGAGAAAATCACGGTGGCCTACCAATTCGAGCAACGGGTAGATGGAATAGGTGGCTGTGGAAGAAATGGAAGCATTATACGGTTTTAACATGCACAAGAACAATAATGACCTAAATGATGCATATGCAAATAAAAATGCCCTAATGCCTACATTTGGGTGGAATGATGCATGCACTATCATTCCATCTCCAGGTCAGATGAAATATCTAAGAAACTACACCATGCTCTTATTCTTCTTAGGATGCAAGTGAGAACATGTTCCTTTCTCCCTCTCATTCTTACTTCTCAATATTTTTTTCTTTCTTTTGTTTTTCAATTTTTTTTCAAATTTTTTTAAACCCTTATTTTCATAGATGACAATGAATTATTTGCCGGACTCACTTATTGCTACATAACTTATACACTTGAAGCATTCAGAAGGTATGGAACAAGTTCACCACCTTTAATGTTTCAGAAGACATAAGATGCATGATGTACTATATGCACAAAAATGTGAATGCAGCTACAAAATGATAGTTATGCAACTAAATGACACGCACCTAAAGATAATGTGCATGTATAACTATTCTATCTTTTTTTTCTTTTCATGCAAAAATATGTGAAAATAGTTGCAATGCAAGACCTATCTACATGGGATGCAATCAAAGAGATGAAAACCGTAATGTGCTTCCAGTTCTTAAGGTGGAGTATGAAAACAATGGGGTGGATAGATCACAAGATTAATTGACTGAACTTTTGGAAAATATTATGTGTCCCTCCTTACTGACCTGTGTCGTAATTAAGAGGTTTCTCTCTCTTATTTCAAATTAAGGTCTCATTATCATTTGGTCAGTTTAGGCTCAAACAACCAATTTCGTCCACTTTCATGAATCACAGGAATGTACAGTTGTGATTTCCTGTTATAGAGTTGACAAACCCAATTATTTCCTTAAGTTATGTGCTCAAAATTAAACAACACAAGCTTGCAAAAGCACTAAAAAAATTTCAAATTTGCCCCCTGGTTCCCATGTACAAACAACGAGATGACATATGACATTAGACATCCACAATTACACTAGATAGAGTTTGGATCCTAAAAACAAACCAATAACTAAGACAAATAAATGACAAAAGACAAAGCAATAAAAAAAACTAAAAACTAGAAAAATAAAGGATAGAAGTTGTTCCAACTCCCCCCTAAGCTTGAATGTGACTATGGCCTCATAGTCAAAAACAACCTTAAAAGGTGGAACAGTGATACCGATCATTCAGCAGGTGGAGGCGGGTACTGCAGGGTTGTGGGGTCCCATGATGGGTATTGCCCCCGGAAGCTCGGATCATATTGGGGCATTAGTGGAGGTTGTGGATACCCCCCAAAATAATTCTGGCTCCAGTAATTTTCATAGAAGGGTTGTTGCTGCATCTCCATCCTATGCAACCTGTCATGGATGTTCTGTTGGTTGGCAAAGCGGAGATGCTCATTCTCGTAAATAGCCTACTGGTTCTCAAAAAGTCGGTTCGTAGTATCCTGAATACCGACGAATGAAGTTGTATGTTGCTGCTGGGTCTGATGAATATCCTGCAACATTATATACATGCCCTGCATAGAATAGACATCCTCTCCTTGATGAGAGGGCTGAGGTGGCGGAGGCTGCAAAGATGATGATTCACCCGGGTGGAAGCGGGGACGCTTCCGGGGTGCTACTCGTGTCCGAAGAGGAGTGAAATCCTCCTCTTCCTCTTCATGCTCGTCGTCATCTTCATCATTTTCATCATTACTGCTATCTTCATCAGAGTCTTCGATGTCGATGATAGGCCATCGGAAATGTTGAGCTCCCTCAATGTTTAAGACGGGGTCGAGAAGCACATATTCTTGATATGCGTGATTGACGTGGCAATGTGCATAAGCCAAGCCATCACGGAGCAGGAGGAGGTTGGAGCGGTGCAGATGATTGAGGTTGACCTTGTTCCTGTTGGAAAGTGGAGTAAGCTGGGAAAATCCAAACCAAGGTAGAGGGTCAGCGGTGTGATGAGCCCTCCAAAGTGGATAGGAGCCTTCCGCGTACTCCTCCTTACAGCCAACATGCGCGTCAAAAAGAACGCGCCCCAGTTGCACTCCTCGCGCTTCAGTAGTTTGTGCAGAAAGAAAAAATTTGTCTCTTCAAATTTGCTAAGAGACAAGTTGCCGCGAGCGAAGAGCATGGTGCAGAGCATGCAGTGCAGAATCCTCACAAACGGATGCTCGAAGTCGGCAACTGTAGCGTTGTGGTAGCTGACGGATTTTCCCAGAGGCGCAGTCACCAGCTGGGCAAAGATGGCGTCGTAGTCCATCTGGTTGTCTGGCCTCCAGTGCTGATAATCGTCATGATACCAGTTATACACAGAATTGAACTGGGTGAGAGTGAGGGTGTAATTGTTGTTGTAGAGTCTGAAAGACATGCGCCCTTTCTTCCACTCTCTGTCGGTGGCGATCAAGTAATTGGGCACCACATTGATATCCAATTATGCCATTAACTCCGCCACGAGTTCCTTGTAAGTCGGCCACTCGCCGAAGAATGGTTGGTCGTCGGCGTGGTACTCCAACTCGTCGGGCCTCCTGGTAGTGTGTCTTGCCTGCCCCTGCAAGATGTAGGCGAGATTGTCATTGAACCCCAAGTCACGGATCATTGCCCGATCGACGTAGCGGGTGGGCTCAATCTTCCTCTTGAGCAACTCCCCGTACACCTTCCGGATCTCCGCGGAAGGGTGGACAATCCTCAGACGAGGAATGGACCGCGGTGGCGGAGGATTGAAGGTTGGTATCTCCATGGGGACTGCCCAAGAAGAAGATGCTTCGTCTGTCCGCACCATTGTTGCAGAGAAAAGAAAAGGATAAGAGATGGAGCTCGGTGAAGATCAGAGAAGACACTCTCCGCTCGGTGAAGACTCGGTGAAGATCGCGATCCTTGGACGCTCGTAGCAGTCCCCTAATCGCACAGCAATGCTCAGTGTACAAGTACAGGAAGAAAGCGTCAAAAGTGTGAATAGAATTGACAACCACCCCTTTCTTTTATAACTGCAGCCGTCGCTGCTGCGGACCCGTAGATACCATCGACGCAGGTCGATGGTATCGACACCTGTAGCACAATCCGGTCTTCGTGAGTATCGACGGTTGTCAATAGCCTGATGTGGGTGCCCGGATCGATGATGCGTCGATACCATCGACGGGTGTCGATGGTATCGATCCATCCCACGGATCTACTTCCTTGATGTAGCGGTCGTTGTTGATTTCCTCTCGCGGATCAGTGACATGTCGCGTCGATACCATCGACAGATGTCGATAGTATCGACTCTTCTTAGGGCAAACACCCTCACGAGGCCCGACCGCCGCTTTCTGCCTGTAACCGGGTCAATACCATCGATAAGCCCGTCGATGGTATCGACTTCACTGAGACAAATTTCGTCTGAAAATCTTTAGGGATCTCACAAGTATCGACACCCATGTCGATACTTTCGACCCCGTTCTGGCGATTCAATGATGGTAGGTCGATACCATCGACGAGTCCATTGATAGTATCGACTCAGAGAAATTTTTGCAGTCACTTAACTGTGCCCATGTCAATACCATCGACACAATGGTCGATGGTATCGACCCTACCTCAGACATGCACACTGAACAAACGATCAAGGTATCATTTTTACACTAAAAACAAAATTAAACCAAACTAACTTATAAATGCAAACAAAAATAGATGACACTACCAATGGTTGGGTTGCCTCCCAACAAGCACCCTTATTTAACGTCGTAGGCTAGACGAAATCAAGCATATCACACATCCTTGAGTGCAATGAGTTTGACCTCATGCACTTTCCTCGTGTAATCCTCACTGAAGTACAACTTCAACCTCTATCCATTAACCAAAAATGTTGTCTCTCCATCACGCACCATGATTGCTCCATGTGGCCGGACCTCCTCTACAATGAAAGGTCCACTCCACCGGGATTTCAATTTCCCAGGATGCATCTTCAACCTTGAGTTGAACAAGAGCACACGATCTCCCTTCTTGAAGACACGGAGTTGAATGTGTCAATCGTGAATCAACTTTGTTCGCTCTTTGTAAATCCACGAGCTTTCATATGCATTCATCCTCAGCTCGTCGAGTTCATTCAGCTCTAGCAAGTGTTTCTTTCCTGCTTCATCATAATTCAAGTTCAGCTTCCTTAGCGCCCAATGCGCCTTATGCTCCAACTCGACCGAAAAATGGCAGGCTCACCCATAAGCCAACCTAAAAGGCATAGTGCCTATAGGTGTCTTATACGCTGTCCTATACGCCCATAAAGCGTTTGGTAGTAAGGTGCTCTAGTTCTTTCATGTCGAAGCCACTGTACGCTCCAGGATTTTCTTAATTTCCCTATTGGAGACTTCGACTTGCCCATGTGTCTGTGGGTGGTACGAGGTACCAATGTTGTGCTTTACCCCATACTTCCTCAACAATGCAGCAAACTTTTGAATTCTGAAATGAGTACCTCCATCACTGATAATCATCCTCGGTACACCAAATCTGCAGAAAATATAGTCTTTTACGAACCTGCACACTACAGTAGCATCATTAGTCCTAGTGGGTATTGCCTCTACCCACTTCGATACATAGTCAACAGCCAATAAAATGTACAAATTAGAGTTTGAGGACACAAAGGGTCCCATGAAGTCAATACCCCACATATCAAATACCTCAACCTCTTGAAATACATTGAGGGGCATCTCCTATCGCTTTAAAATATTACATGCCCGTTGGTAGGAATCGCAGCGTCGCACATAGTCATATGTGTCCCGGAACAATGTAGGCCAGTAAAGGCCGCTCTCAAGTACCTTGGCCACTGTTCTAGAACTGGCATGATGACCTCCCGTGGGTAGAGTATGACAATGATAAATTACACTCTCATACTCAACCTCCGGTACGCACCTGCGCAACATGCCATCCCTGCATTGCTTCAACAAAATGGGGTCATCCCAGAAATAGTATCTCAAGGAATGGAAAATTTTCTTTTTCTCTTGATATGTCCAATCATCTGGGATAATTTTGAAAGCAAGATAATTAACAATATAAGAAAACCATGGATCTTTAGATTTTACAGAAAGAAGTTGTTCATCAGGGAATGTCTCGGTAATGGGTATATGAATGTCCTTCTCATCAACCCGTTCCAACCTAGACAAATGGTCTGCAACCACATTCTCTATTCCCGCCTTATCTTTAACTTCAATATCAAATTCTTGTAACAGTAAGATCCACCTAATCAATCTAGGTTTGGCATCTTTCTTTTCCATCAAATACTTTATGGCGGCGTGGTCCGTCCATACCACAACTTTTGACCCTACAAGATATTGCCGAAATTTTTCAAATATGAAAATGACGGCTAGAAGCTCTTTTTCCATTGTAATGTAATTAAGTTGTGCTTCATTTAAAGTTTTGGATGCATAGAAAATCACAGCGGGTTTGTTATCCACACATTGTCCTAAAACATCCCCTACTGCAAAATCTGATGCATCACACATTAATTCAAACGGCTTTGTCCAATCCAGTGTTTGCACAACCGGTGCAGAAATTAATTTCTCTTTAAGCACATTAAAAGCATGCAAACACTTTTCATTAAAATCAAACACTACATCTTTCTCCAACAGCTCAGATAATGGTTTAGCCATTTTTGAGAAATCTTTTATAAAGCGACGGTAAAATCCTGCATGACTGAGAAAACTTTGTACCCCTTTAACCGAGTTCGGTGGGGGTAATTTGGAAATAACCTCAATTTTAACAGGGTCTACCTCCAACCCCTTGCTAGACACTTTATGTCCAAGCACAATCCCTTCACTAACCATCATATGGCATTTTTCCCAGTTGAGAACCAAATGCGTGTCCTCACATTGTTGTAAAACTTTATCCAAGTTATATAAACATTCATCGAAAGACACACCATGGACGGAAAAATCGTCCATGAAGACCTCCAAATAGCGCTCAACCATATCAGAGAAAATGGCAAGTATGCAACGCTGAAAGGTTGATGGTGTGTTACACAAACCAAAGGGCATACGGCAGTATGCAAATGTTCCATAAGGACAAGTGAAGGTGGACTTCTCTTGGTCCTTAGGATCAATGGAAATCTGATTATAGCCCGAATAACCATATAGAAAACAAAAGTGAGATCGACCTTCTAATCGCTCTAAAATCTGATCAATGAATGGAAGAGGAAAATGATCCTTCAACGTAGCAGCATTCAATCTGTGGTAATCGATACACACACGCCACCCGGTTACCAGACGGGTCGTGACCGGCTCATTTAACAGATTATATGTAACAGTAATTCCCCCCTTTTTAGGGACTACCTGTGTGGGGCTTACCCACGTTGAGTCGGAGATAGCGTAAATGATGCCTGCGAAAAGGAGCTTGACCACCTCCTTCTTGACGACCTCCATCATGCTTGGGTTTAGTCTGTGTTGTGGTTGGATTATAGGTTTGGCTCCTTCCTCGAGTCGGATCTTGTGCTGGCACAATGTAGGGGAGATCCCCTTGATGTTTGCAACCGACCAACCGAATGCACCTCGGTGGTTCTTCAGTACGACCATCAGTTGATCCTCCTCCTCGACACTCAGATATGCCAAAATAATCACTGGTAGCTTTTCACCCTCGGCTAGAAATGCATATTTTAAGTGAGGCGGCAGTGGCTTCAAGTCTAACTCTGGCGGACTGATCAAGGATGACTTAAGTGGTGGTGGGAGTTCTCCAAGATCTTCATAATACCTAGCATAAAAATAAGGCAGCACTTGAAGCATCTTGACGCATTCTTATAGTTACTTGCTTCTCATCCAATCATGTGTTATATTGACCAGGTAAGCTTTAAGAGGCAATTCTGGATATGCATCGAGAACAGAACTCGCTATGGCATCATCTTCAGTAGAGGGAGGGATGTCCTCCTCTTCATAATATGGAAAACCCACATCCTTGCTAAGAGAAACAACTTTGGTCTGCTCCATAATGTCTACAGCCAGTGTCCCCTTCTCCACCTTAGTCATTACATGAGCCATATCTAGAAGTGGCTTCCCTAGATAGAGAGAAATATTATGATCAAAGTGATTCACCATGTGACATTGCTCCTTTGCTTTTGATTGCGTTGTGCTTGAGGGCATAACCATTTCAAACCGATCATCAGTGATACCCAAGGTCAAATGGCCTCTTCCTATCTCAAGTATCATATCTGCAGTAACTTGGAATGGTCTTCCAAGGAGTAACTCATTTCCTTGTTCGTCCTGCATTTCCATTGCCACAAAGTCTGCTGGAAATACAAATCGATCTACTTTAACCAACACATCCTCGCAAATACCGTACGACTTCACCACAGAATTGTCTGCCAACTGAATCGTCATATTGCTTGGCCTTGATTCTTTCAGCCCCAGCTTCTTGAACGTAGGGAGAGGCATCAGATTTATACTTGCCCCGGAGTCACACAGTGCTTCGCCGAAGTTCACTTTACCAATGTAACAGGAAATATTGAAGCAGCCCGGATCCTGCCTTTTAGGTGGCAATGTGCCCATAATGAAAGCACTCACCTGTTCCTTAAGAACCACGACCTCGGTATCAGGAATCTTCCTCTTCTTTATGATTATGTCTTTCAGAAACTTGTCGTAAGAGGGAATCTGCTCTATTGCTTCCAGCAATGGAATGTTGACAGAAAGCTTCCTAAAGCTATCTAGGAACTTCTTGAACTGGGCATCCACTTTCTTGGCTTTCACGCTATTTGGATATGGGACCGGGACAGTCTATGCCCTTTGATGTGGCGACACATATGGTGTCTTCTTCAATGTCTCCTCCTCAGTAATGACGGGTTCTATTGTGACATCCTCTACCACATCCTCTATCGGCTCTGTGATTGGAATCAGAACCTCCTCTGCGGCCTCACATGTGGTTTCTGACTGGGGTTTGCTTGGTCATCGGCCCTGGGGTGTAAAATCTTCTCACCGCTTCGTAACACAATTGCCTTAGCTTGTTGGTTTCCTCCTGGAATGTTTGTATTTCTGGGAAAACCTTGTTGTGCTGGTTTTTTCATTTTGCTATCTCAGCTGCCATCTGCGCCAATAATATCTCTATTGTCCTCATCTGAGCCCCGTGACTTTGTAAGGTCTTCCCAAATTGATTCATAAATTCTCCTTGTTGCTTAATCTGCTGACCAAATGTGCTCATGAGTTCTTGATTCTGTTTGATTACTTGGTTGAGCAACTCATTGCTCTTATCCTCCGCCACCGGTTGAGGTTTTGCGTCAGGGTCCAGTAAGAAATTATTTGGGTCCTTCCATAAAAATTTCTTATCTTTCCTCCAAGAATAGTCGTTGTTTCTGTACCCCTACTGTTGGCGCATAAATTTCACTTGATCTTCATCCTCGGATTCTGTATCTTCTTTTCCAAGTAGTTTCCTAGTGAGAAGGTCCATCTCATTTATTTCTTTGATGGCCTTTGACTCACTTGCAGCCCAAACATGTTCTACTGCGTCTCTGTCGCCCCAAGATTCCTTTTGGTTATGTTCTTTAAAATTTCCCAACACCTTGTACCTGTGTTGTTTAAGAAGAAACCTAAACCTGTTGAATCCAGATTACTTCTATCATGCTTGGAAAGAGCAAAATAGAAGATTTTAACTTGTTTCTCCTTGTCAAGCCCATGATGTGGGCACCTCCTCAGCATGATTTGGAAATGTTCCCAGGTCTCAGAATAAGTCTCCCCGACCTTCTGGCTGAAATTATGGATCTTCCATACCAGATCGTTGGTCTTCTCGGGTGGAAAGAATCTCTCGAAGAACACCTCGACCATATGATCCCATGACTCCACATACTCGTCGTCCAAGTTATGCAACCATTCTCGGGCATTTCCCGCTAGTGAGCTAGGAAATAATTTCAAATAGAGCGTCTCCTGTGGGAACATGTCGATTTTGATCATGTCACAGTTCTCCACAAACTAGCTAATGTGAGTCACTGGGTCTTCATTTTTAAGCCCGTGAAATGCATTTGATTTGACCAAATTTATTAGGCCTGGATCAATCTTATAGTTGGGAATGTTGATAGTCTGCCTCTTGATCGGCCCTTTAGATGCAGATGCAGAAGACGCCTTGATCTTCTCCCAGATTGTCTGTTCCTCAGCCATAGCTTCTAGTTCAGAGTCTGAATCTATATTTTTAGTTCGGTTTTGAATGTTGTTCTCCTCATCGTCTGGTCCCAACGGTGGAACACCTGGTGATAGTTGTGTGTAGTCTATGCTACGCGTCCTCACCATGTACTAGTACCTGCAAAATAATAATTTACGTTCAGTACCGTGCTAGACGATTTCTAAATATGAATGATAAACTATGAATTTCAAAAATGATAATAAAATAATAAAATAAAAAGGTGGCCTAGAGTGGCCGCTTGCAGCACTCGTAGTGCCGACAATTTGTCGTGTCCCAGGCAACGACGTTAAAAACTTGACATGATTTTACCGTGCGTAAAATGCAAGTGCACGCGTCAATGTAGTACAGGCCCTTGTGAGGCTCGAGTCAAACTCAGGGACATTGAATTATCGGTAGACTACTATTAACTGCTCGCAATCAGCTAGACCAGTTAAAAGGTTCTGAGAATTGTTGAAAAATAAAAGAAAATAAAATAAAACAAAGCAATCGATTAAGTGTTTAGTTTAATCAATTCAAATGGAGATATTTAGGATTGTGGTTTCACCGTGGGTTTTCATTTTATGAATTTCCACATACTTAATCAGATTCATCTCTCAATCCGGGTAGTGGCATGTAGTCAGAATTGTTCACTGTCATGATACAATTCACTACCTAAGTCTAGGTCAGTTCCACCGTCGTAGTAACCTATACCCTAAACTAGGTGCATTAGAATCGACCTCTGGGTTTCCACCATTAACCGTACATCACCTTGTTCAAGGGATTTGTTAATTAATGTGAATTTCATCTCTTTTCAACCATTAATTCTTCTTTCAAAGTAATTAAGGGTATTAGTTTATCATTATGGTGATCAAGCATAATAATATAATTGATGAAATGAAATCATACCACGGATTTAAGAGACAAATTCTGAATTACTATGGTAAAAATGTCATACAATGCTTCCCCGAGCTACTCTCGGTCCTAAAGATAAAGGGGATTAGCCCTGCATTTTCATCTCAGAGCAAGACATGATTGAAGAAAGGGGAAACATGGATAAAAACATAGATAAAGTGATGAAACCCCTGAACGGAGAAGATCTAATCGTTCCTCGGCATAGAGTGCGCGATCGACAGCCTTTCAGCGGTTGAAACCGTCTTCTTCGGCTTTCGGAATGGTTGGGGCGTGCTTCTGGGCTCCGTTCTTCTCTTCATACCTTCTCGAGACGTGTGCAGCGGCTAATGACGTGATCCCCCACTCCTGGCCGCCGTCATTAGGTATTAACACCGAGTTAGGTCACCAAAATATCACAGCCGTTGGATTTAGGTTGATCTGAAGCAAACTCTGATCTGACGGTGTCGATACCATCGACGCGGGTCGATGGTATCGACCCCTCGCGATATCGGCAAGCCTTCTTTCTTTTCTGTCATCCCGCCTGATGCTGACTTGATACCATCGACGCTGGTCGATGGTATCGACACCCTTAGACATCAGTTTTATCCCTTTTCCATCGTTGAAGCTATAAGTGTCGATAATATCGACTTTGGGGTCGATAGTATCGACTGGCTGGTCGCTGGCAACCTGATGGTAACTCGCTACCATTGACTTCTCAGTCGATGGTATCGACTCTACGCTGCTCCTTGCGGCTACCTGCCTGTGGTTGTGTCGATAGTATCGACTGATGTCGATGGTATCGACAGCTGCAGGTATGTGTTTTTCTTGAAATTACACAACAAAACCAAATCAGCCGAGATAAAACCTATAATTATAATCATTTATGCTCAAAATGATAAAATAAGAGAGGTTTGACACTGAGAAGAATCATAGACTAAAGTAAGTGAATTATGCAATATTAACCACGAAAGTGACCAATAAACACATAAAACACAAGTAAAACAAGTCTATAAATGCGACTCAAAATCATCGCATCATGTGCCAATTATCTATTTACTAGTAAACACACAAGTGCCATACACAGGAAAATAAAAGATGTTCAATTTTTGTTAGTTAGTGATTTGAAAAATATATAAGTTTAAATAATATATGGTACTTGTATAAAAAGTAAGGTAAACAATAAAATTGACATGATAGATTTACTTCTAACAAATTTAAAATGAAGTTCTAACTTTACTTATATTCTAATAACAAATGAGGAACAATTTTAGAACATAAACTAATGGCATGGTACGTTTAGTCACATCAATAGAATTCCAATGTGTTGGTTTGCAAATATGAAAAATATATTATAATTATACTAAGCCAAAGGAGAAATCGAGAAAGTGACATTGTTAAATATTGGTGCAATGAGCTACACTCGTAGAAGATTTCAAAAGAAAAAAGTCTAAAAACAAGCAATACTATTAGTAAATGTCATAATATTTATATATCTAGTAAATATTCTAGTATTTTAATCATGAAATATATCTACTATAAAATAAAATTCATATAGAATATTATGAGATCTAGCTATAACAATTACCTTGAAAAAATAATTTAAATCAATTGATTCTCATTAAAATGACTTACAAAATGTGAAAAAATAATTGTTTGTAAGCCAACCTAAGAAGTTGTGTTAAACAGTATGGGATAGTTAAATGTGGCCTTATTCATTCAATGGATTTTAAAGTGAATGTGAATGGAATATAAAGATTGAAATTTTAAGATATATTTACAATATAGTTAATCGTGTTAATAAATTTACTTTTATAAAAAAGTGTTTGTTTATAATGTTGGTATTTTATTGGGGCACCTCGTGCTAAAATGTGTGATTAATTATAATGTTGGCATTCTATTAGCGCAACTCATGCCTTCGATTAATTGAAGTCAAATTTGTGTCGATCTTCTAAAGTTCAGATCACTTCCAAATTTAGAGTAAATATAAGTCGCCAGTCCTTTTTTAAAACAACAAAGAATAATTTTCTTGTATATGGTATATTAGATTCGATTAAGTGAAGTTAAATTTGTGACAACCTTATAGAATTAAGTTCACTTCCAAATATAGAGTATATATAGGTAGCCACTTTTCTAAACCAACAATCTTCACTAAAATATTCTTGTGCATGGCATATTAGATTCTAGAGGTTCCAGTTAAATAGTGCTAAATTATAGTGGTTAAGAGAAAGGTCACTGCGCATATATGGTTGTGAGATTGCGAAAACTCATAGTGGTATTAGAATCCGACGTGACATACTCAAAAATTTGAACACAACAAATGCAACCATCTAATGTTCTCGCAAAGTCCACTACTCAGAATCTGTCAACGTACAAGTTCCGAAGAAACTCCACATGTATGAGATCTTTGACCACTTGCACATGACAAACTAGCTGGTCTAGTCTTAAGGGATAAAAAGAGAAAGACATGGTTATTAATAATAAAAGCTTACAAGGATAAAAAGAAAAAGACATTGTTATTGACCGCGTGAATGTAGCAAAAGGCCGTTCTCTGTTTTTCTTTTGCCGAAGAAGGTCACTAGTCCTGGATATTTGGGTAGTAAAAGCACTGTTTAAAAAATCTGTAGCAATTCAGCAACATTAGCCGGCTTGGAGACTATAAAAACCAAGCCAGAACTTAGTTTCGAATCATAAACAGCGAATAATATAATTATTATGAGAAGAACACTTGCATCAATTAAGTTTCGGCAAAAATGACTGCGATCAATTGAAACATCCATAAAGGGTCATACCTTTTAAAATGTAGTGCGTGTGTAATGTACAAGTGCCACCATCACAATCCGAATTGTTATTGTTCAATATGTATGTAATATTGCAATAACAGTAAAAATAACAATATAAAATGTTAGTGGGTCGAGAAAGATGTGGCTCTGTTTATACCTATGTAGTGGCTACTAAAGTAACCGTACATAAACAACTGCACTTAAGAATAAAGCGGATTGAAGGCAAAGCCCCCCCATATCATTTTGGAAAAAAAAAGATATCGCCTGTGAACAACACACCGACACTCGTTCCACGCGTTCCCTGCACGCTCAAACGTGACTTCTATTTCCCAGCATGAAAGCAGCAGATACAGGCAAGGTCCATTATCATTTGCCTATGAAGTCTGCCTTGGAGATGAAGGAGAATAGCATGGGATCCCTTTCAAGATGAAGTTAACGATCTCATGAGATCACACTGCTCCGCTTGTGGTAGCTTCAAGATATAAGTAATACATGCGGCGCCGCTTGGGAACCATTGAAAGATAATTACTAATGGCAATAAACACCATGAATAAAGGAATTGACGTCCGATATATTTTCACTTATGAAATATCAGCTTTTGCGTTACATCAACAGTTCCAGAACTTCTGGTGTATAAAATAATTTCACTCAATATGTCGTCGTGTATGCTCAGGATTCACAGTCAACGTCTTATTATAAGAAGTTATCCTAATAATGATTGTTGGAGTTAGAATATACTGAATCGAGAATATGTAGCTTGGTAACTTCTATTCCCAAGTCAATCTGAAATCAACGCGACCGATGTGTTTGAATGATTTTCATGTTAATTAGATAACTTTTTACATCGAAATAGAAGATAAGCGGGCAACAAGCTGCGCCGCTAATCATTTTTGGATTGCAAATCCAATCCTTTGAAACACTACATCTATACACTTAGGGGTCATAATATTACTATTCATAACTTTTTGGACCCTCTTCAGAAGCTCCACAGCTTCGGGTGCTAAGAATCCAAAAGTATCAAATCCAAAAGGGATGAAGGCGTGTTGATTCTCAATGCACGCTTTCTCATGCTTGACCACTTGCAGCTTTAAGGGCAGCATGTCCCGCTGTGTTTGAATGTTCCATTTAAAAGCGTAAATTTTGAATTGATGAAGAGGAACACCAGAATATTAAAACAGATATTACTATGAAAATAAAGACCCCGAGGAGTTGACCGGTACATTTGAGAAATATTGTAGGCGTTGAAATCTTAGGGGTTTGCTCTCCATTACCAACCTGGAGATCCCACAAATACGATTGCGGGATGCTGAGACGATGTAAAATCTACTGATCATGCACTAATTCTAAAAAGACACTAAAAAATATTGTATATGACAAAAGATATAATATTATAAAAATAGAAGAGGATGAATTGTGGGTTGCCGCAGGTAAGAAATAGCAATGCAAAGACCAACATAGGGTATTACGCGGGGTCAAAGTTTCTACAAACTAAGTATTTGTTGAAGTGTGGAGATAAACTGTCCGTTGAGAACAAATGGAAGAAACACGGGTTCAGGCAAAGATCAACAATCGCCAGGCTAAATCCTCCAACAGGAAACAAGTCTGCCTTAACAGTTAACGAAGGGATGATCTTCATGTGGCTTCGGATGGAGAAGGACGGCCCGTGATTCCATTGACTTTCCAGTCCATTTTTAGTTAGCATGACTTATAAACACGTGAGAAACATGAATGGAAATACAATCATAATTTATGATGATAGAGGCAATGTTTCTGCAAACAAATATTTGTTAAAGTTTGGAGATAGACTCCCGAATGGAGGAACAAAATTTCCGGCAAAGAGTCAACACTCACCAGGTTAAATTTTCCAACATGAAGGAAGTATGTCTTTACAATTAGCAAAAAGATGAGTCTCCATGTGGCTTCAGATGGGGAAGGATGTCCGATGATGCAGTCAACTGCCCACTCCATAGTGCGGCTGATGGAGGATGGGAGAAGGGGAACTCGTGAAGAATGTGAATGAGGTAGATGGAGGGTGGTGTAGTGGCAGTTGTGGGGGAGGAGAATTTCAAGGGTGCGAGTGATTGTGGGTCAACGAGGAGTGTGACGTTGCTTTACATCGTGGGTAGATGAAGAGACCAACTATTGCGCATTTAGCAACCACCAAGAAGACGTGGTTTGATGTGAGTAATTGACCGAGTGGAGATAACAATTGGAGATACGAATTGGGAGGAAACCGAAAGATGTGGAGGAGGTTGAGATGGAAGGAGTTGGGAGGGAGAGCGACAACCATTTTCGAGAGGGGAGAGTGTTATAACCTCTTTTCTTGTATTATTATACAATTATTCTATGAAAAGGGGTTTGTTTGGAAATTTGTGTATTCTGTTTTATAAAATGGATTCCATTGAAAATTTCCCTTGAATGGTAAGATTTTGTGGATTTCATTGTTTTATCAATCCAATAACAAATAAAATAGAAAAGAAGAAAAGAAAACCCCATAATAAGTAAAGAGCAAAAGAAAATAAGTATTAATTGCATATACTTAAGAGAACAATGTGGAATTCTCTAGAAAATGGCATGGACGGCCACAATTAACAAGTTTTCTATTTCGCATAGAAGGAAAAATCGAAAAAAAGAAAATAGAAAAAAAGAAAGAGTAAAGATGATGTTTTAATACATAAAATATGCCTTAAAGTTAATGACTTGCATGTTAAGAAATATAGTTATTCTTTACGAGTTTTGGTCTCCAATTCTATCACACCTAGATATGAGTAAATAAGACCCATCTTTAAAAAATTTGGACTAAAATGTTTAAAGAAGAAAGAGATGTGTGTAACAAAATAGCAAGAAAAGGGTATTTTTCGTGTCATGGTAAATACCCAATGTAATTTTGGATAACAGATAATTCCATTGTAAGAATCTGGAAGAAAATTCAGAATATTCCAAATTACCCTATAATCCATCAGATTAATTATACAATAATCTAGAATTTGCCAAAGAAGAAAGATGGGATTAACTAATGGATGGGTTTTTAATCTAATATTATGCCTAAATGATAATGAGACCATATAGAAGGTTTCCCAAGTTTTCAAGGGAAAGGAGTTAATGATAGAAATATATAATCACTTTTATTGGAGGTTTATATAAAGAAAAAGTTAATTCTTTAGAGGAAGGTATTCTCCTTCCCTCAACGTTGGATACACCAGATCTTGTTTCCCTCTTAGCACATTGATGAGTTGGCCTTTTTCCTTCTGCCTATATAAGGCATTGAAGGCCTGCGGACGAAGGGATGACAATGAATCCAAACCCAGGTCCCCCTCCAATGGCTTCAGAACCCTAGTTTACTTTTCTCTATCCTCACTACAACCTAGACCGCAGCACTTGGAGAGGAAATCCCCAGAACTCACGAAAAGGGTCATCCATCCCCAGAAAGATGGGTTACTGTTACGACCCCACCTCCCGATAACCCCCAATTAAGGGAGACCGAGAGGTCGAAGCCTCACCCATAACTTCCGGATCAAAGGTTCGGCAATTAACCAAGAACAATTATTAAATTTTAACAGACTAAACTGGGAAAATTGTAAGAAAATAAACTTTTGCATACCTTTTTGAAAACTTAGATCTCTAAACTGCTATCCACTTATGGATTCTATTCTAACTAATCCTCCTTGTATTTTACTTCATATATTTCACAATATGACGATTTATTGTTTGTCCTTTTGGCTTGTACCTAAAATGTCGACAAACAAAATGTCGGTCAGCCGAAGCTGGTATGTGGGAGAAACAATAAACGTGCAACTATGATAACAACGTAATCATTCAATTAATCATTTAACAACCAAGATTACGTTTTAAATATAACTCCGCGATCCATGAGTACCCTATCCTCGGTGCTATCCCTGCAGTGGACCTGGATACTACCTTCCTTATGGTAGATCCCCATTAAACCCCTCATGGTCCCACCTATAGGTGAACCAGTTTCTAGGGTTGAGTCACATGGCACTACTCGTAAGTAGCCCACTCCTTAACTCATGGCATGCTAATGGGTCTCATGGCACTACACTTGGTAGTCCAATTTCTAACCCACGATAACCCAGATTGTACTCTAGGTTACCCCTTTTTAGCCTTTACAAGCCACATAGGTGGACCCGGATCTAGCCAGTTATACATGTATATTCATAGTGATAGTCATAGTCACTCTATAGTTGCAAGAAATAAAAGCATCCAACAGTTATTTCAAGCCACGAGGGAAACATCAATAAAATCCTCAGAAAACTAGTCGGGATAATCATAAGCATAACCACATACCTGATTTGATGATTTCACAAGCATTAAGTAAATCCAACCAAGAATGCAATCCAAGCAAGCAATTCAACAATCACATAATTCCTGAAAAGAATATGTACTCTATTTATTACACACTTTATCAAGAATCTACTTTATTGACTTGGATTCACTTTCTAGGGTTTCTAATCCGCATTAAGGTTTCATTAATGTTCATTAGGGTCTCTTAGATTAATAACTCAAACTTTTTCCCTTTTAGGTCAACAAACCCTAAAATACTCTTTTCTACTTATACGAACCTTAATTACTCAACTATCCATTTTAATAGTCTTTTATACCCAAATTGACTTAGGATCATTGTATCCCTATTTATTCATGGATTTGAACAATTAAAACAAATAAAAGACATATTCACCTAAATTAGGGTTTTCAAGCTCATTAAGGCATATTCATGCACGCAACACTAAATTAAGCCAATTATATAAAAAGATCATCTTTTTAGATTCTATCTTCACATTTATCAACAACAGGTTAATATTGGCTTGAATTATCCATTGAACAACATTAAATCCATCTATCATCAAATCTAAGGGTTTTTCATTAATTAAATCATTAAAGATGATAGCTTTATGTACTTTTCAAATTTCAAGCATATTTATGCACATAATCTCTAAATTAAACTCATTACGTGCAAAGATCATCCTTTTTATCTTAAAGTACATTTTTACATTTAACATGTTATTATCAACTTTAATGATCCATTAAACCCTATTAAACACTTTATTCATTTCAAAATAGGGTTTCTTAATCTTTAATTCATTAAAGATGATATTTTACACTACTTTTCAAATAGCAATAGGAATTATCTTCTAAATATATTTTTATTGAATTCCTCTCATTTTTCTGAGAAAAATTCATATATTATTTGTCCTAATCGGAGTTACCAATCTTTAATTATGAATTTAGCAAGATTTTAGTTACTTGGCCAATCGGAAGCCGCCACGTAGCTTCCTCCATGCAAAATTGCTCAGATTTGTTGAAAACATAATGTAATTTCCATTTTTCCCCTGGTTAAGTGACCACACCTTCAGCCCGCGGAGGGGCAAGATGGTCCAACGACCCGTGGGTCGTCTTCCTCCTTGTGATGGCACGTTGCGTCGCCCTAGCCGCCAAGGGTGCGGCTCCTCCTTGCCTCCCTTGATTTCGATGGCCACCAAGGAGGGTGTTGCTGCCCCCGCTGTACCCTGGCGCACACCAAACACCTTGAAGATGTGGTCGTAACGTCCGTGTTCAAGCCCAGATCGACCACAACTCTCTGCCACGATGCAGCCGTGCTGTAGTAGATCGCGGGACCCCTTTCCACCCTTCCAAGGCACGAACCTCCTCGGGAAATTTTGCCATGCTTCCGCTGCATCCCCTCGCATCCAAAGGTTCCCTCCGTTTGTGGCCAATACTACTAATACAGGTTGGTCGGGTGTTTAACCCGTGGCCGGAACGCAGCCATGTTGCGGTCGTTGCGCTTGCGTCGGAGCCCAAGGATGCTAGTTGTGCAGCCTTCTGACATCATATGACATCCCCCCTTCAATTGAGGACTCCATTGCTCCTCACTGCTCTATAGATAGGGTCATTCTTCAAAGATTAGGGTTTACATGAAAATGTGGAAGAAGAAGAAGAAGGTAGAAGAACGTGGGGTTCTCTCTTCCCTTCTAACCAAGACTCTTCCCCTTATATTGGGGTGGAAAACGAAGCCATAGGTTGGCTTAAACACGACTCAATGAGTCCATTTCCAAAAGGAATCATTTTCCTTCAAAGAGAAGCAATTCTTCTCTCTCTCCCTCTCCTTTTGATATTTCCTATTACTTGGTTATTTAGGAATTCAAAAATCCCTCTCATTATTATCTTTATTCTTAGCTTTTAATCCATTAGCCACGAAATTTCTATTTTCTTTTAATAGAAACAATACTTCTTTTTAGCAATATCACAACATTCATTAATAGTGTTTCGCATTATCCTTTTATTTTGCAATTTAGGTATTTTCTCTTTCTTTCCTCTTTATTGGGGCTCATTGGACCCCAAGAAACTCTATTATTTCGAAATCCTTTTTAGTGGATACTCTTTATCCTTCTAGATGCATCTAAATGCATTATTCTTCATTATCTTGTTTTATTCTTATTAAAATATTTCCTTTTGAGGATATCTCTTTATTTCTCTTTTATTTTCCTCATTGGTATTCCTTTTATCATTAGGAATCCCTGGGACACGAAATTCCACAAAGGATAACTCAATTATACATCTTTTCACTTGTTTTCCACATTTTATGATTATTTTTAATTTCTTTCTTAAAAAATAAATACTTAATTAATCTTTTCTTTTCTTAGTGCACTCTTTATGAAACTTTGGACTCCTTGGAACCCAAGAGGCACGAAATCCCTCTTTGGATTTGCCTTCTAGAGGTTTCCACATCATTCTTTTCTCAAAAATTCAATTATTCATTCACTAATTGAATTTTCTTGTTATTTGGGCCCAATAGCCAATAAAGCCCACAACAGAAACATCAAGGCTATTGTAAAAAAAATCCATGTATTAAAAACAAATTATATCATTATTTGTTCAAATATATTTAATATGAGAAATTACATTTCTCACCAAATGAACCCAAAATCAGGGTTGTAACATCCTTCCCCTCTTATAGGAATTTTGTCCTCAAAATTCTATCAAGCAAATAAACAATTCAGGATAAGACTTTTCCATGTCCATCATTGGCCCCTATGTGGCTTTACCGTACTCATGGCGCTTCCAAAGAACCTTTATCATCACATATTATTTCCTCTGAGTTCTTTCATCCTAGCGTCTATAAACTGCACAGGTGGACTCAAGCCATTTCAACCTCCTTTGTGGCTCACTAGGTTCATTGCTCAGCACATGGTCGGGGTACCTCACATAGTATTCTAAATTGGACACATGGAACTCATCACACATTACTTTATCCTGAGGGGTAAGGTCAAACTTAACCTTCTCCACCAAACCATGTCAAAAGAACCCATGCATCGGGGACTCAGCTCTCTTAGCCATAACTTAGAGGGGTCGGATTTTCATGTCACATATTCTCCCACAGTGAACTGCATGTCAGTCTACTTTGCATTTGCTCACGACTCTCGTCGTCTCTAGGCTCCTTTCAGCCATTGCACGATCAAAGCGACTTCATCTACACACACTATGGTCATTTTCTAACCATCACATGGCCCTTTCACCAACATCACCTTACTGAAGTGGTGACCGACACAACCTCTCTTATAGAGCTTCTTTAACTCCCGATACTGGAGATGGTGGTTATCATCACATTTTTCATAGGACAGGAACTGTCTCTAGATATCACCCTAAACGAGCACACATGCTCTCATCAGACCCTTTAGTCTGGATTATACTAATCATTAGTTAGGGGTGATAAGTTGTACTAACATTGAGTTCTTCATGTACCTACTTCCACCTTTTGAAAGGGAACCTTTAGGTCAAACTCAAGAACCTTTGAACTCACTTCATGGTGTAGTTGAACCATCTCTCTCATGGATAGTTCAACTAGATATTTTCCTTGCCAGAACTTTTTCTTTCTCATGTCATCTAGGTAAGGCAATCCACCATAACCCATATTGCATCTTGACCTTCCTTGGTCCAGGGAAGACTTACAACATCCATAGTGATGAACTCCCTTTCACTTTTGGGAACTCTTTTATCCTCTATATTGATACACTAGGTTACTGGGGTTCATCCTTTACCTCCTGGCTTGCATGGCCTCATGCCACCAACAACTTCATCTTAGGCATCCAAAGTCCTACTGTCACTTATTATCTTGGTAGTACCATGGTATATGGTAATCTTAAATCATGATCTCATGTATTGTCATGATTCCTTAAGATCGATTCCTTGGAAACCCTAAACTTCTCTCATCAGGATTTCATCACCTTTCTATCCAAAGAGGTGTATCTGACGTTCTATCACCATCCTTTCATTACATTAAGGACTAGGCTGGCTAACCAAACAACCATTAACTGATCTCGTTACATCAGAGTGTTAGCCAAACATATCTTCTTTTCCAAACATAGGGTTAGTCTAACAACCTCTTCTAACCAAACTAGGAAGATATATCTCAACCAGGGCATCCATTACTACTTCACCTTCTTATGTAGTAGGTAATGTTGATGACATACACCTTCAGTTATTCCACTTATCATCTCATCTCGACTCTAAGTCTATATTCATCAAGTACACTCTCTAATCACATCATCATGGTGATCAAACTCAACCTTGTAAGACTCACCTCTTGGTTTTTGAATTCAACCTTGTACCACTTGCAAATTCCACATAGCTCGTGTTAAAACATCCTCAAAAGATGACTACCTCATATCTCTTAGTGTTAGTAAACCATCGGTGTATCGTTCACTCTACCAGGGTATGCTATCCTCTCTATCCTCATACATCGTAGCAACGTTCCAACTCACATCATCTTTTAACCTTGGTGTATGTCATGCGTATTGTCCTATCTCTCATTCCCATAACAAGAGGAAATAAGCATTTGGCTGCAGTCCAAATACAAAGTTCTTCCTATTCCAAGAGTAGAGATGGTACATCCCACCTTGCCAGTACACCTTTAAATCTAAGTTGAAATGTGCCACATATGTCACTTCATTACAAACATCATGATATCAAAGTTCCTTCCATGGAAAATTGGTCTCGAACCTACTTGGGTCCATACACATTCCTTGGTCATCTCCTCTAGGTCTATAGGGTGCCGGTACTTTTGGGGTCACCCCTCTTCCCTCATGCATCCAGAGAGTTCCCTACTCATCTGCCCTTTGGTTCCCATGAGTTCATGAAGGTGATCAATATCCTAACCCATGGCCCTCAGACAATAATAGTTGTTACCTCCCGACCCTATGGTCATGTGCAACTTAGGGAATTAGGCAACTCCTGCTTCCATCGGTCTTATCCCCACCTGACCCTAGGATAGACTTAGGATTCTTCATTTATAGTACATTTCCAACTTAGAACCTTACCCCAAGCCTTCATCATCTCTCTTTTTATACATGGGCTGACATTCATCCTTTCATAGGGGTCATGGCGACCTACCTACCTTGGTCAGGCCCGTTACCGGTTACCTCCATGGTAACACATTCACATGCACTTAGAGATGGATATCTGTGGGTCTACAGGTTCATTCTCATACCATGTACTTTTCACTTATCTTCTCAAGATCCTATGAGACCTCTTTAGGTTACCTTAAACCAACAAAACTGATATACACCCTACCAAAGGGGTCCCTCCCCCAGGATGGGAGGAAAACTGTCTCTTGACAACAAGGTCACAAAAGCTCTTAGGTCTAGGGTTTACATCCACATGATCCTACTTAACCCTAGCAAGCTATTAAGGCACAAGCAGATCACCTATTGAACCATGCTAGGTCATACTTGTCCTCTTTCCTCAATGTTGGATCAAGATCATACCTTCCTTTATCATCAACCTAGCTGTGAGGGGTTCATCAAACATACCTTAAACTTAAGGGACTTCCCTTTTCCTCTATACATGAGGAGTACCATGCTCGAAACTATAGCAACTTAATTCTCGTCATGAGCATTAGGTATACCATTTCCCCTCTTAGTCCTAGGAACCCTAGGTTCACTTTTAGGTGTCCAACTACATGCTCTATCTCTTAACCATGAATCAAGCTTGAAAAAGGCATGACATGCACTTCCTGTCATCCTTCAACTCGAGCAACACTTAGAGTTGGATCATCCTCAAGGACAAACAACAAGGTACAAGGCCTCACAACCTATTACTAAACCTTTTCAGGTCCATGAAACTCTTCTTCTCATCTATACCATAGGTACAAAGGTACCAACAGACTCATCCTCTCATGGCCACCAAGACATCATCAACCTCTAAGGGTCAAGCATGTGGCGACCGCTATCATCCACTTAGGTCGCATCATCCTCAACTCCCTACTTTTCCTCATATCTCAGAGTCTAGGATTCCAACCTTCATGCTTGGTTTCCTTCTCTCTCTCTAGAGCTAACCCTACAACCAACATCACCATTAGAGGTCCTCTCTTCATGAAGTATCAACCTCAAAAGCATCCTCTACATAGGTGAAGCCTAGGCTCGAACTTATGTTTGCTCAAGATCATCAATAGCCCTTTATGCTTATTTCATAAGTCATCCATCATGATTCCTTAACCAGGGTTTCATCCTACTATTGACGTGCCCTGGGTGCAAGCCATACCCTACTTGCACAAGCCCATAGGGTTTTATAGGTTTTTCTCTAGCTTTATCCATGAAGGAGCTATCCTTCACTCTAACCTGCTCGAACCTTCCCAGGGTTGGGTTGCCAGAGGTACTAGGTCATCCAATGGCTCATATGGTATCCAAGGCATGTCTATCCAAACACCTGGTCTATCATGACATCTAACTCATCATGTTGTCTCTCCCTTTCACTTAGGGTTAGGGTTAACATCATCCTCAGAGGATGTGCCAGGTCTCTACTTGCAATGGAGATCTCTATCTCCAAGACTAACTTTATTTCCTTATCCTCCTGACAAGAAGGTCTAGCCTCGGATCTCTCCTGAGGGCATGACAACTTATGTCATAAGACCTAAGCATGTATTTATTCCTTTACGCTTAATCTATTAAGCTTATGTCCATGACATATTATTTACATACTTTTTCATTAATTTGGTGGAGGATTACTTAGACCTTTTTCACCTTACCCATACCTCAAGAGGGTGAGGAGAAGAGAGAAAACCCAAATCCTTAAGGTCCTTAATAGAATTTGTGATGAGAAGGGATGAATAAGATGAGAAAGTCCTAAAGATATCTTATTTCGATTCATACCCTAAGACTTTGGCTAGGAAGTCACATTGATCCGGGAGTCCTCGTATTCTGACTAGCGGTGCAGAGGAAAATATTACTAGCCCCCGGTCGTGATCCTTTTCTAGACACCTCCATCTTTTGGATAATCCTCTAATAACTCCCTTGGGTTCTATGGAGTTTGTAAAATTTAATAATTATTAATGGTTAAGTGAGGAACCTACACTCTGATACCAAATGTTACGACCCCACCTCCTGATAACCCCCAATTAAGGGAGACCGAGAGGTCGAAGCCACACCCATAACTTCCGGATCAAAGGTTCGGCAATTAACCAAGAACAATTATTAAATTTTAACAGACTAAACTGGGAAAATTGTAAGAAAATAAACTTTTGCATACCTTTTGGAAAACATGGATCTCTAAACTTCTATCTACTTATGGATTCTATTCTAACTAATCCTCCTTGTATTTTACTTCATCTATTTCACAATATGACGATTTACTGTTTGTCCTTTTGGTTTGTACCTAAAACGCTGACAAACAAAACGTCGGTCAGCCGAAGTTGGTATGTGGGGGAAATAATAAACGTGCAGCTATGATAACAACATAATCATTCAATTAATCATTTAACAACCAAGATTACATTTTAAATATAACTCTGCGATCCATGCGTACCCTATCCTCTGTGCTATCCCTACAGTGGACATGGATACTACCTTCCTTATGGTAGATCCCCATTAAACCCCTCATGGTCCCACCCATAGGTGAACCAGTTTCTAGGGTTGAGTCACATGGAACTACTCGTAAGTAGCCCACTCCTTAACTCATGGCATGCAAATGGGTCTCATGGCACTACACTTGGTAGCCCAATTTCTAACCCATGATAACTTAGACCGTACTCTAGGTTACCCCATTTTAGCCTTTACAAGCCATAGAGGTGGACCCAGATCTAGCCAGTTATACATGTATATTCATAGTGATAGTCATAGTCATTCTATAGTTGCATGAAATAAAAGCATCCAACAGTTATTTCAAGCCATGAGGGAAACGTCGATAAAATCCTCAGAAAACTAGTCAGGATAATCATAAGCGTAGCCACATACCTGATTTGATGATTTCACAAGCATTAAGCAAATCCAACCAAGAATGCAATCCAAGCAAGCAATTCAACAATCACATAATTCCTGAAAAGAATATGTACTCTATTTATTACACACTTTATCAAGAATCTACTTTATTGACTTGGATTCACTTTCTAGGGTTTCTAATCTGCATTAAGGTTTCATTAATGTTCATTAGGGTTTCTTAGATCAATTTCTCAAACTTTTTTCCTTTTAGGTCAACAAACCCTAAAATACTCTTTTCTACTTATATGAACCTTAATTGCTCAACTATCCATTTTAATAGTCTTTTAAACCCAAATTGACTTAGGATCATTGTATCCCTATTTATTCATGGATTTGAACAATTAAAACAATTAAAAGACATATTCACCTAAATTAGGGTTTTCAAGCTCATTAAGGCATATTCATGCACGCAATCCTAAATTAAGCCAATTATATAAAAAGATCATATTTTTAGATTCTATCTTCACATTTATCAACAATAGGTTAATATTGGCTTGAATTATCCATTAAACAACATTAAATCCATCTATCATCAAATCTAAGGGTTTTTCATTAATTAAATCATTAAAGACGATAGCTTTATGTAATTTTCAAATTTCAAGCATATTTATGCACATAATCTCTAAATTAAACTCATTACGTGCAAAGATCATCCTTTTTTATCTTAAAGTACCTTTTTACATTTAACAGGTTATTATCAACTTTAATGATCCATTAAACCCTATTAAACACTTTATTCATTTCAAAATAGGGTTTCGTAATCTTTAATTCATTAAAGATGATAATGTACACTACTTTTCGAATAGCAAGAGGAATTAGCTTCTAACTATATTTTTATTGAATTCCTCTCATTTTTCTAAGCAAAATTCATATATTATTTGTCCTAATCGGAGTTACCAATCTTTAATTATGAATTTAGCAACATTTTACTTACTTGGCCAATCGGAAGCCGCCACGTAGCTTCCTCCATGCAGCGTTGCTCAGCTTTGTTGAAAACATAACATAATGTCCATTTTGCCCCTGGTTAAGTGACCACTCCTTCAGCCCATGGAGGGGCAAGACGGTCCAATGACCCATGGGTCGTCTTCTTCCTTGTGATGGCGCGCTGCGTCATCGTAGCCGCCAAGGGTGTGGCTCCTCCTTGCCTCCCTTGACCTTGATGGCCACCAAGGAGGGTGTTGATGCCCCCGTCGTACCCTGGCGCACACCAAACACCTTGAAGACGTGGTCGTAACGTCCGTGTTCAAGCCCAGATCGACCGCAACTCTCTGCCACGATGCATCCGTGCTGCAGTAGATCGCGGGACCCCTTTCCACCCTTCCAAGGCACGAACCTCCTCGGGAAACTTCGCCCTGCTTCTGTTATATCCCCTCGCATCCAAAGGTTCCCTCCGTTCGCGGCCAACACTACTAATACAGGTTGTTCGGGTCTGTAACCCGTCGTCGGCACGCAGCCGTGTTGCGGCCATTGCGCTTGCGTCGGAGCCCAAGGATGCTAGCTGTGCAGCCTTCTGACATCATATGACATCCCCCCTTCAATTGAGGACTCCATTGCTCCTCGCTGCTCTATAGATAGGGTCATTCTTCAAAGATTAGGGTTTGGATGAAAACTTGGAAGAAGAAGAAGAAGAAGGTAGAAGAATGTGGGGTTCTCTCTTCCCTTCTAACCAAGACTCTTCCCCTTATATTGGGGTGGGAAACAAAGCCATAGGTTGTCTGAAACACGACTCAATGAGTCCCTTTCCAAAAGGAATTGTTTTCCTTCAAAGAGAAGCAATTCTTCTCTCTCTCCCTCTCCTTTTGATATTTCCTATTACTTGGATATTTAGGAATTCGAAAATCCCTCTCATTATTATCTTTATTCTTAGCTTTTAATCCATTAGCCACGAAATTTCTATTTTCTTTTAATAGAAACAATACTTCTTTTTAGCAATATCACAAAATTCATTAATAGTGTTTCACATTATCCTTTTATTTTGCAATTTAGGTATTTTCTCTTTCTTTCCTCTTTAATGGGGCTCCTTGGACCCCAAGAAACTCTATTATTTCGAAATATTTTTTATTGGATACTCTTTATCCTTCTAGATGCATCTAAATGCATTATTCTTCATTATCTTGTTTTATTCTTATTAAAATATTTCCTTTTGAGGATTTCTCTTTATTTCTCTTTTATTTTCCTCATTGGTATTCCTTTTATCATTAGGAATCCTTGGGACACGAAATTCCACAAAGGATAACTCAATTATACCTCTTTTCACTTGTTTTTCACATTTTATCATTATTTTTAATTTCTTTCTTAATAAAGAAATACTTAATTGATCTTTTCTTTTCTTATTGCACTCTTTATGCAACTTTGGACTCCATGGAACCCAAGAGGCACGAAATCCCTCTTTGGATTTGCCTTCTAGAGGTTTCCACATCATTCTTTTCTCAACAATTCAATTATTCATTCACTAATTGAATTTTCTTGTTATTTGGGCCCAATAGCCAATAAAGCCCACTACAGAAACATCAAGGCTATTGTAAACAAAATTCATGTATTCAAAACAAATTATATCATTATTTGTTCAAATATCTTTAATATGAGAAATTACATTTCTCACCAAATGAACCCAAAATCGGGGTTGTAACAGTTACCTTCACACGACAACTAGTCTGACCTTCTTTCTGGACCTTTTAGCATGTTGCATGATGCAACTGTAAAGGACCCAGCTTCCTTGACCTCTGGCCATCTCCGATTGTAGGAAGCATCTACCTAGGTCTGACGGGAGCAATAGAAGCTTCTCCGACCCCCATTGTGGATCCATGACCTAAGGAATGGCAGGGACAACTCGCAGATACCCGCCTAGGGTAGCAGACCAGCCATAACACAGGGTAAGAGATGACAAAGTCAAAAGACCAAACTACCCCGACATGCACACGTGAGATGTGAGGACATTGTCGTCTTTTCCCTCAAAAATCATCTCCAGCTCGAGTGATAATAGGAAAGCTACTATTTTGCTGATGTGTCCTCCATTGATTGGCTGAAAATACTTGTAATATTGTAAAAATCATAGAGAATGATTGGTAGCCCAAAATTAGACAAGTTATATATGAAAATTGATTAGGATAATGCAAGGAATGCAATGAAAATTTAATAAGAGCATAGTTTTTCTTCTAGTTCGAAAAATATCTAAAGTTGGTGTCTTTAATGTTTTAAGTGGATCAAAACCCTAATTTATGATTATTGGTGAAACTAATTAACTTAGTTGATGTTATTAAAAAAATGATCTAATTGCATAAAAAGTATAATCTAGATCTGTCTGAGAGTAATGACCCATAATTTGGATAATTAGGGTTTCATTGAGTTTAAAAGTGTAATTAATGAAGAATTAGGGTTTTTCATCCCAAAAGAACATGAAAGTGCCAAATATCTATCTCTCGATCTTACTAACCCTAATATGACTTAAAAATGGTAAAAGGTTGGGACTTTGGTATAAAAGGCATCATTTGAAGTACAATCAAGTGTATGATACCCATAGTAGGGTTTGTGAACCAAGAGAGTGTAAAATTCAATAAAGGAACTAGTGAAGATTTAAGGATAACGAAATCATATAATGGACTTAGTAACCTATCTTGGTACCCAAGTCTATCCTATTAGTGAATTTTGGAATCATGTAGTGACAAATTGGTTTTATGACTTAAATTTTTAAGTTGACTTTCTTGGTTTCTTGTGTGGTTATTCTTGATTATTCTTATTTGGACTTCAAGTGCTTCTGAGAAAGGTATCTGGTTACGCCTATGAGTATTCGATTTAGTTTCACATGGATTTCTCAGGTTTCTCCGCATGGTTTGCAAATATATGACTATTGTATGAACTTTACTTCCTTGCAAAATATAAAGTAACTATGTATATCACATTATATATGGACATGACTAGCTCATTTCTAGGCCACCTCTAGATCTATGGAAAGGCCATCTGCCTGAATAGGAGAAGGCACAAATTGGTACCATCTTGAATAGGGGGTACATGAGAAGTCACCTGCCTGAATAGGGGGAGACATGATAAAGTCATTCGTTTGAATAGGGGAAGACTATGAATACTAAAGTATGATGCCCTGAGGGGTTATGAAAAAGGGTGGAGACACCTAGATTGGGTAGTCATGATGAAAACATTAAATATAATTTGTTGAACAATAATTGCTGAATTATTTTGTTACCATTATGTGTGAAGTTTTATTTCCCCCACATACCAATATAACTTGTTATACTGACCAAAGTTTTGTTTTTTAGTGTTTTAGGTTAATTTGCTTCAAGATGGAAACTAGACAAATAATGAAAAAGACATTGAAAGTGAACCAGACCTTCTAATATTTGGAGGATCGATGTAGCTAGTTGGTACATATTTTGGGTAAAGTCTTCAAATCCTATACTTTGTAAACTTTTATGAAAAGAATTTTTATCATGTATCAAGATTGGTTAGATTAGTAGAATATGTTAATTATTTTCAATTATGTGCAAAATCATTTGATCTTGTTTTGGGATAACGACACTAGTTTCTTAGCCTTCCTTAATTGGGGGTTTCTGGGGAATGGGGTTGTTACATTTGGTATCAGAGCCTAGTTTTCCATATAATCTCTAATAATTATTAAATTTTGCAAAATTATTTAGAGACCAAAGGTTGTTATTAGAGAATTTTCCAAAGATGGAGGTGTCGAGAAAAGGATCACGATCTGGGGGCTGGCAAGATTTTCCTCCCCCCCCACTAGTCGATTTATAAGGACTCGCGGAATCTGTGTGACCGCCTGGCCAAAATCTAAGGATTTGACTCAAAATAAGATACTTCTAGGATTTCTTATCTACTTTCATCCCTTCTTTACCCTCTTTCACTGGAAAAATATTATGTTTATAAGGGTTTCTCTCTCTCCACCACCTCCTGAGTTTTAGGGTTAAGAGTGTTAGGGATTAAAACATCCTCTACCATATAATAAAAGTGGACATAATGATATAGAAAATGTTGATGGTCTCTCCCCTATAAACGTAAACCCTAGATGGACTAAGGCAGGTAAGGGAAAACAACCTCAATGGGTAAAGGGAATCACAAACCTAAGGTGCAGATTGTAAACCCTAACTCAACCCAAAACCTTAAGAAGCGGATAAACAAAGAGAGAACCCAATAAGTTGGATACCTTAGCTTGTCCATGCATGCAAGTACGTAGGTTGGGCATGCATGATATACATGGAGGATTGGGTATGCATGGGTAACATAGATAATAAGTGGTTGCATTAACCCTAGTGCAACTTTTAGTTTTGGTGTCCCTAAAAAGGTGAAAAGATCTATGAGAGAGAAAACACCCTAAACCAGAAGTTTAGTTGTGACCATAAAGTCTAAGCTCCTCCAGGTATGAACCCTAACAAAAGTGTTTTCCCATGCAGATACGAGAAGGAGGTATACATGCGCCTATGTGGAAGTGAGCGATATCTAGACTCGCAATGAGATTAGTTCTAAGTTAGAGGGGTAATGCCTTTTGGACTGGATTATGAGATAGGCATACTTGAAGGAATGGATGAGGATCTTTGTGTTATGTAATGAGATAATATCATTTATGATGACCTCAGTTAGACATAAGATTTGATAGTACGCTTCATCATATAAGGTAATCTAGGTAAGAATAAGATGTGAATCTATAGGAACCTCAACCTCGTCTACAAAGAGGGAACCTCTAGTGCTAGGGCCAGCTATAGGGTTAACTAAGGAGAGAGTAGATCCATAAGGATAAGGTTGGGAACCTAGACTCCAAGACATGAGGAATTATGAGAAATATTTATATGATGTGTCCTAGACTAGACTACCCTCAGTGGATGAGTTATGTTGCTTTGTGCATGATACCTAGAGGCTTGTTGTACCATATATGTCCTTTTAAGGACCAAACCCTAGAGATAGAGGAGGAGGCTTCTTATACAGATGTGGAAATAATATGAGTGTCGACCATCTGAGTAAGGGAAAGAGAGTCCCAAGATCCTGGAGATCTATAGAATAGTAACAAGTTGTGAAGACTCATACCTGAATTGGTAGTTCCTGGTGTAGGAATCAAAGGGTTGTTTACATAAAAGAGAAAGTGGGGAAGAAAATTCCATGCCATGTTTTGGTTTAGTACGAGCTTCAGTGGATAAGTTGTGTGGTTTAGATTACCAATGCTATCGAGGTTCTAGACCAAAGAGGGAAGTGGTAATATGTAGTGTGTATAGTAACTACAAGGTTGATAGAGATTAAGCATGGTACCCCCTCAAGTTTTGGGTTAAAGGAAACCCCACTAGGACTATGATAAAAGTTTGATGAGCCACTCATACAAGTTGGTCTAGCACTACTATACGATCATAGGTATGTTTGAAACTGATCCAACCTTGAGAGATGATGAATAAGATCACTATTTTCTATTGGTTAGCCACATGCATGAAGTATGATAAAGGAAAGTGACTAACTAACTTTAGGATGAGAATTTAATAAGAAACACAACTTAGCATGAGGAAGTGAAGATGGTATAATGACTGTAGAAATATTGAACAAGGATGCACTTGACTCAGGAATACATGGTGAATAAATTTTCCCTCTTCCTGGTACACTTTACCTATTTAGGATTACTTTATGGAATAGATCAAGTAATGTACTTGGAACTTGACATTAGATAGTGTTCCTGAAGACTTGAACACAACATATGTAATACATCAGCCTTATTTCAATTTGTGGCAGTAAATTACTATAGTGATCCAACCCTTGAGTGCTAGGTCATGGGATATAATGATATAACTCTCAAGAAGAGAATGCATAGACGATATGATGGAAATATGCCTTAGTACAAGATATTTTCTATTGGTTTATAATGAATGATAGTGTTGTCTTGTCCTGGGATAGGACTTTCCCTAGGGAGGGGACTCCATAAATCAGTTCAAGAATTCACTTAAAAACTTGAGAGATTAAGTGTAGGAAGCATAAAAGCACATAGTTTGAGTATGATTCTTGGAATTCGTGTATGACCATCTCTAAAGGGCAGGAAGAAAAGTCACTATGGAAGTGACTAATAGGACGGCATCGGGCCCATATGGGTAGGTCACCATGGGCCCAATAAAGGGTCATAAAGAAAGCTATGGATACCCTAAGAGATGAAGGAATCTGGGTGAGATAATTACAAAATACATGATGTGCTTGGATATTTCAGAGAAACCCCAAGAAATATGATTAAATAAGGTCATAACATCTCAATAGACACCTAAATCAATTCTAACGTCAAGTAGGGGTGATCAAATGTAACATTCCTGGCATGGGTTATGAATTAACCCTAGGTGTTTTTCTTAATAAAAGTGATCATATGCATGCTCTTATCTTTTGGAAAGTAATTAAGGCTCAAGAGGAACTTATGTTACAATTTTAGTCCTTTTTGAATATTGTTGAAATCAATTTTTGCCTGTTTTGGACTAAAGTGCAAATTACCCAAGTTGAGGGGTCTATTTGCAAATTGTGCATGATAATATGTTCCTCATGTGTTAAATCATCATGATAATGAATATGATGTATAGGTATGGCTTGTGATAACCTGAATTCCAAGAAAGAGTTGATAATGCATTGTTTGTGCATGAAAACCTAGTTTTGGTGTAATGTGCAATTTACCCAAAACCTAGGGTGCAATATGTAAATTACCACTTAAATAAGGTCCCTAATGTTTCTTGGCATCATGTGGAGCAAATAAAATGAGAGGGGCACCTCATTTGATTTAAGTTGGAGGAGAGAGAATCTTGATATTAAAATAATCAAGATTTAAGCATAATGGAAACATTAATGCAAAAATAAATAAAATTGAAGGGCCTTCAACCAAAATTAAAAAGGTGGAATTCAGATGTGTGTGTACGTCCTTGAGCTTATTTTCAAGGACCGAAAATATCCTAAGGAGGTGAAATTCCACTCACCTTATTATAAGGAAAAGAATTTCCACTCAAAAAGATATATTAATATTATAAGGGATTAAGGTGCTTATTTTATTTTCCCTTAATCCATGGATAATGGAAGGGAGATCGGTGGGTTTGAGTTGCCTTTGCATTCAATAAAACTGAGGAAGTGGTGGCAACATTTTTGGAATTAATTGATTTTTATAAAACATTTTCTCTTTCATCAATTTTCTTATAAAAGAGCCTTTTCCAACCCACCCAAGGATCTTTTCGGATTCCTTTCTTCTCCTTGCTTGCAAAACTGACCAAGAGAGCTACGAATAGCAAGAAGGACGCCCCCAACCTGTTGGTAAGTCTTTGATCTTCGTTCTTCTTGATTTCATGGTGAAAATCATAAAACAATGTATGATTCCTTCATTTCTTCACTCCATCTTCAACCCTAGCTGATCCTTTCACTCCAAAAGCTTGAGAAATGACCTTGGGAGGTTGCTAGGGTTTCAACCATCATTGGAGACGTGAATCTTGGAGCTTGGGATCATATTTGAAGGTGGGTTATATAACTTAAACCCTTAATCTTTGTCATTGAATTCGATTTCTTCATGCAATTGATTTAATTGGTATTATTGCAATAGCCTTGCTTGATTAATGGAGTTGCCATGGAAAATGGCAGTAGTTCCCTGAGTCTAAAGGTTGAAAATGATAACATGTTCATAAGCACACACCTTAATCAAAGATCAATATCAAACGGTCTTGGACCATTGGTCCAAACAGTTTTACCAAACCGTTTGATGACATGGACTCCAAACCGCATGGAGGAGATGAGTGTTTGGCTTAGTTGACCGTTTGAGGTCTGAACTTAATCACATGTTGGAGGATGATCCAATGGAATCAATTGATTGATTCAATGTGTGCATGATCCTTTAAGTGGAAACCCTAATCAAGTTGATTGAAGAATCTTTGATTGGTCCTAATATTTTCAAGACAACTTGGGTCAAACGGTCTTGAGACTCTTTGAGCCCAAATAGTATTGAAACTATTTGGGACCAAATAGTTTCAAAACTGTTTGGTGGGTTAGTGGTTGATCCTTGACCCATGGATGATGAACTAATTGTTTAGATTGATGAACCCTTCAATTGAATAATCAATAGTCAATACAATGGTGCAATTGGAAATCATTTTGATGGAGAAATAACCTAGTGAGCCCTTGCGGTTTTAGGACTAATTTGGCCCAAACGATCTTGAGACCGTTTGGTGATGAAACTTCAAAACCGCATGAAGATTGATGGTGATTCAATTACTTGGATATTGATGATAATGATAGTTCCAATAATCCAATGATGGTTAGTAATGTTAACCAATAAAGGTACGAAGGTTGAAACCCTAATAGTGCCTAGGTGATTAATGTCAATTAAGGGATGAACCCTAATTGCTTATAAGGGTGATGACTTGGTACACTATGCCATTCATAGTTGTATGAACTTAACTAAGGGTTGATATGACCTGATCAAGTTAAGAGGATGATAGCATGGAATCCATACATGAAGTATGATTCAGGTAGTGATTAAGGGTATGATCCTTAAGTAAAGAGATCATGAAACCCTAATCATGAACATAAACCCTATTTGATAAGGTTGTTGAACCTTAACCCTAATTCAGGGCAATTATAATTGAAACCCTAATCCAAGGTATGGATGTAACCCTAATTCAGGATGATGATGTGTGTAGACCTAATTAAGGGTAATGGATCATGAAACCCTAATTGGGATGAATAGTAAACCCTAATTATGCGTAACGGATCATGAAACCCTAATTGGGATGAATAGTAAACCCTAATTGTGGATTATTGAATGTAAATCCTTTTCTAGGGTGAATTTTATGTGAAACCCTAACTAAGGATGGTTTCATGAGAAACCCTGATGTTTGATGTGATGTGAAGATCAAATCCATGGTAATACTATGTAATGCTTAATGAACCCTAATCTTGGGCAATATGGTGATAAACCATATCTTTGATGTGATAATGAGATGATTATCCTCATATGACATGAAATGGGAAACCCTAACCCTAGTAAGGGAATAGTGGTGTTGCCCATGAATAGTGAATTCATATTTGTTGTACATGGATTTGATATGCAATTGATATCACTGTTATCATCTGTGCTAACCATATAGGTATGTTGAAATGATAATCATGGCCAGGTATGAGCTATGATGTTTAATTCACTATTGTGATTATGCCTTGAGTGCCATAATATACCTTGTTGCCTGGTAAGAAGTAACAAGAGAGTTAATGGGCCTTAAATACCATGTGCGATGCTTGTAATAGCAAGTATCATGTTTACCTTGGTCAATCGACTTGAAGGTGATGGTTATCTGAAAAAGTGGTGACAATGCTTAATGATGAATCAAGGGTTTAATTACCCAGGGCCATATGATTATGGTGATGGGTTTGTGGAGGGATGAGAGTTTCCAGTTTTGAAATAAGGGATTGAGTTCCTAATGTCTTAGAAAGACTGTTAAGTATTTGATGAAAATAATACATGTTTCTTTATAGCATTGTCCTAATAAGTTTTGTTTGAGACTTGCCTGATGCTAAAAGAATATGAAATTGTACTTAATTAATCAAGTGAAATCTATTCATGTAGTTCTCTGACCATAGATCCATCATTGTCAGAAGTGGGTGATGGTGAAACAGGTTTTCCTATAGAATTCCTGGAATTCACATATTCTCAATATGTGGGGGTAAATGGGCGAAAATATCCTTATGTCCTTGTGAAGAGATTAAGGAAGGGTAAACATTAAACCTCTCAATCCTTCATGTGTCGGGATAGATGTATCATAAATCTCCCGATGGTTGGGATGGATGTATCATTAATCTCCCAATGTTATTTTATGTTGGGTCGATGGAGATAAACATTAAATCTCTCGATTGCCGACGAGAGTGCAGTTAACGTTGTAACTCTATAGCAAAGTTCCAGTATACCCTGGAAAGCTATTTGAGCAGTTAACACAGTCATGCTTGTGGTCCCGTACTGACCGGGATGTGGGAGGTCATGGGAATCTGGCTCTTCCATTGACCTATATATGGTACCGATTTTGATTCTAGAAATGGTCGGTTGGAGTATGAGTGGTATACCTCATCTCCTCAGAGCTTAAATATGTTTGTAAAATATAATCAACCGTATAGCGTATTTGCATAAGATTGAAATACGAGAATCATTGGTTGATGATATACTTCTTAGCATGTCCTTGATGCACAAAGGTTATTTATGATCTTCCATTCCTTATTGAATATTAGACATGCTGCTTATCAAGTTATAGTCATAATACTTGCATAAGAATGTTGCTCTAATCTGCATAGATGTTGATTCATCTGCTACTGATTTATATTATCCCACTGCTCAGTTTACTTCTATTAAACTACAATGATAATGTTTTGGCGGAGAGTTATATCTCCTGTTGGGGAAATTTTTATAATTGTCTCACCCTCGTGGGATTCAATGTTTTTAGGTAGACGCAGACATCAAGGCAAAAACTCTTCTATAGGGGAAGAGCAGCAGTAGTCACAGGGACAGCAGTGATCCAACAGGTGGAGACATTGGCTGTCTGGTTTTGTATAGTTAGTCCTATGAGTCGTCTCTATACTCTCAGGTCCTAAGATTTAGTGTTTTTGATAATTTGATCTGAGATTTTGGCTTGATGCATCGAGATTTTTATACTGCTAATGTACAGTTTAACAGGGCAGTTAATGTTTTAACTCTCAAGAGGGAATAGTACGAGAGATGTACTAGTGAACCAGTGTGTACTTGAAATACTTTGGTTCTGAATGAAAGAGTTTTGCTGTGAATGGATCTCTTGATAAATGGTTTTAATTTTTAGTGATTTTCAGTAATTCCGTTGCTAATAATACACTTCTGCTTTAGTTAATCTTGTTTTATGAGTGGTATGCCACAAGTTAAGTGGTATCAGAGCTCTAGGTTCACTGAGTCTATAGAGACATAGGACTAAGGTCGTTGAGTCTGTTCTAAGTGTCTTCCAATTTATCTGATAGTGTCTTCTGCTCATATAGGAGAAGAAGAACTAAAGATGTCTGGATCACGTGATGAACACACTGCTGAGAGCAGTGTTGCTGCACCGGGAGGAGGTGCAAGAGACTAGGACAGGGAGGAACCTGTACCTGAACAACCCCAGTTTAACCCAGTTGATATGAGGAACCCAGCCCTCCAGGCTATGTTTGGGAAGTTTATGGCAGATATGACCCACATGACGGATAGAATGCCAATACTTGCACCTAGGGCGCCAGCCCATGATGAAAGACATGGTGTCGGCAATACTTTTAAAAGGCTTAAGAGGGTAGGAGCCTTAGAGTATGTTGGTACAGCCGATCCAGCAAATGCTGACCTACGGTTGACCGAGTTGGAGAAAGCCTTCAGGATCCTCATGATTCCTGGTGATGAGAGGGTCAGGCATGCTATATATCTCCTCAAAGGGAGTGTTGGCCACTGGTGGACCATTGCGGAAGGCAAAAGACCTGGATTTGTGATTGGATGGGGTGAATTCAGGCGTGAATTCATCGCTAGATACTTTCCCAAGATGTATCTAGATGAGAAGATCTCTCAGTTTGAGAGGATTAAACAAGGACCTATGAACATTAGCGAGTACAAGGCTAGGTTCATGGAGTTGTTGCGGTTCTGTCCGCACATGGCATCTAATGATGAGGAAAGAATTCGACGGTTTGAGAAGGGATTGAATGCTCAATTAACCACTATGGTGTCTGCTTTGGAGAACCAAGAGAGGTTTGCAACTTTCGTGGAGTCTGTAAGACGCATACAGATGTCTGTAATTGAGAAGCGACAGACCAAGGGTAAGAAGGAATACCCACAGTTTCAAGGACAAAGTGCTGGAAGTTTCGACAAACCAAGGTATTATGTGCCTACACCTCCACCAAGGTTCAATACCCAGACGCAGTGGATGTCAAGTAAGGGTAGAAACCATAGTTTACCACCAAAGGAAGCTCACAGCTCAGCCTCTATGTCAGGATCAGGACCACCCAGACCACCGAGGGGGAATGTAACCTGTTATAGATGCAGGAGAGAAGGCCATGTGGTGAGGGACTGTCCTGAGAAAGTCAGGAATGTGACCCAGCAACCGAGGCAGAGTCAGCAGGGATCTCAGAGGCAATAGCCTGGAAGTGGAGCTAGAGGATGTGGACAAGCGTCCCAAGCCGATTCTTCGACATCCAATAACTAAGCACAGGGTCAATAGCAAGTGACAGCTAGGTTCTATGCTATAAACCAGCCTGAAGCAGTAATCAACCCTCGGGTTGTGACAGGTCCTATGGAATCACTTTATTCTGATATGTCTATCCTGCTTCGTATCTATGTTAGTAGATCCGGGTGCTACGCACTCTTTCATCACTCGAGAAGTGATTGATGGCTGCAATATGATTGTCAGTCATAGAGCAGATAGTTTGTTGTTAGAAACACCTTTGATGGGATCTGCAATGTTGCGGGAGGTGTGTTCTCCCTGCAATCTTTTCTTTTCTGATCACCGCATTCAGGTGGATCTTATACCACTTGAGATGCAGGGTTTTGATATAATCCTTGGGATGGACACCTTAGAGAAGTATAAAGTTGTCTTGGATTATAGTTCCAAGCAAGCTGTGTTCACATATGATGGTGACACATGGATCTTTCAGGGGGATAGAAAGATTCTTCCAACATGTCTTGTGTCAGCTATGGTAGCTGAGAGGTTGATGAGACAATGATGCCTTGCATTCTTAGCCCATGTGGTTGATACCACAATGGAGAGTCCTCATCCTTCTGAAGTTCTTATTGTCAGGGAATTTGAAGATATATTTCTTGAAGAACTTCCATGTGTTCCACTGCCCCGAGAGATAGATTTTGAAATTAATCTAATCCTGGGCACGCAGCCAATAGCACAAATGCCGTATAGGATGGCGCCTGCTGAAATGGCAGAACTCAAGAGACAACTGCAAGAGTTTCTTGAGAAGGGTTTTATCCGACCAAGCACTTCACCATGGGGTGCTCCGGTCCTTTTTGTTAAGAAAAAGGACGGGTCTATGCGATTATGCATCAACTATAGATAGTTAAACAAGGTAACTATAAAGAACAAGTATCCTCTACCAAGGATTGATGACTTATTTGACCAGTTGTGTGGTGCGACTATCTTTTCTAAGATAGATCTGAGGTCGGGATACCATCAGTTACGTATTAAGGAGGGTGACATACCTAAGTATACCTTTAGAACAAGGTATGGTCACTATGAGTTCACAGTTATGTCGTTTGTACTAACTAATGCACCAACTGCATTTATGGAACTCATGAATAGAATCTTTCGACCTTTTTTGGATCAGTATGTTGTCGTATTTATAGATGACATCTTGATATATAGTAGAGATGCTCAATAACATGAACAGCATCTTCGCCAAGCTCTGACTTTGCTGAGGGAGCATAAGTTATATGCTAAGTTCAGCAACTGTGAGTTCTGGTTACCAGAAGTTTCTTTTCTTGGACACGTAATATCTGCCTCAGGTATTCGTGTTGATCCTAAGAAAGTAGAATTTGTCCTACTATGGGAACAGCCAAAGACACAGACAGAGATAAGAAGTTTCCTAGGATTGGCAGGCTATTACAGGAAGTTCATTAAGAACTTCAGTTCAATAGCCTTACCCCTGACCAAGTTGACAAGGAAGAAGATTCCTTTTGTTTGGAATGACAAGTGTCAACAATCTTTCCAGTTGCTAAAGGAAAGATTAACCAGTGCACCTGTGTTAGTGCTACCTGAGCAAGGAAAGGGGTACATAGTCTTCTGTGATGCATCTAAGAATGGTTTAGGATGTGTGTTGATGCAGGATAAGCAAGTGATTTCTTTTTCTTCTCGACATCTTAAGAAACACGAGGAGAATTATCGAACACACGATCTAGAATTAGCTATTGTGGTCCATGCCTTGAAAATCTGGAGACATTATCTCTATGGAGAAACATTCCAGATTTTCACAGACCATAAAAACCTAAAGTATATCTTTTCTCAGCATGAGCTAAACTTGAGGCAACGCCGCTGGATGGATTTAATCAAGGACTACGATTGTACAATTGATTATCATCCAGGGAAAGCCAATGTGAGCACAACTAAACTCCTTAGTGTGCTCTAAGAGATATATGTTTATCTCCTTAAGGAAAGACAATGTATAGCTTAAAGTGTCATTGTTAGCCAGGTTGTTAGCTGAGATGCACATAAAACCAACTCTGAGACATCAGATTAAAGAAGCACAGCAGACTGATTCTATAATTCAGCAGATCAGGTCAGAATATGGCAGTGAGAAACGGGATGGTTTCCATGATTCTGATGATTAGGTAGTCTGTTACCATGGTAGTATGGTAGTACCTAATGTTGACAACTTAAGAAAGTTAGTTCTGGAGGAAGCTCATTCTTCAATGTATGCTATGCATCCAGGGAGCGCCAAGATGTATCATAACTTAAAGGATATGTATTGGTGTCCTGGTTTGAAGAAGGATGTTGTTGAGTTTGTTATGCGGTGTCCGGTGTATCAGCAGATTAAAGTTGAACATCAGAAGCCCGCAAGAACAATGCAACCCCTGCCTATACCACAGTGGAAGTGGGATCATGTAACTATGGACTTTGTGGTTGGTTTGCCTAGAACAGCCAAAAGTCATGATTCCATTTGGGTAATAGTTGATAGGTTGACAAAGACAACACATTTCTTACATGTCAAAACAACCTATACAGTTGAGAAGCTTCCACAAATCTACATAGATGAGATAGTGCGGCTGCATGGGGTACCAGTTACAATAGTTTCTGATAGAGGTCCTTAGTTTACAAGTCATTTTTGGGAGCGACTTCATAAAGCTTTGGGCACACAGCTAAGGTTTAGTACATCCTTTCATCCTCAAACAAATGGACAGACTGAGAGGATGATACAAACCTTGGAGGATTTGCTTAGGGCATGTGTCCTTCATTTTGTGGGGAGTTGGGATCTACATCTGAGCTTGATAGAGTTTTCTTATAATAAAAGCTATCAGCACAGTATTGACATGGAACCATATGAGGCTTTGTATGGTAGACATTGTAGATCTCCCCTATGTTGGTATGAAACTGGTGAATATCAACTTTTGGGTCCTGAGCTGGTTCAACAAACAACTGAGAAGATAAAGATCATACAACAACAGTTGAAAACAGCCCAGGATAGATAGAAATCATATGCTGACAAGCGTCGTAGACCCTTAGAATTCCAAGTCGGAGATAGGGTGTACCTCAAGGTTTCACCTTGGAAAGGTATCCTGAGATTTGGAAAGAAAGGGAAGTTAGCTCCTAGATTTATGGGGCCTTATCCGATCATTGAAAGGATGGGAAAGGTAGCCTATAAGCTGGAGTTACCACCTGAGTTGCATAGATTGCACCCAGTGTTTCATATCTCTATGTTGAGGAAGTTTCATCCTGACACTGAGTTAGTTCTACAACCTATGAAGGTAGAACTAAATGATGACATATCTTATGAGGAAGGACCTGTGTTGATTCTTGACAGAAGAATCAAGAAGTTGAAGAAGAAAGACATTAGTCTTGTAAAAGTTCTCTGGAATCACTGTGGCATTGAAGAAGCTATGTGAGAACTAGAGGATGAGATGAGGAGGAAATATCCTACTCTTTTCTCTTAATGTTTTTTTGATGATTTTGGGGACGAAATCATTGTAAGGGGTGGATAAACTTGTAACATCCCTAACCTGGGTTATGAATTAACCCTAGGTGTTTTGCTTAATAAAAGTGATCATATGCATGCTCTTATCTTTTGGAAAGTAATTAAGGATCAAGAGGAACTTATGTTACAATTTTAGTCCTTTTTTAATATTGTTGAAATCAATTTTTTCCTGTTTTGGACTAAAGTGCAAATTACCCAAGTTGAGGGGTCTATTTGCAAATTGTGCATGATGATATGTTTGTCATGTGTTAAAGCATCATGATAATGAAGATGATGTAGAGGTATGGCTTGTGATAGCTTGAATTCCAAGAAAGAGTTGATAATGCAATGTTTGTGCATGAAAACCTAGTTTTTGTGTAATGTGCAATTTACCCAAAACCTAGGGTGCAATATGTAAATTACCACTTCAATAAGGTCCCTAATGTTTCTTGGCATCATGTGGAGCAAATAAAATGAGAGGGGCGCCTCATTTAATTTAAGTTGGAGGAGAGAGAATCTTGATATTAAAATAATCAAGATTTAAGCATAATGGAAACATTAATGCAAAAATTAATAAAATTGAAGGGCCTTCAACCAAAATTAAAAAGGTGGAATTAATATGTGTGTGGACGTCCTTGAGCTTCTTTGAAAGGACCGAAAATATCCTAAGGAGGTGAAATTCCACTCACCTTATTATAAGGAAAAGAATTTCCACTCAAAAAGATATATTAATATTATAAGGGATTAAGGTGCTTATTTTCTTTTCCCTTAATCCATGGATAATGGAAGGGATCTCGGTGGGTTTGAGTTGCCTTTGCATGCAATAAAACCAAGGAGGAAGTGGTGGCAACATTTTTGGAATTAATTTATTTTTATAAAACATTTTCTCTTTCATCAATTTTCTTATAAAAGAGCCTTTTCCAACCCACCTAAGGATCTTTTCGGATTCCTTTCTTCTCCTTGCTTGCAAAACTGACCAAGAGATCTAAGAACAGTAGGAAGGACGTCCCCAACCTGTTGGTAAGTCTTTGACCTTCTTTCTTCTTGATTTCATGGTGAAAATCATAAAACAATGTATGATTCCTTCATTTCTTCACTCCATCTTCAACCCTAGCCGATCCTTTCACTCCAAAAGCTTGAGAAACGACCTTGGGAGGTTGCTAGGGTTTCAACCACCATTGGATCCGTGATGCTTGGATCTTGGGATCAGATTTGAAGGTGGGTTATATAACTTAAACCCTTAATCTTTGTCATTGAATTCGATTTCTTCATGCAATTGATTTAATTGGTATTATTGCAACAGCCTTGCTTGATTAATGGAGTTGCCATGGGAAATGGAAGTAGTTCCGTGAGTCTAAAGGTTGAAGATGATAACCTGTTCATAAGCATACACCTTAATCAAAGATCAATAGCAAACGGTCTTGGACCTTTGGTCCAAATGGTTTTACCAAACCATTTGAGACCAAATGGTTTGCAAACTGTTTGGTGACTTGGACTCCAAATCGCATGGAGGAGTTGACCGTTTGGCTTAGTTGAACATTTGAGGTCTGAACTTAGTCACATGTTGGAGGATGATTCAGTGGAATCAATTGATTGATTCAATGTGTGCACGATCCCTTAAGTGGAAACCCTAATCAAGTTGATTGAAGAATCTTTGATTGGTCCTAACGTTTTCAAGACAACTTGGGTCAAACGGTCTTGAGACCATTTGGTGGGTTAGTGGTTAATCCTTGACCCATGGATGATGAACTAATGGTTTATATTGATGAACCCTTCAATTGAATAATCAATAGTCAATACAATGGTGCAATTGGAAATCGATTTGATGGAGAAATAACCTAGTGAGCCCTTGCGGTTTTGGGACTGATTTGGCCCAAACGGTCTTGAGACCATTTGAGACCAAATGGTCTTGAAACCGTTTGGGGCCAAACGGTTTCAAAACCATTTGGGGTCAAATGGTTTCAAAATTGTTTGGTGGCAAACGGTTTCAAAACCATTTGGTGATGAAACTTCAAAACCGCATGAAGGTTGATGGTGATTCAATTACTTGGATATTGATGATAATGATAGTTCCAATAATTCAATGATGGTTAGTAATGTTAACCAATAAAGGTACGAAGGTTGAAACCCTAATAGTACCTAGTTGATTAATGTCAATTAAGGGATGAACCCTAATTGCTTATAAGGGTGATGACTTGGTACACTATGTCATTCATAGTTGTATGAACTTAACTAAGGGTTGATATGACTTGATCAAGTTAAGAGGATGATAGCATGGAATCCATACATGAAGTATGATTGAGGCAGTGATTAAGGGTATGATCCTTAAGTAAAGAGATCATGAAACCCTAATCATGAACATAAACCCTATTTGATAAGGTTGTTGAACCTTAACCCTAATTCAGGGCAATTATAATTGAAACCCTAATCCAAGGTATGGATGTAACCCTAATTCAGGATGATGATGTGTGTAAACCTAATTAAGGGTAATGGATCATGAAACCCTAATTGGGATGAATAGTAAACCCTAATTATGGGTAACGGATCATGAAACCCTAATTGGGATGAATAGTAAACCCTAATTGTGGATTATTGAATGTAAATCCTTTTCTAGGGTGAATTTTATGTGAAACCCTAACTAAGGATGGTTTCATGAGAAACCCTGATGTTTGATGTGATGTGAAGATCAAATCCAGGGTAATACTATGTAATGCTTAATGAACCCTAATCTTGGGCAATAAGGTGATAAACCATATCTTTGATGTGATATGAGATGATTATCCTCATATGACATGAAATGGGAAACCCTAACCCTAGTAAGGGAATAGTGGTGTTACCCATGAATAGAGAATTCATATTTTTTGTACATGGATTTGATATGCAATTGATATCACTGTTATCATCTGTGCTAACCATGCAGGTATGTTGAAATGATAATCATGGCCAGGTATGAGCTATGGTGTTTAATTCACTATTGTGATTATGCCTTGAGTGCCATAATATACCTTGTTTCCTGGTAAGAAGTAACAAGAGAGTTAATGGGCCTTAAATACCATGTGTGATGCTTGTAATAGCAAGTATCATGTTTGCCTTGGTCAATCGACTTGAAGGTGATGGTTATCTGGAAAAGTGGTGACAATGCTTAATGATGAATCAAGGTTTTAATTACCCGGGGCCATATGATTATGGTGATAGGTTTGTGGAGGGATGAGAGTTCCCAGTTTTGAAATAAGAGATTGAGTTCCCAGTGTCTTTGAAAGACTGTTAAGTATTTGATGAAAATAATACATGTTTCTTTATAGCATTGTCCTAATAAGTTTTGTTTGAGACTTGCCTGATGCTAAAAGAATATGAAATTGTACTTAATTAATCAAGTGAAATCAGTTCATGTAGTGCTCTGACCATAGATCCATCATTTTCAGAAGTTGATGATGGTGAAATAGGTTTTCCTATAAAATTCCTAGAATTCGCATATTCTGAATATGTGGGGGTAAATGGGCAAAAATATCCTTACGTCCTTGTGAAGAGATTAAGGGAGGGTAAACATTAAACATCTCAATCCTTCATGTGTCGGGATAGATGTATCATAAATCTCTAGATGGTTGGGATGGATGTATCATTAATCTCCCAATGTTATTTTATGTCGGGTCGATGGAGATAAACATTAAATCTCTTGATTGCTAATGAGAGTGCAGTTGACGTTGTAAATATATAGCGAAGTTCCAGTATACCTTGGAAAGCTATTTGAGCAGTTAACACAATCCTACTTGTGGTCCCGTACTGACCGGGATGTGGGAGTTCATGGGAATTTGTCTCTTCCATTGACCTATATATGGTACTGATTTCGATTCTAGAAATGGTCGGTTGGAGTATGAGCGGTATACCTCATCTCCTCATAGCTTAAATATGTTTGTAAAATATAATCAGCCTATAGCATATTTGCATAAGATTGAAATATGAGAATCATTGGTTGATGATATACTACTTAGCATGTCCTTGATGCACAAAGGTTATTTATGATCTTCCATTCCTTATTGAATATTAGACATGTTGCTTATCAAGTTATAGTTGTAATGCTTGCATAAGAATGTTGCTCTAATCTGCATAGATGTTGATTCATCTGCTACTGATTTATATTATCCCACTGCTCAGTTTACTTCTATTAAACTACAATGATAATGTTTTGGCGGAGAGTTATATCTCTCGCTGGGGCAATTTTTATAATTGTCTCACCCCCATGGGATTCAATGTTTTTAGGTAGACGCAGACATCAAGGCAGAAACTCTTCTACAGGGGAAGAGTAGCAGCAGTCATAGGGAAAGCAGTGATCAATGGAGACATCGGCTGTCTGGTTTTGTATAGTTAGTCCTATGAGTTGTCTCTATACTCTCAGGTCCTAGGAGTTAGTGTTTTTGATAATTTGATCTGAGATTTTGGCTTGATGCCTCGAGATTTTTATGTTGCTAATGTACAGTTTAATAGGGCAGTTAATGTTGTAACTCTCGATAGGGAATAGTACGAGAGATGTACTAGTGAACCAGTATGTACTTGAAATACTTTGGTTCTGAATCAAAGAGTTTTCCTGTGAATGGATCTCTTGATAAATGGTTTTAATTTTTAGTGATTTTCAGTAATTCCACTGCTAATAATACGCTTCCGCTTTAGTTAATCTTGTTTTATGAGTTGTATGCCACATCAAAGGTACATATGATCGATTTGATTAGGAGATGATCATCCCTAACTGCATAAGACCATAGGGACAGGAGGTAATAATAATCTTTGCCCGAGGCCCATGGGTTAGGAGATTGGTCACTTCCATGAGTTAATGAGGCCAAAGGATAAATGAGGCGTACTCCCTATATGCATACATATGAGATTGCTCCACAAGTACTTGTACCCCTACAGATCTTGAGGATATGACTAAGGCTACAAAGATGTGAGGTATAGGAATTAAAGTAATAATGTGTTGCATGAACCCTAGAGTGAGGAAGGCTTTTTACTTCATGAATTGAAAAGCACAAATGGTTTAGAGTCATGTGTGATGCTCTGTCTCTACTCTTGGAATGGGATGATCTTTGTATTTGGACTGTAGACAAATGCTTATTTCATCTCGTTATGAGTGTGAGATATGAGACAAACACATGCCATATTAGAGGAGGAAATAATATCAGGAGTAAACCCTTAAGTTAAAGTCCTTGAGGACAGTTGAGAATTTGAGGATTGGAAGAACTAGATAAGAAAGGTAATTTCCAAGTTGAAATTTTAGTTGAGGATACATTATCGAGTTGATATTGAATCCTATGGGTATAGGATTGAATTTGGTGATAAAATAGTGGATGCAAGAGTTGAGGTATCAAATAATGATAACCTAAACCTGACTTGTTGATCAACTTTATTGCAGTCGGTTTGATGACCTAGAATTAGATGAGATGAAGGGTTTGATGGAGAAGTCTTAGACACATCTCTCAATGGGTGTGAGTGGTGGAATCTGATATGTAATTTGTATTTAGATTCCTGAGGATTCGGCCCTAAAGATTTGTAACTTACAAGAAGTTAGTAGGTTCTAAGTATACATTACACCCTAGTACCATGAAGATAATTAAAGACTCCCAGTGATATTTTTGGGAATCATTAGATATATAGAAGTACATCAAGCCAGTTGTCTCACATACCAGATAGAGAAGGCTGAACCCCAATGACCCAGTAGGTTACTGCAACCATTTGAGATACTTGAGAGGAAATGTGACCCGACTACTATGGATTTTATGGTGAGTCTCCCCATGATAAAGAAAATTCATGATGTAGCATGGGTTAGCTGAGCTATATATTAAGGAGATAATTCACTTGCATGGTGTTTTAAGTTTGAGTATTTTTTAGCATAACCCAAAGTTCATCCCTAATTGTGAAATAAGTGCATGAAGAACTCAATACGAGATTAGAATTCAGTATACCTTATCACCCCTAGACTGAGGTACAGTCAGACCTTAGAAGTTTTGTTGAGAGCATGTGTGTTCGATTGAGGCAATACTTTTCCTTAGTTGAGTTGGCCTATAATAATAGTTATCAATCCAGTATGGAGACGCCTCCGTATGTAGCTCTTTATGGAGGTCGTGTCAGTCACCACTTCACTAAGATGATGTTGGTGAGAGGACCTTGTTGAGGTTAGAGGTACTACAGATATATGTTGATAAAGTCACTTTGATCTGACAAAGGCTAAAAAGAGCCCAGGATCAATAGAATTTGTATGCTGATGCAAAATGGACCGACTTGCACTCCACCGTGGGTGAACATGTATTTCTAAAAATCTGACCCCTCCAAGCTATTGCTAAGAACAGAGGAAAGTTGAGTACTTGATACATGGGTCCGTTTAAAATTCTAGAACAGATTGGTGAAGTAGCTTACTATGTAGCCCTCCCCCCACACCATAGTATGATGCATGATGCGTTCCATGTGTCTAGTCTGAAGCACTGTGTGAAGGATCCTAGCCATGTGTTGAGCATTGAGCTTGTTGCCCTCTGAGGGAGGCTAATATGACCTGAGTCACCTGTGAGGATATTGGATATCAAGGTGAGAGAGAGCTCATGAATGAAAGATAGAGAATAATAAATGTTCTTTATAGGTACCATGGAGTGGATGAATCCACATGAAAGCTTAAGATGGACATGGAAAAGTCTTACCCTATTTTGTTTGTATGATTACTTGAATTATGAGGACAAAATTCCTATAAATGGGGAAGGATATGCTAAACTCTTTTTCTGTATTATTATAAAATTATTCTATAAAAAGGGGCATGTTTGGAAATTTGTGTGTATTGTTTTATAAAATGGATTCCTTTGCAAATTTCCCTTGAATGGTAGGATTTTTTAGATTTCATTGTTTTATTAATCCAATAACAGATAAAATGGAAAAGAAGAAAAGAAAACCCCATAATAAGTAAAGAGCAAAAGAAAATAAGTATTAATTGCATATGCTTAAGAGAACAATGTGGAATTCTCTAGAAAGTGGCATGGATGGCCACAATTAACAAGTTTTCTATTTTACATAGAAAGAATAATTGAAATAAAGAAAATCAAAAAAAAGAAAGAGAAAAGATGATGTTTTAATACATAAAATATGCCTTAAAAGTTAATGGCTTGCATGTTAAGAAATATAGTTATTCTTTATGAGTTTTGGTCTCCAATTCTCTCACACCTAGATATGAGTAAATGACATCTATCTTTAAAAAATTTAGATTAAAATGTTTAAAGAAGAAAGAGATGTGTGTAACAAAATAGCAAGAAATGGGTGTTTTCATGTCATGGTAAATACCCAATGTAATTTTAGATAATAGATAATTCCAATGTAAGAATCTGGAAGAAAATTTAGGATATTCCAAATTACCCTTTAATCCATGAGATTAATTATACAATAATCTAGAATTTGCCAAAGAAGAAAGATGGGATTAACTAATGGATGGGTTTTTAATCTACTATTATGCTTAAACAATGATGAGACCATATAGAAAGTTTCCCAAGTTTTCATGGGAAAGGAGTTAATGGCGGAAAGATATAATCACTTTTATTGGAGTTTTATTTAAAGAAAAAGTTAATTCTTTAGAGGAAGGTATTCTCCTTCCCTCAATGCTGGATACAATAGATCTTGTTGCCCTCTTAGAACACCGATGAGTTAGTCCTTTTCCTTCTGCCTATATAAGGAATTGAAGGCCCACAAACAAAGGGAGGGCAATGAATTCAAACCCAGGTCCCCCTCCAATGGCTTTAGAACCCCTAGCTTACTTTCCACTATCCTCACTGCAGCCTAGACCGCCGCACATGGTGAGGCAATACCCAGAACTCACAAAAAGGGTCATCCATACCCAGACAAATGTGTTACATCCACACGGCAATGAGTCTGACCTTCTTTCTATACCTTTTGGCATGTTGCATGATGTAATTGTAAAGGACCCGGTTTCCTTGACTTATGGCTGTGTCCGACTGTAGGAGGCATCTGTCAAGGCCTGATGGGAGCAGGCAAAGCTTCTCCGGCCCACTCTATGTCTTTGTGACATGAGGAATGGTAGGGACAACTCACAGATACCCACCTAGGGTGGCAGACTAGTCGTATCGTAGGGTAAGATATGACAGAGTCAAAATACCAAGATGCCTCGACATGCACATGTGAGATGTGAGGACACAGTCATCTTTTTCCTCAAAAATCCACTCCAGCTCGAGTGATTATAGGAGAGGTATTTTTTTCTTTGATGTGTCCTTTGTTGATTGGCTAAAAATACATCTAATATTGTAAGAATCATAGTAAATGATTGGTAGCCCAAAATTAGACAAGTTATATATGAATTTGATCAAGAGAATGCAATAAAAATGTAATAAGAGCTTAGTTTTGCTTCTAGTTCGAAACATATCTAAAGTCAGTGTCTTTAATGTTTTAAGAGGATGAAAACCCTAATTTATGATTATTGATTAATCTAATGAACATAATGGATGTTATTAGAAAATTGATCTAATTGCATAAAAAGGATAATCTAGATTTGACTAAGAGTAATGACCTCTAATTAGAATGTAACTAATGATGAATTAGGGTTTGTCAACCCAAAAGAACATGAAAGTGTCAAATCTCTATCTCTCGATCTCACTAACCCTAATATGACTTAAAAATAGTAAAAGGTTGGGACTTTGGTATAAAAGACATCTTTTGAAATACAATCATGTGTATGACACACATAGTAGGGTTTGTGAACCAAGAAAGTGTAAAAGTCAATAAAGGAACTAATGAAGATTTAAGGATAATGAAATCATAAAATGGACTTAGTAACCTATCTTGGTACCCAAGTCGGTCCTATTAGTGAATTTTGGAATCATGTAGTGACACATGGGTGTTATGCCTTAAATTTTAGGTTGACTTGCTTGGTTGCTTGTGTAGTTATTCTTGATTATTTTTATTTGGCCTTCAAGTGCTTCTGAGAAAGGTATGTGGTTACGCCTATGAGTATTCGATTTAGTTTCACGTGGATATCTCAGGTTTCTCCGCATGGTTTGCAAATATATGACTGTTGGATGAACTTTACTACCTTGCAAACTATAAAGTGACTATGGCTATCACATTATACATGGACATGACTAGTTCATTTCTAGACCACCTATGGATCTATGGAAAGGCCATCCACCTGAATAGGGGAAGGAACAAATTGGTACCAGTCTGAATAGGGTGTACATGAGAATTCACCCACCTAAATAGGGGTGACAAGATAAAGTCATCTGTCTAAACAGAGGAAAATTGTGAATGTTGTAGTATGATGCTCTGAGGGGTTATGATAGAGGGTGGAGACACCTAGATTTGGTAGTCATTGTGAAAATGTTCAATTTTATTTGTTGAACAATAATTCCTTAATAATGTTGTTACCATTACATATGAAGTTTTGTTTCCCCCACATACCAGTATAACTTGTTATACTGACCTACATTTTGTTTGTCAGCATTTTAGGTTAATTTGCTTCAAGACGGAAACTAGACAAATAATATAAAAGACATTGAAAGTGAATCAAACAGTCTAATTTTTAGAGGATGCAGCTAGTTGGTACATATTTTGGGTAAAGTCTTGGAATCCTATATTTTGTAAACTTTTATGAAAAGAATTTTTATCATGTATCAAGCTTGGTTAGTTTAGTAGAATTTATTAGTTATTTTTTATTATGTGCAAAACTATTTGATCCTATTTTGGGATAATGAAACTAGTTTCTTGGCCTTTCTTAATTGGGGGTTGTTGGGAAATGGGGTCGTTATAGAGAGTGACATGGCAATGAGGGGGAGGAGAGTGGAGAAATGGTGGAATGGAGGTAGAAAAACTATAAATAAAAATAGTAAAATTCTTAAAAAAAGAGAAGGGAGAGAGTTAAATGAGAGTCAAGTATTTCAAAATAAAGCAATCTAATTGGATGAGGGCAAATTTTATAATTTATTTGGAAAACTCTTTTTTATAGAAGTATAGGTAGGTTTCATTAAGTAATTTTGGGCGACTTGTTTATTTTTGGTTGCGCTTACCCATTCAGTAGGTTGTCATTTAAACGTTCACTGGTGTAGATTAGTTCATCATGTTTTATGGTCCCATTGAGTTTTTTTGGTTGTCAACTATCCATTTTTGAGTGTCAATTATCCATTTTAGGCACCACTAAGTAAATTGGGATGTCAATTTCCTATTTTACTTTTGGGAGTCAATTATCTATTTTTAGTCACCATTAAGTAATTATGGGTGTCTTACCCATTTTTGGTCGCACTTACCCATTTAGTGGGTGTTATTTAAACTGTTACTAGGGTTGATTACAACATTGTGTTTTGGGGCACCATTAAGTTATTTTTGGGTAGGTGTCAATTATCCATTTAGGTTTCATTAAGTAACTTGGTGTGTCAGTTGCCTATTTTACTTTTGGGTGTCAATTACCTATTTTTAGGCGCCATCAAGTAAGTTTAGGTGTCAATTGCCCATTTTTTGTCACACTTACCCATTCAGTGGGCATCATTTAAATTATTTTTTATTCAGTAATCATAATTTGGGGCACCATAAAATTCTTTTTGGGTGTCAACAATCTATTTTGGGTTTTATTTACCTGTTTTTAGATGCCATCAAGTAACTTGGGGTATCAATTGTCTATTTTACTTTTGGATGTCAATTACCCATTTTGGACACCATCCAATAATTTTGGGCATCATTTAAATTGTTATCAGTGTTGAATAGTTCATCATATTTTGGGGCACCATTAAGTTATTCTTGGGTGTCAATTATCCATTTTGGGTGCCAATTATCTATATTTTGGCATCATTATGTAATTTTGGCTGTCAATTTTCTATTTTACTTTTTGGTGCTATTAAGTACTTTTGGGTGTCAATTACACACTTTTTGAGTGCACTTACGCATTCATTGGGTTTTGAATGGATAAAAAGTCCAAAAATAGTGAACACACACCCAAAAACTGAATAAATGTGTCTATTCATTACTCCTCTCATATCTCCTCATACTTCTCTCCTCTTTTCTCAAAAACTGAATAAATGCATCTATTCATTACTCCTCTCATGTCTCCTCATACTTCTCTCCTCTTTTCTAATACTTTCCACCTCTTTCTTCCTTGCTTCCCTCATCTGTGGGCTCTGATCTCCAAACCATGACATAAACACGATTAAAACGTAGCGGAAGTGAATCGGTAATCAGCGGAAGACAAAAATCACGGGAAATTAAAACTTTTCGAGATAAGAGCTTGAATCCATAAAAGCTTCTTTCATAAAGAGAGATAAACTGTTTACATCTCAGGATAATTACTTCTCGAGTAATTATATACATCAAGATACAAAATCTCAAGATCACTATACAAAAGACTCCAAGACCTGAGAGTACAGAGGACACATAGGACTGACTCTAACTTCACCACATGGCAGGACAAATCTCCACCTGAGATTACTACTGCCCCTGGTGTTGCTGCTGCTAAGACTGGTCACCTGTAGGTTGGTTCCTTCGTCTCCGACGTCCACCTAACAAGTTGAAGCCTACGGGGTGAGACAATTATACATAATTGTCCCAGCGAGAGTTATAACTCTTCGCCAGAAGCTTTATTATAACATCAAAGAATATTTTAAGCATTAAAGCCTTCAAAGCATTCTATAACAGTTGCAGGTATAACAAGATCTCAACCATTTAGGAGATATGGAGAATATAAACACTATTGCAATGTAACATCAATCAACTAACTTGGAGTTATCTCTAACAAGTTATACTACATGGTTGATTATGTTTTACAAACAACATTATGCCCTGTGGAGATGAGGCTTACCACTCATACCCCAACTAATCACTGAGAAGTCACATCAGTATCATACATAGGTCATTAAGAGAGCCGGATTCTCATGACCTTCACCTTCCTCAGTTAGTAAGAGGATCACTTGTAGGACATCTCGTGTCTCTACTACTATAGCTCACCAGGGTAAACTGGTCCTTCGCTATTCTAGAGTCATAGTGGCATTCTGTACTCTCTTCGTCATCAGGAGGTTTCATGTTTACCTACCACTGATATGGATATCTGTGCTTTCTTCATCATCAGGAGGTTTCATGTTTACCTACCACTGATACGATATGGAAATATAGTGAAGGATGGATGGATTACACATCTACATCACTTTCCTACACTAGGATGTAAGGTTCTACACATCCATGTACCCCACATACTCAAAAGTATGTGCTCCAGGAGTTCCCTGAGGAAAACCTGTTTCACCATCATTTAATTTCTGACAATGATGGATCTATGATCAGGGCTCTACATTATACTTGATTAGTTAGGTACATTCAGTATTCTTTAACAGCATACATTGTTCTGCAAATAATAACAATAGCATAGCAGCTATAAAAGAAGAATACTAAATGTAACAGGCCTAACTCATATCAACCATCATTTCTCATTATCCTCATCACAAGTCATCTCTAAGGCATGACCTTGATGGTATTCATGGCTCTCATAGCCCATTATCAGCATAGGATGCCACTGGCAAGGCATCAGATTACTTTACTTATTCATAAGGCTAACAACATGCCTTTAATGAATATAACATCAACATCCATACCTGGATATGATTACCCTCATATCAGAACCTGCATGGTTAATACATATGATAAAGGTAATACAACAATAAGGAATGTACTTCCTACTCTTGTCATAAGAGTTAAATCTTTAACTCAAATCAAATAGAGTTTAATACTCAAAAGCATGCCATTACCCTTGAATTAGGGTTTACTATTCACATCACATGTCATCACCCTTGAATTAGGGTTTACTATTTATCATAATTAGGGTTTCTATGATCTCACACAGGTGGATCATACCCTAATTATGCTCATTTCTGTGTATTGGGGAAGCTTCAATTGAGTTTCCATTTAAAAAGGGTACTTTCTCTCTCTAGAAGTACTTTCTCTCTCTAGAAGTACTTTCTCTCTCTAGAAGTACTTTCTCTCTCTATAAGTACTTTCTCTCTCATCATAAGGTTAGGTGATGTCAACATCACTCTAAAACAGATTGGATTGAGGCATCATAGGCTAACATAGCCAAAAACATCATCATTATGTGATTAGAGTTACTTTCTCTCTCTAGGGTACTTTCTCTCTCTAGAAGTACTTTCTCTTTCATCATACTAATGGTTGATGGTAACATTAGACTAGATCAAGTTGGATAGATTCATTATGACTAAAAACATCATTCTCATGTAATTAGGGTTTGAATTGAGCAAGGTATAACTCAATTGACCCTTCAGGGTATATTGGTAATTCATCCCATTGATCATCATCATGGTCAAAACCCTTAGTCAAATAACCCCTTACTATCCTAGATTATCATTAGGGTTTGATTTGGGCAACATTGAACCATTTACATCATCAAATGATTGAATGAGGTCAACCTTGAATCACATTGATTGATTTCAATCATTAATCATCAATTGGATTGAGATTGGTTGAAAGTGTTGACCGTTTGCCCACTTTGACCCTCCAAGACCGCGAGCTTCTTTCTAACTCCAAAACCGCGAGCCCCCTTAGGCTTCAAGACCGCGAGCCTCTTCAAGGGTTCAAGACCGCGAAGCCTCCCATTGGTTCAAGTTAATGTTGAGACCGCGAAGACCAATTTGAGTTGAGACCGCGAGGGTCATGAAGACCGTTTGCCCTTCTTTGACCTCAGGACCGCGAGGCCCTTCATGGTCTTGAGACCGCGAGCCTCCTCTCGGTCTTGAGACCATGAGCCCCCTCACGGTCTTGAGACCGTGAGCCCTCTCACGGTCTTGAGACCGCGAGGCTCTCATGGTCTCAGCCGCTTGGTCCTTCAACAAGGCTCAAAGATGCAACCGATAATGTCAACCCATGTTGAAGCCCTCAAATGGTCAAAGCTATGTTGGCCACTTATGGATTTAGTCAATTAAGATTATGCTTGATCACTTGGTCATTCAAATGACCCATAATGGTTAACCAATTATGGTTGAAATCGATTCAATTAGGGTCTATCAATGTTCACCCATCAACACTCAACAGTGTGCATCAACACAAGGTTGAACCCTTCAATTGAGCTCCAATTGGGCCCAAACTTGGCCCAAACGGTCTTTAGGTCATGTGGGTGGACCCCACATGGTATTGAGACCGTTTTCCCAATATTTCATCAAAGTCTAAGGTGATTTGATAGGGGTTGAACCATGATTGGACCACAAAACAGAATTTTGATTAAATTGATAACTTATTTGCAATTGGGTCCTCAATTGGTCAAATTACTCAACCCTAGACCTTCAAACGGTCTTGGGTGATTTTCCTCTCGGTCTTGAGACCGTTTGGATGAGTTCCAAATGGTCTTGAGACCGTTTGCCCATCAATTTTGGATTCTAGTGAAAATTCATCAAGGTTGAACAAATTGAGTTGATGATTATATCAATATTTAATTGCAATGTAAATTGGTATAAAAGTACCTTCAATTGGTCAACAAATCTTGACCCCAGACCTCCAAACGGTCTTGGTTGATTGCCCTCGCGGTCTTGAGACCGTTTGGTGACCCCCAAACGGTCTTGAGACTGTTTAGGTCAATCAACCCTAAAAAAAAAAACCCTAATTAGGTCACCATAATTTCAGTACTGATTTTACCTAGGGTTAGCCCTAGTATTCACCCTTCAACTCTTAGCCCGTTTGGAATTAGACCATCAAAATTGGTGAGTTGTTAATTAACATAATTTTGAACAGTAATATCATATGGTCAACGCTTAGTCAACGACCTTACACGGTCTTGAGACCGTTTGCCCAAAAAGGCAATTTCAGACCGTTTGAAAATCAGTAATTATTTCATTTAAAGTTGTGACTTAAAAAGGTCATATCTCCCGATTCCTTTGGAGTTACTCTCCCAAATTTTGAGGGTAATTAGCCTATATAATTAGGAACAGATTTCGTATACGGTCCACGCTCGGTCAATGGGGCCAAACGGTCTTGAGACCGTTTTCCCTGTCGCGGTCTCGAGACCGTTTGCTCACCTCGCGGTCTTGAGTCCGAGAGAGCAAACTGTTAGGACCGTTTAAGGAAAAGAAAAGCGGTGGGTTTTTCTTGGAAATCACGCCTTCATCTTCTAGCTCAAGCACAGTACAGATATCCCACGGGTTTGCTTGCAAAATAGCAGAGAAAAGTAGGGAAACACTAAGAGCTATCATCAAAACGCATATAAAGATGCACATAGTAAAGCATAGGTTTAGAGTTATAAAACCCGCCTAAAGCTTGCTTCTTGAGCTCCAAGCTTTCAAGCTCCGAGCTCTAATGGCGTCCTTGAGTTCTTACAGGTTGGCCAAGGTGAAAACTCCAAGGAAGGATGAAAAGAGACGGCTAGAAAGGTAGGGTTTCAAGAGTTAGCCATGAAGATGACCTTGAATTCGAGTTTTAACCATGGAATTAGGCAAGAAGAGGGGTTTAAACCTACCTTGCACCCCTTGGTCGTCCTCCTTAGCTCCAAGGCAGTACTTGGTCATCTTTGGTGAAATGAAACAGTAAGGGAACGAAGGGTGAGTTCCCTTGCAACTAAGGGAAGGAGAGCTTATATACATGGGGTAGGATTTTCAACATTAGTTCATAAGTTGTCCATAATTCCAACTAGGTCCCTCCTTCTTTACTTGATCGTTCCTTCCTCTTTATTATAAGGACAAACCTTCTCTTAAGGTCTTAGGAGAAGAAGGTAAAGGATAGCAAGCTAATAATGAGGTACATACATAAAGAAATATTGCACATATACCCTGATTATTCAATCACAAGGCATATCTCATAACTTGATAATTCAATTGAGGTGACTTCCTCATCATTTCTTCTCTAAATGATAGCAAGAGTCTAAAAAGATACTTTATATGACATATTTCACAATTTGCATCCCTTAATTTGGGTAAATTGCATTTTACCCCAAATTAGGGTTTTAAGCACCGGGATTGCTTCCACAGCTGCACCTTGGTGCCTTAGCTTGGGAAATCCCTCAAACTTGGCTAAACAGATTTCTCATGATGTCTCAACATCAGAGGAACATCTCATCATGTGCAAATTTCAAGCTAACCCTTTTAACTGGGTAAATTGCACATAGGTCCCTGTATATCAAAACAATGCTACAACTTTAAATTTCTGAGAAACTTAATTACATGCTCAGAATTAATCACAAAGATTTAATTACATATTTAGGCAAAACACCTAGGGTTGACTCATAACCCAGGTCAGGGATGTTACAAATTGTCCACCCCTTACAAGGATTTCGTCCCCGAAATCGATAAAACATACTAAGAGAAAAGGGCAGGATACTTCCTTCTCATCTCATCCTCTAACTCCCAAGTGGCTTCTTCAATACCACGATGGTTCCAAAGGACTTTCACAAGACTTATATCTTTCTTTTTTAGCTTTTTAATTCGTTTATCAAGGATTGACACTGGTCCCTCCTCATAGGATATGTCATCATTCAATTCTACCTCCATAGGTTGTAGAACTGACTCGGTGTCTGGGTGACATTTCTTCAACATAAAAATGTGAAACACAGGATGTAACCTCTGTAATTCTGGGGGAAGCTCTAGTTTATATGCTACCTTTCCAATCCGTTCAATGATTGGATAAGGCCCCATATATCTAGGAGCTAACTTCCCTTTCCTTCCAAAACGAAGGACCCCTTTCCAAGGTGAGACCTTAAGATACACTCTGTCTCCAACCTGGAACTCTAAGGGTCTACAACGTTTGTCAGCATAAGATTTCTGCCTATCCTGAGAAGTCTTAATCTTATGTTGTATAACTTTAATCTTTTCTGTGGTTTGTTGCACAAGGTCAGGACCTAACAACTGATGCTCACCAGTTTCAAACCAACACAAAGGTGATCTACAGCGTCTACCATATAAGGCTTCATAAGGTGCCATATCAATACTATGCTGATAGCTATTGTTATAGGCAAACTCTATCAAGCTTAGGTGTAGATCCCAACTTCCGGTGAACTGGAGAACACATGCTCGCAACAGGTCTTCTAAGGTTTGTATGGTCCTTTCTGACTGTCCATCAGTCTGTGGATGAAAGGTCGTACTAAACCTCATCTTAGTGCCTAAGGCTCTGTGCAACTGTTCCCAAAAACGACTGGTAAACTGAGGACCTCTGTCAGAAACTATTGTGACAGGAACTCCGTGCAAATGCACTATCTCTTTAACATACAACTCTGATAACCTTTCAGCAGAATAGGTTGTTTTGACAGGTAAGAAATGTGCTGTCTTAGTCAACCTATCAACAATTACCCAAATGGAATCATGTCCTTTGCTTGTCCTGGGTAGGCCAACAACAAAGTCCATGGTCACATGGTCCCACTTCCACTGTGATATGGGTAAAGGTTGCATTGTCCCTGCAGGCTTCTGGTGTTCAGCTTTAACTTGCTGACACACAGGACACCTCAGAACAAACCCTGCAACGTCCTTCTTCATCCCAGGCCACCAATACAAATCTTTCAAATTCCGATACATCTTGGTGCTCCCTGGATGCATAGCATACATGGAAGAATGGGCTTCTTCCAGGACTAACTTCCTCAAGTTGTCCACATCCGGAACTATCATTCTTCCATTATAAAAAGCTACTTGATCTTCAAAGCATGAACCACAGCAGCTAACTCTAGATCGTGTGTTGGATAATTCTCCTCGTGTTTCTTAAGCTGTCGGGAAGCAAAAGAAATCACTTGTTTATCCTGCATCAACACACATCCTAGTCCATTCTTGGAAGCATCACAGAAAACTACATATCCTTTTCCTTGTTCAGGTAGCACTAGCACAGGTGCACTTGTCAACTTCTCCTTCAGTAACTGGAAAGATTGTTGACACTTATTACTCCAAGAAAAAGGAACATCTTTCCAGGTTAACTTGGTCAAAGGTAAGGCTATAGAACTAAAGTTCTTAATGAACCTTCGATAATAGCCAGCTAACCCCAAGAAACTTCGAATCTCCGTCGGTGTCTTCGGTTGTTCCCATTGTAGAACAGATTCTACCTTTGTAGGGTCAACACGAATTCCCGAGGCGGATATTACATGTCCAAGAAAAGATACCTCCGGCATCCAGAACTCACACTTGCTAAACTTGGCGTACAGCTTATGTTCTCTTAGCAAGGTCAAAACTTGGCGAAGATGTTGCTCATGCTGCTGGGCATCCTTACTATAAATCAGTATGTCATCTATGAAGACGACAACACACTGATAAAGGAAAGGTCGAAAAACTCTATTCATGAGTTCCATAAATGCAGCTGGTGCATTAGTTAGTCCAAACGACATCACCGTGAACTCATAGTGACCATATCTTGTCCTAAAGGCAGACTTGGATATGTCACTATCCTTAATGCGGAGTTGGTGATATCCAGACCTCAAGTCTATTTTTGAAAAGACTGTTGCACCACGCAACTGGTCAAAGAGATCATCAATCCTCGGCAGAGGATACTTATTCTTTATTGTTACTTTATTGAGTTGTCTATAGTCGATGCACAACCGCATTGACCCATCTTTCTTTTTAACAAACAAGACCGGAGCACCCCAAGGTGAAGTACTCGGTCGGATAAAACCTCTCTCAAGTAGCTCTTGAAGCTGTTTCTTGAGTTCTGCCATCTCGGCAGGTGCCATCCTATACGGAGTTTGAGCTATGGGTTTCGTATCTGGGATCAGATTAATTTCAAAATCAATCTCCCGAGGTGATGGTATACCAGGAAGTTCTTCAGGAAACACATCCTCGAATTCCCTGACTATGGGAACTTCAGCAGGATTGGTCCTTTCCTTGGTAACATCTACCACATGGGCTAAGAATGCATAACATCCTTGCCTCAACAGCTTATCAGCAACCATAGCTGATACAAGACAGGTGGGCAGAATCTTTCTTTCACCTTGAAAGATCCATGTGTTGCTTTCATCAGCAAACACAGCCAACTTGGACTCACAATCCAAGACAACTCTATACCTTTCTAAGGTATCCATCCCGAGGATTATATCAAATCCCTGCATATCAAGTGGTATAAGATCCACTTGAATGCGATGGTCAGAAAAGAAAAGGATGCAGGGAGAACACATCTCCTGCAAAACGGCAGACCCACTTATCGGAGTCTCTAACAACAAACTATCCGTCCTATGACTAACAGTCATATTGCAGTTACGAATCACTTCACGAGTGATGAAAGAGTGCGTAGCACCCGGATCAATCAGAACGGATACAACACAGGATATAGACATATCAGAATATAAAAGTTTCATCTGACCTGCCACTACCCGTGGATTGACCACTGCCTCAGGTGGGTTCATAGCATAGAACCTCGCAGTCGCCTGGTGTTGAGGTGGTGCTGATGATCCAGCTTGAGACGCTTGTCCACATCCTCGAGCTGCTCCTTGATGTTGTCTATTCTGAGATCCCTGTTGATTCTGTCTCGGGGGTTGTTGTGTCACACCGACAGGCCTAGAACGGCAATCCTTCATCAAGTGTCCCACCTTACCACAGTTGTAGCAACTCCTCTCCTGTTGTTGTGGTCTGGGTGGTCCAGTAACTGACACTGATGCAGAACTGTGCGTCCCTTGAAGTGGTTGACTCCGTCCTCTACCTCTGCTTGGTGTTCATTGAGTTTGAAAACTCGATCTGGGTGGTGGAGGGTTAGGTGCAGAGAATCTAGGTTTCTTGGAATCCCTAGATGAAGAACCCTGGAACTGTGGATATCTTTTATGGGTTTGTCTTTTCTCAACCACAGATCTCTCTATCCTTCGGACTGACTCAACGAAGGTAGAGAATCTTTCTTTGTTTTCTAAGGCAGACACAGGGGTTGACATATCGGAATTCAAACCCTTTTCGAATCTTCTGATTCTTTCCTCATCCGTAGCGGCCATGTGCGGACAGAACCGCAACAACTCCATGAACTTAGCTTCATATTCACTAATGTTCATCATACCCTGCCTTAGTTTTTCAAACTGAGAGATCTTCTCATCTAGGAAGGTCTTTGGAAAATATCTATTGATAAATTCCCGACGAAACTCTTCCCATGAGAACTCTACTCCAGGTCTCTTCTGCTCTTCCATGTTCCACCAGTGACCAGCACTGCCTTTGAGAAGATAGACAGCATGTCTAACCTTCTCAGCTTCCGGAATCATAAGAATCCTGAAAGCCTTCTCCAACTCTGTCAACCATAAGTCAGCATCTGTAGGGTAGGCAGTTCCGAAGTACTCGGTAGCTCCGACACGACGAAGTCGTTCGAATGTCTTACCAATACCTTGTGCTTCAGGCTGGGCAGGTGCCCTAGGTGCAGGAATGGACATCCTATCGGTTATATGTGTCATGGCAGTCATGAACTGCCCGAACATCGTCTGTATAGCTGGATCACTCATGTCAGCTGGGTCGAACTGGGGTGGCTCTCTTGGCAACTCAGGTGCAGGTTGTTCTATTCTCGGAACTCTTGCACCGCCTCGAGGCGCACTAGCACTACTCTCTGCCACGTGTTCTTCACGATGTTCTGACATTCTTATGTATCTTCTTCTCCTGAGGAGTAGAAGATTCTATTAGATAAGGAAGGAGTACTAAAGGTAGACTCGACATCCCAAGTCCTATGCCTCTGTAGACTCAACTGAACCTGGAGCTCTGATACCACTAGTTGTGGGCTCTGATCTCCAAACCATGACATAAACACGATTAAAATGTAGCGGAAGCGAATCGGTAATCAGCGGAAGACAAAAATCACGGGAAATTAAAACTTTTCAAGATAAGAGCTTGAATCCATAAAAGCTTCTTTCATAAAGAGAGATAAACTGTTTACATCTCAGGATAATTACTTCTCAAGTAATTATATACATCAAGATACAAAATCTCAAGATCACTATACAAAAGACTCCAAGACCTGAGAGTACAGAGGACACATAGGACTGACTCTAACTTCACCACATGGCAGGACAAATCTCCACCTGAGATTACTGCTGCCCCTGGTGCTGCTGCTACTGAGACTGGTCACCTGTAGGTTGGTTCCTTCGTCTCCGACGTCCACCTAACAAGTTGAAGCCTACGGGGTGAGACAATTATACATAATTGTCCCAGCGAGAGTTATAACTCTTCGCCAGAAGCTTTATTATAACATCAAAGAATATTTTAAGCATTAAAGCCTTCAAAGCATTCTATAACAGTTGCAGGTATAACAAGATCTCAACCATTTAGGAGATATGGAGAATATAAACACTATTGCAATGTAACATCAATCAACTAACTTGGAGTTATCTCTAACAAGTTATACTACATGGTTGATTATGTTTTACAAACAACATTATGCCCTGTGGAGATGAGGCTTACCACTCATACCCCAACTGATCGCTAAGAAGTCACATCAGTATCATACATAGGTCATTAAGAGAGCCGGATTCTCATGACCTTCACCTTCCTCAGTTAGTAAGAGGATCACTTGTAGGACATCTCGTGTCTCTACTACTATAGCTCACCAGGGTAAACTGGTCCTTCGCTATTCTAGAGTCACAGTGGCGTTCTGTACTCTCTTCGTCATCAGGAGGTTTCATGTTTACCTACCACTGATACGGATATCTGTGTTTTCTTCGTCATCAGGAGGTTTCATGTTTACCTACCACTGATACGATATGGAAATATAGTGAAGGATGGATGGATTACACATCTACATCACTTTCCTACACTAGGATGTAAGGTTCTACACATCCATGTACCCCACATACTCAAAAGTATGTGCTCCAGGAGTTCCCTGAGGAAAACATGTTTCACCATCATTTAATTTCTGACAATGATGGATCTATGATCAGGGCTCTACATTATACTTGATTAGTTAGGTACATTCAGTATTCTTTAACAGCATACATTGTTCTGCAAATAATAACAATAGCATAGCAGCTATAAAAGAAGAATACTAAATGTAACAGGCCTAACTCATATCAACCATCATTTCTCATTATCCTCATCACAAGTCATCTCTAAGGCATGACCTTGATGGTATTCATGGCTCTCATAGCCCATTATCAGCATAGGATGCCACTGGCAAGGCATCAGATTACTTTACTTATTCATAAGGCTAACAACATGCCTTTAATGAATATAACATCAACATCCATACCTGGATATGATTACCCTCATATCAGAACCTGCATGGTTAATACATATGATAAAGGTAATACAGCAATAAGGAATGTACTTCCTACTCTTGTCATAAGAGTTAAATCTTTAACTCAAATCAAATAGAGTTTAATACTCAAAAGCATGCCATTACCCTTGAATTAGGGTTTACTATTCACATCACATGTCATCACCCTTGAATTAGGGTTTACTATTTATCATAATTAGGGTTTCTATGATCTCACACAGGTGGATCATACCCTAATTATACTCATTTCTGTGTATTGGGGATGCTTCAATTGAGTTTCCATTTAAAAAGGGTACTTTCTCTCTCTAGAAGTACTTTCTCTCTCTATAAGTACTTTCTCTCTCATCATAAGGTTAGGTGATGTCAACATCACTCTAAAACAGATTGGATTGAGGCATCATAGGCTAACATAGCCAAAAACATCATCATTATGTGATTAGAGTTACTTTCTCTCTCTAGGGTACTTTCTCTCTCTAGAAGTACTTTCTCTTTCATCATACTAATGTTTGATGGTAACATTAGACTAGATCAAGTTGGATAGAGTCATTATGACTAAAAACATCATTCTCATGTAATTAGGGTTTGAATTGAGCAAGGTATAACTCAATTGACCCTTCAGGGTATATTGGTAATTCATCCCATTGATCATCATCATGGTCAAAACCCTTAGTCAAATAACCCCTTACTATCCTAGATTATCATTAGGGTTTGATTTGGGCAACATTGAACCATTTACATCATCAAATGATTGAATGAGGTCAACCTTGAATCACATTGATTGATTTCAATCATTAATCATCAATTGGATTGAGATTGGTTGAAAGTGTTGACCGTTTCCCACTTTGACCCTCCAAGACCGCGAGCTTCTTTCTAACTCCAAAACCGTGAGCCCCCTTAGGCTTCAAGACCGTGAGCCTCTTCAAGGGTTCAAGACCGCAAAGCCTCCCATTGGTTCAAGTTAATGTTGAGACCGCGAAGACCAATTTGAGTTGAGACCGCGAGGGTCATGAAGACCGTTTGCCCTTCTTTGACCTCAGGACCGCGAGGCCCTTCACGGTCTTGAGACCGCGAGCCTCCTCTCGGTCTTGAGACCGTGAGCCCCCTCACGGTCTTGAGACCGTGAGCCCTCTCACGGTCTTGAGACCGCGAGGCTCTCATGGTCTCAGCCGCTTGGTCCTTCAACAAGGCTCAAAGATGCAACCGATAATGTCAACCCATGTTGAAGCCCTCAAATGGTCAAATATATGTTGGCCACTTATGGATTTAGTCAATTAAGATTATGCTTGATCACTTGGTCATTCAAATGACCCATAATGGTTAACCAATTATGGTTGAAATCGATTCAATTAGGGTCTATCAATGTTCACCCATCAACACTCAACAGTGTGCATCAACACAAGGTTGAACCCTTCAATTGAGCTCCAATTGGGCCCAAACGTGGCCCAAACGGTCTTGAGGTCATGTGGGTGGACCCCACATGGTATTGAGACCGTTGTCCCAAGATTTCATCAAAGTCTAAGGTGATTTGATAGGGGTTGAACCATGATTGGACCACAAAACAGAATTTTGATTAAATTGATAACTTATTTGCAATTGGGTCCTCAATTGGTCAAATTACTCAACCCTAGACCTTCAAACGGTCTTGGCTGATTGTCCTCTCGGTCTTGAGACCGTTTGGATGAGTTCCAAATGGTCTTGAGACCGTTTGCCCATCAATTTTGGATTCTAGTGAAAATTCATCAAGGTTGAACAAATTGAGTTGATGATTATATCAATATTTAATTGCAATGTAAATTGGTATAAAAGTACCTTCAATTGGTCAACAAATCTTGACCCCAGACCTCCAAACGGTCTTGGTTGATTGCCCTCGCAGTCTTGAGACCGTTTGGTGACCCCCAAACGGTCTTGAGACCGTTTAGGTCAATCAACCCTAAAAAAAAAACCCTAATTAGGTCACCATAATTTCAGTACTGATTTTACCTAGGGTTAGCCCTAGTATTCACCCTTCAACTCTTAGCCCGTTTAGAATTAGACCATCAAACTTGGTGAGTTGTTAATTAACATAATGTTGAACAGTAATCTCATACGGTCAACGCTTAGTCAACGACCTTACACGGTCTTGAGACCGTTTGCCCAAAAAGGCAATTTCAGACCGTTTGAAAATCAGTAATTAATTCATTTAAAGTTGTGACTTAAAAAGGTCATATCTCCCGATTCCTTTGGAGTTAGTCTCCCAAATTTTGAGGGTAATTAGCCTATATAATTAGGAACAGATTTATTATACGGTCCACGCTCGGTCAACGGGGCCAAACGGTCTTGAGACCGTTTGCCCTGTCGCGGTCTCGAGACCGTTTGCTCACCTCGCGGTCTTGAGTCCGAGAGAGCAAACTGTTAGGACCGTTTAAGGAAAAGAAAAGCGGTGGGTTTTTCTTGGAAATCACGCCTTCATCTTCTAGCTCAAGAACAGTACAGATATCCCACGGGTTTGCTTGCAAAATAGCAGGGAAAAGTAGGGAAACACAAAGAGCTATCATCAAAACACATATAAAGATGCACATAGTAAAGCATGGGTTTAGAGTTATAAAACCCGCCTAAAGCTTGCTTCTTGAGCTCTAAGCTTTCAAGCTCCGAGCTCTAATGGCGTCCTTGAGTTCTTACAGGTTGGCCAAGGTGAAAACTCCAAGGAAGGATGAAAAGAGACGGCTAGAAAGGTAGGGTTTCAAGAGTTAGCCATGAAGATGACCTTGAATTCGAGTTTTAACCATGGAATTAGGCAAGAAGAGGGGTTTAAACCTACCTTGCACCCCTTGGTCGTCCTCCTTAGCTCCAAGGCAGTCCTTGGTCGTCTTTGGTGAAATGAAACAGTAAGGGAACGAAGGGTGAGTTCCCTTGCAACTAAGGGAAGGAGAGCTTATATACATGGGGCAGGATTTTCAACATTAGTTCATAAGTTGTCCATAATTCCAACTAGGTTCCTCCTTCTTTACTTGATCGTTCCTTCCTCTTTATTCTAAGTACAAACCTTCTCTTAAGGTCTTAGGAGAAGAAGGTAAAGGAGAGCAAGCTAATAATGAGGTACATACATAAAGAAATATTGCACATATACCCTGATTATTCAATCACAAGGCATATCTCATAACTTGATAATTCAATTGAGGTGACTTCCTCATCATTTCTTCTCTAAATGATGGCAAGAGTCTAAAAAGATACTTTAGATGACATATTTCACAATTTGCATCCCTTAATTTGGGTAAATTGCATTTTACCCCAAATTAGGGTTTTAAGCACCGGGATTGCTTCCACAGCTGCACCTTGGTGCCTTAGCTTGGGAAATCCCTCAAACTTGGCTAAACTGATTTCTCATGATGTCTCAACATCAGAGGAACATCTCATCATGTGCAAATTGCAAGCTAACCCTTTTAACTGGGTAAATTGCACATAGGTCCCTGTATATCAAAACAATGCTACAACTTTAAATTTCTGAGAAACTTAATTACATGCTCAGAATTAATCACAAAGATTTAATTACATATTTAGGCAAAACACCTAGGGTTGACTCATAACCTAGGTCAGGGATGTTACATCATCATTCCCTTCTCTTATCCTCTTCTTATTACTTTACTCATCTTCTCCTATTACTTCCCTTATCTTCTTTCATTACTTCCCTCTTCTCCCCTCTTTTTAGGCACACTTACCCATTCATTGAGTGTCATTTATGTGTTAATGGGTGGTCATTAAGTTCATAATGTTTTAGACGTTATTAAACTAAAAGTAAGTTAATAGCAACCAAAACATGATGAACTTAATCAGTGGTTCATTAACACATAAAATGGCGCCCAGTGAATGGGTAAGTGCTCCTAAAAATGAGTAATTGACTCCCAAAATAAGACAATGACATTCAAAATTTAATGAACTTAATCAACGCCTAGTGGCACATGAAGTGATGCCCAGCAAAAGGGTAAGAGCACCCAAACATATGCAATCGACACCCAAAAATAAGTTAATGGTGTTGTACTCCTATTGTTGGTCTTGTGGCACTATTTTTGTTCTTGTGACGTCCACTTTTGCCATTTCAACGTATGATATTTGTTCTCTCTTTTCTCCCTGACTTTCCTCCTCTCTCTCCTCGATTTTCCCCTCTTTTCTTTTTCTCTCTCTCAAAAAAGAGAAAAATAAAAAATACAGAAAGAGGATATATAGGTAGTGGGACAGTTTGGAGTAGGTGGGAATAGAATGGCAGGAATGGCAGGTGGGGTAGGTGGGGATATCTGGTTTAGTTGTGTGGTTTTAGGTGTGTGTGACCGTGAACTTCACAAAATTTCAGGAATGGCAGGTGGGGTAGATGGGGATAGCTAGTTTTGTTGGGTTGTTTTAAGTGTGTGTGAATGTGCGTCAGAGAGCGAGAATTTCACCAAATTTCAGGGATAGCAAGTGGGGTAGGTGGGGATAGCTGGTTTGTTGGGTGATTTTGGGTGCGTGTGAGGGAGAGTCAACTTCACCAAATTTTAGGGATGGCGGGTGGAGTAGGCGGGGACAGCTGGTTTTGTTGGGTGGTTTTAGATATGCGTGAATGCGTGTAAGGGAGTGAACTTTACCAAATTTTAGGGATGGCAGGTGGGGTAGGTGGGGATAGTTGGATTTCTTGGGTGGCTTTAAGTGCGTGTGAATGCGTGCGAGGGAGCATGAACTTCACCAAATTTCAGCGATGGCAGGTGGAGTAGGTGGGGACAGCTGATTTTGTTGGGTGGTTTCAGGTGCGTGTGAATGCGCGTGAGGGAGCATGAACTTCACCAAATTTTAAAGATGGCAGGTGGGGTAGGTGGAGATAGCTAGTTGTGTTAGCTGGTTAGGCGCACGTGAGGGAGTGTGAACTTCACCAAATTTTGCTATTTTGGCATATAAGATCTTTGTTCCCTCTTTTCTTCCAGACTTTCCTCCTCTCTCCTCACATTCCCACTCTTTTTTTCTTTTTCTCTCTCTCAAAAAGAGAAAAATAAAAAATACAACATTAGGATACGTAGTGGGACATGTGGAGTAGGTGGAAAAAAAATGGTAGGAATGACATAGGGGGACCAGTGGAAGGGATGGTAGATGAGGTAGGTGGAGATAGTTGATTTTATTGAGTGATTTTAGGAGTGCATAAATGCATGTGAGGGAGCATGAGCTTCCAAAATTTGACCCTCTTTTTCTTTGACCTTGGATCATTTATTATTGCCACCGCATCATATATGTATCCACCAGTGTGTCTACCTACACCCACATGTATGTTAGTAGTCTCTATTATTATCATCGCCGCTTATCATGATCCCATATTGTTCTCATCATCCAGTTGGGACCATTAGACACACAAGAAACAAAGGGAGAAGAAAGAAAGAAAGAAAGAAAGAAAGAAAGAAAGACCAGAAAGAAAGCGCTTGGTGTCCACGCCGATGGAGTTAGAGAATCGATTGTCGGTGCCTTTCATTTTGTTGTTTCTCGTGTGTTGGTGGTGGTGGTGGTGGTGGTCCGAGATAGAGTGGACAGAGCTGCTCCAACGTCTATGATGCCAGTCTAGCTGCATCATCCTACCTGCCCCATCTTTGACTACTACTACATATCACACCCCCCACTTGTGATCCATCAAATAAGAGGCATATAGTGGGCCGGGGGATCACCGGACCAGCGAGCAGAGCTCACCCAGTGTAGCACCCGTGAAGAAGGCAGGAAGGCCTAGGTTAGGTCGCCGTGCTCCCCTCTGACGTTGCCTGTCTTCTTCGATCCCCACACGGATCACACGCATTACGGATGGATGGCTCCCCACGCTCGTACTGATGTTGTTGCGATGTCGATTGATAGAGTCGATCAGGAGCTTATGGAGTGAGGCCAGAGCTGACTTGATGCAGCACCCATCAGTGCTTTCCCTCACGAGTCACGCCGCTGGAGCGCGGCCATGCATGGACCACAGTGACAGTGCATGTGGCTGGTAACTTAACAGCTTGTCCACCTACATCATAACATACGTCGTCCTGTCCGGATCCATCCTCCCTGAAACGTACATATACATCTCTATTTTTTTTCTATAGTAAAAGAAAAATATATTAGATAGAGAACAATAGGAACGTCGATAAACAATAGCATACATGAGATAGAAAGCACGGTCGACAACACCTAGACTGTGTTTCCATTAAGGATCAAGCTAGTTATGTTTCAGTAAAAAGGAAAACACATAGACATAATGTAAGCAAAGAGTTTGTGGGGAAGCACCCCTTAAACAATGGCCCTCAAACCAGCAATAGTTAGAAAAGAATAATCTAGAGCATCAGTAGAAATTATGTAAAAAAAGAATAATCTAGAGCATCAGTAGAAATTATGTAAAAAAAAGAATAATCTAGAGCAGCAGTAGAAAGCAACAAAGATGGTGATCAGAAGCCTGAGTCCTCTGCTAATATATCCTCCAAGATGTACTATCCTGCCCCATTGTGATCCCCAAAGACCACCATCTGGTCATCTTTATCGTCCATGGCATGTGTTGATGTGGAAGCCAGTCATGCAATGCATGATGATAAATAAAGAATATTCAATCTCATACTAAATCTACTGAAGTGGGAGGGAGGTATTATTGCATTTTCTGTGGTTTCTTTTTATCCAGATATTCCAGAAGATAACAGTCATCAGATCGAATGTTGAGTGATCAAGGTTAATGGGCTTGACACAGTGCATGTTTGATGGTGAAAAGGAGAGATCTAAAAGTGAATTGAGTAGGGAGTATTTGTGAAGAAAGTGCATCGTGAAAGGGCAGTGAATGAAAAAGTACTCAGTACTCTCAACGGCAACGCGACATAGATGGCATCTGGTAGGACCATGGAAGCCCCACTTAGTAACGTTGTGATAAGTTAAAATCTAATTTTTTGAAATAAGTCAAAAGAAGATTTTATATTTTTATAGTCATTTCATCTTCCAAATAGTATCCAACTCAGAAGTGTTCTCTATACAAGTAAGATGATATTAGACTTTTTTCTTTAAGTATTTGTGACATTATTTCCATGAAATGTTGTTTGATATGTTGGGTTCAAGGTTTTGGATGATGTCCATCAGAGTGTCAGGACTGAGGTGTTGTATAAGTGCATTTTGAAAGAGTTTTGTCTATTGCTAGTTAGGAGTTGGAATGTCTTAGACTACGTGCCTATACTCAATTCCTCAGGCTGGGGACTTCGTCCTTGTCGTCATCCTTCTCCGGGTTATTGTGGGCACGTATGTCTTGTTGTAACACAACTCCGTCGACAACTCTTTGTCACGGCCTACAACTTGGATTGTTTGGGTATGGTATCTATGTTTGTGTGTTTTTCCTCAAATCTTACTACTGTGCGTGCTGCCTGATCTGATCCCATCGGAGCTAGGAGAGGCAGCCCATTTGGTGGACTTGGTTACCCCTATTAAAATGCCCCACCGGGCCATCTACTACAAGTGGACGATTGGCAGACGCTAGTTTTGCTTTCCCCTGAAACAGCCCGGCCCCATGTTGCTCACTCAATTTGCGGCCTTTCTCTGCATCCACGTTACTCGTATTTTTACTCCCCGTGGGGGCCGGGGGAAGCGCTCGTATGGTCGGCAATGTGTGCCTGTTCCTCTCCTTCATGGCTGACACAGCCAGCCAGCCAGCCCTGTAAATAGGAAGGGGTTCTACTGTTCTACATGTCCCATACTGTAGCTGTAGCAACTACGAATTGACCAACCTGCTGCCACATCAACTCGACCCACACGAGCGTGGTAACACACACAAAAAAGAAGTTGTACAACGGAATGTAATCACATCACAGCTGCAATGTAAGACGTATAATTATTTTTACACAAAGCAACTTCTATATCTTAGTAGGTTTGAACCCACAACTAACACTAAAATCAGCAGTCTGTTTTAACCAAATTAAAGCCAGTTATTGAGTGTGTACCTGTCACGTTGTCACACATGAAGTTGTTAGTGATATATCTCAACCCGATCCCCTCTGATTTCCGTTTTCAAAGTTCTAGTTTTGACGGTACATGTAACTCCAGAGTTTGGAAGAAGAAAAAAAGTTCCAAAATCCAAGTCCGAACGGTTGTGTTTTTCACAATGCTGGACTATTTTAGATAAATTCAGGTCCGATCAAATCATAGATAAACTCGAAAAAAAAATTCTAAACTACAATGCTGAATATCAGAAAACCAAATCCACTCTCAAAACTCATGCAGGACCAGGGTTTTAATAATTATACCTGGTAAATATTTACTGACGGAATCATGATATTACCACTGTGTTACTTAACAACCAGCGTTGCCCCACCCTCAACCTTTTCACCATGTTTTCTTTATTCAGCGACGAGAAAAAGCTGATGACGTACCCCATTTATTCATTAGCTTGCCCACACCAAGTGGCTGCTGACCCAGCTTTTGACCTTGTCCGACGCCCGACATATCTGTTGCTGCACGGCATTTGCTAACTTAGGTCCGCCCGTCCTTTATTTCATTCATCTCTTTGCCTTCCTAACGGGAGAATAGCATTTGCCGTGCACACTGCAGCAGCAGTGCAACCACCCACCAATGTTCTTATAGCTGTTCTTTGTGTGTTTTTAGGCACTTGAACCATGCATTCAATGGAGGGGAGAAAGAAAAGAGGATCCTAGGGGGATAAGCTCTAGCCCATCTCCCAACCTTCCTAGGTTGTTGAAAATTCAATTCAAGACAAAGAACAGCTGTGAGAAGGACTTGGGAGCTTAAAAGCATAGCTAGGCCCTCAAAACAGGCCTTGGTACAACGCCATGGTTGTTGTGAGAGTGCCCCATATCGCATCAATTCTGCAACATTTTAATCATTTTGATATTTTCATCAACCACACTGGAATCCATTCATAACAGGACATGTGGCCTCGACCACACTCATTTAAACAAGAGATTTTAGGGCACCAAGGGGACCCTATCTCATATGATTTCAACTAAGTCCTGTAAAGTTAACAACATATGACTTTGGTTACCTTCTCACAGTCTCAATATTGCTAAAAGACTATCCATTTCACTCCTGAACTTTCAAATATAGTTAGTTACATGGTCACAGGACACTATATGAACTAAAGACTCAATAATAAACTAAGCCAATTAATCATATTTCATTGATTCAAAATGTAGAATTCAGACAATATCACTGACACATACACAATTGATGCATTAGAAGAATTAAATCCTTACTTTGTCTCAAATAGGTATAAACTTAGCCCAGATAACCATCTTTTTCCATACAGAGGATGTATCAAAACGGGGCTCAAAAGACTTTTTTTTTAATTTTAGAATATCTTGTATACTAGTAAGGAATTATCATGCAAAAAAAATTCAAAAATTCTATTATGTGAACTCATTATGGAAAAGGTAATGAAAATACGTATATAGGCCATTTTAGGGGAAGTTACATGTAAAAATTGACTTTTTCAGCAAATTGTAGTGGTTGCCATGCAATTTTTGTTATAAAATATAAAGAAACAGTAAAAAGGGTGAATATCCTAATTTTCTAGCAAGCTATAGTTAAAACTTAACATATATTTAGTGAAAGTTCATGGTTCATATTGAGACTGCATCTCAAAATACTAAATGGAGTCTAAATCACTTATCTTAAGTGAAGAATAATATATCCAAATGTGGAAACACATGAATCTTGGCTCCCAACCTTCTCTAGATAGATCAAAGATGTCCACTCCCTCTAGAGCTAGATCCAACAAGGAAAAAGAAGCCAAAAAGTAGAGATTTCAGGAGAAAGGACCTATTTCACCATAAATAGCCAAGAACTTCAACCAAGAGGGTATAAAGAGAGAGATAGAGAGAGAGAGAAACTAAAGAAAAGAGAAGAGATGGAAGAAACTACATTGACTCGTGCTAAAAAAGGTTAAGAAGAATACTTTAAGCTATGATCCTCTAAAAGCAAGTTCGATCACCAACATGCATGGCCTCCTCTAGACCTGTCAAACTGGGTCCAAATCTGCGGGTGCCCATGGGTCGACCCGTTTAAGTTGGGTTTGGGTCGTAAAATTTGACACTCGCTGGAAAAAACCCAAACCCGTACCCACCCATTTAATTAGCGGGTTTCATGGGCAATCCGTGGGCATCCGCGGGTGACCCGCATAATTGTACATATTTTATTATATGGTAGAATATTTACAAGTCACGCTTCTCGTTGGGCCGCTGGCGGAGAGTCCTAAGAAGCTTATTATACGGTCCGTCTACCGAAGGCTGAGAGTCCTAAACCGCCCCATCCGTGAATCATGAATCAGTTCCAAGCAAGTCGAGCCGCGACTGCGTGCCCTAGCCCCTAACCTACCGAAGGCGCCGCCGCGCCGGACGACGGTTGAGGAAAGATCAACACGGCCACGCCGGACAACGGTTGAGGACAGATCGACGGGCTTCGTGCCCTAACCAGCTAACCTGCAGCATCGACGCGGTCCGCGGACGACTTGCGAGTTGCAACAGCAGAAAGAGATCAGCCAGTCCGCCAATCCGCCGGATTCTCTCTGCCAGTCCGACTTGCAACGACGCGGAACTTATCCTTCCTACCTTCACTCCGCCAATCCGCCGGCGTAGCATCAGCACAGCAGTGCCTCGGTCGTCAGTCATGATCATCAACTCCCTGTCTGGTCTTCTTCTGCCTATTTCTCGGCGTAGCATCAGTAGCTCCCGGTCTCCCCACAAATAACTGTTGGCAAAGCTCACAGCTCACAGCCAGCCAGCCAGCCGCCAGGTACATGGCAAGCTTGATCCTTTTCTAATTCTTTGCATGAAATCGAACCAAATTCTTTGCAGCCCAATTCATCTTCTTCCTAACAGTTATTCCCTGGATGGCAACACATTTTTTATTTGGGCACAACAGCTCGTAAACTCTTTAAGTTTGAACTAACTCAAGGCGTACACAAAGTGTCATCTTCATACAGCAGATTAAAATGATGTGGAGTTGCTGTCCAGAATTTAGGACACTTTTAATTTTCATTTTAGTTCTTCAAATCTATACTTCGGCTCATTTGGATCCCCCTTTCATAATAGATGTTGTTGTATTGTAGTTTAGTTTCTTGTTGTAGGTGCTACTCATTAACTAAGCCTAATATGTATCATTTTGATTTAAACGTCTGCAAAATCTATAGTACATTTGCTGGTTCAACATTTATATGATTCAGAAAATTAATTCAGCAGCTGGTTGTTCTTTTTAATATGCGTACATCCCTGTTCATGCTTCATGGAGCATTGCTGTTTGGTACCCTTAAGTGATACATATTTGGATACATAAATAAATATTATATGACAATGTACAATGTGATTGGTTTGTTCCGCCTCTTATGTAAACAAACACTAGCAATACTTTTTTTTTAATTTTGTATGGGCACCCGCGGGCAACCCGCAACCCGCTGGGTCGGGTTTGGGTTTGTCTTTGTTCCACCCGTTTAGAACTTGATCTTTTTGACCCACACCCGCGAGACCCAAACCCGCAACGACCCAACCCATACCCAACCCACCCACCCGTTTGACAGGTCTAGCCTCCTCCACCTATATCACACTTTTCTATCTTCAATGTCATTTCAACAACTCCACGACACTCTAACATATCTTAGGGTCAAATTGATCACATATTTATAGGCTAAGTCGAGATAATAATATATTTTAGCAAATAAAACTTGTTACTTCAGGCCTTCCAATCGATCAAAGCAAACACAAACACTGCCAAAGCAGCCTCATTAGGCACCAAAAGTATGTATTGGTTTCCCCAGAAATCGCATTGGCTGTCTCACCATCGACATTGGTTGTTTCATGCTCCTAGTTAAATGCTCCCATAGAAGAGTGGCTTCAAGGCCCAAAATAGTCAAATTGACCATGCAGAGCGACCAAACATAACCCCAAAGGCTGGTTGGAGCCCATCAGTTGTCCCCCTATATATATAATTTTAAAATGATTATTTAACCAAAAATTGAAAATAGATTATATTCATCATTGTAAAACATGTGTGTATAACAATATAAAATGATGTCTTTGAGTTTAGAGTAACACCACAAAACTTCTTACACAAGAAGTAGGGAAAATAGTGATTGGCCCACCCCCAATGGGACAAATATTCAAGACAAGAAACAACAAACCCAAAAAGGGGAAAATTAAAAGCATACTTTGACGAGGAGATTGACAACCTTGGTGCTTCATAGAAACACACTAAAGAGAAGCTAATCATCATAAGGATCTTGGTGTGACATGTCGTCACACTAAATGATACTACACAAAACACGATCTACAACTAACTAATCACATTTCCATAAAATTTGAATAATTAAAACCAATTCCAACATCACAAACATGTTCTAAAACACTTACATAAAGGTCCAACCTTTCCATAAGCTCATATACAATACCAGGTATTTACATTTGTCTCTAGTGGCCTCCGTCACAACCTGTATACAAAAGAGATATTCCACATGTCCATGCCATATATACAAACACTAGCATACTGCCAAAAAACTCATGTCAAAACATGCATATCATCCACAAAACTCAAACCATGCCCAGACCTGAGAGTATAGGGATGACTCTAAGACTCTACTACTATAACTACAATTGTCCAACCTTTATTGTCTACTAAGCACCAAGCTTCTCCTCTTCTACAGCATGATCTCGACTATGTCGTCGATGACCACCTAAAAGTTGTGGTGACCCATGAGGTGAGACCCATGTCCCAGCAAGAGATACAACTCTCCACAACGGTTATTGATTACAACATGTTATTTCATAGTAAATTGACTAAGTAGATTGATTATTTAATAAGCAATTGAGTGGATTGACCAATTTAGTACTAAGTAAGTTAAGCAGATAGGTTTAATAACCATCATGATTATCAGGGTATATAAAGGAAACAATTGAATCAATTTCTTCTAACAGTTGATCTCTCAGATTGCATAAGATTGCATAAAAAATGTGTTGTATAAAAGACATGGAAAGGGTTAGCATTCAATGTGAAGCGTGTTTAACCCTAGCAGATATACAACATGGCTTGTATTACATCTTTTATTATTCCCTTGGGAGTTTGAGTCATACCACTCAAAATTGAACTGACCATTGTGAAGCGCTATTCAGTTTCGTATAAGATCTAGGAGTTTTGATATCCTAAGATCTCTCTTTATCAGTAAGTATGAGTCAAAATACAATGACATAATAGTTGATCTACCTACAACGACATATAGTCAAGCTTCTAACACCTAGTCTATCCTTGGTACAGATCACAACACTAGCAACCAGGGTATGCAAACCCTATAATATGAGGTACAACCATAGCTTTCCTCAACCACATCACATATAACAAATGTTTGAGACATGACCGCAACGGTTCTCAATAACCTCAGGATTAGGATTTCAAGGATGTACACTCACTTTCACCCATGCATACTCAACATGTTATGTATGTGACTCCGAGTTTCCCTTAGGAATACTCGTTTCACCATCTAGCAAGTTTGACACTAAAGATTGTTCTACGACACAAGGCACTACATGATTAGGGTTTCTCTTGATTAGTTATTGCCAATTGGGTTAATTAAGGTTGCATCATACAAATGGACATACAAACCCTGATTCATTTCTAGCAAGCATATAAGTATGACAACTTCAGAAGATGTGAAACGTATGAGGTATAATTCTTAATCACAACACCACATGATATTGTTTACTGTCATTTATGAGACTATACTAGTCATCATACCACCACATGATACAAATCATTTACACAATGTTCTAGGGTTCCAACCCTTGTCATATCATAAATAGGATTACACCTCCTTTAAGGGTCAACCATGCCCAAAGGTCGTTAAGACCATCACATCATTCCCTACAAAATCAATGTTATCTTTTCATGTCCTAGTACAAGGCTCAATAAACCATCACCAAATGTGTGACTTATGAGTATATCATAGAAAGGAACTATGATTCCCAGAGAGTAACATATTAGGGTTTCATCAACAATAAGGGAGTGTTCCATTATCATAGTAATCATTCAAGAAAGTTGATCATAATCAATCACCATCACCTAGTTATATTTGGGTTAGGTGTAACAATATATGCTTCATTAGGGTTACACATCAAGTTATTATGATGATTATTAATTATATTCATATGAGGAAAAAGGTAATACTACAAGATTAAGAGCATTGAAACATAAAATTCACACCACTAAAACCAAAACATTATTCCATGGGATTCACCCAAAAACCATCGTGTGTTGAGGCATCAAACTAAACCATCTAATTATGACTCTCACTCAACACCATCATATGTGGGTTAGACAAAACCATTGGTTGTAAATATAGAAAGATCATCGGCTTTGAAAGCATTCCAACCATTCGTTGATGAACCGTTGACCCAGTCTAACCATTGGTTGATGAACCACTAACCTGGTCCAACCATTGGTTGATGAATCATTGAGTCAATCCAACCATTGGTTGATGAACCATTGAGTCAAGGAAACCATTAGTTGAACCATCAACCCAGTGAAGCCATTGGTTGAACCATCAACCCAATGAAGCCATTAGTTGAACCATCAATCCACTGAAACCATTGGTTGAACCATCGATCCAGTGAAGCCATTGGATGAACCATCAATCCAGTGAATCCATTGTTTGAACCATCGATCTAGTGAAGCCATTGGTTGAACCATCGACCCAGTGAAGCCATTGATTAAACCATCGACCCAGTGAAGCCAATGGTTGAACCATCAACCCAGTGAAGCCAATGGTTGAACCATCAACCCAGGAAGCCATCAGTTGTCACTAATACTTGAGAAAACAAGGCAAAACACAAAGGAAAATCATCGTTTGGTGGGGGAAAGGAAAACCATCAGATGTGGCCATATCTAGGCACTAAGTTCATCGATCCTTAAGCACCAAAGGAACCAAAATCTAACCTAAGGAAGGACTATCACTTGGAATGAGAAACACAAGCAAAACTAAACCAAAAGCAAGTCAATCAGTTCAAGAAAGAAGACAACCCATTAAATTTTGCACAAGGTAGAAAATAGTTCAAAACCCTAGGCATAGACCATCTTTTGAGAGCTGCCAAGAACCATAATTTGACATGTAAGCAAGGTATAATATTTCCTCTACCTTATAAAGATCTTACATAAGGTTTCAGGTTTGTCTAGGGTTATAAACTACTCAAGAAAAATCATTAAAGCTTAAACCCTAGGCAAAGATATCTTCTTTATATGTAGAACTTTGTTTTTAAGAAAGAACTTGAGCATACAAGGTAGTAGTAATCAATAAACATGAACAAGGTTATATGACTCACCTATAGGGATAAGAACAAGCTTCAAACAGAAATGTATCTTGAGAAAAGGAGGTAGGAAACCCTAGCTTAGTACTCCACACAGCCAAGCATGCTTCTTTTCTAAAAAGAGTGCAAACCCTAGGTCAAGGAAGTAAGAAAGGAGGGTTCTTTAAGCTCTAGAGAAATCTCTACCATGGAATACCATGGTTCCCTATAGGTATAAGGAAGAATGATATAGGAAAGAAAGAGAAACGGAGGAAAAAAGGAGGAAATTAATTGCTTAGGTTAGGAAAAAGCAAAGGAAGCTCCACAAGCCCTACAGAAGAGCACATCCAAGCTCTAGTACTCATGCGAGGATATTGCTACCTTGGTAACCTTCTTTGCCACCAAATTGGGGAGGATGAATCTCTAGACATAAGGGAAGATATAAGGATCCAAAGGGTTTGTTTGGTTCAAAAGTAGGGGTATACAAATCTAATGGATAAGAAGCAAGAGAAACTTGAAGTGTCCTACTAGGTTTGCCATGTGTCTATGGCCTATAAGTGTCACGTCCATGCAAGAAGAAGATCCATCGATTGTGGGATCCTGCTAAGCTATCAGGATGTTGGCTCCCTATGCTAACCATCGAGTTTCATGACTTGGAGATCGTCACTTCTTGAAACCATAGGTCACTAGGTTGAAAACCATTGATTGGTCACCCCTTCCAAGCAAACCACCAGTCCAAGGGACCACGAGGGAGAAAACCATCGACCTACCACCTATAGAGATAACCATCAGTTGACCCCACATGGTGATGACCATCAAATGTCACTCATCTAGGGGATCCATTGGTTGATGGCCTCTCAAGGTAGCTCATCTATGAGAGCCAAAATCCTAACTTACACTAGAAGTGTAACACTACCAAACAAAGGTACAACTAGGTGCCCCATGGCCCAAAAAGATCAAGTATGATAGGGAAAAATGTAAGTAATATATAAAATGTGAAAATTTTGAAGAAAAACTTAGATATGGGTAAATTGAAGAAAAGTCCAAAATATGCACAAAATTGCATAACTTGCACAAATAGCGTCCAAATTGGTTTGATTAAGTTTTTAAGCACTCAGTTATAATCATTAAGAATGTTCAACCATATAAGCAAGGACAGGGGTCTTACAACCATAAACCCCTAACAAGGGTTTTGCCCTCAAAATCCTACGCAAAGAAAGATGGGTACTTCCTACGCATTGCATCCTCTAACTTCGACATGTATTCCTCCAAACCACGATGATGCCACAAGACCTTAACTAACACAATATCCTTCTTCTTCAACTTCTTCACCCACTTGTCCAGTACTAGCACATGACCCTCCATATAGGACACTTCCTCATCTAACTCAACCTCCACTGGCTGGATCAACTACTTTGTATCAGGATGACACTACCTTAGAATGGAGATATGAAAGACATTATGCAACCTATGTAGCTCTAGCGATAGGTCTAACTTGTATGTCATCTTCCCAACACGTGCTAAGATAGGGTATGGTCCCATAAACCTAGGAGCCAACTTACCCTTCTTACCAAACCTCAACACACCTTTCCAAGAAGAAACCTTGAGATATACTCTGTCTCCCACTTAGAACTCTAGTGGTTGTGACAGTTGTTTGCTTAAGACTTTTGTCTATCATAGGATGCCTTCAACTGATGTTGTATCACTTTGAATTTTTTTGTAGTCTGGTGTACAAGCTCAGGATCCAAAAGTTGATAATAATGTGTCTCATACCAACAAAGTGGTGACCAACAACATATCCCATATAGATATTCATAAGGTGCCATATCTATACATATTTGATAGTTTTTATTGTAAGAAAAATCAATTAATCTCATGTGTACATCCCAACTGCCAAGAAACTACAATACACATGCCCTCAAAATATCCTCTAAAGTCTGAATAGTCCTCTCAAACTAGGTATCTGTCTGTGGGTAGAAAGTTATACTAAACCTTAACTATTATCCCAACACCATGCACAAATGTTCCAAAAACCAATTCATAAACAGTGGACCTCTATTAGATCATATAGTAACTGGGATATCATGCAGACAAACTATCTCATCAACATTTATCTGTACCAGCTTCTCTATTGTATACATCGTCTTTACAGGAAGGACCTGAGCTAACTTGGTCAACCTGTCCACTAGCGCCCATATGGAATCATGACCTTTGGTTGTCCTAGGAAGACCAACCACAAAGTCCATAGTGATATGATCCCACTTCCACTGCAGTAGTGGAAACAGATGTAATGTCCCTACAGGGTTCCGGTTCCCATCCTTGACCTATTGATAGACTGGACATCTAGCAACGAACTCTTCCACATCACTCTTTAGACGTGGCTACCAATACAAGTCCTTCATATTATGATACATCTTGGTACTGCCAGTATACATCACATACATTGAGGAGTAAGCCTCTTCGGCACCATCTTCCTCAATCCATTAGGATCAGGAACCACTGTCTTATTGTGAAAGCAAATTGTCCTGTCAAATGCCTCATGGAAGCCATCATGCTTCTCACTGCCAAACTCTAATCAGATATTCTTCATTACAGTATCATTCTATTTTGAATCACGAATATGTTGTCACAAGGTAGGTCTGACCTATAATTGCGCCAACAACCCTGCCAGTAAGGAAACCTCCAACTGGACATTCATCTGGTGAAGAGATACCAACATGTCTCGTTTACGACACACCAAGGAGAATAATTGTGCCTGGTCAAGAGATAATCACATAGAATACTTCCAGCTCAATGCATCAACCACCACATTCGCCTTTTCTTGGATGGTAGTATATTGTACAGTCATAGTCTTTGATCATGTGACGTCCCATGCCACACAAAGCAAGATTACTCAAAACAAAATGTGATTAACCACTAATCAGCGGATCACAGGAAAATACTAAAAATTTAAAACTATTTTCATTAAGCTACCAAACAATAAAAACCTTTACATACGAGTCCTTTCATGTCACAAGGCACTAATCATGGGTGTCATCGGTCTATTACAAGAAAACCTATACAAAACATATATACATATATCCAACTCAAATGGGCACAAAACGGGCACATGAACCAACCATATATCAAAAGCACGTCTACAAAACACCCCCAAAGACCTGAGTATACAGGGACGACTCTAGGACTCTAAAGTCAAAAGGGCATCCAACAACACTTCCAACCTTGTCAGCTACTATCCTTCTTGATGTTGCTCAACCTCAGCTGCACGATCTCAACCTCCTCATGCGCGTCCACCTAAAAGGGATGTGGGAAACCCACAAGGTGAGATTCCAAATCTCAGTGGGAGATATAACTCTCCATCAACTCTATTATTAATGTGAATAAGATGATTAAAGCAAGCAGTAAAGTCACAACCATGATAAACAGGTAGAATATGCAATTACTCTTAGATTATGAAACATCTTAACATTATAAAAGAAATATGAAGAACATGTATATTCTCTACTAATAAAACTGTACAAAATAAAGCAAGGCCTCATCTAATGTTTCCACATTTGATCCTATACAAGTATACTACACGACTATTTATGTATTTTATTTGCCCTGAGAATTTGGGTCGTACCACCCAAATCCAACCGACCACTGCTAAGTCAAAATAGGTGCCATACAAGGTCAATGGAAGAGCCAGAACCCACGACCTCACTAAATCTTGTGGTCAGTACACGAGTAATACCACAGAGACATGTCAGTCAACTGCATAAGTGACTCATAGTCAACTGAAGGAGCAGCTCACGCATGGCTGCCCACATTTATCAACACCTAGCTCACCTCGATACAGGTAATAGTGCTAGAAGAATAGGCTTACGCATGGTCGTTCTAACAAGAAGGAGTGGCTCGTGCATGGCCATCCAGATCACAATGAGATTGTCTCATGCATGGTCTTCTCATACAACCTATAATTAAGGATGTAAGGGGATACTCGACTTACACCCCGCATATTCACAAATATGCGCTCTGAGTTAAACTCGTTTCACCCTCCAACAAATGATGACACTGAATGGATCTATGGCATAGGGCAAGCTACATGATTAAGTTCCACTTGATTAGTAAGGTCATTTAAGTGCCTTTTTGCATTAATCAAGCTATAACATATAAACTTTAAACAAGTTCTACAAAGATAAGGGCATAATACATTACCAGAAAATATTTGAGCATATAAGGTGTCATCTTATCACATTATCACTTGATGCTTGTCGATCACAATATTTTTCATCACATGGGCCACAAACTTTGAATTAGCAATGATATGTGCATCTCATATCGGCTTTTTCTGCAATCTCATACAAAAATTCAGTTCATTTTGCATTCCATTAGCCTCTATTCATATTTATTTGCCACATTTTAGTTATTTTTACTTACCGCATGATGTGGATTGTAGATACACATTCAAAGTGCCAAATTGGCGATATTCCAACTCAAATCTGACCCCAAATGGACTTCTCCCCGATTTGTAGCTAATTCAGAGTTTATTTATGCAGAAATGGCATTGCACACGATGTGTCTTATTTAAGACATGATGTGTCCCTTCACAGAAATCTTCACAGAATGAAAAACATATCGTGTGGTATTTAACACACTGCGTGCGTGTCTCCAGCGGCCTCAACACCAAAATGCATAAGAATGCAACACGACATGTACCAACTGGGACATGGCATGTCCTCGGGACCAAAAGGCTGGCTACAACTAGCTGCCAATGCACACGGCATGTGGAGCACGCCGTGTGCCTTTTACCTGAAACAATTCCAAAAGAAAATCACACGACATGTCCTATTTAAGACATGTCCTATACTTCACAGTAGAAGCATGACCCAATGAAACTTCACAATAGGACACGACATGTCCTCTAATAGACACGCCGTGTTACTATCAGTTTTTGTAGAAACAAGAGAAACCACTCCTCATTTTTAAAGACCAAGGAAATACAATGAGCGTGTATCTCTCATCATTTTGAAAGTGTCTTTCATCCAAGAGAAGTTCTAGAGCTAAGGAGTGTGATTTTGGGGTAGAAGAAGGTGGTTTCTTGGCAAAGAACATCCATTCTACTTCATTTCTTCTACATTTATTTGTCAAAGGTGTAGCAGAGCTTTCCTCTCTCACTCAAGCTTTCTGAGAGGGAAGATTGTCTAAGTTGGAGCAGCTCCAACGGTGGAATTTCATCCTCTAGCTAGAGTTCTACTTCCCTTTGGCTACATCTTTGGTTCCTTCAACTTTTTCTTCTCTTAAGCATGTAGAACTCTAAAATTTCTACATTGTGTCTGCACATTTCCATTAAGGATGAGTAGAACTCTTTCTTGGGCATGGGAGAGTAACTCCCATTCCATCATTCATGTGAACTCAAAATCTATGTTTGTTTCTAGTTAATTTTCTTTTTCATGGATGTCTATGGTGTTTCTTGCTTGTATGTTTGGCTGGCCACCTTTTATACATGATTTATGCTTACCTTGTGCTTTAGGAGAATGTATGAGGAAGTAAGGAGTAGGATCCAAGGAAGCATGCTCTTAACCATGGGAGTGGATTGAGAATATTGAGGGTTAAGGTTGTGTTCGATACTAAGCATAGATGCGGGAGCATTATGCCAAGTTGAGAACCATCTTGTGGCATTGGGAAGTGCATGACGATGACAACCTCCTTGCATATTAATGATAATCTTGATTCATAAGTCCATATGATATGATGGTATGGTTGTGAAATCTAATGTCCAAGCCTTTAATTGCTTATTCAACCCTTTAACTTTGAGCTTTTGTTTTTGCTCACCTTCTTAATATATTATCAATGTGAACTTTTTAACCCGAATTGGATTAATGAAAGTTAACAAATTTGCACCTAACTAGCCTAGCTCCTTATGTTCGACACTCGACTACATTGATCGTGTACACTTGCGGGTAACTAGTGAGTTGAGATCTTTCTTTGTAAAACTACCAACAAGCAATCCCTCATCTCATTGCTGAGAAAATTATCATCTCGTATTAGGCAATAAACCATCATTAGGTCATAAGACCCATTTGCCTACTCTTTCTGTGATACCAACATCTCACATGCCTCATAAGGCCCGTTTAATCATATCATACACACCATAGCTCTTATCTAGCTATGCTTATTAGCTTGTTTCATATATGAATGATACATAAGCCATATATAATGTTGTTTAGAATGTTATCTAATCAACTTTAATGATGTTTAATTCCTAATCCTTATGCACTCCAATATGATGGAGGGTGATGGTTCTAGGGTTGATGGTTAAACCTAGTCTTGTAAACTCTAATAGGCTAAGAGGAAACCCTAACCCTAATAATGAACAATGATCTTGCTTGTTTCTCTATCATGAAAGGATTATGATGTTATGTGGTTATCTCTCTATTGCTTATCAACTTCTAACCATGTAGGTGTTATGAGATTTATAATCACAATTAGTGTATACTATGGTGATTATGATATGACATAGGTTGAATATGCCATTGTAAGGCACGTTGAAGCACTTGTGATATAGGAATAATGTGAATAGGTCCTATGACCTGGAAGTGACTTGTTGCATAGTATGAGACGGCTTTTCCCAATGATGAGTTGAGGGATCAGTATCCCATGATATGTGGCCTTGTTGATGACGGTGTTAATGGAAATAATACAGGCATCTTGTGGTGATAGTGTGAAAAGATCACACCCTGTATGTTTTATATCTTATGGAGTTGTGTTATGCCCTTACTTTTTAGAACATGTTCTGGATTTGTACATTATAACTTGATTGATGTTAAAAGGCATTTAAATAGACTTAACTAATCAAGTGGAACCTGATCATGTGGTTCTACCCTATGCCATATATCCATCTCAGTACAGCACTTGTTGGATGGTGAAACGGGCTTTCCCTTAGAGGAAGCTTGGAGCCATATGCTAAAGAGTATATGCATTCACAAGATTGGCTACGGGCCATACCCTGGTAGGAGTGCAGTTGCGGGCCACAGCTTAGTGATATGTTACTTATGTGGTTTCACAGGATTGGCTGTTGGCCATACCCTGGCAGGAGTGCGGCTATAGGCCATAGCTCACAGTCATGACATGGACCATGATGGGTGGTCGTGACCTATGTGGTTATGTGCTCAACATAGGGTGATGGTAGTACATCATGTTGAGGATAGGGTTATATGGTATGATAGGCTACCCTATGAGGTGTTTTTCTGAGAAACCAAGGAGTGTTGTTTTCTATAACCTTTAATCTCAGAACATAGTCGATAGTGATAATGGAAATGATGAATGGAGGTTGGTTGTTGAACCAACCCTGTAAACCCTAATTGGTTAAAAAGAACCCCAACCCTAATGATGTAGTGTAAATGACATGAATCTTTATGAAATGGTAGTAATGATGAAGTACTATCTTTCTTGTTATAAGTCTCTAACCATGAAATGACTACCATTACAAGGTATTGATTTCATATGGCTAGAGGGATCCTGGTTTCATCATCTACATGTGTCGGCCTAACCATACTAAGGTGTGTCGGGAAAGATCATCTAAGGATATCAGTTTAGCATCAGTCCAAGCATCTCAGGTTAGCTACACTTGAGGTGTATCAGTTTAGGCCTCAAGGTGTCGGGTTGATACTTGACATTGTGTGTTGACTTGTCACCACCATAACATGACGACTACCTCTATATAAGGCTCAAGAGGTTAACATCCCCAAGGTGTGTCGGTTTAATCCTACTTGAATGTGTGTCGGGTTATACATTATCATGTTGAATCTTACTAACCAAGGGCATCATAGTTTGGTACTTCAAGGCTTACCTGCTCACAAGATATCATCCTGGTCATGTTGGGCTAGCACCCTCAGCGTACCGGTTTAAGGTGTCAGCTAGCAAGCATGTCAGTTTAGCTCCTCTAGAGCATGTTGGGTTAGCCTTATTTAAGCATATTGATTTAGTACTTCCTTGTGTGTCAACTTATTACATGATGTGATAGTTTATGAGTCAACTAAACATGTCAGTTTAAGCACCACAAGTCATGTCGACTACTAACAACTTAGTGTATGTGTTGACTTTTCATCTTCAACCTTGAGATATCGGCCACTAGTTCATATATTAACATGGCAGGAAAGTACAAGATATGATCAAAAACTATACAAGGTCCCTTCTTCAAATCAATTCTCAAGACCATTATTAACTACTAACATATATGAGATAAATGATTTAGAGATGAGAAACAATATGATCACATGACAGAGTGAAAATAATAAAGAAGGCTAAGAGTTATATAACATGACTCAAAGATCACCACTAAGATCTGAGCTCCAAGGTCAAGCTTCAGGCTCACGAGCTCAAGGTTGAAGATGAGCCACCGAACTTGATCACCACAACACCTCCAAGTAAGAAGACGAGACCAAGGTTGAGATAGCTCAAGATGAAAAGGAGATATCCATGATCCATGGCCAAGAAGAAGAAGAGAGCTAGGAAACATAACTTACCAAGGTGTAAGATGAAAGATGATCAAGGAACACCACAAGCTTGGGACTCATCATCTAAGCTCCAAGAGAACCTCTCTAGCTCCTAAAGCTTCTCAATGTCATCCACCAAGAAGGAGAGAAAGCAAGAATGGACAAAAGGATTCACTTGCATGGAGAGAAAGAAGACTATATACTAGGGGAATGAGAGAGAGATCAAGGGAAAGGTGTCATCACCTTAGGATCCTAGGTGACACTTGTCCATGAAACATGGGCCACACGCAACAAAATGCAAAAAATGGTGATATGATCTAGGCTAGATCTCGCCCTCTTAGTCTCCTACCAAGATCATGGCCTCACTAACCCGATATACCATATCCTCACACACTCACAAACCGATAAGCACCCAACCATAGAGTCCATATTCACATGATCTCATTTCCACTGTGTTATAGGCAACGGTTGCAATGTCCCTATAGGATTCTGATGCTCATCTTTAACCTTCTGACATACAACACATCTCACAACAAACTCAGCTATGTCCTTCTTCAAGTCTAACCACCAATACATATCCTTTAGATTATGATACATCTTGGTGCTACCTGGGTGCATAGCATGCATGGATGAGTGAGCCTCTTCCAGTACCATCTATATTATATCATCAACATTAGGAACCATAACTATGCCATCATAACAACTCTGCCATCGTATGACTCCTGAAAGCCATCTCGCTTCTTACTGCCAAACTCTGATCTAATTTGTTGTATCACGGTATCAGTTTGTTGTGTCTCTTTGATCTACTATCTCGATATGGGTTTCACCTGTAAATATGCCAACATACCTGTTAGGAAGGAGACTTCCAACTTAACATTGATCAAACGCAAGGAGACCAACATGCCTCGCTTGTGGCACACCAAAGAACTCAACTGGACTCTATCCACAAGCGAAGACGAAGACTTCCTACTCAAAACATATGCCACTACATTCTCCTTTCCTAGATGATAATCAATCGTATAGTCGTAGTCTTTGATTAACTCCATCCAGCGACGTTGTCTCATATTCAACTCTTGTTGTGAAAAGATATACTTCAGGTTCTTGTGATCCGCAAAAATCTAACACTTCTCCCCATACAGGTAGTGCCTCCAAATCTTCAAAGAATGAACTACAAAAACTAACTCCAGGTTAGGGGTTGGATAATTCTCCTCATTTTTCTTAAGTTGTCGAGAAGTAAAAGAAACCACTTGTGTGTCCTGTATCAGCACACAACCCAAGCCATTCCTAGATGCATCACGGAAGATTATGTATCATTTTCCTTGCTCTGACAAGCCCAGAATCGATGCACTTGTCAACTTCTCCTTCAATGTATTAAAATCACATTGACATCTATCATCCCAGATGAACGTAACATCCTTCCTTGTCAACTTTATTAGAGGTAAAATGATAGTGTTGAAATCCTTAATGAACCTCCTGTAATAGCCTGCCAAATCTAGAAAACGGTGTACTTCTATCAGCGTCTTTGGCTGCTCCCACTCTATCACTAACTCCACCTTCTTGGGATCTACACATACTCCCTTGGTAGATATGACATGCCCCAGGAAATCTACCTTCTTCAACCAGAACTCACACTTGCAAAACTTGGCATAAAGTTGATATTGTCTAAGCATGGTCAACACCTGATGAAGATGATGTTCATGATGTTAATTGTCATAACTATATATGAAAATATCATCTATGAAGACCACCACAAACTGATTAAGAAACGGTTCGAACACCATGTTCATCAAATCCATGAATGATTTTGTGCATTGGTCAGCCCAAACGGCATAACTGCAAACTCGTAGTGATCATACCTCATCCTCAAAGCTGACTTAGGTATGTCATACTCCTTGATCATCAACTGGTGATATCTTGATCTCAGGTCTATTTTAGAGAACACCATTGTTCCACGTAATTGTTCAAACAGGCCGTCTATCCTCGGCAAGGGATAGTTATTTTTTTATCATCACCTTGTTCATCTATTTGTAGTCTATGCACAACCTCATAGACCTATCCTTCTTTTTCACGAATAGCACTGGAGCACCCCATGGTGACGTACTCGACCTGACGAAATCTCTGTCAAGCAACTATTGCAACTGTCTCTTCAACTCTACCGTCTCAGATGGATCCATCTTGTACGGTGTCTAGGATATTAGTTACATGTTGGGGACCAGATTGATCTCAAAATCAATCTCCCAGGGTGGGGGAACACCAAGAAACTCCTCAGGAAACACATCCTCGAACTCTCTGACAACTGGCACCTCTTAAATTCTAGGACTCCTTACCTCAATATCCCGCGCATGTGCCAAGAATACCTCGCAACCCTATCTCAAAATCTTCCCCACCACCATGGTTGATGTCAAACATGTCATAAGAATCTTCTTGTCTCCTTGGAATATCCACGTCTTACCACCGTCTATAAATGTTGCCTGCTTGGTATAATACAAGACCACTCTATATTTTTCTAAGGTGTCCATTCTATGGATTATATCAAATCCATGCATATCAAGTGGTATGAGATCCACTTGAATGTTGTGCCCCAAAAAGGAGAGGACACATGAAGGACCACCTCCTGCAACACTACAGAACCAACTAATGAGGTTTTTAGCAGCAAACTATTCTTCTTACGACTAATAGGCAAAAGACAACTGTCAAGCACTTCATGAGTGACAAAAGAGTGTGTTGCACCCATGTCAACCAAAATAGACAAGAAGAGGACAGATCAGAATGAAATAACTCCATATGACCTGTCACTACTAGCAGGTTGACCACTACCTCAGATTGACTCATAGCGTAGAATATTAGCATTGCATGTTGTCACCCCCATCCTCTACTTCCCTAAGTAGATGATATGACCTACAACACTTGGCCATATCCTCATCCTCCTATTCTACTATTCTGCTATCTCTAAGAGCCCTGTTGGCTCTGCCTCAGTTGCTGGGTCACTTCATCATCTTTCACTGGGAAAAACAATTTATACGCCCAACCTGTCCACACTTATAGCACATCTTGTTCTCATACCAAGGCCTAAGGGGCCCTGTCACAGACATTGAGGCAGCACTCTGGGCTCCTACAGACCGAAAACTATGGCCTCTACTTTTACTAGGTGGCCACTGTGCCTGTGTGCTGAACCTCTACGATGTTGCAGTGTGGAAAACCCCAGCTTCTTAAAGCCTCCTAACGACTGTTCTTGAAACTATTCAGGCCTCTTCCTAATGCTTTCCTCTAATCTCTCCATCACAGATCGCTCTATCCTTCGAACAGACTCCACAAATGTAGTAAACCTTTATCAATTTTTCAAATTAGCTGTCGTGGTAGAAAACTCAGCATTCAACCCCTTCTCAAAACGGTGAATCCGCTCATCCTCTGTAGCATCCATGTGAGGACAGAACCTCAACAACTCCATAAATCTTGCTTCATATTTATTGATTGTCATGGATCCCTTTCAGATCCTCTCAAACTGGTTGATCTTCTCATCAAGGTACGTTCGAGGAAAGTACCGACTAACAAACTCATGTTGGAATTCCTCCCAACTGATAACAACACCTAGCCTCTTTTCCTCCTCTATGGCCCACCAATGGCCAACACTCTCCTTCATAAGGTACACTACATGCTTCATCTTATCTGCTTTGGGGATACTAAGGATCTTAAAGGCTTTCCCAAGCTCAGTAAGCCACAGATTCACATTTGTTGGATCCGCTATCCTAGCATATTCCAAAGCTCCAAACTGGCGAAGCTGCTCAAAAGTCTTTCCAGTACCAGATGATTCAGTATGGGGAACCAACACCCTAGGCTGAGGTGCGGGCATCCTGTCTGCCATATGAGTCATAGTGGCCATAAACTATCCAAAAAGATATTGAAAGGTATGATTTTCAAGCATGGATGGGTCAAATTGGGGGACTTCAAACACTCGATCCTCTCATGCCTATTTCCTTACACCACCACCTAGTGTAGCAACACTGCTTTCAGTAGTGTGTTCTTCATGTCCTCCAGACATCTTTAAGCTTTCCCTTCTTCTTCTGTATAAGCAACAGTCACTATAAGACAGGTTGGAGGACACCAGAACAAACGCAAACCCTAGTTCTAGGTCCTTGTAGACTCAACGAACCTAAAGCTCTGATACCACCAAGTGGGACACCCCGTGCCACACAAAGCAATATTACTCAAAACAAAACGTGATTAGCCACTAACCAACGAATCACAGGAAAATATTGAAAATTTAAAACCTTTTTTGTTAACCTGCCAAACAGAAAAAACATTTACATACGAGTCCTTTCATGTCACAAGGAACATACCGTGGGTGTCATCAATCTATTACAAGAAAAGTTGTCCAAAACATATATACATATATCCAACTCAGCTGAGCACAAAACATCCCTAAATGCCTAAGTGTACATGGATGACTCTAGGACTCTAACGTTAAAAGGGCATCCAGTAGCACTTCCAACCTTGCCAGCTCCTATCCTTCTTACTGCTCCTCAACCTCGGTTGCACAATCTCTACCTCCTCGTGTACGTCCACCTAAAAGGTATGTGGGAACCCACTGGGTGAGATCCCAAATCTTAGAGGGATATATATGTAGGGTTTTAGGGAAATCAGAGAAGGCAACAGAAACAAAATTTTCTTCTCCAAAACCCAGTATAAAGGAATCATGTCAATGTCTATACAGTAGGAAAGATGGTTTGTAGAGACATACCTTATCCCAAGGCTTGCTCGATGACATTACCTCACGGCTTGCGTTGTCTTCACCTCCGGTCTTGGACGGTGTCTGTGCAGCTCCTAGCGTCACCGGGAGTGTTGGGATTGAAAGATGTCCTCTGAGCGGTAGAAATCTCCCGCCTCTGTAGTAGTCCACACGGACCACCTGGAACTCTGATCACCTTATCGCATAAGGCACCGGAAGGGGTCACACCCTTCTGTCAGCGTACTAGTCACTGACACACTCTCCTTCCACCATTCACTTTTCTACAGTTGTCTTTCCCTTGTTGTGCCTCCCTTGTCAGGTAGCACTTACTCTGGCTCTCCTGGTTACCACAACCAGAGAGAACGACAACTTTGTAGAGCAACTGGTGTTCTGAGATGTACTTTGAGAAGCCCCCAATACCTCTATATATATAGGAGGGTCATGGGTCAGGGTTCTCTACCCCAAGCAATGTGGGATTAAAGCAGGAGTAGAAGGATTCAAATTTTCCACAAAACAACCAACTGCGCCACCTGAACTGATCGTTTAAAGCATGAAACGGTCGGTTGGGGACCTGAGCCGATCAGTTCACACCTGAACTGGTCGGTTGGGGAACCTGAGCCGATCGGTTCAAGCATGAGCCAATCGGTCCGTGGTCCTGGTCCAACTCGAATTGACTTTCATGTTTGTTTCCAACTAATCAAATATTAGTCCTTGTCCAAATCAAATTTGTATAAGTTAAACAAATATGTATTTGCAAAAAGAGTCTTGTGACTTTCCAAATGATCTCGGTTGGTCACACCAATCGACCGGTTCAACAATTGAGCCTATCGTTTCATTGACACATGAGCTGATCAACTCACCAACCAAAGCCGATCGGCTCACCAACCTGAGTCGGTTGGTTCATCCCTATGAGCTGGTCGGTTCATCCCTATGAGCTGATCAATTGGGGTAGCAGACTCTAAAAATCAGTCAATTGCAGTTCCAATCAATTTGATACTCTTAATTATCTGGTCCAACACCTTGAACACTATGATTTTGAGCTATCAATTAATTGAGTGTTTAATTAAACTACTAAACTCCTTTAGTAATCAATCTAAACATCATTTGTGGATAAACTCCTCTTCCAGGTTAAATCCTTTGTGTGTGACCCTGCAGGCCCATTTCACATTGGCAGTGAAATTCCATAACACTTATGACTTCACAAGCAAAGAGTGGTTCCTAGTCTCACATCAGTGCTACACAAGTGAAAAGGAAAGTTGGAGAATAACTTTCAATCCTACAATCCGTGAATGGTGTTATAGTGAATGTATAATTCCTTTATCACTGATATTCTGAATGAACTCAAGGTATGGAACAGTCATCCTATCAACATTCATTCACTTTCTTGATCTCAGAGTAGATTGGAGGAGATATGTATGATATCAATATCGCATATTGATTCACACATGTGTGTGCACGCCTATCTCAATCCTACTCATCAAGTGGCCATGGATATCAAACTCCATCAGGAGGGACAAATCTCATATCTATCACTCACCCCTCAAAAGCCCCATGTGTCAAAGCCACCCAATCATCACCTTTATAACAAACCATGTTTCAGGACTGCGTTTGATGATGTCAAAGTGTACCCAAAGACATGTGTTGAGTGTAGTGATTTTAGGTCAAAGAATCACACTCACCACCATCACTATGAGAACTGACTGTGACCACCATGTCATGGTTCCATGTGTCAAACTCACGGTCGGTCTGTCTGGTACACGTGTTCTCTAACAAGTACCAATGTGTTTGGTTTGATATCTTCATATCATGACTAATGAGATTATGTCATCAACCAACACCACAATCTAGTCTTGTGTGTCATTGTTGTCTATCTACCTTCCACAATGACATCCGACTAGGGACATAATAGGAATGTACAAACTCTTAGCATCAGTATGATCTCATCGTTCACGTCCTCAACCTGAAAGCATACATCATTGAGTACTATCATTCTCTATACATTCAATCTGTTCTTTCATTATCTCATATGACTGAACCAGAAAGAATTGGAAGCTTGCCTTTTGATGCTTATCAAATCAATCCTAATGTATCCCACCAATCATCCCATGATTGGCTCTCAGGGCATACATACCAACAGACTCCCACTTGCACTGTGAGCCAATCACACTTGAATCATATTCATAGTGATCTTCAAACATGTCCCACATGTTACTATACTCTAGTGCTAACATAGTGAGTTATGGCATCACCTTGCCAAAGTCAGTATTAACTGCATGTCTCTCATGTCTTCAATCTACATCACAGTATGAGATGGAGTTGTCTTAATATGCGATCTAGTATTCCTTTACTAACCTTTAGCCACATTGCATGACCAAGTACTCCTTACTAGTCATCAAAGATCGGAATATCTATAAGTTCATCTCATGAACTTCCAGATCCATATAGCATCCACTAATGTTCTCTAACACACAGATACATTGTTGGTATGTATGCCCTAAGAACCAATCATGGGATGATTGGCGGGATACATTAAGATTTATTTGATAAACATCAAAGGCAAGCTTCCAATTCTTTCGGGTTCAGTCATATGAGATAATGATAGAATAGATTGAATGTCTAGAGAGTGACAATACTCAATGACGTATGCTTTCAGGTTAAGGACCTGAATGGTGAGATCATACGGATGCTAAGAGTTTGTACATTATTATTATGTCCCTAGTCGAATGTCATTATGGAAGGTAGATAGACAACAATGACACATAAGACTAGATTGTGGTGTTGGTTGATGACAGAATCTCATTAGTCATGATATGGAGATATCAAACCAAACACATAGGTACTTGTTAGAGAACAAGTGTATCGGAAAAACCCACTATGAGTTTGACACATGGAACCATGACATGATAGTCACAGTCAGTTCTCACAATGATAGTGGTGAGTGTGATTCTTTGACGTGAAATCACTACACTCAACACATGTCGTTGGGCACACTTTGACATCATCAAATGCAGTCCTGAAACATGGGTTGTTATAAAGGTGATGATTGGGTAGCTTTGACACATGGGGCTTTTGAGGGGTGAGTGATAGATATGGTATTTGTCCCTCCTAAGGGATTTTGATATCCATGGCCACTTGATGAGTAGGATTGAGATAGGCGCGTACGCATGTGTGAATCAGTATGTGATATTGATGTCATACATATCTCCTCCAATCTACTCTGAGATCAAGAAAGTGAATGAACGTTGATAGAATGTAAAAGGAATTAGTGAAAAAGGAATTATACATTCCTGTAACACCATTCGCGGATTGTAGGATTGAAAGTTGTTCTCCAACTTTCCTTTTCACTTGGGTAGCACTAATGTGTGACTAGGCACCGCTCTTTGCTTGTGAAGTCATAAGTGTTATGGACTTTCACTGCCAACGTTAAATGGACCTGCAGGGTCACACACATAGGACTTAACATGGAAGAGGAGTTTATCCACAAATGATATTTGGATTGATTACTAAAGGAGTTTAGTAGTTCAATTAAACACCCAATCCATTGATAGCTCAATATCATAGTGTTCAAGGTGTTGAACCAATTGATTAGAGTATCAGTTTGATTGAAACTACAATTGACTGACTTTGCATAGTCTGCTACCCCAACCGATCGGCTCATGTGATGAACCGATCGACTCAGGTAGGTGAAGACAGGCTAAACTGACCGGTTCAAGAGTTGAACCGATTGGCTCAAATGGTCTAACTGAGATCGTTTGGAAAGTCAGAAGACTATTTTGCAAATACAATTTGTTTTACTTGTACAAATTCGATTTGGACAAGGATTAATATTTGATTAATGAGAAATAAATATGAAAGTCAGTTTGAGTTGGATCAGGACCACGAACCGATCGGCTCAGAGCACCATACAATCGGCTCAGGTCCCAAACAATCATTTCAGGGTGTGAACCGATCAGTTCAACTACCGCAGTATGTCAGTTTTGTGGAAAACCTCGAACCCTTCTACTCCTGCTTTAATCTCACATTACCCGGGGTAGAGAACCTTGTCCCATGACCCTCCTATATATATAGGGGTAGTGGGGGCTTCTCAGGAACAACAACTCAGAACACCAGTTGCTCTGTAAAGTTGTTGTTGTCACTGGTTGTGGTAACCGAGAGAGCCCGAGCAAGTGCTACCCAATAAGGGAGGCACAACAAGGGAAAGACAGCTGTAGAAAAGCAACTGGTTGTAGGAGAGTGTGTTGGTGACTAGTATGTTGACATGAGGGTGAGACTCCTTCTAATTCCTTATGGGACAAGGAGATCAGAGTTTTAGGTGGTCCGTGTGGACTACTTCAGAGGCGGGAGACTTTTGTCGCTCGGAGGATAGGTGTCAATCCCGACAGTCCCGGTGAGACCAGAAGCTACTCAGACACCATCCAAGACTAGAGGTGAAGACCGCACAAGCCACAAGGTAATGTCGCCGACCAAGCCTCGGGATAAGGTATGCCTCTACAAACCATCCTTCCTATTGTATAGACGTTGACGCGATTCCTTTATTCTGGGTTCGGGAGAAGAATTTTTTTTTGTTTCCGCTACCTTCTCTGTCTTCCCGAAAACCCAACAGTGGTATCAGACCCACATCAACTGCTCTATACTTTAGGATTGTCAATGTGATTGATTTTGGTTTGTCGCCTTTATTTATTGCATACGATGCGAATAAAATTGGCTTTATGTATGTCCAATCCTAAATCCACAAATCCCAATACATATATGATATGTAATATGAATGCACTCGATACGTGTCACCCTTAAATGAGTTTTGTGGTGGATGTATAGTGCGGTTATGGCCAATAAGCCCTATGTATGTGTGCTTGGTTGTATGTGGTTGCTTGCATCTCGGTCTACGCACCGATTCCCTATCTCATATTCCTGATGTAACTCGAGATAACTCGAGATTTCTTTCCTACCTTTGTGCCCCCCAAATGTAACTCGGGATTTCCCAATTTAATTGTAAAATAAGATAGATCTTTTATTTCCTATTATGCCAAAGAATGGCAGACAACCTAACGACGACTGAGACGACTGGTTCAAGGCATGAACTGATCGGTTGGCATTCCAGACGATCAGTTCAAGGACTGAACTGATCGATTGATGACCGGTTTGAGGAGCAAGATGATCGGGTGGTGGCCATAAGGAGATGCACGATGACCAGGTGAACCAATCGGTTGTAGGAGCCAACCAATCGGCTAGTGGCACCCAGACGACCGGCCATGGCAAACATGTCATTCATGAGATGAGTTGATCAACTCAGACGGCTATAGAACTTCATCATGGACAGATTGCATGTGATGTAGACCTAGATGGCTGTGATTCCTCTTGGCTCTAGGAATCACATTAGGATGGCCATAATCATCGCTTTTATCATTTCGCATGTTTTCTGTGGGATATAGCATGTATATGATACGTATTATGTATTGTGGTGATTGGATATGTATAGGTACCTATAAAACCAAAGCCCTCGTCTAAATATTAAGTCTTATACGCCTTCCATTAGCGGCACACATGAAAAACTTGATTGACCAAGCGTAGGTTATGCCAAAGTGTGGTGCGCCTTCTATCTCGCGGAAGTGTGAAGGGTAAACATGTAGGTTCTGCCAAAGCAGGGTGCATGTTTACCGTGTCAGCTTTTGGGTTAGACTTAACTAGTGATTCTTAGAGCGTCTAAACTTAGAGGCACGGAAAGTTCATGGCAAGGTGTTGTGCATATTCATTCATCAAGAGTTGCATATGATGCAATTGGCATGATGGCCTACCTAAATAGTCAAGATTGTGGGCGATCAGCCAAAGATGACCCATGACTTGATGAAATATGGATCTTGACCCACTAGAAGATTGTACACTGCAATCTTCTGAATTGATGGTGAGGGCTATCAATTTGAACAAATAGTGGGAGCGATAATTAATTAAAGTCCTAATTATATCGTCAATCTTTCAAATCAATCAAATAAGTAAAAATTGAGTTTTGGACTAAATTGCATATATTTTCTTTTGTAGTTCAAATGACAACAAAAACAATCACTTTTCATTGCGATCGGTCCTTAAGAAGGACAAGTTGAATGGGACTAACTTCCACGACTGGTTTAGTACATTGGGAATTGTTCTCACTCAAGAGAGAAAGCTCTATGTCCTGGATACTCCAGTTCCAGAGGAACATGCTCCTACCACACCAAAGGCAGAAAGGGATGCTTATAAGAAGCATTCTGATGTTACCATTGATGCAAAGTGCTTGATGTTGTGCTCCATGAACCACGAGTTGCAGAGACAACATGAGAACGTGGATGTCATTGAGATGATTCAGCATCTCAAGAACATGTATGAAGATCAAGCACGACAAGAGAGATATGATGTCTCCAGGGTGTTGTTCAAGTGTGTCATGACAGAAGGAGATTCAGTTGGTCCTCACACGCTCAAGATGAATGGGTATGTGGAGAACCTGATGAGACTGGGATTTCCCCTGAGCCAAGAGTTGGCTACTGGCGTGATACTACAATCGTTGCCAGAATCCTACAGTTAGTTTGTGATGAACTACAACATGAACAACTTTGACAAGCCGTTGACAGAGTTGTTGGGCATGTTGAGGACAGACGAGACACAAATGAAGAAGGACAAGCCTAAGTATGTGATGATGATCAGCAACAAAGGAAAGTCCAATCGCAAGGGCAAGGGCAAGGCTAAGAAAGGTTCTGATGCTGGCCAGCAGCCCAAGTCGTCTTCAACTCTCAAGGCCAAGGGAGGAGTGACCAAGAGAGGCAATTGCCACCATTGTCAAAAGCCAGGACATTGGAAAAGGAATTGTCCACTCTATCAAGAAGAACTAAAGAAGAAGGAGGCGACAGACATCTCTACCTGAAGGTGTCATGAAATAAACATGTAACATTTTTTTGAGGTATATGATACCAAGATAGAAAATGTAAAGCACTCAATAAATGGGGCAAGTGTTGCCACCATAAATAGGAGTACTTTAGTTTATTTTCAGCCTTAAAGGCATGTAATAGAGTTATGAACTACTATTTCATATTTTCCAATGAATAGAAACACATTATTTTTGCATATTGTATGACAATCATAGCAATTAATAAAGTTGATGTTTCAATTTCAAAGATATGATCTTTATGGCAATGCCTTATTTATCTTGTGGTACTTGGTATGCATAAGATAAAATGATACCTAAAAGTTATTGATAACTCAAACAATCAAATTAGCATAAGTCATGAGAAATTCATTTCTAGTTTGCATATGATGGATAAATCTAGACTCTTTTGGTTAAAAGAACTAGTAAGAGACATGAATCTCTTAGACATGATTAATCAATCTTCACTAGTAATAGTGGGAGAATGATTATCCTATTAGGTATAATACATGTGATGTATTTATATACCTATTATACTTAATGCTATTACTTCAAATGGTATTTAGAGAAATACCAATATGAATATCTTGAAGTGTTCAAGAATATCATAGATGAAGTACGAATTTGATAAAGTGTTAATTCTTGATGAGATCAATGAATGAAATACTTGAACCAAATGTTTGAGAACCTTGTGAGTGATTATGATAATATATCATAGTAAACTCATGATTAAGGCATGGTGATGTCTAAATCAAAAGGAGTCATACTCTAAGGAGTTAGAGGATGATTATCAAATAACTAATTTCTTCTTAAATAAAGAATACCCTACACTAATAAAGGACATTAAGAATCACCAAGGGTTGTGAGCTCTTACATCCTTGACAGATACACCTCGATTATCTATGTGATGAGTTGGTCACGTGATGAGTCAATTATCTAGATGAATATGAGGAACCCAATTTTGAGTTATGGTTTATGGCCATTACATCCTAAATGACTTCCATGTGAACCATAAGGTTTGACCTTGATGGTAGCACCCATTGGGATGAAATCCATAAGTGTGAATGACTCTTAAGCATTAAGACACATGGATAACATTTTGAGAAGGATGATGCTTATTAATTGCAACTTAATGACTAAGAGATTTGGCATACAAATACTAAAATTGCATTCCTATGAGGAGTGAAACAAGGATGTGTGTGTGACACAACCTATAAGGTTTATGAATCCATTAATGCAAATATAGTCTATAAGTTACAATGGACTAATCAATGTGATTGATTCAGTATAAGAAACTTTGAACTATGATCTTTACTTTGATAATATAGTCAAAGGGTTTGATTGATATGTCAAAGATAAAGAGGGATTTGTGATTTAGTGGGAGCGTATTCACATTCCACATGTTGATGTGAAATGGAAATGTTCTAGAATGGAAATCCAAAGTGGAAATTATCTTTGGGAAGATAGAGACATTTCCTATGTGATAGGAATAGAGATCTATAGAGATAGTTCTCAAAAACCTCTTGACCTAAAAAGAGAAAGCATACATTGGCAATCTATACTGAAGGGTTCAGTATGCACAAATTCAGTGGGAGAAAACTTATCCATGTTACATGGAGTTAGTACCACAAGGCCAAGTGTCCAATTCTTATGAAGAATGGGAACACTAAGAATAGATATGTATCTATCATGTATGTAATCATCCCATCATCTTGCATGTATGGACATGGCAAGAACAAAACGCATTTATCATCTTGTATGTAGGATATGACAATATGATGTGCTCATCCTGATAACTCGTATGTGGGACATGACGAGTGGAGGTCTGTCTAGTTCCAGTAAGGGTTACTGGAATACCATAAGAACTTGATAAGTACTTGAGAAGTACTAGTTCTATGGAAATAAGGAAGGGTTAACTGTAAAGAGTTACACTGATGTGAACTTCTAAAAAGGACAGCGAATTAATCACAGTATATATGGGATATATAAAAGTGAATGTTTGTTGATAATTGGAAACGTTCCAATAAAGTCATTTTAAAAAGAAATGTTGAGTATCCATGTGTTAGAGAACAACAGTGGATACTATATGAATCTAGAAGTTCGTAGAGATGAACTTATAGATATTCCGGTCATTGATGACAAGTAAGGAGTACTTGGTCATGCAATGTGGCTAAAGATTAGTAAAGGAATACTGGATCGCATATTACAAAAACTCCATCTCATACGTGTGACGTACAACGAAGAGATGAGAGACATGCAGTTAATATTGACTTTGGCAAGGTGTTGCCATAACTCACTATGTTAGCACTAGAGCATAGTAACATGTGGGACATGTTTGAAGATCACTATGAATATGATTCAAGGGTGATTGGCTCGTAGTGCAAGTGGGAGTCTATTGGTATGTATGCCCTAAGAGCCAATCATGAGATGATTGGTGGGATACATTAAGATTGATTTGATAAACATCAAAGGAAAGCTTCCAATTCTTTCTGGTTCAGTCATATGAGATACTGATAGAACAGATTGAATGTCTAGAGAGTGACAATACTCAATGATGTATGATTTCATGTTAAGGACCTAAACAATGAGATCATACATATGCTAAGAGTTTGTACATTCTTATTATGTTCCTAGTCATATGTCATTGTGGAAGGTATATATATAATAATGACACACAAGACTAGATTGTGGTGTTGGTTGATGACAAAATCTCATTAGTCATGATATGGAGATATCAAACCAAACACATAGGTACTTGTTAGAGAACAAGTGTACCAGACATACCCACCATGAGTTTGACACATGGAACCATGAAATGGTAGTCACAGTCATTTCTCATAGTGAGTGTTGAGTGTGATTCTTTGACCTGAGATCACTACACTCAACACATGTCGTTGGGCACACTTTGACATCATCAAACACAGTCCCGAAACATGGGTTGTTATAAAGGTGATGATTGGGTGGCTTTGACACATGGGGCTTTTGAGGGGTGAGTGATAGATATGGGATTTGTCCCTCCTGAGGGAGTTTGATATCCATGACCACTTGATGAGTAGGATTGAGATAGGCATGCATGCATGTGTGAATCAGTATGTGATATTGATGTCATACATATCTCCTCCAATCTACTCTGAGATCAAGAAAGTGAATTAACATTGACAAGATGACTGTTCCATGCCTTGAGTTCATTTGGGATATCAGTGATAAAGGAATTATACATTCACTGTAACACCATTCACAGATTTTAGGATTGAAATTTGTTCTCCAACTTTCCTTTTCACTTGGTTAGAACTCATGTGTGACTAGGCACCGCTCTTTGATTGTGAAGCCATAAGTGTTATGGACTTTCACCGCCAATGTGAAATGGACCTACAGGGTCACACACATAGGATTTAACCTGGAAGAGGATTTTATCCACAAATGATGTTTAGATTGATTACTAAAGGAGTTTAGTAGTTCAATTAAACACTCAATCAATTGAAAGCTCAATATCATAGTGTTCAAGGTGTTGGACCAATTGATTAGAGTATCAGATTGATTGAATCTGCAATTGACTAATTTTGTACAGTCTGCTGCCCCAACTGATCGGCTCATGTGATGAACTGATCGGCTCAAGTAGGTGAATTGATCGACTCATGTGATGAATCGATCGGCTCAAGACAGGATGAACCAACCAGTTCAAGAGTTGAATTGATCGTCTCAACTGGTCTAACTGAGATCGTTTGGAAAGTCAGAAGACTATTTTTCAAATATAATTTGTTTCACTTGTACAAATTCGATTTGGACAAGGATTAATATTTAATTAATCGGAAACAAATATGAAAGTCAATTTGAGTTGGATCAGGACCATGAATTGATCGGCTCAGGAATGAATCGATCAGCTTAGAGCACCAGACGATCGGCTCAGGTCCCAAACGATCAGCTCAGGGCCTGAAATGATCCTTTCAGGGTGTGAAACGATCAGTTTAACTGTCGTAGTATGTTAGTTTTGTGGAAAACCTCGAACCCTTCTACTCCTTCTTTAATCCCACATTGCCCGGGGTAGAGAACCATGTCCCATGACCCTCCTATATATATAGGGGTAGTGGGGCTTCTCAGGAACAACAACTCAGAACACCAGTTGCTCTGTAAAGTTGTCGTTCTCTCTGGTTGTGGTAACCGAGAGAGCCCGAGCAAGTGCTACCCGATAAGGGAGGCACAACAAGGGAAAGACAACTACAGAAAAGCAACTGGTTTCATGAGAGTGTGTCGGTGATTAGTACGCTGACAGGAGGGTGTGACTCCTTCTAATTCCTTGTGGGACAAGGAGATTAGAGTTCCAGGTGGTCCATGTGGACTACTTCAGAGGCGGGAGACTTCTACCGCTCGGAGGACAGTTGTCAATCCCGAAAGTCCCGGTGAGACCAGAAGCTTCTCAGACACCATCCAAGACCGGAGGTGAAGACCACGCAAGATGTGAGGTAACATTGTTGAGCAAGCCTCGGGACAAGGTATGCCCCTACAAACCATCATTCATATTGTATAGACGTTGACGTGATTCCTTTATTATGGGTTCAGGAGATAAAAAAAATTATTTCCGCTGCCTTCTCTATCTCCCTAAAAACCCAACATACACAGCTTTTCCTTTTAAACAACATTATTGGAACGTTTCCATTTATCAACAGACATTCACTTTTATATATCCCATATATATTTTGTGATTAATTTTCTGTCCTTTTTAGAAGTTTGCATCAGTATAACTCTTTACAGTGAACCCTTCCTTATTTCCATAGAACTAGTACTTCTCAAGTTCTTATGGTATTCCAATAACCTTTACTGGAACTAGACAGACATCCACTCATCATGTCCCATATATGAGTTATCAGGATCATATTGTCATGTCCTACATACAAGATGATGAATGCATTTTATTCTTACCATGTCCATACATGCAAGATGATGGGATGATTACATGATAGATCCATATCTATTCTTAGTGTTCCCATTCTTCATAATAATTGGACACTTGGCCTTGGGATACTAACTCCATGTAACATGGATAAAATTTTCTCCCACTGAATCTGTGCACACTGAACCCTTCAGTATAGATTGCCAATGTATGCTTTCTCTTTTCAGGTCAAGAGGTTTTTGAGAACTATCTCTATAGATCTCTATTCCTATCACATAGGGAACATCTCTATCTTCCCTAAAGATAATTTCCACTTTGGATTTCCATTCTAGAACATTTCCATTTCACATCAACATGTGGAATGTTAATATGCACCCACTAAGTCACAGATCCCTTCTTTATCTTTGACATATCAGTCAAACCCTTTGACTATATTATCAAAGTAAAGATCATAGTTCTGAGTTGATTGTACTCAATCAATCACATTGATTAGTCCATTGTAACTTATAAACTTCATTTGCATTAATGGATTCATAAACCTTATAGGTTGTGTCACGTATACATCCTCATTTTTTTCCTTATAGGAATGCAGCTTTAGTATCCATATGCCAAATATCTTAGTCATTAAGTTGAAATCAACATGCATCATCCTTCTCAAAATGTCATCCATGTGTCTTAACACTTAAGACTCATTCGCACTTATGGATTTCATCCCAATGGGTGCTACCATTAAAGTCACACCTTATGGTTCACATGGAAGTCATTTAGGATGTAATGGTCATAAACCATAACTCAAAATTAGGTTCCTCATATTCATCTAGATAGTTGATTCATCACATGACCAACTCATCACATAGATAATCGAGGTGTATCTGTCAAGGATATAAGAACTCATAACTTCTTGTGATTCTTAATGTCCTTTATTAGTGTGGGGTATTCTTTATTTAAGAAGAAATTATTTATTTGATAATCATCCTCTAACTCCTTAGAGTATGACTCCTTTTTTATTTAGACATCACCATGCCTTAATCATGAGCCTACTATGATACACTATCATAATCACTCATAAGGATCTCAAACATTTGGTTCAAGTATTTCATTCATTGATCTCATCAAGAATTAACACTTTACCAAATTTGTACTTCATCTATGATATTCTTGAACACTTCAAGATGTTCATATTGGTATTTCTCTAAACATCACTTGAAGTATTAGCATTAACTCTAATAGGTATGTAAATACATCACATGTATTATATCTAATAGGATAATCATTCTCCGACTACTACTAGTGAAGATTGATTAATCATGTCTAAGAGATTCTTGTCTCTTACTGGTTCTCTAACCAAAAGGAGTCTAGACTTATCCATCATATGGAAACTAGAAATGAATTTCTCATGATTTATGCTAATTTGATTGGTTGAGTTATCAATAACTTTTAAGAATCATTTTATCTTATGCATACCAAGTACCACAAGATAAGCAAGGCATTGCCACAAAGATTGAAACATCAACTTTATTAATTGCCATCATTGTCATACAATATGCAAAAATTAAGGTGTTTCTATCCATTGGAAAATATGAAATAGCAGTTCATAACACTATTACATGCCTTTAAGGCTAAAAATAAACTAAAGTACTCCTATCTATGGAGGCAACACTTGCCCCATTTATTGGGTGCTTTACACCTTATATCTTGGTATCATATACCTCAAAAGTGTTATAAGTTTATTTCATGACACCTTCAGGTGGAGACGTCTGTCGCCTCCTTCTTCTTTAGTTCTTCCAGATAGATTGGACAATTCCTTTTCCAATGTCTTCGCTTTTGACAATGGTGGCAATTGCCTCTCTTGGGTTGTTGGCTAGCATCAGAACCTTTCTTAGCCTTACCCTTGCCCTTGCACTTGGACTTGCCTTTCTTGTTGTTGATCATCATCACAGACTTAGGCTTGTCCTTCTTCATCTATGCCTCGGCTATCCTCAACATGCCCAACAACTCTGTCAACGGCTTGTCAAAGTTGTTCATGTTGTAGTTCATCACAAACTGACTGTAGGATTCTGGCAATGATTGCAATATCACATCAGTAGCCAACTCTTGGCTCAGGGGAAATCCCAGTCTTATCAGGTTCTCTACATACCCAATCATTTTGAGCGTGTGAGGACCAACTGGATCTCCTTCTGTCATGACACACTTGAACAGCACTCTGGAGACATCATATCTCTCTTGTCGTGCTTGATCTTCATACATGTTCTTGAGATGTTGAATCATCTCAATGACACCCATGTTCTCATGTTGTATCTGCAACTTGTGGTTCATGGAGCACAACATCAAGCACTTTGCATCAATGGCATCTTCAGAATGCTTCTTATAAGCATCCCTTTCTGCCTTTGGTGCGGTAGGAGAAGGTTCCTCTGGAGCTAGAGTATCCAGGACATAGAGCTTTCGCTCTTGAGTGAGAAAAATTATCAATATCCTAAACCAGTCGTGGAAGTTAGTCCCATTCATCTTGTCCTTTTCAAGGACCGGTCGTAATGAAAAGTGATTTTTGTTTGTTGTCATTTGTACTACAAAAGGAAATATATGCAATTTAGTCAAAAACTCAATTTTGACTTATTTTATTGATTTGAAAGGTTGAAGATATAATTAGGACTTTAATTAATTATCGCTCCCACTATTTTTGTTCAAATTGATAGCCCCCGCCATTAATTCGGAAGATTGCAGTGTAAATCTTCTAGTGGGTCAAGATCCGTATTTCATCAAGTCATAAGTCATCTTTGGCTGATCGCCCACAACTTGACTATTTAGCTAGGCCATCATGCCAATTGCATCATATGCAACTCTTGGATAGATGACATGCACAACTCCTTGACATTCATCCCGTGCCTCTGGGCTTAGACGCTTTAAGAATCACCAGTTAAGTCTAACCCAAAAGCCGACACGGTAAACATGCATCCTGCTTTGGCAGATCCTACATGTCTACCCTTCACACTTCCACAAGATGGACGACACACCATGCTTTGGCGTAACCTACACTTGGTCGATCGAGTTTTTCATGTGTGCCTCTAATGGAAGGCGTATAAGACTTAATATTTAGATGATGGATTTGTTTTGTAGGTACATATACATATCCAATCACCACAATACATAGTTTGTATCATATACATGCTATATCCCACAGAAAACATGCAAAATGATATAAGTGATGATTATGGCCATCCTAATGTGATTCCTCGAGCCAAGAGGAATCACGGTCATCTAGGTCCACATCACATTCAAAATGTACAAGATGAACTTTGTGCTTTTCCGTTCTGGGTTTGATCAAATCATCTCTATGATTGATCGGCTCGTCATCAGGCCGGTCAGTTGGGTGCCACTAGTCGATCGACTGGCACCTACAACTGATCGGTTTACTGGTCGTCGTGCATCTCCTCAGGTTGCCACTCGCTCATCTCACTCGTCAAGCCGGTCATCTAGATCACCAACTGATCGGTTCATGCCTTGAACCGATCATCTCAGTTGTCGTCAGATTGTCCTCCGTTCTTTGACATAATAGGAAATATAAAAAGATATATCCTATTTACATTTCAATTAGGAAACCTCGAGTTACATTTGGGGGGAGCAAAGGTAGGAAAGAAATCTCGAGTTATCTCAAGTTACATCAGGAATAAGGAGGTAGGGAATTGGTACGCAAACCGAGATGCAAGCATCCACATACAACCATACATAGACATAGGGTTTATTGGCCATAACCACGCTATACATCCACCACAAAACTTGTTTAAGGGAGACGCGTATCGAGTGCATTCACATTACACATCATATATGTATATTGGAATTTGTGGATTTAGGATTGGACATGCATAAAGCCAATTTTATTCGCATCATATGCAATAAATAAAGGCGACAAACCAAAATCAATCATATCGATAATCCTAAAGTATAGAGAAGTTGACACGGCTCTGATACCACTATAGGTCTTTAGGGAAATCAGAGATGGCAGTAGAAACAAAATTTTCTTCTCCTGAACCCAGTATAAAGGAATCACATCAACGTCTATACAGTAGGAAAGATGGTTTGTAGAGACATACATTTTCCTGAGGCTTGCTCGGTGATGTTACCTCACAGCTTGCACGGTCTTCACCTCCAGTCTTGGACGGTGTCTGTGCAGCTCCTGGCCTCACCGGGACTGTCAGGATTGATAGATGTCCTCCGAGCGGCAGAAATCTCCCGCCTCTATAGTAGTCCACAAGGACCACCTGGAACTCCGATCACCTTGTCGCATAAGGAACAAGAAGGATTTGCACCCTCCTATCAGCGTACTAGTCACCGACAAACTCTCCTGCCACTAGTCACTTTTCTATAGTTGTCTTTCCCTTGTTGTGCCTCCCTTTTCAGGTAGCACTTACTCGGGCTCTCCTGGTTACCACAACCAGAGAGAACGACAACTTTGTAGAGCAACTGGTGTTCTGAGTTGTACTTTCAGAAGCCCCTAATACCCCTATATATAGGAGGGTCATGGGACAGGGTTCTCTGCCCCGGGCAATGCAGGATTAAAGCAGAAGAAGAAGGGTTCGAGATTTTCCACAAAACAACCAACTGAGCCAGCTGAACTGATCATTTGAAGCATGAAACGGTCGGTTGGGGACCTGAGCCGATCGGTTCACACCTGAATCGGTCGGTTGGGGCACCTAAGCCGATCGGTTCAAGCATGAGACGATTGGTTCGTGGTCCTGGTCCAACTTGAATTGACTTTCATGTTTGTTTCCAACTAATCAAATATTATTCCTTGTCCAAATCAAATTTGTACAAGTGAAACAAATATGTATTTGCAAAAAGAATCTTCTGACTTTCCAAACGATCTCGCTTGGTCACACGAATCGACCGGTTCAACAATTGAACCTATCGTTTCATTGACACATGAGCCGATCGACTCACCAACCTGAGTCGATCGGTTCACCAACCTGAGCCAATCGGTTCATCCCTATGAGCCGATCGATTGGGGTAGCAGACTATGCAAATCAGTCAATTAAAGTTTCAATCAATTTGATACTCTTAATCATCTGGTCCAACACCTTGAACACTATGATTTTGAGCTATCAATTAACTGAGTATTTAATTGAACTACTAAACTCCTTTAGTAATTAATCTAAACATCAATTGTGGATAAACTCCTCTTCCAGGTTAAATCCTTTGTGTGTGACCTTGCATGCCCATTTCACGTTGGCAATGAAAGTCCATAACACTTATGACTTCACAAGCAAAGAGCGGTGCCTAGTCGCACATCAATGCTACCCAAGTGAAAAGGAAAGTTGGAGAACAACTTTCAATCCTACAATCCATGAGATATCCTGAATGAACTCAAGGCTTGGAACAATCATCCTGTCAACATTCATTCACTTTCTTGATCTCAGAGTAGATTGGAGGAGATATGTATGACATCAATATCGCATACTAATTCACACATGCATGCACACTCCTATCTCAATCCTACTCATCAAGTGGCCATGTATATCAAACTCCCTTAGGAGGGACAAATCCCATATCTATCACTCACCCCTCAAAAGCCCCATGTGTCAAAGCCACCCAATCATCACCTTTATAACAAACCATGTTTTAGGACTGCGTTTGATGATGTCAAAGTGTACCTAACGACATGTGTTGAGTGTAGTGATTTTAGGTCAAAGAATCACACTCACCACCATCACTGTGAGAACTAACTGTGACTACCATGTCATGGTTCCATGTGTCAAACTCACGGTGGGTCTGTCCGGTACACTTGTTCTCTAACAAGTACCTATGTGTTTGGTTTGATATCTCCATATTATGACTAATGAGATTATGTCATCAACCAACACCATAATCTATTCTTGTGTGTCATTACTGTCTATCTACCTTCCATAATGACATCCGACTAGGGACATAATAAGAATGTACAAACTCTTAGCATCTGTATGATATCATCGTTCAGGTCCTCAACCTAAAAGCATACATCATTGAGTACTGTCATTCTCTAGACATTCAATTTGTTCTATCATTATCTCATATGACTGAACCAGAAAGAATTGGAAGCTTGCCTTGTGATGCTTATCAAATCAATCTTAATGTATCCCACCAATCACCCCATGATTGGCTCTCAGGGCATACATACCAAAAATATAAATCTTCACCAACTCTATTATTAACACAGAAAAGATGATTAAAGAAAGTAGTAAAGTTACAACAATGACAAGTACGTAGAATAAGCAATTATTCTTATATTATGAAACATCTTAACATTATAAAAGGAATATGAAGAGCATGTATATTCTCTGTAAACAAAACTGTACAAAATCAAGCAAGGCCTCATCCAATGTTTTTGCATTTGATCCTATATAAGTATACTACACGACTATTTACATATTTTCTTTTTGCCCAAAGGATTTGGTTCGTACCGCCCAAATCCAACCGACCACTGATAAGTCGAAATCAATGCCATACAAGGTCATTGGAAGAGTCGGAATCCATGACCTCACCAAACCTCAAGGTCAGTACATGAGTAAAACTACAAAGACACACAGTCAACTACACAAGTGACTCATAGTCAACTGAAGGAGTAGCTCACGCATGGTTGTCAACATTTATCAACACCTAGCCCACCTCGATACAAGTAACGATGCTAGAAGAATAGGATTAACCATGGCCATTCTAAAAAGAAGGAGTGGCTCACGCTTGGCCATCCAGATCACAATGAGATAGGATCACGCATGGTCGTCTCACACAACCTGTAATTAAGGATGCAAGGGAATACTTAACTTGCACCCCGCATATTCAAAAATATATGCTCTGAGTTAAACTCATTTCACCCTCCAACAAATTATGACATTGAATGGATCTATGGCACATGGCAAGCTACATGATTAAGTTCCACTTGATTAGTTAGTTCATTTAAGTGCCCTTTAGCATCAATTAAGTTATAACGTATAAACTTTAAACAAGTTCTACAAAGATAATGGCATAATACATTAACAAAAAATATTTGAGCATATAAGGTGTGATCTCATCACATTATCACTTGATTCTTGTCATTCAGCATATTTTTCATCACAAGGACCACAAACTTTGAAGTATCAACCCCTCATCTCATTACTGAGAAAATTGTCGCCTCATATTAGGCAATAAACCATCATTAGGTCATAAGACCCATTTACATCCTATTTCTATGATACCAACATCTCACATGCCTCATAAGGCCCATTCAATCATATAATACACACCATAGCTCTTATCTAGATATGCTTATAAACCTACAAAGCTTGCATGGTTAGAGACTTATAACAAGAAAGATAATACTTCATCATTACTACCATCCCATAAAGATTCATGTCATTCACACTACATCATTAGGGTTAGGGTTCTTTTTAACCAATTAGGGTTTATAAGGTTGGTTCAACAACCAACCTCCATTCATCACTGCCATTATTACTATAGTGTATGTTATGAGAATAAGGTTATAGAAAACAACATTCCTTGGTTGCTCATACAAATACCTCATAGGGTATCCTATCATATCCTAGAACCTTATCATCAACATGATGTAACATGACTACCATTACAAGGTATCGATTTCATATGGCTATAGGGATCCCAGTTTCATCATCTACATGTGTCATCCTGGCCATACTAAGGTGTGTCAGGAAAGCTCATCTAAGGATATCAGTTTAGCATCAGTCCAAGCATGTCAAGTTAGCTACACTTGAGGTGTATCGGTTTAGGCCTCAAGGTGTCGGGTTGATACTTGACATTGAGTGTCGACTTGTCACCACCATAACATGTCGACTACCTCTATACAAGGCTCAAGAGGTTAACATCCCCAAGGTGTGTCAGTTTAACCTTACTTAAAAGTGTGCCAGGTTAGACATTATCATGTCAGTCTCTTACTCAACCAAGGGCATCACGGTTTGGCACTTTAAGGCTTACCTGCTCACAAGATATCATCCTAATCATGTCGGGCTAGCAACACCAGCGTATCGGTTTAAGGTGTTGTCTAGAAAGCATATCAGTTTAGCTCCTCTAGAGCATGTCCGATTAGCCCCATTTAAGTATATCGGTTTAGTACTTCCTTGTTTGTTGACTTATTACATGATGTGTCGGTTTAAGTGCCAACTAAACATGTTGGTTTAAGCACCACAAGTCATGTTGACTACTCACCACTTAGTGTATGTATCAACTTGTCATCTTCAACCTTAAGATATCGGCCACTAGTTCATATATTACCATGGAAGGAAAGTACAAGATATTATCAACAACTAAACGAGGTCCCTTCTTCAAATTAGTTCTCAAGACCATTATTAACTACTAACATATATCAGATAAATGATTTTGAGATGAGAAATAATATAAGCACATGAATGAGTGAAAATAATAAAGAAGGCTAAGAGTTATATAACCCATCTCAAAGATCACAACCAAGATCTGAGCTCCAAATTCAATCTTCAAGCTCACAAGCTCAAGGTTGAAGATGACCCACTAAACTTGATCATTACAACACCTCCAAGGAAGAATACGAGACCAAGGTTAAGATAGCTTGAAATGAAAAGGATATAGCAATGGTCAATGGCTGAAAAGAAGAAGAGCTAGGAAATTTAACTTACCAAGGTAGAATATTAAAGATGATCAAGGAACACCACAAGCTTGGGACTCATCCTCCAAGCTCCAAGAGAACCTCTCTATCTCCTAAAGATTCTCAAGGTCGTCCACCAAGAAGGAGAGAAAGCAAAAACGGTCAAAAGGATTCTCTTGCATGGAGAGAAAGAAGACTATATACTAGGGGAATGAGAGAGAGATCATGGGAAAGGTGTCATCACCTTAGTAGCCTAGGTGACACTTGTCTACGAAAAAGGAGCCACATGTAACAACATGAAAGAGATGGTGATATGATCTAGGCTAGATCTCGCTCTTTTGGTCTCCTACCAAGATCATGGCCTCACTAACCCGATATGTAATATCCCCACACACTCACAAACCATTAAGCACTCTTCCAACTCCTCCAAACTGAGATGCATCTCCTCTCACACACTCACCAGCCCGACATGCATCCCCACACTTACTCTCAAATCAATATACATCCTCTCCAAGGCTCTCTAACCCGAGATAACACATCTAGGTGCAAAACACACCTCATTCATGTGTTCTAAACATCCCCAAGGACGATACCACATAACCAAGACCCAAACAAGGCATCCACCTCTCTCTCTCCTCTAGATTATTCCGAGAGAGATAGGGAACATACTAGTGGTGGAAAACTTACACATCAACCCCTACTCTTGGGGAATTACAATTTGCACTAAAACCACACCACAAAATACAAGAATCATCCAAACAAGCTCAAACAAGAAACTTAAGCTTTCCACATGCACTAATTACATCTCTAATGATTAGAGAAAGGTTCTAGGAAACATACTTAGGCAAAAAAAACATGGTTATCTAAAAGTGTGGGTCAGGGTCCTTACAGATCAGCTCCATCCATCTCCTTTGTCTCATGTTCAACTCCTGCTTCAAAAAGATATAATATAGTTTCTTGTGGTCGGTGAAGATCTGACACTTTTCTCCGTATAGGTAGTGCCTCCAGATCTTTAATGCATGAACCACCATTTCAAGATCCATCACCTGTGTTGTGTAGTTCTCCTCATGTTTCTTAAGCTTCCGCAAAGTAAAAGAAATCATGTTCTTGTCCTGCATCAACACGCATCCCAAGTCATTCTTTCAAGCATCAGAAAATATGATGTAACCCTTACCATGCTCTGGCAGTACTAACACTGGTGCATGGTCAACTTATCTTTCAACAACTAGAAAGAACACTGACACTTGTTGTCCCAAGTAAAAGGACCATCCTTCATGGTCAACTTAGTTAGGGGTAACACTACAGAACTGCACTTCTTTATGAACCTCCTATAGTAACTTGCCAAACCTATGAAACTGCAAATCTCCATCGGTTCCTTGGGTTGTTCCCATTCAAGAATGGACTCAACCTTCTCAGAGTCTATAAAAACACCCTTAGACAATATCACATGACCCAGAAAGGAAACTTCTGCCAACTAAAACTCACACTTGTTGAACTTTTCATATAACTGGTGTTGCCTCAACAACATCAGTGGCTGGTGAAGGTGTTGTTCGTGCTATTGAATATCCTTGGAATAGATCAAGATGTCATCTATGAACATGACCACACACTAATCCAGGTACAGTTTGAACACCTTATTCATTAGGTCCATGAAGGTTGTTGGTGGATTGGTTAGCCCAAACGGCATAACCACAAACTCATAATGACCATACCTAGTCCTAAAAGTAGACTTGGGTATGCCATCCTCGTTTTATCCTCAAATGGTGGTAACGTGACCTTATATCTATCTTTGAGAACATTGTAGCACCTCTCAACTGATTAAAAAAGGTCATCAATTCTAAAAAACGGATACTTGTTCTTTATTGTCACCTTGTTCAACTGTTGGTAGTCTATACATAACCTCATAGAACTGTCTTTCTTCTTGACAAACAACACAGGAGCACCCCAAGGGGAAGTTCTTGGTGTTATAAAGGCTTTCTCTAACAGTTCATGTAATTATTTCTCCAACTCTTGCATCTCTGTCGATGCCATCATGTACGGTTCTTGTGTTATGGGTTCTGTTCCAAGAACCAGATTGATCTCAAAATCAATCTCTCTAAGAGGCTGAACATCAGGAAACTCCTCTGGAAAATCATCCTCAAACCCTCACACCATTGGTACCTCCTAGATACTAGGACCTCTCGCCTTGGTATCCACACCATGAGCTAAAAATGACTCACATCCTTGTCTCATCAACTTCTCCGTTGTCATAGCTAACACCAAACACGCAGGAAGAATCTTCCTATCACCTTAGAAGATCCACAAGACACCTCCATCATAGAATTTTGTCACTTTAGAACTATAGTCCAAAACAACATTGTACTTCTCTAGGGTATCCATCCCTAGTATCACATCAAATCAATGCATGTCAAGTGACATAAGATCCACCTGGATGATGCATCCTGAGAAAGATAGAACTCAAGAGGAACATACCTCCCGCAACTTGGAGGAACTAACTAAAGAAGTTTCTAACTAAAGTTGCCAAACCTATTACATATAGGTAGATTGCAACTACCTATCTCATCTATGGTGATAGAAGAGTGTGTCACACCCAAGTCAACTAGAACAGATACAAAAGAAGAAGAAGACAAATTAGAATGAAATAACTCCATCTTACCTATCACGAACCATGGATTGACCACTCCATACGCCTAGGTCATGACATAGAATCTAGTCATCTCCTGTTGTTGTCCATGCCCTCTGCTTGCTTGTCTAGAGGATCTTTTCTGTGATTCCTGACCCCATCCTCTGCCACTACCACTGTTAAATTGTTGTTGTTGTGAACCTTGTTGATTCTACCTTGGTTGTTGTGTCACTTCCTCATTCCTCATAGGGTACGACCACATCATATGCCCAACCTATCCACACCTGTAATAGGCCTTGGTATCATACTGTAGACCAGATGGCCCTGTCACTGACACTGATGTTGCACTACATGCTCCGGAAGGTGGAAAACTATGACCTCTGCCCCTAATCGGGGATTACTATGATGTTTCATACGATCTATGGTCGATAAAAGTCAACCTCTACTATGATTTTGATGAAGAAAACCTCAGCTTCTTAAATCCCCCATAAGATTTCCCCAAAAACTAAAATGACCTCTTCTTAGCGTTAGCTTCACACTTCTCTATAGCAGACCTCTCAATTCTCCTTAGTGACTCTACAAAGGTGGAAAACCTCTCTCTATTATGCAAAGTTGATGTTCTTGTAGTCAACTCCATACTTAGACCCTTCTCAAACCTACAGATCATGTCCTTATTTGTCACTTCCATATGAGGGTAGAACCTCAGAAGCTCCATAAATTTCAACTTATACTCATTGATGGTCATCGATCCTTGGAAAATCTTCTCAAGCGGTGATATTGTCTCATCTAGGTATGCCTCTAGGAAGTATCAATTGACAAAATTCTATCAAAATCCTCTTAACTTATCACAACTCCTGACCTTTTCTCCTCTTGTATGGCCCACCAATGGCCAACACTATCCTTCAATAGGTACACAATGTGTTTCACCTTGTCCTCATCTAGAATTTTCAAAATCTTGAATGCCTTCTCCAGCTCTGTAAGCCACATGTCAGCGTCTGTTGGGTCAGAGGTACCTACATAATCAATTGTCTTGACACGTCCGAGTCATTCAAACATCTTCCTGACACCCTGAGATTCCGCATTAGGGATGGATGCCCTATCTTGAGGTGTTGGTGCTCTATCCTCTAGATGCATAACCGTGTTCATCATTTTCCAAACATATACAATAACACAGGGTTGGCCATGGTTTTTGGGTCAAACTGAGGTATTGTGGGCTACTTCGGCCTCGTATCTAGCACTCCCTCGTCACATCTCTACCTCCTAGCACCACCTCCTGGTGCAACATAGCTACTCTCATTGTGTTCTTCATGTCCTCCAAACATGTCTGCATAAGCATAATCTATGATTGAATATGTTGGATAACATAAGAACAGACTCAAACCTAAGTCATATGTCCCTGTAGACTCAGTGAACCTAGAGCTTTGATACAAACTTAATTGTGACACACCATCACAATAAATGAGATTACTAAAAACACAAAACACGGTCAACAACTAACTAATCAAATTGCCAAAAAAAAAGAATAATTAAAACCAATTCCAATATCACAAACATGTTCTGAAACATTTACATAAAGGTCCAACCTTTCCATAAGCTCATATACCACACTAGGTATTTACATCTATATCCAGTGGCCTCAACCACAATCTATATACAAAAGAGATATTCCACATGTACATGTCATATATACAAACACTGACATACTGCCAAAACTCATGTCATTACATGTATATCATCTACAAAACTCAAACCATGCCCATACATGAGAGTACAGGGCTGACTCTAAGACTCTACTAATGTAGCTACAACTATCCAACCTTTAGCGTCTACTGATTACCAGGCTTCTCCTATTCTACAACATGATCTCGACCACATCACCGATGGCCACCTAAAAAGATGTGGTGACCCACGAGGTGAGACACATGCCCCAACAAGATATATAACTCTCCACAACAGTTATTGATTACAACATGTTATTTAATGGTTAATAGACTGAGCAGATTGAGTATTTTATAAGAAATTGAGCAGATTGAACAATTCTAGCATACTAAGAAAGTTAAGCAGATAGGTTTAGAAACCACCATGATTATTTGGGTATATAAAGGAAATAGTTGAATTGATTTCTTCTAACAGTTGATCTCTCAGATTGCATAAGATTGTGTCATATAATAACTATGTAGTATAAAAGACATGGGAAGGGTTAACATCCAATGTGAAGTGTATTTAACCCTAGAAGATACACTACACGACTTGTATTACATCTTTTATTACACCCTGGGGATTTTGAGTCATACCACCCAACATCCAACTGACTACGACAAAGTGCTATTCAATTCTGTATAAGATCTAGGAGCATCGATATCCTAAGATTTCTCCTTCTCGATCAATATGAGTCAAAATATAGTGACATAATAGTCGAGTTGCCTACATCGACATATAGTCAAGCTGGTAACACCTAGTCCATCCTTGGTGCAGGTCACAACACTAGCAACCATGGTATGCAAACCCTATAATCTGAGGTACTACTAGAGTTATCCTCAATCACTTCACATATAACAAATATCCAAGACATGATTGTAGCCATTCTCAATAACCTTGGCATCATGATGTCAAGGATGTACACTCACTTGCACTAGCTCATACTCAACATGGTATGTATGTGACTATGAGTTTCCCTTAGGAATACTCGTTTCACCACCCAGTAAGTTCTGACACTGAAGATGGTTTTATCGCATAGGACACTACATGATTAGGGTTTCACTTGATTAGTTATTTCTGATTAGGTGAATTAAGGTTGCATCATACAAATGGACATACAAACCCTAATTCATTTCTAGTAAGCATATAAGTATGAAAACTTCAGAAGATATAAAATGTATGTGGTATAACTTTTAATCACAACACCACATGTTATTGTTTATTGCCATTCATGAGACTATACTAGTCATCATACCACCACAGGATACAAATCTTTATCACAATGTTCCAGGGTTCCAACCCTTATCATATCATAAAGAGGATTACACCTCCTTTAGGACTCAACCATACCCAAAGGTCATTACGACCATCACATCATTCCCTACAAGATTATCATTATCTTTCCATGTCCTTGTACAAGGCTCAATAAACCATCACCATACCTATGACAAATGAGTATAACATAAAAAGGAACTATGATGTCCATATAGCACTATATTAGGGTTTAATCAATAAGAAGAGAGCATTACATTGTCATAGCAATCATTCAAGAAGGTTGTAACACACGGGCCCACTGCCCTAGGCTCTATAGAGTTTCAGGAATGACGACTGGCCCCACAAACCACCACTAGCCTTAACTACGCATTTTGTCCTCACTCACGCACATGCCAGGATCAACTTCCCGATAGGTCACCCATCCCAGTACTATTCCAAGTTGAGCACGGTTAAATATGGAGTTCTTAGTTATGGGCTCCCAAAAAAGGAGGTGCACCTTAGTGATATGGGTAGTCCAATCATTCCTTTTAAGATCATGTTATCTGAGGCTTGAAATCCTAGGACGCTACAATCTCCCCCACTTAGACTCTTAACGTCCTCGTCAAGGCACGACTATATGGCCTCATAATCTATCCCCATTTCAGTGCAGACCCAGATGTCCCATGTACACCCAGCTCCCGATCACGATTACCAATGCAGGAGTGGCTCCATCAACTCGGATAGCCCTTTCCAACATGCCTGGACACTACCAGTGCACGGGCGGCTCCATCAACTCGGATAGCCCTTTCCAACATGTGTGGACCACACGGCTCAAAGACTGGCATGCCACAGGCCCATGTGGGCCCCACCTACTGGAGGGGAGTTGGATCTGATACCAATTGTAACACACGGGCCCACTACCCTAGGCTCTAGTAGAGTTTTAGGAATGACGAATGGCCCCACATACCACCACTAGCCTTAATTGTGTGCTTTGTCCTCACTCACATGCATGCCATGATCAACTTCCCGATAGGTTACCCATCCCATTACTACTCCAAGCTGAGCACGCTTAACTATGGAGTTCTTAGTGATGGGCTCCCAGAAAAGGAGGTGCACCTTGGTGATATGGGTAGTCCAATCATTCCTTTTAAGATCATGTTATCTGAGGCCTGAAATCCTGGGACGTTACAAAGGTTGATCATAATCAATCACCATCACCTAGTTACATTAGATTTAGGTGTAACAAGCTATGCTTCATTAGGGTTACACATCAACTTATTATGGTGATTACCAATTATATTCATACGAGGGGAAAGGTAAGACTACAAGATTAAGATCATTGGTCGAATTCACACCATTAAAATAAAAACATTATTCCATGGGCTTCACCCAAAAACCATCAGATGTTGAGGCATTAAACCAAACCCTCTATTCATGACTCTCACTCAAAACCATCAGATGTAAGTTAGACAAAACCATTCATTATAAATCCAGAAAGATCATCGACTTTGAAAATTTTTCAACCATTGGTTGATGAACCATTGGCCCAGTCAAACCATTATCGACCTAGTCCAACCATTGGTTGATGAATAATTAAGGCAGTCCGACCATTGGTTGATGAACCATTGAGTCAGGGAAACCATTGGTTGAACCATCAACCCAGTGAAGCCATTGGTTCAAACATTGGCCCATCACAATCATTGGTTGAACCAATGATCTAGTGAAGCCATTGGTTGAACCATTGATCAAGTGAATCCATTGATTGAACCAGTGATCTAGTGAAGCCATTGCTTGAACCATCGATCTAGTGAAGTCATTGGTTAAACCACCAACCCAGTAAAGCATTTGGTTGAACCGTCGACCCAGTGAAGCCATTGGTTGAGCCATCAACCTAGTGAAGCCATTGGTTGAACCATTGACCCAATGAAGCCATCATTTGTCATAAACAGGTAAGAAAACAAGGCAAAACACAAACGAAAACCATTGTTTGGCAGGGAAAAGGAAAACCATCATATGTGGACATCTCTAGGCACTAAGATCATTGATTCTTAAGAACCAAAGAACCGAAATAGAACCTAAGGTAAGACCATTGGTTTGGATGAGAAGCACAAGAAAAATAGCACCAAAAGCAGGTCCACTGATTCTAGGAAGAATACAACCCATCAAATCTTGCACAAGGTAGAAAACTGTTAAAAACCCTAAGCGTAGCCCATCTTTTGAGAGGAACTAAGAACTATCGTTTGACATGTAAGCAAGGTCTATGTCTTCCTCTACCCAGGAAGGTCATACATAAGGTTTCAGGTTCATCTAGGGTTATAAACTACTCAAGGAACAACACTAAAGCTTAAACTCTAGGCAAAGATAGCTTCTTTATATGTAGAACTTCATTTTTAAGCAAAAACTTGAGCATACAAGGTAGTAGTAAGAAATAAAAGTTAAGAAGGTTATATAAATCTCCTCTATGGAGAAGAAGAAACTCCAAACAGAAATATATCTCTAGAAAATGAGGTAGATAGCCCTAGTTAAGCACTTCATACAGCCAAACAAGCTTCTTCTTCAAGAAAGAGAGCAAACCCTAGGTCAAGGAAGCAAGTAAGGAGGGTTCTTTAGGATCTAGAGCAAGCTCTACCATGGAACACCATGATTCCTTCCATGGAGAAGGAGGATGGAGATAGGAGAGTAAGAGAAATGATGGAAAGAAGGAGGAACTTACTTTCTTAGGTCAGGAACAAGGAAAGGAAGCTCCACAATCCCTAAAGAAGAGCAGATCCAAGCTCTGGCCACTCATGCAAAGAGATTGCCCACCTTCTTCTACCTTGGGCACCTTCTTTACCACCAAATAGGGGAGGACGAATCTTTAGACAGTAGGGAAGATATAAGGATCCAAAGGGTTCGTTTGGGTGTAAAAGGAGGGGTATATAAAGCTTTTGGATAAGAAGGAAGAGAAGTTTGAGGTGTCCTACTAGGTTTGCCATGTGTCCATGGCCTATAACTATCATGTACATGCAATAAGAATCTCCATCAGTTGTGGGATCCTGCTAAGAAATTGTATGTTGGCTCCACAGACCAACCATTGAGTTTCATCACTTGGTGACCATCGGTTCTTGAAACCCTAGATCACTAGGTGGAAAACCATCGAGTGGTCACCCCTTCCAAGAAAACCACCTATCCAAGGGATCCCAAGAGAGAAAATCATTGACCTATCACCTCTTGAAATCACCATCGGATGTCCCCACATGGTGATGACCATCATATGTCACTCATCTAGGGGAGCCATCGGTTGATGGCCTCTCAAGGTAGCTCATCTATGAGAGCCAAAACCCTAACTTACCCTAGAAGGGTGACACTACCAAACCAAGTACAACTAGGTGCCCATGGACCAACAAGCTCAATAATTACAGGAAAATATGTAAGAAACATAAAAAATGTGACAAATTACAAGATAAATCTCAGATATGGGTAAATTGTAGAAAAGTCCAAAACATGCACAAAATTGCATAACTTGCACAAATAGTGTCCAAACTGGACCAAAATTGAAACTTACGCTTGTCACATGATATCCAAACACCTATTATGGTTTTATTAAGGATTTAAGCACTAAATTATAATAATTAAGAATGTTCAACAATATAAGCAAGGTCAGGGGTCTTACACTTGATAAAGCTCAAACGTCGCTAATGACGTTCACTAGAGAGAAGCATGTAATATGAGTTGTGAAGCAAGGATTGGGAGTAATGATTGAAAAAAAAAGTCTATATTAGGGTTTCATAATCTTTCCTAGGGGTCTAGGGGCATGTATGTATAGGCTAGAGGGGGTGGTTAGGTTGAAGGCCCCAATTGATTTAATCCAGAAATGAAGGGACAATGGTTGAGTTTATCATAGTAGAAGAGAGGTAAATATGCTAGAAAGGTTAGTATGCAGTGACTTAATTTTGTAAGATGAAGCTCAAGAGAGAAAAATTAATGTCTTAGGTGAAGTAGAGATGGAAAAGATAGGAGTAAAAGATTAATCATTGTGAGTGAGAAAAGGAAGGTGGCACAAGGGTGATGATGAATCAATGTCATCCAACTAAAGACTGGTTGGTAGTAGAAAAGGCACATAACTAAAACCCAAGAAAGCTAGTATAATATGAGTAACTATCAGAACCAGTTCCCTTATAGCCAAACCAATTTACTTACTCCAATTGATTCTTAAATCTAAATAAATGATTATCTTTTTGTATTTCAGACAACCTATTTATGATTATCCAATTCAGCTGAAATTTTGTAGTTGATTCAATAAGGAATATGGAATATGAATCTCTCGCTAGTTTCTTTCAAGAACTATCCATAATGAATTTAAAAACTTGAAGGTAAAGGTTGTTATTATGATAAAATAACCCCCCTTAAGCATTTGTTAGTTTTAGTTCCTATTTCACTTATTTTACCAAATATACATGCACTGGAAAGGCCTTGTGGGTTTTCTACACTCAAAACTCCTTAGTTTACATAATTATATACTAAAAATATTGTGTAACTCAAAAACTCCTTACTTTGCAAAACTACTCTTAACTCCAACTGAGACCCTAATTTAGCTAATAAACCTAAAACCTCCTAATTATGAAAAAAAATTATAACCACTAGCCTTTTAAGGATCATAACCCATATCGTTAAGCGGTATATTTAAATTTGAGTATGTTACAAACAAACTGTACAACTTCGCTATTTTGTAGTCACATTTGATAAAAATAATTAAAGATTTACATGTCATCCAAAAGTAATATTTAGTTGGTGGCTCATAACAATATGTTGGTCAGTAACAACTGGATCACAAGAAGTTCACAAGGACCTTTTATTTTCTTATTGTTCTATAGAAATGACATAGACTTGAATCATACTTTTTTTCTCATATAATTTCACTAAAGCTATATGGGATATATACTCTCCACACTTATGAATCATCTTGACCTTAAACATGATGTCTTTCACTACATATTTGATAATAATGTTTCGTTAACTGGCACAGGTGTAATCATTGGCCCTGATATCGGCTTGTTGGACCATCTGTGGTGATAGAAATAACGCATATTTTAGTGGTGTGTATTGCAACACTCTCACCACTATCACTCACCGGATAAATGTGGTTAACCTCTCTTTCTTATCAGTGATGCTACCTCCAACGTGTAGGGAAAGGATCGGGATAGACCTTCTCAGTCAGGGAGGAGGCTAAGGAATGGGGAGGAGATGATGCTCTCACATTTGTAGTTATGTCCCAGGCTTCCGATGAAGATGTAGCTTGAGATGTTCATCTGACATTGCCGTCACCATGATAATGGTCATAGGTCCTGCTGATGTTTGGCTTGACTATTGTTCCCATCCACTCATTTGCTCATATGTTCATCAACCAGCCCACTCACTTATCTTGACAGTATTTGTATCCTGGGCATTAAATTATGATATATATTTTACGTATATGAATGTTTGCTTGCCGGTCCCATCCTTCCCGCATGAACTATCATCCCAGACCCGCACCTCTAGTGCCCTTTTGTCTTTATAAAATAGTTCACAACAATCACACGGGTTTTCATGGAATAATTAGCTGTTTTTATACTATTTCGATGTTTGATTGTAAGAGGGAAAAAAATAACGATGTGAAGTGCTACTGGCCGTACTAGGAGAATCTTGGTGTTACTTAATCTATAGGACTAAACTTACGGGACGCTCACACCTGCGCGTGAGTGGTTTCACGCGCTGGGAAACCAGCCACAGCCAGCAGGAAACAGCCACCACGTGGCAGACTATCATTGGGTCGATTTTTTACAATTCTGCAATATGCCAATAAATTTGTTTCGCTTATAACTTTTGAACTGTAATGAATTTTTTAACGAAACAAAAACCGTTGGTTTCGCTACAAAAAATGCAATCTAACAAACCTAATATTGACATATTTTTGAGATAAAAAAAATAAAAAAATGATATATGTAGGTAATTGACAACCAACTACGGTGCTCATAACCATAAATGGTTATTAACACCCAAAAATGGTAAATTGACGTCTAAATGACTACATCTAACAAGCCTGATATTGAAATATTTTTGAGAAAAAATATATAAAAATAATAAATATATGTTATTTGACAACCAATTATGGTGCCCATAAATAGTTATTGACACCCAAAAATGATTAGTCAATACACAAAATAGTTCGTTGACACCCAGAAGTATAAAGATGACACCCAAATAAGGTAATTGACGCCCAAAATAGTTCATTGACACCCAAAAGTTAAAAATGACGCCTAAATAAGGTAATTGACGCCCAACATGTCCATAAATGGCTAATGACACCCATAAATGGTCAATGACACCCAAATATAGTTATTTGATGCCTAAAATGGTTCACTGACACCTAAAATAATAATGACGCCAACAAATGGCTAATGACACCTATAAATGGCTAATGACACCCAAATATGGTTATTTGACGCCTAAAATGGTTATTTTACACCTAAAATTATAACGACACCCACAAATAGCTAATGACACCCATAAATGGCTAATGACACCACGCCTAAAATAGTTCACTGACACCTAAAATTATAACGACACCTATAAATGGGTAATGACATCCATAAATGTCTAATGACACCTAAATATGACACCCAAAATGGTTCATTGATACCCAGAAGTTTAAAATGACACTCAAATAAGGTATTGACACCCAAAACAACATAACGACATCCAAATAATCTGTTTGACACCTAAGACCACTTAATGACACCCAAAATGGTTCATTGACACCCAACAATGTAAATATGACGCTCAAATAAGATAATTGACGTCTAAAATGGCTCATTGATACCCAAAAGTTTAAAATGACACCCAAATAAGGTATTGACACTCAAAACAACATAACAACACCCAAACAGTCTGTTTGACACCTAAGACCACTTAATGACACCTAAAATGGTCAATTGACACCTAGAATTATAACGATGCCAATAAATGGCTAATGACACCTATAAATTGCTATTGACACCCAAAGACGGTTAATTGACGCCCAAAAGTGGTTCATTGGCATCCTAAGTAATCTATTTAATATAATTTTGATATTTTTTGTTAAAAATGTATCAATATTAGTCTTGTTGGAATGCATTTTTCATAACGAATACAATGGTTTTTGTTTCGTTAAAAAATTCATCACGATTCAATAGTTATAAGCAAAATAAATTTATTTGCATATTGGACAACCTCTACCAACTTATCCAATTAGAATTCGCCACATCAGTACCCCCAATCAGCCTTTTTCCCCCAAGAAACCACCCCTGCCCGCGCGTGAGGTGCGCTTGCACCCGCCCGCGCGTGACAGAACTATTTCCGTAATCTATATGTCTGCGTGTGGGTGAATGATAGCACAAGCAAGCTAGACCAGTGGAGGGAGTCATGGCACTTAGCTTTCAGATACAGCTAGCTAGCCCGGCAAACATTCCGTTGCAAAGTGGCGCGCGAGTCCATACACATTGGAGGAAGGACAGAAAGAGATGGGCAACGTGGGTGGGTGGGAAGCGTTGAAGGAAAGAAAAAGTGTGCAACTTGGTGTTCGACCCATCATGATCACGTAGTGTAGCCAAGTAGCCAACGAGCCTAAATGCAGCTGCTCAGAAGGGATGGGGGGATACATCTATTGCAAGTTGCTTAGGTAATGAATGAGATTAGGAAGCTGGAGTTTTCTGATCAAGACTCCCGTGGCCGCTATAAACCCAGCGTGAGTCGGTGACCATTTAGATTTGGGGGAGGATGCATGTGGACTGCCGTAGGCTATGCATCAAAAGGGTGCAGTGGTCCATCATCCATGAATCCGATCCACTGAAGGCCACCCGTGATTCGGGGTCCAATTGGGCAATCGATGATCGATCGAAGATGACGACGAGGAGCAACTGGATGACCATGCTGCAGAGATCTGCAGGGAGAAAACTGAAATCATGACCGAGACAATGGTGCAAACTGCAGGGCTTCAATTTCGGGCCTAGTGTAGCATGGGATTCGTGGGATCCATTATTGGGGTTGAGAGGCTGGGTATGTGTGAAGAGATCTGCTATAGGGACAACTTTCTTTCTTTATTTTGTTGTGTAACAAGCAAATGGACAAAAAGGGCCTCAAATCTAATCCAAATATCGTATTCCCACTATATGTGGATGACTACTAGTTTTTACTACGGATAACAAGTAATACGTCTGTAAGTCTAGTTATTACGTATAAGCAAAGATGATGGCAATACAAATATGGCTAATTGACACTGTTATATACACAACGGATAGAAAGAAGTACGGTACAGCATACGAAGAAGGAAAAGGAGGGGGTAGTTGGCTAGAAAGGTAGATCTAGTGGGAACACAGAAGTAGGGCAGACAAGGGGAAAAGGCAGACGAGGCAAAGCTCTCGGCTTTTACGGGAGTCGCGTTTCCCTAGTGCATGTGGCCCCATCTCCTTCGGTCCTCAATATCCAACGCAGGCCAGTGCTGCAGTGCATCAGAATGCATGAGCCGTCGTCTTCTATAATCCACGACCGGTGAAACCATGCATTACAAACAAGATAGTGCATCTGACTTATGAAAGGTCAGAATACCTTTTTTATTTAATATACTTCTATGTCCCTCACAAAATTTCATTCTAGTATTTGAATTTCATAATTCAATTCCCTAATTTCATCTGAGTTTTCTTTGAAATGCCTAAAATTTTCCTAATGTTTCGATGTTTCTCATCAACTTTTCCTCCGATCTTTCACAAGTCCCATCAAATTTCTCTACCACATTTCATATATATATATATATATATATATATATATATATATATATATATATATATATATATATATATATATATATATATATATAGTCAGGCTAGAATACACTCGAGTGTACAGACCGCACGGATACAATCCAGTTTTTTTACATATCAAGACTATTTTTTGCAAAATGTAAACCATTGATCTTCACAGTCAGACTATATATGTATGTATGTATGTATATATATATATATATATATATATATATATATATATATATATATATATATATATATATATATATATGGAACACATTACTTATGTGTACCAGTCATTTAAATGTCACATGTGGAGCATGTTAACAAAATCCAACCATATGGATTGATTCAACACTATATAGATTACATGTGTTTAAAAATTCATAATCATATCTCATATAGATCATGAGATAGAGCGACATATCATTCAACTATTTCTGCAATTTGTGCAACTTACCGTTGGTTAGAAAATGTGTGTATTCTTTCATTGGATGGTCTATGAATATCTGATAGTGGTCATTTTTTATACACGTCTTATCTAATGGGTATACATCACATCCATAAGGTGGGATTGTTCAATAGAATTTTACAATCATCACAAATGAAGACTGGTACACGTAAGCTACATGTACTTGGGTAGACAATTCTTTTTTTAGGAAAGGTAATGTTATATAATTAAAAAAACACATCAAGCAAGCGAAAACCTGCTTATGTGGAGTACCAACAGAGAGTTTAAGAAGAAAAAAACAGCAGCTGAAAGAAAAAACTGAAAAAAAAGCATAAGGATGCATAGTTCAGCTAGCTGGGGGAGGCACCCCTTAAGACAAACCTCCTATCAAAAATATAATGTTTTTGCATCCTAGGGATTTGCCTGATTTGAACAACCCTTGATTTAGAAAAGAAATCATAGAAGTTGTTGCACTAAGATGACCCCAGCCTCATCGTCCACCATAGCTTTAAGATCACAGAGAAAAGCTGCTTCAGATTCACCTTCTTCCGATTCATCCATTTTTCCTTCTGCTATTTTTCCTGCAGTTTAGTAAGGATGTGAAGATCGACATCTATTTGTGTTATAATAATTCTTGCCAATTTTTTGATGTTGTTGAAAGTTCTGTTGTTCCTTTCTTTCCAAAGGTTCCAGCAGATTGTGATGAAAAGATCGTTGCTTTTGAAATTTCTGTAATGTCTTGAAGGTGTTATTTGGATGGGGAAAATGGCTTCCTGGAGATCAGGAAGGCAATTTCGCATGAAGTGTGAAAAGATTGCTTGAGAGAAAGTGTATTTAAAGAAGATGTGGCTAACCGAATCACTATTTTTTTCACAGAGGGCACATCTAAAAGGTCCAATGAAACCATTTTTTGTGATGTTTTCACCTGTAAGAAGTTTATTATGTAAAAGAAGCCATAAGAAAGTTTTGTATTTTTGTGCCCATTTTTGTTTCCAAAGCTTAGTTGAAGATGGGGAGATACCTCTGAAAGAGAGAAAGTTGTAAGCTAGTTTGACCGAATACTCTTTCCCCCATTTCCAAGAGATGTTATTTGAGGTGTTGTTTTCCAAAGAACTAGAGAGATTTTTGAATTCATTTTGACTTACCTGGGAAAGGATACATCTTTTGAATGAGTTTGATCTGTTACTAGTGATGAACGAAAGGGCTTTATCAATTTTTAGGTTGAGGAGTTTTTTTGGAATAGACCAAGATGTTTTGAGATTTAAAACAGAGTTGTTTTCATACCATGGATCAGACCAGAAGGAGATGTTTTTGTGAGAATGGGGAGGAGTAATTAAGATTTGTGAAATCGTTTTTATATTTTTATTGATCAATTTCCAGAGTGGGGAAGCTGATTTCCGCTGGATTTGGTGCCAAGGAGGTGAGTTATGGTAGTATTTGTTAGTGATGAGATTTTTCCAGATTTTCTTTTTATTTTGGGTAAGACAGTCAATGATTTTGGCAATGAGGCAGAGAGAGTGTGTTTCAATGTTTATAATTCCCCAACCTCCTTGATCAAGTGGAGCTGAAATCATTTTCCAATTAACTAGATGATAGTGTTTCCCAGGTTTATCTAGTTTTTGGACATTGTTCCAAAGGAAATTTCTTCGGATTTTGTCTAGTATGGATTTAGTTTTTGAGGGTAAGGGTATGCAGCTTAAGAAGTGGGGTGTTATAGGTGTGATGACACTATTTAGTAGGGTGAGCCTCCCCGAGAGATTTAGGAAGTTGTTTTCCCAGCTGGTGAGTTTAATGTTTATTTTTGAAATTATGGGTTTCCAAATAGCATTGGAAATGTTATATGGGGTGATGGGGAGCCCCAGGTACTTGATCGGGAAGGGTAGACAATTCTTTTAGCATATATATATATATATATATATATATATATATATATATATATATATATATATATATATATATATCGTGTGTGTGCGTGTGTGTATGTGTATGTATATGTATATATAAAAATTTATATGTATATGCATATATTTATACACACACACACACACTCATATATATATATATATATATAGTGAAAAATCAAAATGATGAAAGATTCTCCTTTTGTATAGGGTTTTTCTTATCAATAGAAGGGTAGCCCCCTCTCCTATATATAGGATAAGGGAGAAGCATATAGACTCAAGACAAACTTTAATGGTCCAAGACACAACTAGGCTCATATTACAAATAGATTAAAACAATTTAGCTAAATAGACTCTCTAACACTTCCTATAACATCCTAAGATTTGAGGCCTAGGATATTTTGATCTTAAAAAGGAATGATTGGACTACCCATATCATCAAGGTGCTCCTCCATTTTAGGGAGCCCATCACTAAAGAACTTTGTGATCAAGCATTCTCAACCCAGAGTAGTACTAAGATGGGTGACTAGTTGGGAAGTTAATCTTGGTTTGTGTGTGAGTGAAGATAAAGCACACAGTTAAGGCTAATGGTGGTCTGTGGATTCAGTCATCATTTTTAAAACTCTACTAGAGCCTTGGGTAGTGAGCTGGAGTTTTACAAATTATATCAGATTCAAAACCCCCATAGTAGGTCGGGCTTACATAGATGTGACATGCCAATCTTGACCCATGTGGTCCAAGCATGTTGGAAAATACTGTCTATGCTGATGTGGCCACCCTTACGCTCGTATTCTATGATTGAGAGTTGGGTGTTCATGGGCCATTCTAGGTCTGTACTGAAATAGGGAAATATTATGAGGCCATAAAATTGAACCTTGACGAGGACTTCAAGAGTCTAAGTGGGAAAGATTATAACGTCCCAGGATTTTAGGCCTCGGATAAAATGATCTCTACCCATATCACTAAGATGTACCTCCTTATCAGGAAGCCCATCCCTAAAGAACTCTACGGTTAAGCGTGCTTAGTCCAAAGTAGTACTCAGATGGGTAACCAGTCAGGAAGTTTATCATGGCTTGCGCGTGAGTGAGAACAAAGCACAGTTCAAGCTAGTAGTGGTCTGTGTAGCTAGTCATCATTCCTAAAATTATACTAGAGCCTTGGGAAGTGGGTCCAGCCTGGGTGTGCATGGTCACACCTTAGATAAAATGATCTCTACCCATATCATTAAGGTGCACCTTCTTATCTGGGAGCCCATCCCTAAAGAACTCCATGCTAAAGCGTGAGCCCATCCCTATGGAACTCCATGCTAAAGCATGCTCAGCCCAAGTAGTACTCGCATGGGTATCCAATCAGGAAGTTTATCATGGCTTGTGCGTGAATGAGAGTAAAGCGCAGTTCATACTAGTGGTGGTCTGTGGATCTAGTCGGCATTCTTAAAATTCTACTAGAGTCTTGGAAAGTGAACCCAACCTGATATATTGATCTCTACCCATATCACCAAGGTGAACCTCTTTTTTAGGGAGCCCATCACTAAAGAACTATGTGGTTAAGCATGCTTAGCCCAGAGTAGTATTAGGATGGGTGACCAATCAAGAAGTTTATCCTGACTTGTACTTGAGTGAGGATAAAACTCACAGTTAAGACTAGTGGTGGTCAGTGGGGCTAGTAGTCATTTCTAAAACTCTACTGGATCCTTGGTAGTGGGCCTGGCCTGGGTGTACATGGTCATATTGGGTCTGCACTAAAATGAGAAAATATTATGAGGCCATATAGTTGAGCCTTGATGAGGAGGTAAAGAGTCTAAGTGGGGGAGATTGTAATATCCTAGGATTTGAGGCCTCAAATATAATGATCTTAATAGGGATGTTTGGACTACCTATATCACCAAGGTGCTCCTCCTTTTCAAGGAGCCCATCACTAAAGAACTATGTGGTTAATAAGTGTGCTCATCCTAGAATAGTACTAGGATGGGTGACCAATCAGGAAGTTTATCTTGGCTTATACGTGAGTAAGAACAAAGTGTGCAGTTAAGGCTAGTGGTGGTCTGTGAGGCTATTAGTCATTCTCGAAACTCTACTAAAGACTTGGGAATTGGGCCCGACCATTTGCAAATGGCATCAGAGCCATAACCCCTCTAGTAGATGGGGCCCACATGAGCATGTGGCAAGCCAGTCTTGAGCCCTACGGTCTATGCATGTTGGAAAGGGTTGTCCATGGTGATGTAGCTACCCTTGTGCTAGTATTTTGTGATTGGGAGTTGGGTGTCCATGAGACAAAATTCGTGATTGGAAGTTGGATGTACACGGGCCATTCTGGGCCTGCACTAAAATGGGAAATTATTATGAGGCCATATAGTTGAGCCTTGACGAGGATGTCACGAGTCTAAGTGGGGGAGGTTGTAACATCTTAGGATTTGAGGTATCAGATATAATGATCTAAAAGGAATTATTAGACTACCCATATCACCAAGGAGTACCTCCTTTTCAGGGAGCCCATCAATAAAGAACTATGTGGTTAAGTGTGCTCAGCCCAGAATAATACTAACATAGGTGACTAGTTGAGAAGTTTATTATGGCATTCACGTGAGTGAGGACAAAGAGTGTAGTTACGACTAATGGTGATCTTTGGGGCTAGTCATCATTCATGAAACTATACTAGTACCTTGGGCAATGTAACCAAGTTTTACTCTTTCCCTCAAGTTGGAGCTTGGGAGAATCCCAAGTCAATTTGTAGATAGACATACAAACTACATCAAAATAACAAAAGACAAACCAACCTTGTACAAGAATGTTTCTCTCCCTCAATCTTATAATCTATCACTCTTTTACTTCCCCTCAAGAAAATAATCTCAAAGTCATCAGGAGGACATGTAGAAGGAGATTCTTGATCACTATGAAGTGGCCTCTGGAGAAAAAGTAAACAACAACATGTAGGCACCATGGTCTTCATCTCAGTCACCATCATCATCAGATAGACCAGAGAGTTTAGGAACATAAGAAGCAATAGATAACGTGAATTCAAGGCATGGACAAGAGAAGAGTCAATATTCTCAAGGCATGAACAAGCTAAAGAGTGTTGGAACACAATCATAGCAAGTAGAAGACATAGCCAGATAAAAGACTAGTGTCTAAAGTAAAAAAGTAGTAAAAAGACTCCAAGATGAATAGAAGTAGTAGCAAAGCATGAAGCTCCATCATACATATGTAAGACACTAAAGGTAACCATCATCTCATCGTATAATTTTCATTCTTGTAGCTGAAATCAAAGTCTAGAGAATGTTGGGTCGCAGTCACAACAGAGGCGTGTAAGGCACATACAAAGTGTAAATGTGCAAACACAACACACACAACAGTAATGCAATCACACAAATCAGCAAGTAAAATATGATAATCATAGCATAAGTAGCAAGAATGATGTCTCCTGATAGCAAAGCAATCAACAAATAGTAGAAGTGAAGTAGACACTCCATAGTAGAAATCGAGATGATAATAAATAAGCAATAATAACAGCAAAAAGATCCACGTAGTAGCAAAAAATAGTATCCAACATGGCATGGAGAGTCCATATAATAGTAAAAGGATCCACACAAAAGCAAAAGGAACACCACACGATAGCAGAAGGATCCACGTAGTAGTGGAAAAAGTAGCATGAAGAGCCATATAGTAGTAGTACTGGGATCTTCTCCTTCTCTACTCGATTTCATCTCTTCCCTCTAATCGTCATCCTCTATTCTCCACCTCACACCAACCACGAAAAGAGTCAAGAGAGTGGTTAGGGGTGGAGAATCAAAAAATGGTAGATGTAATGATTATGTAAGAAAATAAGTAGAGGAAGTAACCGACAACTCCAGTAAATATATAACATGACCCGATTACATAGATCCAGTAGAAAAAAATGGATCTTTTATGACTCGAAAAGGAGATATATCCGGCCCTTAGGCCGACAAGTATGGGGGTGTGGGGGAGGATCTCCCATAAAAAATAGATTAGGTCAAAAATCATAGGATTCGATTATCACTAGGTGCAATATGTATATGGGGGTAGTACAAATATTGAGGATCTAGGAAATAGGTATGTAGGGCTTGGGGTTAAAGAACAAAAAACTCTAAAATTGTATAAAAAGGACGATAAGTGATGTTGGTAAAGATAAAGAAGGGACTCACAGTGTATAGAAACTTCCTTCATGTAATAAAATAATTATAGATGATGTAGAATGCCTAGATGTAGTAATAGTATAAGGTGATACACTATGTCGGTAAAGGGACATGCCATGTCGATGCAACAATAGAAGTCGTCAGTGAAGGGTGACAATTGTTAGTTGACAAAACTTGAGGTAGAATTGAGGCAGAATGTAAGTGACATGTCGTGTCAAAGTGCAAACACATCATGTAATAAAACAACAGGCTGTGTTGACAAGCATATTATAGGAGAGAAGTCACGAACAAAAATGAACATTTCCTACACACCGTTTCAAGAAGCAACATATCCTGCTAATGACAAACATCAGAAGAAACAAATCCCAGAGACAACAACAAAAGATGTATTAATCTTTCTAGATCTCCACCATATCAATATAGGGGTGATATGTCCCCAAAATCACCAGAAATGGGAGATCTTTATCCAAGATTTGGGATTAGATCTGAATAGATGCATATATGACAAAGGCAGTGTAGATTTATAGATATGTAGATGGTGGTGTTGTATATCTGCAAAGGTTAGATGACAATAATGTATATCGATAGCAGAGTAGATGAAGGTGTAAAATAGGATAGATATGATAGATCTAAAGAAAATAAATCATGGCGGTGGCATGGAAGCCCATGTAGATCTATAACAACAACTTCAAAGTAGATACTTTCATTGTTGAAGATGGAGACAGATCCAAGAAAAAGTAAGGATGGGAAACCCCTACAGGCAACCAGCCAACACCTAGGGGCGAAATCTACCCCCAATGGGAGGCTTCTCTCCATTGAAATCTCTCTAAATCTCTTAAGGTTTGGGGGGGCACAAGAATGATGCACTAATACCATGTTGAAAATTGAAATGATGGGGGACTCCCCCTTTATGTAGAGTTTTTCTTATCGAGGTAAGAATAATTAATAGAAGGAGAGGAAGGCCTAAATTAACATGGGAAGAGCTTATAAAGAGAGATTTTGAATGTCTACATCTCAACTAGAATATGACCCGTGATAGAGATGAATGGAAAAGAAGGATCCATGTATTCGACCCCAACATAGTTGGGATTGAGGCTTAGTTGATGATGATGATGATGATAGAGCGACAGCCCCCCTCTCCTATATGTAGAATAAGGGAGAAGCATACAGACTCAAGACAAACCTTGATAGGCCAATACACAAGTAGGACCATATTACAAATAGACTAAAACAATTTAACTAAATAGAGTCTCTAATATATATATATATATATATATAGAGAGAGAGAGAGAGAGAGTCAGGCTAGAATACACTTGAGTATATTCGGAGCAGAATACACTCCAAGTAGTTTTTCATGATGCAATATTTTTTTTCAAAAATGTAATCCATTGATCTTCTTAATCATCTTGTGAATAACTCATATAAAAAATTTGAGCACATTTGGACATTTATAGGTCATGTTATAAATACCGCAAAAATTATGCATTTCAAATTAGTTTTGTGGGTCGATTTTTTTGCCCTCGGATGAGTGTCTTACACTCATCTAAATGGGGTCAAAATTTGTATGTAGCCTAATTATAGTATGACAATGAAGATCAATGGTTTAAATCTTGTAAAAAATAGTTTTGATATGCAAACACACTTGAGTGTATCCGTGTGATCTATACACTCGAGTGTATTCTAGTCTGACTCTCTTGAGCGTACCCATAGTTCATACTTAGTCTTTACAAGTTATGTTTTATTTGCATGATGCTTATGTAGTTGGATGTAAGGAACTGTAGTTGAACCTATTGTACCTAAAGAATAGTTTTGACTTAATAAGATGGATCCTTTAGGGGGTGGTGAATAAGTTGTTTTCTTATATGTGGATGTTTTAATTTTGAGGATGAAATCCCTTTAATGGGTAGTGTGTTGTAACATACTAGATTTCAGACCCTACCCCGGAAGTTGACATTTTGGACTTAGCCAAACAAGGTTGAAGGTTAGACCTAAATAGATGTTTAGTATGATACTAATGAGCTAAATACATAAATTTATCACCCTAATGTAGCCTAATATTTTCACATTAGTCTTATGTTAATATTAGATACATAAAATATGCTGCATAACTCATTTTGGTGGTAATATGAAGATATGGAACTTAATTGGATGAATAATTTAGATAATGGGTTGTTAATGGGCCATATGACATATCACATAAAAACAAGTTTCAAATTTTGGAAACAAACTTCAAATTTATAATCTACATATCAAAATTAGCCTACATGTCAAATTTCATCTAATTTGGACAACCTTGAAATATTAGCTTAAGGAGAGAGAAAATGAGTAAAAGGCATTAATAATGAATAATGTGATTATATAACTTAAAAATATGGAAATAATGTCAAATTTTTATTCAACCCATTAAACATAACTTGTGGATGAAGTTTCACCAAATTTGGATGTTATTTGTGCAAGTTATGCAATTTCAGGTACATTTTGGACTTTTCTACAATTTACCCAATTGGGAGGTCTTCCTTGCAAATTATCACATGAACTATAATCCTTAGATATTCCTTTACCATTTTTGAGATTTTGAACCATGGGGAACCTAGTTTCACCTTGGTTTTAAGGTGTTTCTCTCCAAGGGCATTTTAGGGATTACCCTCTTTATAAATGAGCTTATCTTTAAAAGCTATCAACCAATGGGGTTATTTCTTTGATCGGAGGACGGTAGGGATGGCCTAGAAGTCTCCATGGGCATTTACAACTGCCATTTGTTATTGAAGAAGCCTCTATGAGCTTTCCTCTTGCATGGCCATGAAATCCCTAGGCTAAGGGCACATGGAAAGCTCCATGGACACCTCATGCTTGACTTCTTCCTTATCCATAAAGGCTTGCATGTCCATGGGCACCCTTAGCATTGGACACATGGAAAGTAACTTGATACCTTGTGCTTGACTTATTCCTTATTCATAAAGGCTTGCATATCCACGGACACCCTTATACATGACACATGGAAAGTCTCATAGACACCTCATACTTGACCTCATATCTACCCCTTCCCAACTCCCAATTCAAAAATTCTTGCTCTCTTTATCTTTCCTTCAGCTTAGAGCATCGTTCCTACTCTATTTGTCCATGAAGGTTCTGTCTCAAGGTAAAAGAGAGTGCTTACCTTGGTGAATAAGGCTCCTAGGGTTACAAATATGCTCTATTTAGGGTTTTTAAAGCTCCTCCTTGGTGATTTCGACCAAAACTAGTAAGTATCCTCCTTTTCTTTCATATTTTCATGTTGTTAGACTTCCTTCCACCTTCCTCCAGGTTGGAACCCTAGTCTTCCATGGTGAAACCCCACCTTGAGTCCTTAAAGCGCTCCATCTCCATGTTCTTTTGTTAGGGTTTTTCACCTCTAAAGTGGAGAAGGTGCTTCTTGCTCATGATAGGAGCTTTGTTGGAGAAACCAGCCTCGCCAAGCTTGGGAACCTTAAATATTAGGCATGTCCACCTTCCCTTGAGGTTCTTTGAAGGCCTAGAATTGGATCTAGGACTAACTTGGACTGTTTAGACTCTGGAGTTGAGGTATGTTTGCAGACGCGATTATTCATATTGAGCAATTTCTCTCTCTTATTGTATGTTTGCAGACCCAATTATTCATATTGAGAAATTTCTCTCTCTTATTGAATGTTTGCAGACCCCAATTATTCATATTGAGCAATTTCTCTCTCTTATTATATGTTTACAGACATGATTATTCATATTGAGCAATTTCTCTCTCTTATTGTATGTTTGCAGACTCAATTATTCATATTGAGCAATTTCTCTCTCTTATTGTATGTTTGCAGACCTGATTATTCATATTGAGAAATTTCTCTCTCTTATTGTATGTTTGCAGACATGATTATTCATATTGAGAAATTTCTCTCTCTTATTGTATGTTTGAATCCCCGATTATTCTTTTGAGCAATTAACCTATATTTATTCTTTGTCTTGGTCATATGGACATTGGCCTACACATTATGTCCTATCTTTTGATATCATGGTGAACTTCCTTATTTGCTGTGATCTTGGATATTCTCTTGGACTCTTATCTTGTGCTTTGGTTCATGATGCACTTATTGTTGATATGTGCCCACTTTGATGTGGATGTTTATTTTGATGATATGTGGTATCTTGTGCCCACTTGCATGTGGATGTATGTGTTGTCCATTGTATGATATGGCAACATTATATAATTATGAGCATACCTTCTACTTACCTCTACATTTTACATGGTATGTGATTCAGTAGCACTAGAGTAGTGTAATTACATTGGTTTTGTGTAATATGGCAACATTGTGATATTGTTGGGATGGAGGATGTATGATTCCCCATACCCAAGTTTGCAAGATGTATGATTCTTGGCCCACATTCATAAATTGGGAGTTTGGTTAATGTACTATTCTCTATCAGATGTGTGACGACTACTATCAACCGACAGCCAAATCGTCATAGTAATTATGTGGAATAAACATTAACTGTGGATTAACCAAAAATCACTAAAAATTAAAACCATTTTGCAAAGAGATCCATTTCCAGGAAACTTCTTAAGAAAAGAACCAAAGTAATATATACATCATGGTTCACATTGTACATTCATTATACCATCTCATCTTGAGGATAACCTATATCAGTTGTTTTTTCAAAACATATACATAAGCAACGTAAAACCTCGAGGCATACAAGCCAAAATCTCATATCGTTTATAAAACCATTACGTACTAACTCCAAGGACCTGAGAATACAGGGATGACACATAGGACTTCTATCTACTAGACATGACAGACAATACACTCAACTTGAGTTGTTACTACTACCCCTGATGATGTTGTTCTCCCTCTATAATGCGGTCTCTACCTCCTCGTCCGCATACACGTAAAAATGTTGGGGACCAATAGGGTGAGACACAAGTCCCAACGAGAGATATAACTCTCTGCCAACAATGTTATTATCATAGGTAAATAGTATACAACTGAGCAGAGGTTCTTTTATATTAATAAGTAAGATTAATCATTGTTGGTAAGTAGATTAGAACATTCTCTTCTTTTAAAGCATTGCAACTGTCTATGATAGAGCAGTAAATCATCTATTCACTTTATAAGGAATATGAAGGACATATATATCGTTTACCCATCATACTATACCAACATCTCAATCTTATCCTGTGATAATACTATCATGGTATGATATCAATGAATCATTCTCATTTCTAGTTGTTGGCCTCAGCCAATCCGCTAGCCAGGCATTGATTTCTACCAATCATGTGAATATACATCATCATGTTTCGGCCAGGTATTAGTTTATACCAATCTTGTGAATATACATTATCATGTTCCGACCAAGTATTGGTTTATACCAATCCTATGAATATACATCATCATGTTTTGGCCAGGTATTGGTTTATACCAATTCTATGAATATACATCATCATGTTCCGGTTAGGTATTGGTTTATACCAATCATGTGAAATACATTATATTGCCAAGGATTTACGTAGCAGTTGGGATACCTTTATGTTTCCCTTTCACTTTCATTATGGGATATCAATCCCTTAAACTCATCATTGAATACCACATCACCTTACTAGGCATTATACCTTGGCTAGGTCATCATACCCATTCACAACCTTTATGTGATACAAGTAATCCTCATAGCTCATTTGGCATATTCAAAACACTATATCCCTCATTTGGCTATAACCATAAAGCATGTATAACCAATATTTCATTATTACCATTATAACCTTTAATTAATATTATTATGTTACATGGTTTCCATTTTCTTAGTTTATTTAGAACATTGCCATCTCTTACAACAATCTCTAAATCACGAGACTTGTATAAACATCTTGTCTCCTCTCACTAGGCAACAACCATCACTAGGTCATAAGACCTATATAAACATTATACTTGTTGTGTAAGTATCTCACATAGCATACAAGTCCCATTTAATCTGTATTATATCAAACATCATAGCTTATACTGAGCTATGCTCATTATTTCATGATACCAGCCCGGTTAGTATTTCATGATAACATCGATATCAAATACATATCATCACTATGCAATACAAGAGAAATACAACCTTCCCATTATTAGGGTTAGGGTTTCCCTTTCTTACCGATTAGGGTTTCAAGTGCATACCATCACCCATTATTAGGGTTAGGGTTTCTCTTTTAAGCTGATTAGGGTTTCAAGTATATATCAACAAGAATCAAAACCCTAATTCATACTCCACACATATTAGGAGTATCAATGTAGGCTCATTACATGATTATTCTATAAGTATCAGTTTCTCTCTCATCCTCACCAAGATGTTGATTACATCATACTTTATTGAATTGGCTCAACTCTCTCTTCAAGGTACACTAGCTTATACTTATCAAAATGCACTAAACGCTTTACATCTTAATGTATCACTTGACAATACACACTTCATGTGTTACTCTATCAAGTACCTTGGATTGAGATGCTCCCACCATATCGGGCATAGAAGTATGTATGTACTTGACACCATTTCGTGCTTCCATATCGTGTTTGATGTATATCCTTATCACCATATCATTCTCCCATATCGTGTTTGATGTGTATCCTCATCACCATATCGTGCTCCCATATCGGGTTGCCTCATCATTAGGGTTTGCATATCGGGTTAGACCCTTATGCTCATATCCCTTCACACCTTCATGGTATTGGTTTACCCTTCACCATAGGTTAATTGATAGGCTAAATATTAGGTTAGTCTAAACCAACTCAAGTGTACAAACCAATAAGGGTTTGGGGTTCCAATGTATATCGGGTTTCACATTACCATGTTGGGTTTCAACACCATATCGGGTTAGAGTATATACTTGACACCATATCGTATATAAGGTGAAATCTTGACCCCATATCATGCTCAAGGTTTACGTATGTATTACTCATATCTCCCACGAAGTATAACTCATCACTATTCGTGCCTGAGGTGGGCACTTAGATCACTCATATCGGGTTGCTCATAATTTAGGGTTTGTCATCTTAGGTTAGAAACACTTAGCACCATATCGTGCATAAGGTGTATGTTTCACACCATATCGTGTATAAGGTGTGCACTTCATAATCATATCATTCATAAGATATATGCTTCATTATTGTATCGTGCTAGTGGTGTATTCACCTCACCATATCAGTTTAGAGGTGCTTCAACCCGATATCAGGTTGAACCATGATGATGTCATCATCATCAACCTCTAGACTCTTATTCTTACTATTCTAGTTCATGGAAAACAGTACTACACAACTTTTAGAACTAATAGGATCATCAATTTATCAATTATTTAGGATAATTCGAAATTGAAAGTAGATCAACAAGGATAGCATAATTGAAGGTGAATAATAACATAATTAGGTTCAAGTTATATAACCCGCCTCAAGAACAACTTCAAAGCTCCAAGCTCCAAGCTCCAAAGCTTCATGTTCCCAAGTTTGAAGATGAGATTCACAACTTCCTCTATGGCAAAGAATCAAAATGGATAAGTATTTAGTGAAGAAGAAAAGAAAGGAAGATCTCAACCCTAGATCCATGCTTTACTCCAAGGTTGAAGATGATCATGGCCTCACCTTAAGTTTAAGACTTGAGCTCCTTCTTGCTCCTTAGCACTATGCATGATACCTCACCACTCATGCACGATATCCCTTTACTTGTGGCCGATATCACTCCACTTCTGGCCGATATCACTTCACTATGGCCGATATCACCTTGTTATGGCCGATATCACTTCACTATGGTCGATATCACCTTGCTATGGCCAATATCACCTTGCTATGGACAATATCAAGGCTTTTTGCATGATACCCCTTCACCTATGCATAATACCAAGACACTATGCATGATATCGAAGAGAAAGAGGGTGGTAAGATTTGAAAATTTTCACTAGTAAATGAAAGGAATGGTATATATAGTTGAGGATCATGAAAAAGTGTGTATATGAGGTGTCATCACTTTAAGCTACTAGGTGCCACATGTCCATGCATGGTTGACACGTGTAAATGCATGAAATCATATTTATCTTGACATGAAAAACACTTGAGGATAATCTAGAGATAAAATTTCAGCCATCACTTATCTTGTTGGATAAGATATTTCAACTCAATCACCACTTTATTCATAACTCGATACAAATTTTCTAAGGAAGTTGTAACCCGATACACTTCACTTCCTTGAGGTTGCATAGCCCATCATGGATTAGTCCAAGAGTGCACAAACCGATATGATACTCCCTCTATGGCTCCTTGGCCGATAGGCACTCTCATATGAACTCTACAACCCGATTCAACTCAAATTAGGGTTTCACATTCAACCCTTTCTTGGTCTTTTCATCACAAAGAGTACCATCACTCAAATATGATTCAAACATGGTGTATCCTTCTTTATATATCCTATATATGATACTAAGAGGGAGTAGAGACACTCTAGAGGTGGTAATTTTCATATCAACCCTACAGTTTGGGTAAATTACAATTTGTACCAAAATTGGTGCACAAGGCACTAGCCTTTTTTAAACAAGTTCAAACTTGGAATTTAGGATTTCCACAAGCCACCACTTAGCATCATTCTCTCACTTATGATTATAAAACACTTAAGGAACGTTCAACCAGTGACATATTGCAATATGACCCCTCTTCTTGGATAAATTGTATTTTGGTCCAAAACAAGGGAACATTGTTCAAACATTATTCAAATAGGACCAAACTTGAAACATAAGTTTATCACACGATAATAAAATACTATAGAGGATTATATTAAAGTTATAAGCAAATTATTTAAGCCAAACAAATAGGGTTAGCCCTAAACCCAGGTCATGGATGTTATAAGATGCAAGATGTATGATTTTTTGGTCGCCATGTCTTTATATTGTTCTAGGGATATGTTTATCTCACATGCATGTAGGTTGATTATTCTAGGGTGTGTGCCCGACTTTCTCTATAGGTGCTATAGTGGAACAACTTTATTGTTTTATCTATGGCAAGTTTCTCTTTTATTGTTTTTCTCTTCCTTTTATGCCATGTTTGGGTAGTCCTTGTCTTTTCTATGGGAAGCCTTTTATATTTGTTGTCCCTTTATTTCATAATATTGCTCAAATTTCCTATTTAGTATGCACATACCAGCCTTTACTGATATTTCCTTTTCTTCTCCTTCTTGTGGGGTATGATTCCATCCCCATGTTTAGATCAAGGAGAGGATAAGCAAGGTGGAATTGGACAACAACCTTTGTAGCTGAGATTTTGGGAGACTTGAAAGAGGTGGTTAGAGGATTCTCATCTAGATCCTTATAGTTTCTTTTGTAACTCACCCATGTGTGGTGTAGTGATGTATATTGATATCAAGCTTTGTAATAGTTAGATAACTTCTCTTCCACTACTACTTATTGTGTTATGATACATACATGTTGAATGAATTGGTTATCATCCCTTGTTGAAAACTTTTATGTGGTGTTTGGTTCAAGGGATGTTACCTTTTTATTTCTAATAGGGAGTGGTTCCCCTCTGAGATCACACTCCTTACAGCATGGTATTAGAGCCACTAGCAGTTAGTTATCTAACTATTCAATCTTGTCTCCCTTAGGATGTTTACCTTTTTTCATAGGTTTCTTATACCTAATATCCTTGCCTTGTGCAGAAAAAAACCCTCATGGCGGGATATAACTCGACTCTTGATAACATGTATAGCTATGAGACACCCCAGAACCCTAGGTTTGGGAAGCCAAGGATGGATCCTCCCTTTACCGCACTAGTGACTCAAGATGGAACGTTAGTAGGTTAGGAGACCCCAACCTCTACTAGTACGGGCGTAGTCATCTTTCTAGAGCAAGAGTTGGCCATATTGTGACCACATTTTGCTACCATCATGGTAGGAAAGATGAAAGACTCGTATGTACCTAAAAATCCTAAGGAGTTGTCAATCATGGAGTTCATAAAGATGCAACTACCCTCCTTCAAGGGTGAAGGTGAAATAGAGATGGTCGACAAAGCTGATGATTGTGTGTTGACCAGAGAGAGGACTTTTGATGGTATGGCATGTCCTCCACACCAGAAGGTTAGGTTTGCTTCATATGTCTTGGAAGGACCAACAAGAGTTTGATGGAATGGAATTGCAAGGACTAGAGACATCTCAGTCATGTCTTGGGTGGAGTTCTTAGCTCTCTTTCATGGGAAGTATGCATTGCTGCTTTGAAGAAGAAGGAATTTGAGTTCTATAGTTTGAGGCAAGAACCCATGTTTGTTTCTAACTATGTGCAAAAGTTTATCTTGCTTGAGAGATATGCTAAAGGTTTACGTAAAGTTATAAGCACAAGCACACATCTTCCTTTCCCCTATTTTTCGTCTAAAAAGGTGAAGCAAATAATCATCACCGGAGAAAAATCAAGTCTGGGTGACACGCTTCCCAAATAAAAAATTCCATACCCCACAAAGGGGTGTACCATCAAAAGATGTCAAAGGTGCGCACACACAAAAAAAATGTGACCAATGTAGCTACAACTCCACAAATTTATATCCTGAGTCGAATAGAGGAGGGATCACCAAATTCCTCAGACCCCCCTTCGTCCCGTTCTTATGCAACAACTTATAAAAAAATAAAAAATGAGAGTGTCAAAGCAAAACTAAGATGAAACCTATTTTTCTAAAAAATCTTGATTTAGAAGAAAGATATGATAATTGTTTTGTTTGGGAATACAGAACTTTGTACTATGTGGTTCTAGGAGATTGGATCACTTGGCAAGAATTTGGAGGTAAGGATTATAGTGATGTTACAAGGGTGAGGAATGACATGTTGCAAGTATAAAACGAACTTTATTTGTAATTTAGTTTGCTTGGGACGAGCAAATATTCAAGTCCAGGGTATTTTGATAAATGCATGTTCACCTATCTTTTTGCATATTTTTCATAGTTCTTTTCATTAGAACTTATCTCTTTTTCAGTAATTTCGAGGACAATTTCCAATTTACCCACATTTTGATTTATTATGTAAATACTTAACTCTTTTCTCAATTTTTGTAGGTTTTTCCTCAAAAGCTAAAGTAACCTATCGATCTCACGAGATGGTCATCTCATAGCTCCAAAAACTCATTTTACATCCATGAAGCCCAAACCGTAGATACAGACAACCACTTGGTCCTCAGCTCAGCCTACTACTTCAAACATCCCAGACATGCATCTCACTTCTTTGAGACAACCGTGTCATCATTCCAACCAAGCATCCAGACTAGACCAGGTAGTCATCTCATAACCCTAGCAAGTCAAACATTTAATCTGCCATTCATGCTAGGGTTTTCACCCTAAATTTGCACATGGCGGGGCGATACAGGCATTCTGCATCATCTGGACACTCGTTTTCAAATATTAATTCGAGACCAAGAATGCAACCAAACGGAACTGCCACCATCTCCTTAGGGTTTTGTACTGATGCTTCTAAAGTCATGCCACATCATCGTCAGATGACTGTCTTGGCTAGCGAGACGGTTGTTTCATAGCTCACAGTCAATGTTTTTCAACAACCTCCACACCACTTATTCCTCCCCCCTTTTAGGGTTTTCCACCCCTCCTCTCCCTATTAAAGGAGTGGGGACTCCACTAAGAAAGAGGTCCTCATTTTGTGTAGTCGCATTTTATTTTGAAAGTCTGCCAATTTAATTCTTAGTTGTAATCTTTACATTCAGCAATAAAATTTGGTTCTTTGTTCTAGACTTGGATCTCACCTTTAGCTCTTGTTCTTATTCTAAGTTCTTTCTCTTGGAGCAGGGGATGAAGAGAGCAAGCCATTTAGATTTCACCACCTTTGGTCTCCTCATAGATTCTGGTCCTTGTGGTCTATGGCTTCCTACCTTCTTCTCCTTATTTCTCTATTCCTCACTATGACTAGTGAGTGGTTCCCTTATTGAGGTGAGGGGAGTATCCCCTTAACCATGAGTTGATCGGATTAGGTTTTACATAATTTTTTAGATGGATGGTTTTCGGTTTAGAAATTACTGATTCAAACAAAGTAATTAATCATTTTTATCGTGATTTAATCATGGCAGATGCAACCGTGGAAATTGGGATTTAGAATGCCTAAACTGATTTCATGATGATTTGTATGTGACCACAGAAAGATCCATTTTTAGATGAAGAACTACGATGTGCAAACACCATGACCAATGGGTTCATGTGGAGTTCCTCTCTTTCATTTTATTTATGAGTGATTCGCATACCTGCTTCTATCTTACTTGTCGCGTATCTCTTGATCTTGTTTAAATTTGGCTAAGGTGGTGAAACCCCTGAGCCTCGATACTTTCCCTTCTTATTAAACTATTCTTCTAACACTATTTATTATCACCTCTCCTTATTTCTAGAACTTAACTTCTTGTTTTAGATAATTTTGTATGCTAACAATCTTCTTTCTTTACTTTCTTGTCTTATAATAATCTTTTCCTTTCTTTACTGTAGTGTAATCCTCTACTTTCTTTGCACTTTAATTTCTTGTTCTAGTGTAATGAACCAACCACCAAATTGGAATTTACTTTCTATTCCTTATTCAAAAATACCAAAATGGAAAATTTTCAAAAATCAATCGGGATAAAAGAGAACAATCTTAATAACATTTTCCTGTGGGACCCTTCTATACTAGCCTTAACTGGAAAGTAAAAAAGGGTTAAACTCTAGGAAAATCATCTTAGTGAATTGGTGTGCTCTTCGACATGTATCAGCTCCCATAAAGAGCATCCTTAAGTAATTGAGAAGAACTAAGGATCAGTTCCTTATCTACAGTGGTGAGGAAGAGTTGGTGGTAAAAGGTTACACCGATTCAAGCTTCCAAACTGACAAAGATGACTATATATCGCAATCTGGATTTGTGTTTTGCCTTAACAATGGAGTTGTAAGCTGGAAGAGTTCCAAGAAAGAAATAGTTGTAGATTCTACAATAGAGGTTGAGTATATTCCTATCTCCAAAGTAGAAAATGAAGTTGTTTGGATCAAGAAGTTCATCATTGAACTGGGGTGGTTCCAAGCATCAGCGATGCAGTAGAGTTCTATTATGACAACAATGGAGATATTAGACAAGCTAAGGAACCTAGATCACATCAACATTCCAAGAACATACTGCGGTGATTATATCTCATACGAGAGATTTTACAACAAGGAGATGTGAAGATTTTCATATTACCAACTGAAAGCAATGTTGTTGACCCTTCACAAAAGCACTTCCACAAAAAAAGCATGATGTCCATGTTATATCACTTGGGATTAAGTCTATGGGTGATTGACTCTAAGTGCAAGTTGGAGTCTATTGGTATGTATGCCCATAGAGCCAATCATATGATGATTGTAACGACATATCTTATAAAAATTTTGATTAATAATAATGGCAATCTTCGTCTATATGTTTGTTCAATTATGAGATAATGGTATAACAACATGATATATGTCTAAAGAATGATGCTACTCGATGACATATGTCTTTAGGTTGAGAACCTAAACAATGAGATCATATGTATGATAAGAGTACATACATTCTTGTTATCTCCCTAGTTAGATGTTATTATGGAAGATAACAAACAACAATAATACAAAAGTACAGAGTGTGTGATAATTGATGACATAATTTCATTAGTCATGATATGTGATATCAAACCAAACACATAGTTACTTGTTATATAATAGTATACTGGATAGACCCACCTTGAGAGTGATACATGGAATCCATTGAATGGTAGTTAGAATCAACTCTCATAGTGACAATAGTTATTGTGGTTCTTATACCCGAAATCACTACACTCATCACATGGCATTTGATGTATTTTCACATCATACAACGTGACCTTGAATAAGGGTTACCATAAAGGTGATGCTCATATATGTTGTAACACATGGTGATTGGTTGTGTGTGATGTAGATGGGATTTGTCCCTCCTAGTAGAGTTGATATCTAGGCCACTTGATAAGAGAGACTGATAAATGAATGGCCATACTCATGTGAATCAATATATGATATGTAAGCTAACATGCATCTCAGACATTCTTCTCTATTTCAAGAAACATGGATTGAATGTTAAAGAGGATGATGATTTCATGCCTCAATTTCAATCTAGATATTAGAAAAGAAAAAAATAACTATGTGATCATTGTAACACTAATCACTTATTATAGGTTAAAGTTGTTCTCCAACTTTCCAATTACTTGGGTAGTAATGATGTATTCCTAGATATCGTTCATTGTTTATGATGTCATAAGTTAGTTATGGATATTCACTGCCATTGTAATTTGGGATCTATAGGGTCACACACAAAGGATACACCTAGAATATGAGTTTGCTCATGAATATGGTTTAGATTTATTATTAAAGTGTTTGGGTGTTCTATTTAAAAAAGATTGTCTTAAGTGGAATTTGAACCGCCCAATTCAAGAGTGAACCAATCGGTTCAAAGGTGTGAAATGATCGGTTCAGGTTGTGAACTAACCAGTTGGATGATCAATACGATTGGATCAAGTATTGTTGTTGACGTCATGTTGTGCATTAATCATTACATTAAAGCCAATATATTTGTGAATAGGAAATAATGTGAACTGAGCGGTTCAAGTGTTGAATCGACCATTTCACATGTGAACGAATCGGTTCAATGATGAACTTCTTGTTTCATTATTCGCAGGTTCTAGAAAATTCATAAAAATGTGTCTCTACGATTCCCAGATGATCTAGAAACCCTAACCCTTGCCATTTGATATAAAGGGGGGTAGTATAGGCTTTCGAAAGACACAACAATAAGCTCCAACAATTATTGTCCTCTCACAGTTGTTGTAACGTGAGAAGATAAGCAATTCTTACCTGTAATAGGGAGAGATAGTAAGGGAGAGATAGTAATGGAGAGACAACAAGGAAGAGCATGTTAACATTATCACAATGACATTCCAAGGGATGAATCCTTCCTGTTGGATTTAGGAGTGAGATGAGGAGTTTCTGGTGGTTCGCATGGACTACATAGAGGTGTGAAAGTCTTTTCCACCATGCTAGGAGGTGTACAACCACCACCATCTGTGGTGTTGCACCAGGAGGCTGCCCTGATAGTTGTTTGTGTGCTACTTGTGAAAGATGCACGTTTTTGCAATGATAGTTGATGGACTTTCTCTAGGACCAGGTATATTCCTTGCAACCTTCCTTTCCAATCCATAATTGTTGATGTGATCACTGGTCATGGATAATATGGCAAGTAATTTTTTATTTCCAATGTCATATCTATCGACATATTTCTCGACATCCTTATGTGTTTGACCCTATAGGTTCCATATTATGTTGGTACTAATTTTTGTGACCTCGCAAAAAAAGACTAGTGTCTAGTAACACATCAATTTTATCCAACTGATTGGATCAGTTTAGGAACAACATGAATCTATAATGCGACCAATATTACGATGACCGTATAAACCCTTTGTCACAAATTTTCATATAGCAAACAAGGAATGCATTTGTTATCCTCTTAACATTTAGTCTATGTTACTTTAACTAGAGAAAACATTAGGATCGTGTGAGCTCAATATCATATATTAGCTCACATTATAGCCATGCATTTCATAGTCTCACATATCAGGTGGATAGCATATCACTTCTATGGAGGATCGAATTTCAGTTGCATCACTCACAATAATTTAAAAGTGTCACAATGCACCTATCACCACATGTATGGAAACTGTTATTCAGAGTCATGTTGGGCTAGTGTTAAAGTATAAAACAATGTATGATTATTGTAGTGACTTTAGGTGTAAGGACTAAAATCACCATTGTCACATTGAGATATGACTCCGACTTGCAATCACATGGCTTCTGTGTGTCATTCTCAAAGTACGTCTATCCAATACAACATGTTCTTTAACATGTACCCATGTATCTGAGTTGATATCCAATATCATGAATAAAGATACATAATCATCACTATGCATGCACACTAGTTTTATGTATATCAGTCATCACCTATGCATACACACTAGCCTTATGTATAATTATTGTCATATAATATCCAAAAAAAATAACCAACTAGGGACATAACCAGAGAGAATACTCTTAAGTGCACATATGATCTCATGTTTAGGTCATCAACCCAAATGTATGTAATTGAGTGAAAATACTTTGGGGAACTTATTACATTTATTCGTCATCTTAATATTGATACAAACATGATTATTGGAAAAAAAAATTAATCATTAAGAATGCTTCTATTCCATTATCCAAAAAAATAGCATATACAAGTGGTGAATGGGAAAAGTACAAAAAATAGTAAAATATCTATGCATTTACCCTATACGCTATGCAAGCATCTCCAGTCCTCTATATCCTTCTTCCAAACTGTAGAGGGGGAGAATTTTTCTTCATCAAAAAATGAAAGTATTCCTTGCTCCCCACACATGGTAGAGGACAAACAAGGCCAACTGTCGACTCCTTTGTTGTTGTATGGAGAACAACATATTCACTCTTGTGGGTAGCATGTTAATTTCAATATGGACTCTTTCCCATACTTCTTGAGAAAATTAGAAATCCCAGAAGATGTGTTGCATATCTTCTTTTTTAGTTTTACATAGGAAACATCTAAAAGCTAGAGAGACTCCTCTAGTCTGTAGATAATTCTCTATCACTAGCTTTCCTTGAAGGAATTTCAATCCAAAAATCTTTAATCTATTAGGCACCTTCAGATTCCATAACCAATGAGCCCATTCTACTTCCGTTGCTCTGGTTATGGTAATATCCCATGCCCCTTGAGGGTGAATTCTTCAATCCCTTGAAAGTATCACATGTTTTTAGAGCCAATAGCAATCTTCTCACAAACATTATTAAGCTCTTGTACACCTCTAGCCCAAGTAAACATCATTTAGCATTATCAATCAACATGCTAAGTTTACTGGCAGGCCCAAGGCCATTTCTTAGTTTGAGACGGTCGCCCACACAAGAACTGAGGGAGAACCCACGAACCCAAGGGTCATTCCATAAGGAGATAGTAGTACCATCCCCAATCTTGAACTGAACTAAATGATTCTTTTTGGTTATGTGTTTTAGAATAGCCTTCCACATCCAGCTATCATTGTATTTTGGTGTGTAAGACCAGAGAGTATCATGAGCCAGATAATGACTGTGAATGTACTTCACCCATAGATTATCTTTATTATTCACAATATCCCAAAGGAGTTTGGTCAGTCCAGCAAGGCTCCAAGCTCCAATACTTCTAATACCCAGGTTGTCGTCCATCATTGGTCTGCATTTATAAGACCTGGAAATAGTGTGAAAGGTTCTATGGTATTCTTTGTCCCCCCATAAGAACAATCTATACAACCTGTCAATTTCATCCATAGTACCCTTCAGAAGTGGAAAAGTGTCAGTCCAATAGAGGTCATAAGCAGAAAGGGTGGAGATTATCAATTCTAATCTTCCAGCCATAGAAAGTAACCTTTTTTTCCACAAGTCAAGTTTAGTTTTAATCTTCTCAATCAGAGGCGCACACATGCTTTTAGTGAGTCTACCTGAGAAGAGAGGCAATCCCAGGTATCTAACTGGCGATTCTGATTCCTCTACCTATGAAATAGGAATAATGCTTCTTGAAGCATACTTGCTAAGGAAGATCTGGCTTTTCATCGGGTTTAGCTATAATCATGAAATTTTACTAAATTCTTGGAGGATTTGTTTTACACCCTTTGCATCTTCATCTGTGGCTTGGGTCATAACTAGAAAGTCATCTGCAAACATGATGTGAGAGACCATAACATCATTTATTTTAAGAGGAGTAATTTTCTTTTCTTCTACCGCATTGTTAAGGATAGAGGTTAGTCCCTCCATTACAATAACAAAGAGATAAGGCACCAAGGGGTCACCTTGTTTGATGCCCCTAGTGGTATGGATCAGCTCAGTGGGACTCCCATTGACAAGGACCTCGAAAGAGGCAGTAGACATGCACTCTTCTATCCACCTTAGGCAGCATGGGGGAAATTCCATACCTTGCATGATGTCAAGAATGTACATTCTATCTATGGTATCATCTGCCTTACTAAGATCGACCTTGAGGCACATTTTGGACCTCCTACATCTTTTGAAGTCTAATAGTAGTTCGTTTGCTAATAAAATTGCATCAGAGATACTTCTCCCCTTAACAAATGCAGACTGGTTCTTATTGATAATATTTGGCATGATAGCCCTTAATCTATTTGCAAGGATCTTAGCAATCAATTTATAGACTACATTACACAATGAAATTGGTCTCCAATAGTTGATCCTTTTAGGTTGCTTAACTTTAAGAATCAGTGTAATGTAGGTTTTATTTGCCTCTTTAAGAAGTTTTCCTTTCACGAAGAAGTCTTTTATTGCACCACATACATCAGTGCCAATCATATCCCAGCACTTCTTGAAAAAATGAGAGTCCATTCCATCAAGGCCTGGTGATTTATCATCATTGAATTTTTATATCCTATTATGGATCTCCTCATCGGTGACTAATCGGCACATATGAGTCTTTTGGGCTTCTGATATTTTCGGCAGCTTTGTCATAATGATCTTACTGTGTTGTTGAGGTGAGGTGTTGAACAAATTGTTATAGTACTCACGAAAGCACTGTTTGATGCAGTCATCCCCTTTAACATATTCTTCATTCACCTTGACCATTTTAATTTCGTTCCTACTTCTTCTAGTCTTCAAAGAGGCATAGAAGAATTTAGAATTCAAGTCTCCTTGTCTGAGCCACTGGGCGCTAGACTTTTGGCACATCATCAACTCTTCAATGTTTTTAGCTTTAATGGCCTGTTCCTTTTTGTCTCTGACGATCTCCTATAAGATCTCATTCCTTGAATGACTGTCAGAATTGGCAATAGCAATTAGAGCTTCTTCTTTTTTTGTTCTTCACAGATCAGTAAGGTCACCCATCCTCTCCCAGTTCCAGATCTAGAGGACTCTTTTCGTGTTTCTAATTTTATGGCATAGTCTGAACATTGGGTTTCCAGTAACTTTCAAGGACCAGGCTTTATCTACTGTCTCATTGAAACCAGGAAGATCCGCCCATGCATTGAAGTACCTAATAGGGTGTTTTTTAGTAGCCTTTGTATCATCAAGGTGGAGCACTTGCATATGGTGATCCGTTGTATATTTTAAGCATTATCTCTAGCCACATGTGGGGATAATCAGAGAAAACCTTCATATGACATAATGCCAATCAACGTTGGTTCTCATATTGTTAACACCATCTTGTTGGTTGTTCCAAGTAAGCATCGAGCCCTTATCTAGGTTCTATGTGACATCAATCTCACTAATAGCTTGGTTGAAATCAAGCATGGATCGAGCTGAAGGGGTCGTCCTTCCCAACCTATCAGTTGAAGCTCTGACTACATTAAAGTCACCAAGAACGATTCAATTGGAATTGACTTGGGACTTAATATAGTCTAGATATTCCCATAATTTACATCTCTTGTTATCTTCATTGTCAGCATCAACAGACGTGGTCTCTAGCTCCTTGTTATCAAATGAGAGTTTGAAGTGTATAAACTGTCTTGACTTAAACAAGCTTTTAACAGTGAAATCTTGGTTCTCCCATATCACCACGAGTCTGAGTTTGTTGCAGCTAGAAGCATTGGCGATCCAATGGCATTTAGGCCAGTTTCTCTACAACATCATCCTTGCCTTTTTATTCTTGAATTTAACTTTAGAAAGGAGAGCAATATCCACCTTTGATCTCCTTGATTCTGCTAGGACAAGTTCGAGTTTTCCAAGTTGTGACAGACCATGAACGTTCTAGGCGAGAATCATTGGATTATCAACCTTTGGGAGGGGAGGGAGAGGTACTGCCTCCCTCAACAGTAGCTAAGTCATCTGTATTTTTGAGTGTTTTATATCTATTGCCCGATTTCTCTATGTTCTTTTCTTTCTGACTTTGTGTGGTTCTCTTGCTTTGGGGGCTCGAGGTTTTCTTTGGGTGGACAAATCCCTTATAGTTTTTCTCATTATTTCCTTCCTCCTCCTACTGGGCATTGTCTCGAGTAGGTTCGGGTTCAGGGCTAACCTGATGGTATATGTGATCTTGTCTTAATCAAGTTTGACTAAAGGTTAGAGTTGACATGAGGGATATTTGATGTTTAGGCTTGTTCTTGATCAAGGTACATCATTACCTCTTACTTGGCTTATTATACAATATGCTTGTGTTATATGGTAGTAAAGACTTGGCATATGGTATTGATTGAAATGATTGTTCTTGTATGATATGTTGCTTTATTTTCCATACTTATTGCTATGAACACATTAAACATAATTTATTCTGTTCCATTATATGAAAGCACAAACTCTTTGGTAGTGTGCTTGGAAGTGACCTAACTCTTTAGTAGTGGTCACATTGTACATATGGAAGCACTAACTCTTTAATAGTGTGCTTGGACCTAAATCTTTGGTAGTGGTCACATTGTACATATGATCCAACTCTTTGGTAGTGATCATAAAGGCCTTAATGCATCCAACTCCTTGGTAGTAATGCATGGATGATATAATGGAAAATATGCCTAAAAGATATGTGTTCTCTTTTGTTAATAAACATTCTTGTTCAAGTATGATTTTGTTATATTCTTCTGTTACTACCAAGTTTTAGTTTTATCTTATTGCCAAGATATGATGAGAGGTATATAAAAGACACGTACGCGTACTCAGTACAATATTCTTGAATATTGTGCTGACATGTATCACATGTAATATTTTGTTTAGGTTTGGTAGAGAATAGGGATTGTTATTCCATGATAGTATTATAATGGTGATGACCTTGTGTATGGCATTGAAACAATATCAAGAAGTAATGTGACAAGTTTATTTCTTTTACGTTTTATATCTTCTGACATTACAATATACCCTTATCTTTGTAGATTTTTTTTAGAATTTGTACGTTGTAACTTGATTGATGCAGTATAAAAGATACCCAATTGGCTTAACTAATAAAGAGAAACCCTAATCATGTAGTTGCTATCTGCCATAGATGCATTCCAATGTCAGACGTTGTTGGATGGTGAAATGAGTCTTCCTAAGGCTCTGATTGGTTTAGTGTAAGTCATAAGTTATGTGTAAGTCATTTTTCAGAAACTCTAGTTCAGTTTCTGGATCTTACGTTCCACTCAGTTCCATGTGATTGGTTTGTTCTAAGTGTAAACATGGAAATCATACAAAGTTGTTGATTTTTATTGGGTAATATATATTAAGTAAATACGACAAAGATATTAAGAAAGAATCATATCCTTGAATGATCATAATATTTTTAACCATAATAACCACAACAAGTAGTCTTGATATGGATATTTCTCCTTTAGAAAATATTTTAGTGTTGTAAATTATAATTTTAATAAAAATATTATGGTTAAAATCAAATCACAATATTTTTATTTCAATTTGTATGTACAAAGTATTGCAATAAAATCTACAATTTATGTGTTTTTAAATATAAGCTTTTGTTCATCATAGATTTAACAATATACAAGATTAATTTTTAGTGTATATTTTGCACACGTAATTATCATTTTTCACATCATATTGTTTAAACATGAAATATAAAATATTTTACATAAATCATATTTTTTGTCACATGGTGGTGATTACTTTTCATTGTGTTCATATTTTTATTTTATTACAATGTAAAGTGTTTTGCATAGTGTGATTATTGTACAAATTCATATTATGTTATAGTTTTGCAATAAACCATATCCACACCGCCAACATATGTAGTCAAAATATATTTTACATGTGTAGTTTATGTAGAATGAAAAATATAATTGTGTAGAAAATGTTGTTAATTGTTATGAAACTCATTTTCCACTCTTTTTAAGAGGGAACTCAGGAACTGTGTTTGTAAGTAAGTTTGTAACTCATAGAAAGTCATGGAACTCGAGTTCCAAGACTTACCTTAAACCAATCATGAAAAACTACTTAAGGAACTCTAGTTCATACGTTTTCTGGACCAGTTATGACAAACCAATCAGAGCCTAAGGGAAACTCAAAGTGCATATTGTTGAGTATGTGAGGTGCAAGTGATTGTGTGTCCTTGTCATATTGACCCAAAGTGTTTTGAGGATGGATACAATCATGCCTTGGTTTTTGATAATGGTCGTGGTAGTGTCTTTGTGATTATACTTGTGATGTTATTTTGGAGGACAATTGTGATTGTACCCATGTGGATGGGTTTCATACCCTGGTGTCTAGCGTGACATGTACCTATGCAGGCTAGGTGTTTTCAGCTTGACTATATGTCGTTAGTGGTAGTTGATTGTTATGTCTCTGCGGTGTCTCTCGTATTGACTGGGAGGTGGAGGTGAGATCGTGGATTCCGACTCTTTCATTGTTCTTGTATGGTACTAATTTTGACTTAGCAGTGGTCAGTTGGATTTAGGCGGTATGACTCAAATCCTCATGGCATAATAAAAATGTAAACAGCCGTGTAGTACATCTACTTAAGGCTAAACTCGATTCACATTAGTTTTTTCCCTTGCTTTGTTTCTCATACTATTTAGCTACATTATGATGTGGTAAGAGAAATCAATTATTATATATGTTCTTCGTATTCCTTTTAAAAGTATATGATGTTCTACTAATCAGTTGTATTTTCTTAATCTACTTAACTTATATAAACAAATATAATTATTTATTTAGATGAATATGTCCATCTTGTTAGTAATGTCACTGTCTTGCTTAACAATTATCTATGAATACAATAGTTGTTGGCAGAGAGTTATATCTCTCGTTAGGACATGGGTCTCACCCCTTTGGTTTGCCATATCTTTTTTTATGTGTTCGTATGTGGTGTGGTAGAGATCGTGTGGTTGAGGAAGAGCAATAAAGAGATCAGTAACTATTGAAGAATGGATATGTTGCTAGTATTTTGTAGTAGATTCCTATGTATCATCCATGTACTCTCAGGTCCTTGGGGGAGTTTTGTAGATATTTTTACATCAATACAAGGTTTTTAGCAGTATGCCATGGTTGTACATGTATGGCTTGTATATGTGAATAGGTATCCTTGTAACAGGTTTCAGGCTGTGGCAGGATGTCCATTGTACAATGATGTATACCTTTATGGTATGATATGTGATACAAGTGACACAGTTTGTATACTCTGATGTATATGTTTCCGCTTGAGATGGTTATAAGAGATTGATTTTAATTTACCCATTTTTATGATAATGTGTTTATTTAGTAGTTGATTGTGCACTTTTGTTTTGAGTTATCTCGGTTGGTGTGATCGGTGTGTCACACTTAGTTGGTATAAAAGTTCTAGGTTTGTTGAGTCTATAGGGACTTAGGACTAGGGTTTGTGTCTGTTCTTGCATTATCTAGTATATCTGATTGTAGCTTCTTCTTATGTAGAAGAATAAGAAGAACATATGTTTGGTGAACACAAAGAACATGTTGAGAGTAGTGTTGTTGCACCAGGATGTGGTGCCAGGAGGTAGGAAATAATAGATGGAGTGCCTGAAGTGTCTCAGTTCAACCTAGAAACTGTGACCAACCCCGCTTTCCAGTTCATGTTTGGACAGTTTATGGCCATAATTACACATATGGTGGATAGGATGTCTATACCCCAGGCAAGGGCAGTTGTCCCCAATATGGAATCCCAAGGTTCTAGGAAGACCTTTGAGAGGTTACGACACGTTGGAGTGTTGGAGTATGCTGGCACAACAGACTCGACTGATGCAGATATGTGGCTGACAGAGCTTTCCCTAAGGAGGATAGGGTGAAGCATGTGATGTACCTGTTGAAGGGCAGAGCTAGCCATTGGTGGGTCATTGAGGAGGATAAGAGGATAGGTATAGTGATTTGTTAGGAAGACTTTTAGTGAGAGTTTGTGAGCCAATACTTTTCAGATGTACCTGGATGAGAAGATCTTGTCAATCAACGAGTATGAGGATAAGTTCATGGAATTTTTGATGTTTGTCCTCACATGGATGAGATGGATAAGGAGAGGATCAGACGGTATGAGAAGGGTTTAAGTAGGGAGTTGGTGACAACGGTGTCAGCTTTGGAGAACAAGAGCAGTTGGCTACGTTTGTGGAATCTGTAAAAAGGATAGAGTGGTCGGCAATAGAGAAGTGTGAGGCTAATGCTAAGAAGAGATCAACATAGTTTCAGGGGTAGTCTTATGGAGGCTTCAAGAAGCCTAGGTTTTTGTTAACTCAAACCCAGCAGAAGTTTGGAGTGCCATCTCAGTGATCACCAAGCAAGGACAAAGGTTGAGCTTTTCCGTTGGTAGGAGCTCACAGCACAACGTCAACTTCAGTGACAGAGCCACCTAGGACATGGTATGAGGATAAGACTTGTTATAGATGTGCACAGACCAGACATACAAGGTTGTTTTTCCCAATGACGGATGGTTCCATGAGTTTGTGCATCGATAACTGATAGTTTAATAAGGTGACAATCAAGAACAAGTATGCTTTGTCATGGATAGACAATATGTTTGATCAGTTGTGAGGTGTTGTAGTGTTTTCCAAGATAGATCTAAGGTCAGTATACCATCAGTTGTGGATAAAGGTGGATGACATACCCAAGCCAGCTTTTAGGACTAGATATGGTAATTATGAGTTTGTGGTTATGCCGTTTGGGCTAACTGATGCACCAACAACATTCATGGACCTAATGAATAGGGTGTTCTGACCTTATATTGATCAGTTTTTGGTGAGGTTGATTAATGACATCTTTATATACTCATGAGACAACCAATAGCATGAGAAGAATCTACGACAGGCTTTGACGCTATTGAGATAGCACAAGTTGTAAGCCAAGTTCAGCAAGTGCGAGTTTTGGTTGAAAGAGGTGTCTTTTCTTGGGCACATGATATATGCTAGAGGAGTCTGTGTGGATACAAAGAAGGTTCAGTGTGTGTTAGAATGGGAGCATACAAAGACACTAATGGAGGTTTGCAGTTTCCTAGGCCTGGCAGGCTACTGTAGGAGATTCATTAAGAACTTCAGTGCAATGGTGTTAGCCCTAACAAACTTTACAGGGAAAGATGTATCATTCATATGGGACAATAGGTGTCAACATTCTTTCCATCTTTTGAAGGATAATCTCACTAGTGGATCGATGTTGGCTCTACTAGAGCAAGGGAAAGGTTATACTGTCTTCTATAATGCATCTACGAATGGTTTGGGGTGTGTGCTTTTGCAAGATAAGAAGATGATTTCTTTTGCTTTGTGACACCTTAAGAAACATGAGCAGAGCTATGTGACGCATGATCTAGAGCTTGCAAATGTGGTCCATGCTTTAAATATTTGGAGACACTACCTTTATGGCGAGATGTGTCAGATATTCACTGACCACAAGAACCCTCAGTACATCTTCTCGAAGCAGGAGTTGAATATGCGGCAACGACGCTGGAAGGAGTTGATTAAAGATTATGATTGCACTATAGACTACCATCTAGGGAAGATGAACATGTTGGAAGATGATTTGAGTAGGAAGTCTTCTTTGTCATCGTCTGTTGATAGGAAGTAGTTGTTTTTTTATTGTGCCATAAGTGATACATGTTGGTGTCACTGCTTCAAATGAACCTGATGTTAGAAGTTTCCTTGTTAGTAGGCTTTCTAGCACTACTACAGGTGAAGCCCATGTTCAGAAAACATATCATAGATGCACAACGTGATGATATTTTGATACACTAGATCCTAGCAGAGTTTGACAGTGAGAATCATGATGGTTTTCATGAGTCTGGAGATGGGACAGTGTGTTTCCATGGTAGGGCATTGTTTTAGATGTTGGTGGTTTGAGGAAGTTGATTCTTGAAGAGGCTCACTCTTCAATGTATGATATGCATCCATGTATCACCAAGATGGCTGACAAGGAGTGGCTCAAGTGGTCAAGCACGATGTCCCCTCATGAAGGGACACGGGTTTGAATCCCAGTTGCCACCTCGGTTTACCACCCTCCCGGACGTTCAGCCTCCGTCACGGGCGTGGGAGAGGGGGAGATAATGCCTCTCTTTATCCCATGTATCACCAAGATGTACCATAACTTGAAGGATATGTATTGGTGGCATGGCTTGAGGCGTAATGTGGCTGATTTCATGGCAAGGTGGCATGTATGTCAGCAGGTTAAGGCTGAGCATCAGAAGCCTATAGGAACACTGCAAGTATTTCCTATACTATAGTGGAAATGGGATCACATCCCTATGGATTTTGTGGTTGGTATTCCTAGTATAGACAAAGGCCATGATTCCATGTGGGTGATAGTGGATAGGTTGACCAAGTCAGCATAGTTCCTTCCTGTGAAGACGACGTCTACAACTGAGAAGTTGGTACAGGTGTATGTTGATGAGATAGTATGTTTGCCCAGTATCTTGGTGAAGATAGTGTCAGACCGAGGTCCTCAATTTACTAGTCATTTTTGGGAGTGTGTGCAGTTGAGGTTCAGTATGGTGTTTCACCCGCAGATAGATGGACAGTCTGAGAGGATAAATCATATGTTGAAGGATCTATTGAGAGCTTGTATCCTATAGTTTTTGGGCAGTTGGGATGTACACATCAATTTGATAGAGTATGCATATAACAACATCTATCAGAGGAGTATCGGCATGGAATCATATGAGGATTTGTATGGGAGATGTTGTCAGACTCCCTTGTGTTGGTACAAGACTGGAGAGTATCAGATTTTGGGTTTTAATCTTGGGAAGTAGACAACTGAGAAGATCAAAGTGATTTAACAACAATTGAAGGCAGCCCAGGACAGATAGAAGTCGTATGCTCCCTTGGAATTCTAAGTGGGGAATAAGGTGTATCTCAAGGTCTCTCCTTGGAAAGGTATGCTTGTTAGCTAAATTGGACATCTGTAAATCCCTTTGTTTTGAATATGACAAACATTTCCAAAATATAAATTAAGGAAATAGAAAACATGTGAGTTTCATACCTACAGATTACCTTTGTAAATTTCTTCTCTTGTTTATAAAATGTGTGCTTATTATTCCCCATGAATTATTGAACATGAAATCCAATTCTTTAGGGAATATAGCAACTTTCAATGTAAAGCCAAGAGTTTATGAAACTCATTGATTGAGTTTTGTACAATTACTAAGTTTTGAGATTTATATTTATTTCTCCCCCTTTGTCATTTCAAAAAGATATCCGTTAAAGACAAACATTTGTGAGTCTTTTAGTAATTTCTCAATCACTTGCAAAGGATATTAAATCTTGAAGGTGATAGAGAAAACATTGTAAGCTTAGAGTATATGAAAAGTATTGCTCCCCCTTAAATAGATATCCCTCTTCAATAGATGGTCAATTTAGCCACAATTTTAAATTTCAGGTATTTGCAAAGATTTCATCCTTTTTGATTTATGACATATTTATTACTCCCCTTACTTTGTATGCTCTACTAGAATAGTCTTATAAGCCATGTTCAAATGATGTTTATAATGTTGTGTATGCTTCTCAATCAAATAATCAAATTTGTTTGTGTGAGCTCCCCCTTAATCTTATAATTTGAGGATTCTAAGGTCACATATTGATTTTTAAATTTTGATTTTGACCCTTTAAATAGAGCTTCATGTTTTCAATATGATAAACACATTTTGAATCAAGATACTAAGATTAAGTGCAGTAAAAAAAGATGTCCAAATAAGCATTGTGTCAAGCTTATTTTAGGTCGACCTTGACTACGACCATAGCGCCCCTTGGTCAAACTTTAACTTTAACCAAGAGGCAATTTCTGCAGATTTTCAATTTGAACACTTATATGTGAAGTATAATTTTTGCAAAGAATGTATTTATGTCATGAAGTTTTACTATTTATGCAAAATGGCATCTTCATATGACCTGAATTACAATGATCAATAATAATATTCATGGTTTATATATATGAATCAGATTTGTTGTAGACAAACATAAGAGCAGTGTATCCACAATGCAATGATCAAGATTGAATCATGTAATTTCATGAAATACAATGATTATGACCATTTAAATTGTAATACACATGGTTCCTACTTAGATAGACCAAGAAATACTTAGGATAACCATGTGAACTATGATAAAACAATAATTTCTTGATTAAACCAATATGGTTTGTAATTTACAATTTTAAGCTAAGCCATACAAAAATAATTTCATTCATGATTCATAAATTTAAGACAAACCATGTAAAGGATCATGTTTGATAAACTTTTTCAAGAAATGAATGAGGTTTGTTCAAAATCAGTCTTCATATAACACTTTTGCAATATGTGTTAAGGATTTTCATAATCATAATGTTTATCTCATGATGCAAAAGATTTATATATTTTGTTTCAAGGAAGGTTTTACCATTTATTCTTGATTTGCAAATTAGTCATTAATAGCAAATTGATAGCAAATAGATTATTTGAAAACAAGTTCAACAGATTTAGTTCAGACTTGACAACAGAAACCTGATCGGTCGACCATTTCTCGACCGACAGTTATCTCGGTCGACAAACTTCTCGACCAAGAAAGACCCAAGTAGTCGTTAGACACAGTTGACAAGGTAGTTGGCAGTTGGAGATAAACGTTGCAAAACACTTGATCCAGAGAGCCTGTCGGTCGACAAAACTTCGACCGAGTAGGTGTCTCGGTCGACCATTTCTCGACCGAGATGGACTCTGACAGCAACTACATAATTAATTAACTAGTCATTGTTAAAGCAACTAACTTATACCTAACGGCTAGTTAAGCACTTAGAAACCCCTAGAAAGTGTCTAGAACGTCCTTAAGCACTTGTAGGACATTCCTATAAATAGGACATGCCTTAGGACACCTAAACACACTTGTTTTTACACTTGAGCAATCTTTGAGCATACACTTACATTGAGCAACCTGTTTGTGAGCAATTGAGCATATTGACAATTGGCTATTTCTTCTCTCAGCTCAAATTTCGTGTCCTATAGGCTAGCATCTCCTATCCACAGCAATCACAATTCCATACACATTGGTTAGGAGATCTACACGCTTGATCTAGGCAAATCAAGCCTTGTGCTTCAAAGGATAAGTTGTAATTTCCATTTTCCTTTCTTGTTCACTATTATTGTTTGTACTCTCCTTACTACTCCTAGGTTTGATGCTGCGGATTGGAGAGGTTGGAGATCTTCTTGGTGAAGAAGGGGACCTTGAGCTACTTCAAGAAGGCTGGTGCAACAGGAGGTTACTTCTAAAGAGGAAGGCTACTTCAAGGGGGAGCTTGGAGTTACTGCAAGAAGGCTACCTCGGGTTGGTGCATCTACTTCAAGTGAAGGTTGTTCAAGGGGTGTAAGAAAGTATTGTATTTTGTGTAATTCCTTGTGAAGGTAATAAAATTGATACTTTCAAAATCCCGGTTGGGTAAGCAACCGGGTAGTGGACTGACAACCTTAGTATTTGCTAAGGTTGGAACCACTCTAAACCCTTTGTCTCCTTCTTGGTTTCTCATTTGTGGTTGTTTGAGTTAAATTATTGTTAAATTATTTTAAAACCCTATTCACCCCCCCCCCTCTAGTGGTTTTTCAATGCTGGGGTTTGGGAAGAAGGGTACGTTGGCTCCCAGGTTTATGAGACATTATCCTGTAGTGGCACGTGTTGGGAAGGTGGCTTATAGGTTGGAGTTGCCACCTGAATTGCATAGTTTGCATCAAGTCTTTCATGTTTCTATGTTGAGTAAGTGTCACCCTGACACAGAGTTGGTGTTGCATCCTGTGGAGGTTGAGTTGGAGGAGGACATGTTGTATGTTGAGGGTCATGTATTAGTATTGGATAGGAGGGCGAAGAAGTTGAAGAAGAAGGATATAGTGTTGGTTAAGGTTTTGTTGCATCACCATGGCATGGAGGAAGCCACGTGGAAGTAAGAGGAAGAGATGCGTAGGAAGTACCTAACTCTTTTCACGTATGATTTTGGGGGTGAAATCCTTGTTAGGGGTGTATGGTTGTAAGAACCCTGACCTAGATTTTTGGCTAATCTTATTTGTTTAGCATGATATGATGCCTAAAACCTTAATCTAATCTCTTGATGTGCTTTAATATCATGTGAAATGTTTATGTTTTCAGTTTGGTCTAGTTTGAGTAATGTTTGCACTAGTTATGCTATATGTATGCTTCTTTTAGACCTAGTTGCAATTTATCCATTTTTAGGGTTTATCTTGCCATTTGTCACATGTTTGATGTACCTCCTATGTCTTGTCATCTAGTTGTGGATAGTGGTTCTTGAGGGTGCCTTGTTATAACTTGTTTTGATGAGGAGGGAAGTGGTGACAACATGTGTGGAGTTAGGGTTTGCATGGGTTGCATGGACCCTAGTTGATGTTGCTTCTTTGTATGTAGAGACTGATGGGCTTTCTTTGGTGTAATTTTGTATCAGTTGAAGAGTTTTTGAGGGTACCCTATGTTCCTTGTGGTTGAAGGGTCTTGAACCCTCTCCTTGGTTGCTACAGACTCTAGGGTTTTGGTTGCTACAGACTAAGGGGTTTTTCTTCACATGCAAGTATCCCTCTTATTTCATGAATTGAAGGCATCAAAACCAATCCTTTTCTCATTCTTTCTTTTCAATTTTATTTATTATGATTACTCTTCTTATTAGAAACCATATAAAATTGAAATTAATTATTAGTGGCCATTATACCATATTCTAGAGAATTCTACATCCTTCTCATAAAGGTTTCATTTATTAGCTATTATTCTTTTACCTTTTTCCCATTATTGGATTTTCTTTCATTCTTTTCCCCATATCTCATTTTTGGATTATCAAAATAGTTAAAACCACAAATTTCACCACAAAGGAGAATTTGCAAAAGAAAGCCACACTTATAAAGCAAAGCATAACATATTACTAATATGTTCTTTTTGTTTAAATAATTGCACAAAAACTTGGAAAAATCAAGTCATAACATCATCCCCCACCTATAGGGATTTTGTCCTCAAAATTCTTCTAATCACACAAACAGTTCAGGGTGAGACTTTTCCATGTCTGTCTTTAGCTCACATGTGGCTTCATCCTCTCCATGGTGCTTCCAGAGAACCTTTACCATCTCAGTCTTTTTCTTCCTAAGTTCCTTCACCTTGGTATCTAGTACCCTCACAAGTGACTCAGGGTATGTTAGCCTCCCTCAGAGTTTAATAGGTTCAATGCTCAGCACTTGACTTGGATCCTTCACATAGTGCTTTAGATTGGATACATGGAACACATTGTGCATCATACTATATTGTGTGGTTAGGGCCAGACCATAAGTGGTTTCACCTATCCTCTATAGGATTTCAAATGAACCCACATATTAGGGACTTAGTTTTCCTCTATTCTTAGTTATAGATTAGAGGGGTTGAATTTTCAAAAACACATGATCACCTATAGTAAAGTGCAGATATGTCTGGTTTGCATCACCATACAACTTCTGTTGATCATGGTCTCTCTTCATCCTCTACCTGATCAAAGTGACTTTATCCATGTATACTTGTAGTTCCTTTGACCTCAGCAAGGTCCTTTCACCAACCTCATCCTAGTGAAGTGGTGACCGACACAGTCTCCCATAAAGAGCTTTATATGGAGGCATCCCGATACTGGCTTGGTAGTTGTTATTATAAGCAAACTCAGCTATGGGCAAGTACTTCTCCCATGATCCATCCCAATTGAGCACACGTGCTCTCAACGGGTCTTCTAAAGTCTGGATCGTTCTTTCCAACTATCCATCTTTCTAGGGTTGATAGGTTGTGCTGAATTTTAATTGTGTACTGAGTTCCTTTTTATACTTGTTTCTATAACTTAGAGGTGAGCTTAGAATCATGATCTTAGATAATTGAACTCAGGACACCATGCAAGTGAACTATTTCTCTAACATAGAGCTCAGCGAGGTCTGTCACCTTGGCAGTGATCTTTAAGGCAAGGAAATGTGTTGACTTGGTTAGGCGATCCACCACAACCCATATTACATCATGACCTTTTTTGGTCTTAGGGAGACCCACCACAAAGTCCATAGTGATCTAGTACCATTTCCACTCAAGAATCTCAATCGATTGTAGTAAGCCATTGGTTCGTTGGCGTTTACCCTTCACCGTCTGGCATGTGAGACAACTGGCCACATATGTCGCTATGTCTCTCTTCATTCCTGGGCACCAGAAATATCGCTACAAGTCTTTCAACATCTTAGTAGTACCAGGGTGTACAATATACTTGGATCCATGAGCTTCTTGTAATATATGGGTTTTTAAGGGTGAATTTTTAGGTACCCAAATACGACTCTTATAGCAGATTCCACCATCTACTCCCACTAAGAGATGTGTTTGACACTTCTCTAACAAACCCTTCATCTTATCAAGATCTGGGCTAGCTAACTGGGTAGCTAATAACTCAATCAACAGGTCAAGTTTTATCTGAATGTTAGCCAAATGGATTCGGTCTTCCAGTGGTTGTGGAATCTATCTAGAAAATTCTTCCAATTCTCTCCATTGGATAGATAGGATTGTTGCACATATGGGTTGTTTCAACCAAGGGAATCTGCTACAACATTGCCTTTCCCCAGGTGATAGGAGATGGTGAACTCATAGTCAGTGGGTACTTCAAGCTTTTGTGGTTGGTGAATATTTCAAAAGTGGCTCCATAAAGATAGTGTTGCTAGATCTTCAGGGCATGAATAATTGTTGCCAATTCTAGATCGTGTGTTGGGTAGTTCACTTCATTCAGCTTGAGTTGTCTGGAGGCATAATCAACAATGTCTCTATTTTTCTCTAGCACACATCCAAGCCCCTTCTTCGACGCATCAGTGAAGATCATAAAACCTCCATTTCCAGATGGTAGAGTCAACACGGGTTTTGTAGTAAGATTTTCCTTCAACTCTTGGAATTGAGCTTCACACAAGTCAAACCACACAAACTTCTGGTCTTTTTGAGTGATCTTGGTGAGGGGCAAAGCAGTATTTGATAAATCCTTGATGAATCATCAATAATACTTGGCCAATCCCAAAAAGCTATGAATCTGGAAGGATTCTTCAGTGTTGGCCAATCGCGTACCACTGACACTTTGGCAGGATCCACAGAGATAGTCCCTCTGAAAATTATGTGTCCAAGGAACATGACATGATCTATCCAAATTTTGTAATTTGAGAACTTCCCATAAAAATTATTCTTTCTTAGGATATCAATGACTCTAGCTAAGTGGTCACGGTGTTGTTTTAAGTCATCAAAGTAAACCAGGATGTCATTAATGAATACTATGACAAAGGAGTCGAGGAAAGGTTGAATCACATTGTTCATGATGTTCATAAACACACTCAGAGAATTATACAACCCAAAAGGCATGACCACAAACTCGTAATGGCCATAGCATGTTTGGAAAGCAGTCTTTGGGATGTCCTCACTCCTGACCCACAATTGATGATAACCTAATTTCAAGTCAATCTTTGAAAAGACTCAGGTAGACTTGAGCTGGTTAAACATGTCGTCTATACGGGGTGGAGGATACTTGTTCTTAATGGTATCTTGGTTTATCATTCTGTAGTCTATGCACATACGGAGAAATCCATCCTTTGTCTTGACAACGAGGATTGGTTCTCCCGATGTGTTGGGTCAAATGAAGCCTTTATCTAACAATTCATGTAGTTGCCTTTTTAGCTCAAGCAACTCAATGGGGGCCACCTAGTAAGGTGCCCTAGAATTAGGGTTCATCTCGGGAGCTAACTCTATGGAGAAGTCCACCTCTCTCTCTATATATATAGAGGTATACTAGGAAAATCATCTGGGAACACATCGACATACTCCCTGACCACTTCTATTTCCTCTAAAGATTGCACCTTAAGCTCCGGCTCAGTGACTACTATTAGGAATGCCTGACAACCCCTTGGTTATCATCTGCTATGCCCTCAAGGATGACACGTACTGAATAGTGGTAACATTCTTCCTACCTCTAATTGTAAAAGGTGGGTGACCAGATCTCTCTATTCTTATTTTCTTCTCCCTATAGTCTATTTGCACTCTATAAGTATAAAGCCAATCCATACCAATGATCACATAAAAGTCATTCATGTCAAGGAGGATACAGTCCATATGGAGTTCATAATTCAGGTATTTAATAGATATAACAGGGGTTTACAAGAGATATGTAAATATTTGACCACTTGAGGTAACACCATACAAAACATAGCCTAAATCATTCATGTTCAAAAAAGCATAGTTGCAAGGTTTCTCAAAATAAACGTATGTGTAGAACCAGAGTCAAAAAGAGCTTTTACATTTTTTTCCATGATTTCAAGCATGCCTACATTCTGATATTCAAACAACTAAAGTCTTTGCATATTTATAGATAGGAAATGAACTCTAAGGGTGGTTACCTTCTATCAAACATTTGACATTAGCTTGTGCCTCCTCATTGTCGATGGTGAAAACTCGAGCATGTCGACAATCACCTGCAGGTGAGGCTGTGGTTGCTAGCTATATTGCTGCCACTGGTTGGGCCGCTATTGGGCCTTGTCTTAGTGGAGGAGGAAGGGGCAGTTGGCTTGGAAGTTTCCCTCTTGTATACATATGTAGCACACCCTCTTCTCAAAGCAACACTTACCACCATGAAACCTCCCACAGTTACAGAATTTTGAAGAAGCTCCATTTCGATGATTCTCATGGCAATATTTTCCCTTCCCTCCATTTCTTCCTCTACCATTGTGACGGCCTTGAGCCTTCCTGTTATCATTCCTGGGGTCAGAGCTTCCTTCAGTGAAGCCAAGATAACCTTTGGGCTAGTTCTATGGTGGAATCATTGTCCTCTCCATGTCCAGGGTGAAGTTGAGGACTTTCGTGAAGTCTTTGAGTTTGCTTGACATCACATGGGGCCTTATATGGTAATGTAGGCACTCTACGAAGTGTTCCACTCGACACTCTTTTGTTAGCATGTAGCCAAAGCGCTCCAACATGAGAAACTTTTGGGCATAGTCTAAAACTATCAGATTCCTTTAATCAAGGAGCATGAACTGCTTCTCCTTCTCTTTGATGACAGCTCGGGGAATGAACCGTGTGGTGAAGGTGGTGCGTAAGTCCTCCCAAGTGAGGGGTTATACAGTCAAATCTCATCTGGTGATGTGGTTTTCCCACCAGATCTTTGTGGATCCTTCAAGGAGGTGGGTGGTGAATCAAACCTTCTTGTTAGCTTGCACCTCTAGTGTGCATAAGTTGTTTTCCACCGCTAAGGTCCATGCATTAGCTTTATCAACCACCTCAATTTTTTCTTCACCCCGGAACTTTTCTATGTTGAGCTTGAGGAAGTCAATAACGGTCACTCTGAGGTGAGGGAAGACGACCAGAGGTTCACCATTCTCATTCCAAGAAATTTCTCTAAGGGCCAGGGCAATAATGGCCTCAGTCAGTTTCTTCTGTTGCTTCATCCACATTGCATCTGGGATGTGAACCACCATGTGTCCTACTAGTTTGGAATCAGCTGCACCCTTGGTCTCATCTTCTATCATAGCATCATCTTTAGGCTTTGGACCATCTTCGTGGTTAGGGATGTTGAAGCGGATGGCCTCAGGTTCGAGGTTTTTCTCTTTAGAGGTGTCTTCCTCCCTGTTCCTCTTCTTCTTCAAGGAGAGTTATTCTTAAGGGAGCACCTTGGTCTAGCATGATCACTACGGGCCATGTTGTGTCATATAAATTATCCTCAATTTTCCTTATGATTAGGGTATTAAAGCATCATAAAACTTATGTCGATGACGTGTTATCTACATGCATTTTATTTTTTATGGAGGATGCCTTAATTCCTAATAACCATAACCATAATATTAAGAAAGGGATAAAGAAAATAGTTATAGGCACCTAGGGTTTGTGAGTGGAAGGGGGTAGAGGAGTGATGAAAGTAGATGAGAAGGGACCCTAGAGGTATTTTGTTTTGAGTAAAGTACTATGACTTTGTTTAAGTAGGAAGCAAGGGTCCAGGAGTCCTCGTAAGATGACTAGCGGTGTGGAGGAAAATATTTCCAGCCCCCAGATTTTGGTCCTTTCTAGACACCATTGTCTTTGGACAACACTTCAATAATTCCCTTTGAACTCTAAATAACTTTAAAATTTTAATAATTATTAGAGGTTAAATGGTAAACCCACTCTGATACCAAATGTAACAGACCCCTCCCCTTGTGATCCCCTATTCAAGAGGATCAATGGGGCAAGGTCCATTAACATAAATACAAGATTGAGGTTTATCAAATAACCAGAAACAATGAATAAATTTCACTTGGTTGAAAAGTGTTTGTACAAGATAAACTTTCCATACATGGATTACATGATATGATCATCTAGAGTTTACAACATGAAGTAAATATAACTAACTAAATCCTCTAGATTTATATTAATTTCTTTTCTTTTGGCATCTTCTTTCTGGATGTCCACTTTCCATCATATTTGTAGGAATCATAGAAGATTATCCTAAAATGTTGAGAAAACAAAACTCATAAGTATAACAAGTTATATTGGTAGGTGGGGAAACAAAATGTTCACATTTATTTGTAACAACATAATCACAGTAATTATTATTTACAAAAAACAAGCTTAACATTTTAATCATAACTACTCAACCATGATCTATCCAACCTCTGTCGAACCCCTCTTGGTTATTGTCCCTGCAGTGGACATAGGCCACCTTCTCCCCTCGGGTACTTGGTGCCATATGAGTCTTTCCTATTCGAGGTAGGTGGTGACACAGCCACCATTCGATCTCAGATCCAATGGCCGTCATTTCACATGATAAAATAAAAAGGACAAAATATGATTATCTAATTTGGAAAAATCATGACATTAAATGTGAATCCTTCCACTTTAGGGATTCTAGAAAAATTCATATCTCCTAATCCTTCAATCCTTTTTCTCCCAAATTTTAAAGGAAATATCATAAAGACATTATCTAACTATGGATACAATTTGAGACCAAAATTCGAAAAGAAAAGAGGTTTTTCTTCACATGAAATTCTCCCTCTCATTTCATGCATTTAAGGCATCAAAACCAATCATTTTCTCTTTATTTCTTTTCTATTTTTTTATTTTGATTACTCTTCTTATTAGAAACCTATAAAACCAAAATTAAACTATTAGTGGCCATTCATACCATATTATAGAGAATTCTACATCCTTATCATAAAGCTTTCACTTATTAGCTATTATTCTTTTACCTTTTTCCCATTATTGGATTTTCTTTTATTCTTTCCCATATCTCATTATTGGATTATCAAAATAGTAAAAACCACAAATTTCACCACAAAGGAGAATTTGCGAAAGAAATTTATACTTATAAAGCAAAGCATAACATATTACTAATATGTCATTTTTGTTCAAATAATTGCATAAAATTTTGGAAAAACCAAGTCATAACAAGTACAGTATAAAAACATATGAAAAAATTACCATGCCACTACAATAACTAAAACATGCACATGATAGGAAGAATTGTGTTGATGGAGGCATAGGACTCTTGAGTTCCAAGTGGGATACTCAGTCTTTCTAACAACCTATCCTTGGAAAGGCATTCTAAGATTTTGGAATGGGGGCAAGTTAGATCCTAGATATATGGGACATACCCTCTTATGCAAAGGGTTGATAGAGTATCATATGAACTTGAACTACTATGTGAAATAGAAAATATACATGATGTATTCCATGTATAAAGGTGAAGGAAGTGTCATCCATATACTGAAAAGATCTTCTATTCATCTGATGCATAATTAATTGACAATGTGACATATGAGATATGTTTAGTGCAAATTCCAAATAGGAAGACCCGGAAGCTATGGAGACGTGAAATACCTCTAGTAAAGATATTATGAAGACATCATGGAGTTGAGGAGGCTACATGATAGCCTAAGTATTATATTTAGAGATTAATACCATCATTTTCTAGAGTTCAAGGACAAATCTCTACAAGGATAGAAATATTTGTAAGACCCATTTATGTGTTTTCCTAAAACCCTTCTTTTACATGCATCAATGAGTTATTACATGTTGATTGTGCTTTTCCTAATTTTTTTTAGAGAGACAGATTGATTCATTACTCATATGCCATACAACATATACATCAGGACATCATCACACCACCAAAACATATAAAGATCGGATTTAGTAATGCTAAGCCATTACAACTGATATTGGAATGATAATAAAGCACTTCTACATTCCTATTCTGTGATGCTGGAAAAAGCTACTTTTCTTGAGGAATTCCTTCAACTTGAACAAAGAGCAGTGGTAGAGAGACTGAATGAGACCAATACTATGTTGATGAGTTTTCTCTTCAAAGGAGGTCATATAACCAAGCAACAAGATCCATTTGTAGAAAAATTGAGACCGAGATTCAGCTAGAAATCTCATCGGTCTCCTAAAGAGAGGTCACAGAAAGAAACAAAAATGACACAACTTTGATAATTGGAGACTAAGAAGAGCATCTACCACCAACTATAAAAAACATAAAGGAAAACAACACAAGCAGGAAGCAGACAGTAGAAGAAATGAGGGAAGGGGAGTTGTTTTCCACAATAAGGATCATGTCCCAGGTAGGCTACCCGTCTGCTTCATAATTCCATGGACTAGCACCAAAGCAACCAGAGGCTTTACTGCTAGCTTAACACCACTTCGCAACACCCGTCATTGCCAGATCTAAGATCCAACAGGGAGCCAACATAGGAAGGGGTGCAAGACGGAAGAAGAGAAATAGACTGAAACCACCACTAGAAAATGAGATCTTGCTGGGATGAGCATGAGAGTAGCCCTGGGGGAGTAGGGCGATGCACCCAGGCCATCGGGACCCCCTCCCCTAGAATCGGAGGTGGTTGCTGCATTGTAGTTGTAGTCACCATGTCTTTCACGAGTCGGGAGTTTGCTTTTCCTAATTGTGTTGGATATTAATTTGAAAAAAAATAAACATGTTTGTTTGCTTCTTCATATGCTTACGTTAGTAAATTGTTAGAATAGAATCCCTAGTTGGGCCCAAATTAGTGTTTTGGGTTATTTTGATCAAGATTGATTACATGGATTTGAATGATATTGAAACTCAAAAATGAATATAATATGGTGACAATCATATGATTTGGTGATATGAAATCTATAAAACACATACTTAAAGGTACATTAAAATTTATGCTTAGAGGGGTTATCCCCCATATTTAAACAGTCTAATTTCTTTTTTTGAAATGGTTTTCAGGCATAGTAGCTCATCTCAGGTAAGGAGAAAAGGGGAAGGGCACGAGGGCCTCTATAAAGAGTGGGATAAATCCACCTCTCTACTATAACAATGGTAAACAAAATCCAATTGGGAAGTAGCGGAAGATAAAATTTTGACTATATTCAATTTAAATAAAGTGTACATAAAAACTTTCCCCAATATGGGTGTACATGCTTTATACAAAAAGAGGATCTAAGTAGAGGGAAGTCTAGACTACTCCACTTTTGTCTCCAAGCAACATATCCACCAGCTATTCCATGTCAACGCTAAGATCTTCATGCCTTATACATCACCTTGCTCCACACCTGGGTGGTTGGGAAAGCACCCAGCAAAAGGGAAGGAAAAATAAAAGTATGTGTCACTAAACTATTCTAAGATGGCAAGATAATAAAAGCATGTAAAAGCAGGATAGGGTTCATCATAAGATGAAGATAATCAAGATAATGAGGCCATTTATATTAAAGAACATTTCAATAGATGCTTTCCATAAACAAAGTAAAACCACAACATTGCATGTATGATTACTATTGACTATCTTAACTATGTAGGGTTGAGGCACCTATCGAACCTTCAACCAAAAGGGTGTGGGGAGAGTATCACATTCCCAACCACCTACACATATTTCATGTGCGGGGGAGAATAACACGTTCCCCAGGGGAGAAATAACACATTCCCCAACTATGGGTGGTTATACATACAAGTACCACTACACTAGTTAATTAGTCTAATAAAATCAACATGCTAGAAACAATGGCAAGTTATAGCATCATCCAAATAGATCATGGCAAAGGGCTACCAAGACCCGAGAACAATATTCTAAAATGATTATGAGGCAAGTATAGCAAATGATTCAACAATAAAAGAATAGGGCTCAATAAAGCCTCATCATGGAAAAGTATGGGTTAAGGCACAAATTATCCCAACTGAAAGGTTAAATGCACATACCTTAGCCTCAAGAGTTCTAAAAACCACTTTCCAACCCTTCACATGAAATCAGAACCCACTTTCCCTAATATCATCATTAGATCTATGAATTAGAATTAAGTATTAAATGTTTAAAACCCTAATATTACTAAATTTTTGTGCAAACCTTCGAATTAGACTCCGAAAACATCATCATCATCTTAGTTAGGGTTTTCTGATCAAAATGACATATAATTTTATATATTTTTGAGATATTGACTTTTAGGCTATTTTTCTTGATTTTTAAGTAATTTAAATCACTCTAAAAACACTTTTTCGTAAAAATTAGAATCAAACTTCGCAAATATTTTTATTAGATAGATCTCGTTCTCCTGATTTCAAAACACTATTTATTTTTAATTTTTGACCACTGGAATAATTTATAGAAATTGTTTTATTTTGACCAACCAAAACCTACCACGTAGGCAAACCAAGAGGGAGAGAGAGCTAGTAAGAGAGATGGAGAAAGAACGGGTGGTCCCGCGTCTCTGAACCCCTCACAGCAGGTGAGTGGGCTGGGGTCAACACGGTCAAACGTGGGGCAAAAGACCAGAAAGTCCCCGGCGTAGATCAGGGAAAGAAAAGGAACCGCAGGAGGGCAAAAAGGTAATTTGCCTGGGGTTCTCTCCTTCCCACAGCCCGCGCGCCATGGCGCTAGCAGCAAGCTGCTGTTAAGATGTGATTTTGGGCAATTTCGATACAGTGCACGAAACTTAACATATAGATATGCGATGGAAAGCCAACACAAAGCCCGATTCAACCATACCTTGAATCGAGCAGAAGGTGCTCTTTGGAGGAAGAGAAAGACGCCGCAAGCTCAGGGTCTTTGCTGGCTAGTTGGTGGTCAAAACGTCTGCAAAACTCGAAATTGAAGGCACGGGCGAGTTGTTAAGGTGATGGCGGTCCTAGGGGCATAGGTATATATAGGCAAGGGACCCCGAGTTAGGGTTGGACTAGGGGAAGGTAGAGGGTGGCGGCGCCCATATTGGGCATTTCTCAAATACTCGCCAAATCTCAAAAAAATTGGGATAAACCAGTGCGGAATCCAACGAAATAAAAATTAGCAAAAAACATCGAGTATATCTCTGGATATATTGATTTGAAAATATGGAAGCAAAGAACTTGTTTCCTATTTCGTTTGGAGCAAGAAGACGACTGTGGGTCATCAGATCGATAGACCCGGGTCCACGAAGGACCTTGGGCCGTCCGATCTCGTGGATGGGAAAAAATTTCCTTGTTGTATTAAAATTTGACCAATGTGTCATTAAAAGTCTAAATGTTTTTCTCTCTCCTCATTTGGAGGCCCAAACGACATCCAAAAATTACCAAATTTTATATTCTGACTTACGTTGACGTGTAGAATCCAAATATGAAATTAGTTTTTCCTTTTGAGAATGTTTAATGTGGTAAATAATTCAAAACATATTTTCTCTTTCCTCATTTATTTATGACTCTATAATTATTCAAAAATTATAAAACTTGACCCACAAGTCATATAAAGTATGTTAGACACGAATTTGGTATTATTTCCATTTGTTGAAGTTTTTTATTATTTTAAATAATGATTTGAAAGTTTTGTACACTTTCTCTCTCCTTAATTTATCTTCTCATCAAATATTTTCCAAATTGATTCAAAATTCATCCAAAGGTCTATTTTAACATGTAGAACACGAATTTGGAATTAATATATTTTTTTGAAGACTTTATTATTTTATTTCATTCATTTAAATTTTATCACTTATTTAACCTTTTAATTTATTAGAGGCATCTAGAAACTTCCTAAAAGTATGAAACTTGGTATAAAAGTAATAATAAACGTTAGGAACACGTTTTTGGCATTAATTAAATTTTTTTCAACATATATTTAATATTTTTGGTCTTTATATCATTTTCTCTCTCCAGATTAAAATAAAATATTAAACATTGACCACATTAAATGTAAATTTTCCCAAAGGCTTATTTTTATGCTTAGATTACGAATCTAGAGTTATTTTTCTAATTTGAGGACATTAGATATTTTATTTCACCTTATTGGCTTATTTCCCATTATCTTGTAATAAAGGCTTTCATATATTTATTTATTATCCAAATTAGATGATACTTGGCCATTAAGTTTCTTTTAGATCAAGAAAACACATTTGAGTGTCAAATTAACCTTGTGGGTTTCCAATTATAATTTTTGGTGCAATATATTTCTCATTATCCTCTTTTATCCATTAAATCCCATATTACTTCTAATTATTGCATTTATCTTCTCCTTTATATAAAATTCGGATTTTCTCTTAGTTCCCTTATTCTAGGAAGTGCTAGAAAGTTCTAGGACAAAATATCTTATTCTTTTTATTGCTTAGTGTACAATTTGCACTTTAGACCCATTATCTAAAATCTGAGGTATTTGTGCATACAACCTTATATTAAGAATATATGGGAAATATTTATCCAATAACCATCATTGTAACAACCCCGCCTCCCGGTAACCCCCAATTAAGGGAGACCGAAAGGTCGGTGCCGTTATCCAATTAACAGGATCAAAGGTTCGACAAATAATCAATAACAATTATGAAATCCTACTAACTAACTGGAATTTGGTATAAAATTAAAATTTTACTTACCTTTGAAAACCTTGGGAATCTATCTATCCAAGCTTGAATCCACTCTAACTAGTCCTCCTTGCACTTTATGTTTTACTTTCATAATGTGTCACTTTACTATTTGTTCTTTCAATTTTTGTTCCTAAAACGCCGACAAACAAAACGTCGGTCAGTATATCGAAATATACTGGTATGTGGGAACAACCATAATCTTGCAAATATGGCTAACAATTTAATAATCACAATCAAATTAGTTAACAAGCCAATTTACACTTTCCAGTATGACATTCTCTACCGCTTTTGCCCTAACCCTGGCATACCCACCTTAGGGTGCCCTTTGCCAATGACTTAAGGCCACCTTCTCAATCCCGAGCTTGGTGCCTGGGGGTCACCACTCATGGTGCCCACTAGTCATGCAATATCATAGGCCACCTTCTTGGTGCTTGGGGTCACCACTCAAGGCGTCCATTGGTCTACCCATCTGGGCCTGACCTTTGGCATCATCCATCAGGGTGGCATGTAGGTGCGAGAATACATACTCTTATTTTTAATGTGATAATCATAGTGACTTTATGATTTGCAAATATGAACACCCAACAGATAATTTGCATTCAATGTGATTAACCATCCGGAAAATCCTCGAGAAACTAAGGTGGTTATCCATAATTAACCACATACCTGATCCAGAGCAACTTGATTGTCCAAGCAATAAGGATAAAGAATCAATCAACAAGCAATCAACAATATCCTGAAATTAATGTATACGATCCAAGTGTTATAGTTTATCCAGAACATTCTAAAGCTAGACTTGGATTCCACCTTAGGCTTTCTAGACCACATTAGGGTTTTATTAGGGTTTTTGCCTCCATAACGCCTTTATCATATTAAATGCTCTCTTAGTTCATAAACCCTAATTTCAACATCATAAGCCCAATCAAAGACGATTATTTCTCTTTTATACTAAAACTACATTCTTTTATCCTTTTAAGTTATTTCAAGGTCATTATACTCAATTATCACCTTTAATCCATGATAAAATCATTATACATATTTACCATCAATTTATAGTTCAGTATGGTCCAAATCACATATGAACTCGATTTACCATTATATCTATCTTTTATTCATCAGAAAACCCTAATTACTACATTTAGGGTATTTATCCACAAATTAGGAACTTTAATACTCTAATAGCTTAGATTCAACATATTTCAACTCCAATCATCAAATTGATCAATTAAAGCCATTAATAAACTCATTCACTAAAATTAGGGTTTCAAGGCCCATTAATGCTTATTTATATGCATGAACTTCTAATCAAACCAATTACGTGAAAAATACATCTTTTTCAAACTTATTGTATCTCTTCGATCATTAACATGTTAATATCCATTTTAATCAGCTATTAAACCTTACTAATCACTTTAATCATATCAAAGTAGGGTTCTTTAAATATTATTACATCTAAAGCTAATAACCTCCATTACTTTTCAAATTGAAATCAGAATTAGGCTCTAAATATATTTTATTTAGATTCCTCTCGATTTTCTGAGCAATTTTCATATTTTGTATGATCTCATCGAAGCTACCAATTTTTAGTTATGAAATTTGCAAGAAATACCTTTTTGAACCAATTGGAAGCCGCCACGTCGCCTCCAACATGCATCCAGACCTGCTTTAGTTTATAACCTAATTACCAAGATAGCCCCGGCGCGGCTACCGGTTTCTTCATGTTTAGGAGGGGCATTTTCGTCAAAACCGTCCAGCTCGTCTTCCACCTCGCGAGCAGCCCTAACGACGACTGTCTGCAGTAGTTCTCGGTCGCCTCCCTCCACCTCCAGGTCCGGAGCTTGCCGGAAACCACCCTCCTGACCCCGCTGTGCCTCCACGCACCTCCGGGCACCTCTGCTTCACGGCCAGAACGGTCAGTCGTCCATTACACGACCTGCAACCATGACCGCACTGCAGCCGTTCTGCAGCGTCGTGCAGCCGCTAGGGTCAAGGGATGATGGTTGGGACTCTTCTTCAGGGGTCTGGGAGCATCGTTCCCCCATCAAGATCCCGTTCACCGCTCCACCTCGCTCCAGGTTAGATTAACCCCCATAGCTAGGGTTTGCATGGGCAAGAAGAAGGAGAAGAAGTAAAAGTGAAGGTTGGCTGCGTGGGATTTTCTCTAGACTTGGCCAAGGGCTCTACCCTTTAAATAGGAGAGAGTATCCATGCCCCACCATGCTCATCCATGAGTTAGTAAAGCACTTCCTAATAAGAATGTAATTCCTTCATTAAGAAGCTAACTCTCTCTCTCTCACTTTCTTTTATTATTCCTTCTTCTTTGGATATTGGGATTTCGAAAATCATCCCTCTTATTCCCTTTGTTCTTTCTTTTTAAACCATTAGAATGAAATCCTATTTCCTTTAATAACAATTACTTTCTTTTAGCAATACCATGTAATACATTAATGGTATACTCACAGTATCTTCTTATTTTGCTATTTTGGTATTTTCTCTTTCTTTCCTCTTTATTGGGGTTCCTTGGACCCCAAGAAACTCTAATGTTTCGAAATCCCTTTATTGGATGCTCATTATCCTTCTAGATGTATCTAAATGCATTATTCTTCATTATTTCTCATTATCTTGTTTATTTCTTATTAAAATAGTTCTTTTTGAGGATTTCTCTTTATTTCCCTTTTATTTTCCTCATTGGTATCCCTTTTATCATAAGCAATCCTTGGGATACGAAATTCCACTAAGGATCACTTAATTATACATCTTTTTACTTATTTTCCACATTTCATCAATATTTTCAATTTCTTTCTTAATAAAGAAATACTTAATTGATCTCTTCTTTTCTTATTGCTCTCTTTATGCACTTTGGACTCCTTGGTACCTAAGGAACCCAAGAGGCACGAAATCCCTCCTTGGATTTGCCTTCTAGAGGTTTCTACCTCCTTCTTTTCTCAAATATTCAATTATTCATTAATTAATTGAATTTCCTTGTTATTGGGCCCAAAAGCCAATAAAGCCCACAAATCAAACAACAAGGCTATTTTAAGCAAAATCCATTTATTCACAACAAATTATATTATTTGTCCAAATATCTTTAATATGAGAAATTACATTTCTCACCAAATGAACCCAAAATTTGGGGTTGTAACAATCATAATCTCCACAAATTACACAAAAAGACCAAAGAAGATAGGAATGAAAGGAAAAGATGAAAAAGAGGACCAAAAAGGCAAAATGCCCAGATTTCGGTATGTTACATCACTCCACCCCTTAAAGAGGATTTCGTCCCTGAAATCACTAGCAATTAGGGAAGGGTGAGTGTGCAACCTCACATCACAAAAACTTCAGGTTGTTCCTCCAACCATACAACTTCCACCAAAACTTATACTTCAACTACACCTAAGGGTTCATAAACTTCACATACAGCTCATCATAGGTTGGGTTCTCAAGAATCACTTAGGGTTCCACTATTGAGATATATTCTTTATAAGAGATTTAACTTTATTTGGATTTTTGACTTATTAACATTATATTCATTATGATAACACATTGTCATCATTATTTTAATTATGTCATGTCATATTCACTTAGTTGCCAAAAAGAATTATATTTCATTATTATGCACAATTAGAGGTTACTCAATTATCTCAACATTCAATATTATATTTGATCATTATCATTAATATTTTGAACTTAGACTTCATCATCCTTATATTATCACCATATTAATTATAACAAATTATTTTACATGAAATAGGACATTCTATTCAATTCGTGGTTAAGCATATAATTATTCCAATTAATTTCACATTATTCACTTATATTCATATTAACGTTGTCACAAGGTCACATTTTTTTGCTGCTCACATTAATGTCATCATTAATCATTATTCATATTTATTCATTTATATTATTGATTTTGCACATTTATGTGAATTCCAATCATCTCATATTCATATTGAATCCATTATATGTATTTTAATGATCAAGGTGGAACATATGTCATATTAATGATTTGATTCACATTAAATGACTAATAACATGTATATTAGTTAACAAGGTAACATGCATTCATATTGATGACTTAATTAATATGTGATTAGATGATCATATATATCATTTATGTGTATCAAAGTATGTTAACTGATTATGGCACTTAACATCATCAATGTACCATGAAAGGCATAAGGGTGTATATGTTAAGGTTAGATGATTACAACTTTAGGGTTTAGGTCAACATGACCATTATATTTCGCTTATTCATCCTTAGCATGCATTAATTACGAATTATAACCTTACTCATCATATCATTAGGGTTTATTGGTTCATGACATTATTAACATCTTACTTATTGACAATTAGCATTGATATTCATATTCTGTGCATTGGATATTTATTAGGGTTCAAGCATATGATTTATTCCTTAGATGATAATTATGTGTTCATTAATATATAAACAAGCACGTTAGGGTTTCAACTATTAACTTGTTTGGTCAAAACTAATGATCCGAGCATACTAACATCCTATCTATGGAGTTAGGGTTTCTAAAGATAGATCAAGATGTTATAGGGTTCCATCCCCCTAAATAGGATTTCGTCCTCGAAATCTAACCACTCGAACATCCAACCTAACCATACACCACCCCTTAAAGGGTTCGACCTATCAAGCCAAACTAACTAGGGTTAAAGGATGAGTCTAACTAAACCATTCTCAAGATCCATCATGCTTCCACTGTGCACTCTGATATCTTCCCAAACACCCAAACTCTAAGGTATAGGTTCTAGGGATAAACTTATCCAAGCATGTAGTCCTAAGGGACATGAGGAACTATATAGGGTATATATCCTCAAACAAGTCAAAGTTATCATATTAGGGTTCTAGGAGAAACCAACATACATGTGAAACTTAAGTCAAACTATTAGGATACCCAAAGATATACAACATAGAACTCTAAGGTTACTATTGCCTAAAAGCAAACTATTTCAGACAATTTATATTAGCTCAGGCCAGGCCGGTATCATATGGGAACAGGAGTCCTCGTATACTAAGCTAGTGGCGCGGAGGAAAATTTTTCCAGCCCCCAAAACCATGATCCTTTCTAGACACCCTTACTTCAACTGCATGCCCTAATAGTTGCCTAAAGGCAAACCTAAACAACATTAAGTTATGCATATTTTAATTATAAGTATTTTGGAGTTTTATTTATCATGACTCTAAGGTGAAACTATAGGGTCCTATATCAACCTATCATCAACATAGATCAAATATAGGGTAACCATGTCACTTAAAGGAACTATGTAAGTCTAGGGTTCTAATTAGGGAGACAAACTGAAATAGTCAAAGATCTGACTACCATTGGCTCTAAAAGATCCCAAGGGAGGGGGAGGAGGAGTGGGCAATGGGCACCTTGCAAAAGCAAATATTCTTTTGTTTCCACCCTACTTCGCGGTCACTAAGGGTGATTCGACCCCCCATAATGGGTTGGGGCAAGGAGGAGCGTGTATGCGTTGACCTCCCACTAATTGAACCTTGTGTCTGAGGTGAGCAGTAAGTGGGGAAGAGGAGGTGTACAGGAGGCCCTTGATCCTACGCACAGAGTGTCGCTTCATCATGAATTGTAGTGTGTCTTCCCTCCTTTTCTCACTTTAGAAAGATTGTGCAATCTTTTCTCCTAGGATGAGAGATTACAAAACATTAGTGTAAAAGATTGAGTGGGATCTGTGAGGTTGGGTATAGTGATGGAATGTAGTGTGTAGCTTAAGAAAAGGTAAGCAGTTAGATTGACCCCATTTTTGCCTTTTTTATCAAAAGACATCCTCTTCGTGTTCATGTTGATGTCACATCTTATGCATGTGAATGGGAATGATATATACCTCTTCTCTTTGCTCATTATGTGATCGTGTACCCTGATCCAAAGGTGATGCCTATCTTTTCACAAAAAGAGAGTCTCCTTTGAGGTATGGGAGGGACCTAGTTAGATTAGTTCTTTTAAGGCATGGTTTTATCCTCATCCGGCATTTTTCTTTGGCTCAAACGACTCACCTTAAGAAGCTAGCTCCCAACTTCTGGGATTATAAGGCGGAGCATTAATCGTGTTAGCAAAGATTTGACACTTGTGACACTTTTGCTTGTATTCAATGCAATATGTGTCTAGTGTGAGCCAAAGTCAGCAACCCTATGAGTTTTTTGAGCTAAAATATCCCCATTTGTGTGAGTTTCACATATCCCTTCATGCACTTTTTACATGAATTTTTTACATCTTTAGCATTTACACATCTTAATAGCATAGATTTGTGCCTTCTTTTATAAAGTCTTTCTACATTGAGAAAGAAACTCATTTCCAATATGTGAATGGTTCTCTTATCAATTTTAGAGATAGCAGGAGGATACACACAATAATCGATATACCCGGACAAAAGAGCCAAGACCAGGATCCCTAATGGGATGTTTAACCAATCAAATATGGATTGATTGAATTTGTATGAAAGTTGTAAAATGGACTAACCACAGAACACACAAGTTAATTGGATAAGCCAATGACTCGCTAATTGTTGAAGTAGGATCCTACAAGTGGGCTCCTTTTTCTAGAGCCCAGTATGTTGCACATTATGCATAGTTGATTTCTCTAATCTTTCTTTTGAAATTTCTATAATGGAAGGGAACTTGATGAGCGTGAATGAGGAAGTGAGAGCTTCCCCCATGCACTATTTCTTGTCATTTTACAGGGGCAAAAGAAGTGCTTTTGTAGAACATGCAGTGAATCAAAACTCTTCCACCAGAACAAATATGGTTGACTAAATTTTGTATCAACAAATTTATGTAAGGGTATGATAAACACAAGTTAATTGTGTCATTTGAATAATCAATTCGAAAAACCATCATAATTTGGTCACACATGAACACGGTCACCTGGATAGTTTAATTAGAATACCATAATACCTACCAAAAATAATAAAACAAAGGTCAAAAGTGTTAGATATAGATTTTTTAAGCACCTATAATGGTTTGTATTGAACACACTCCAAAATTCTTGAGATGGAGAACTAGGGTTTTGGAGAATACTAAAGTGGAAGATGCGAATTTAGGGTTGTATTGTTATAAAAGTGGTGGAATATAGTAATATTATAATCCTTAGATAGGTTTCTTTGGTTGATTATCTCATAGGTCTTATGGATGACCTTCCTTTCATTTGGATCAAAAGAGTCTCAAATGATATTCTTCTCTCACTCTTTCTCTTAATCTCTTCATTTCTAGTGTTCTTGGGTGGAAAGAAAGAAAAATGAATCATATGTTTGAATTTTGATAGTATTTTAATAGTCAAAATTGTGGATCTATGTTGTTAGGTGTTTCATACTAGCGTGAGTGTTTGAGACTCTTTGGATAACTTAATCATATCTGAAATGACTGTCTCGCGAAAACAAGATTAACTAATGCGGAAGCGAATTATTTGCAGCGGATTACTGAAAATCACTGAAAATTTAAATTTTTTTGCAAAGAGATCCATTAACAGGAAAATTCTTTAACCATGAACCAAAGTATTCTAAATTCATCCTGGTTCACAAGTACACAACCTGTACCATTCCTTTTCAAGGATTACAACATTGACTGCCCTGTTAACAAATATACACATGTAGTATAAAAACTTCGAGGCACTAAGCCAAAACTCAGATTGATACATTTAAAACTCCGAGGACCTGAGAGTACAGAGACGACACATAAGACTACTATCTATATGACTAGACAGACAATATTTCCACCTGAGATCTTATTGATGTCCCTGCTTTTGCTGCTACTCTTTCCCTATTCTAGGGTTTCTGCTCTGCCTTCCATGCATACCTAAAAATGTTTCCCACGGGGGTGAGACAATTGAAAATTGCCCCAGCGAGAGATATAACTCTCCGCCAAAAACATTGTTATTGCAGTTTATCAAATTAAAACTGAGTAGGGGTTACTTTTACATTATCAGGCAGAATTATTCATCATAGTACAGAATAAGATAATCTCCATTCTCAAGGAGGTCATTGCATCTACCCATGGTAGATAAGTAATTCATCTGTCTACTTTGCAGAGAATATAAAGAAACATAATTAACATTTATCTACTAAGGAATGCACAAAGAAATGCAACATCAGCAAATGAATCTCCGTATTCAATCCTTAAGCAAACATGCTATACTGATGATTACATTTTACAATCACACTTATACTTTGAGGAGAGGAGATATACCGCTCATACTCCAACCGACCATTACAAAATCGCCTCGGTACCATACATAGGTCATCAAAAGAGCTGGATTCTTATGACCTCATCTGTCTCGGTCAGTACGAGACCACATGCAGGACATCTCGTGTCTCTGCTAACTAGCTATCCAGGGTATTCTGGCACCTTCGCTACAGAGTTACAGCGTCAACTGCACTCTCATCGCCAATCGAGAGATTTCTTGTTTATCTCCTCGATCCGACATTAAGTATAATTGGGAGATTCATGATACATCCATCCCGACATATTCATGAAGGATTGAGAGGTTTCTTGTTTACCTTCCAACAATCTCTTCAAGAGGACGTAAGGATATTTTTGCCCATTTACCCCTACATATTCAAAATATGTGCTCCGGGTTTTGCTGCGGGCACCCGTTTCACCATCACCTATTCCTGACGATGATGGATCTATGGTCAGAGCACTACATGAATAGATTTCACTTGATTTATTAAGTACATTCTCATATTCTTTTAGCATCAGCCAAGTTCTCAAACATAACTTATTACAACAATGCTATAAAGAGACATGTACTACTTTTATCAGATATTTATCAGTCTTTCAAAGACCCTGGGAACTCAGTCCCTCATTTCAATACTGGGAATTATCATCCCTTCACTTTCTCATCACCATAATCATATGGTTCTGGGTATTCAAACCCTTAACTCATCATTGAGCATTATTATACCTTTTTCAGGTAACTATCACCTTCAGGTCATCTGACCAAGGCATTCATGATACTTGTTACACAAGCATCACACCTGGCTCACAAGGCCATGAAATATCTTGTCACCTCTCACTGGGTAACAACTTACTCATGTGACTCATAAAAGTCCATGCATATTGCTTCTTTTACTAAGCAACAACAACATTAAGGCACATAATGCCAATCAACATTTATTATATAAATGTCACAGCTCACACTAGCTATATACATCATCTCATAATATTTGTATGGTTATTAGGCATGATAACAGTCATACAAGATATTCATTACATCATATGATGTGATAGCAACACCATTATTCCTCTACCAGGAATTAGGGTTTACTATCAAATAGGGCTTTTCATTCCCTTTACCCAAATTAGGGTTAGGGTTCCCCATTTCTCATTAATAAAGAGTTCATGATCTCATTATCTGTCCAACCCTTAATACATTATTCCATACCTCTGGGGCATTCAAGGATATCATATTTGATTATTCTAGAACATTACTTTCATCATATAGCATTAATGATCATCAATTCAAGGTATGAGTTCATTTCTCATCCTTATCATGGTATGATTATATCATACACATCATTTGGTCTTAACCCCATTCTCAAGGTACATTAATTAACACTCATCAAGGTGTAACGACTCATTACATTTCATTGTAATAGTTTCATAACACACTTCATATGTTTCTTACCCAATTATATTGGATTTGAAGTACATCAAGGCATATAAACCCTGAAATGTTGAATGTGATAACTATCATATCTTGATGTATCACTTTCTCATCATTTCAAACTCTGTTGAGTTATCCATCTTATCTTGTATTAAGGTATTTCCCTCTTAATACATCCCATCACTAATCTCTTACCTTTAGCATATAATGCAAAGGCCACACATTAGAATTGTACAGCTATCTCACATGATATGGACTTATCTTAGTTTAAGGCATGACTTTATTATAAAGTTGCTTATAAATAATCACAATGATACACCCTCAACTAGGGTTTCTCATCACATATCTTATGTATCCTTCATCCAATTATATTGGACTTATAATCATATCAAGGTATACGATCATATGAGGTCACTTTCAAATCACCTCTAAATCAAGCATAGAGCACCACGGCCGTGCAACCAAGAACGGCCGTGCGAAGGGAAGCCACCACGGCCGTGCTACCTTGCATGGTCATGCAAAGTGAAGCTACCACGGTCGTGCTACAGAAGTTCCCCTCATGAATCATGTTCAAGTATGAATTCTATTCTTTCATTAGGGATTAGGGTTTCACATACCATCTCCCTTCTTTAGAATAGGGATTACATATAGCATCACCCTTCATTAGGGTTTCATATCACGTTTCCCATATTCAAGGTTTGCTAATCATTCCCAATTAGGGTTTCTCATGAAATCACCCTCAATTAGGGTTTCACATGGATACACCCTCAACTAGGGTTTCACATGGATACACCCTCAGTTAGGGTTTCACATGGATACACCCTAAACTAGGGTTTCACATGGATACACCCTCGACTAGGGTTTCATAAGGATACACCCTCAACTAGGGTTTGAGTTCAATAACCCTGTCAATTAGGGTTTATGTTCATGTTTAGGGTTTCATGATCTCTTTACTTAAGGATCATAACTCTTAACCACCACATGAATCATATTCATGTATGAATTCATGCTATCAACTTCTCAACTTGAATAGGTCATATCACCCTTTAGTTGAGTACATACAACTATGATTAACATAGTGTATCAAGTCATTGACCCTATAAGCAATTAGGAATTCATCCCTTAATTGGCACTAATCCCTTAGGTACTATTCGGGTTTCAACCTTTGTACCTTCTTTGATTATCATTACTAATCAACATTGGATCAATGGATCATTCATCATCTTGATTCTCAAGAGATTCAATCACATTGGACCTCCATTACATAGGGTATCCAATTGAATTAGGGTTTCAATGTTGATTCCTTCAATCATTGAATTCATGGAACCAGTCATCAATTGGACCTACCCTCATACTTCAATTGAGTTTAATAGGTCAACCTTCAACTAATTTGACTCTCAATTGACCCTCAATTGATCATCAATTAGGGTTTGATTCAATTGAATTAGGGTTTGGAACCGATGATTCAACAACACTAATCAATGTAAGACTAGTTGCTTTGAAACCATTGAACCATCATCCAAATTGGGTATGACCTGACCCCAAACGGTCTTGAGGTCGTTTGGATGACCTCCAAACGGTCTTGAGACCGTTTGCCCATCATATCACTCAAATCTAAGCAATCCAATTAGGGTTTGGTTCTTTGGATTGATCACCAAATCAGCATTACATTGTTTAACAGCTTGGTACCTTTAGACCTTCAAACACCTAACCATACTCAACCCTAGACCTCCAAACGGTCTTGGGTGACCACCAAACGGTCTTGATAACGTTTGTATGATCTCCAAACGGTCTTGAGACCGTTTGGCTCATCCAACCTTTGCACTTTAGTGAAAAATCATCATGGATTGGTCTATCGAGTTGATCAACAAATCAGCATTGAGTTGCAGTATGATTTGGTACCTTTAGACCTTCAATTGGTCAACTATACTTGACCCCAGACCTCCAAACAGTCTTGGGGTGATCCCCAAACGGTATTGAACCCGTTTGGATGATCCCCAAACGGTCTTGAACCCGTTTGGGCTAATCAACCCAAAATCTCAACTTAACTCATTGGAATTTCAGCACTGTTTTCAATTAGGGTTTGCCTAATTGAATAGCCTTCAACTCACGATTCCTTTGGATTTAACCCCTCAAATTTGTAGAGTCATTAACCAACATAATTATGAACAGGAATCCCAAACGGTCAACGCTTGGTCAACTCACTCAAACGGTCTTGAACCCGTTTGCCCAAGCAGGTTAAGTTATTCAGGTTGAAAATCAGCACTTAATTCAATTCGATTTGTCTAATTGATTGGCCTTCAACCTATGATTCCTTTGAAGTTAACCATTCAAATTTGGAGGTTCATTAGCCTACATAATTAGGAACGATATTACCAAACGGTAAACTCTTGGTCAACTCCTTCAAATGGGTTTGAACCCGTTTTCCACCAAACGGTTTGCAACCTGTTTGGTCACCAAACGGTTTTGGTGAAACCGTTTGGTCCCAACTTTTGAGATCGTTTTCTCCCAAGATATTTGGTGAGGTGCTTTCTTATGATGATGTCATCATCATCTTCCTTCGTGCACCCAAGAACAGCAACCGTTCTTGATGGAATTTGCAGCAAAGAAACAAAAGTGTATAAAATTGAAGAAATCAATCAACAAAGCATAGAGAATTGATGCAATAGCAATGTTTAAGGGTTTGAGTTATAAAACCCGCCTCCAATTGAGCTCCAAAGCTCCAAGCTCACGCCATTAATGGTGGATGAAGCTCTTGCAACTCCCCCTAGGCTCGTCCTCAAGCTTTTGATTGTAAAAGTTGGCTAGGGTTGAAGAGGAGATCGAAATAAGAAGGAATCCATAATTTATTTTTGATTTCCACCATGAAATCATGGAGAACGAAGGTCAAGGGCTTACCCACAGGTTGGGGACGTGCTCCCTGCTCCTCCCTAGCTCCTTGGTCGGTTTTGCAATCAAGGGGAAGAAGAAAATCCGAAAAAGGCCTTGGTTTGGGCTTGGAAATGGCACTTTTATAAGGAAATTGATGAGAGAGAAAATGCTTTATAAAAATCCAATTAATCCCAATAAAGTGGCCGCCTCTTCCCCCTCAACTATCTTGGGTACGAGGTACCTTCCTTGCCTTTAATTCTCCTTCATTATCCTCAATTTAAAGAAAAGAAAATTAAGCACCTTAATGCTTATAATATAATATCCCACATGTGAGTGGATATTACTTTTCTTTATAAAAAGGTGAGTGGAATTTCACCTACTTAAGATATTTTCGTTCCTTATCTTGTTAAAGGAACGTCCATCCTTATTCAAAATCAACCCAAAACATTTTGGTTGAAAGCCCTTCAATTATTTTTATTCATTTTTGCCCTAAATCGAATTAGGGTTTCAATTAGGCATTATTCTTGATTATTTTAATGTCAAGATTCTCTCTCCTACAACTTAATTCAAATGAGAAGTCCCTCTCATTTTATTTGCTCTAAATAATGCTAAGAAACATTAGGGACCTTGTTGAAGTGGTAATTTGCATATTGAACCCTAGATTTTGGGTAAATTGCACATTACACCAAAACTAGGTTTTAATGCACAAGGATTGCTTTACAAGCTTAATCTTGGTGTCCAAGCTTGTGGAAACCATACCACTACATCATATTCATTCTTATGATGTCTCAACGTCAGAGGAACATCTTATCATGCAACATTTGCAATTTAACCCCTCAACTTGGGTAATTTGCACTTTAGTCCAAAATAAGCAAACATTGCTTCAACATTGTTCAAACATGACCAAAATTGAAACATAGGTTCCTTTTGAGCCTTAATTACTTTTCACAAGATGAGATTAAGCATATAATCATCTTTATTAATCAAAACACCTAGGGTTAAAGCATAACCCAGGTCAGGGATGTTACAAATTATAAACCCCTAACAAGGATTTCGTCCCCGAAATCCCAGATAAAGGGAACAGATATCATTCATTCATCATATCATCATGTCTCTTCATAACACCTCATTGTTATGTAGACATCATAGAACTTTGATCAGCACAAAGTTCCTTCACACCATATTCTCATAGAGTCAAATGAGAACTTATCTTAAAGACATATTTAGTTGTTATGTTTATGCAAAGCATAAACCCCTAACATATGATGTTCATATCATTTTATATAATCAGACTGATTTCATAGTTGACCATTCCAGGTAGCCAATCTAAACCATCTGATAATTCTCAGATACCAGAATCTCTTACCTTGGTATCAGTCGCATGTGTTGAAAACACATTATATTCTCATCTTTCTTTTATCATATTTACAACTTTATAGAACAGGGATCACCTCCCTTGTTCTCTTTCTCATCATATGAGGGTCATACTTTTACTTCCTCATATACACATACTGATCTGAATTCCTATCAGATCCTTCTTTCTTGTTCTTAAGATATGATACATTTATCCATATCATATTTCCAATTTCATGATACTCTTTAGATTGTATCAGAATGATTGCTTGATCAGGGCAATCAAAAAGATATCAATCTAAGAGTTTCCATACTCACTTTATCATCAATAGTTGTACACCTGATCAGGGTTTACAAGTACTGAGATCAAGTAGTATGCACTTACATGCTATCATATTCCTTTCTTTTCATATTACCATAATATAAGATTTAACATCCCTGGATTTTATCCAGGCATCTCTTCTATACCTCTTCCTCTTTCATGGAGGTAAGATCAATATAGAGCATTTAAAAGAATACTAAATAGAATTCAAATTCTAGTTCTCATCATTTCATCCCTATATAGCAACCAATGGGGAAAACAATATCAACAATTCTCCTTTTTATAACAAAAAGGGTTTAGTGTACTCAACATGTACACATTTATAACATACCTTGTACTCATATCATGGTCTTACTAGTCTTATTACTGAAGCAAAAACTAATCCATAGAATCTTACAGGTGAAAGGTTAAGACCTTTGCACTTACTTAGTGGCTACTTCCCTGGTACACTAGGCATTTATTGCACTATTAGTACCAAAAACTTGGCTTTTTAAAACCATTAGGCAAATGTCTCTAGAATTATAGAGACCATTCCCTACTTCTCAGCTTATTGCCCCTTCTTGGTCACTACCATCACATATTTATTATCTGTCTGAACTCATAGCAGAGTCCACTTTCTTGCTATAAGTTAATCTTTTCCATATTTTCCCTTGTTCCAACATGACTAAGTCATTTAGGAACTCATTTAAAGCTCAAGCTTTCTGTATTAAGGACTGATAACCTAGGTTGTAAGCCTAGCATCTAGTCCACTCATATGCATTACTGTTGCCCTAATCTTCCCAACAAGAGCATGATCATAGGATTCTCTATCCTGATCAGGTCTTAATGGGGATTCTCAGGCACTCATTCTATTCTTGCATGATCCCTTGCACCTCTTCTTGGTGCAACAACATTGCCCTAAGCAATGTGTTCATTGTGCTCTCCAGTCATTTTAAACTTTACCTGTCACGACCGTCTCGTGAAAACAAGATTAACTAATGCGGAAGCGTTCATCAAGTAGCGGATTAGCGAAAATCACTAAAAATTAAAACTTTTTGCAAAGAGATCCACACATAGGAAATCTTTTCCAACAAATGCCATTGTATATCATATACATTCTGTTTCAAACGTACATATCCTGTACCATCTCTTTCCAGAGACTACATCATCAGCTGCCTTATAAACATATATGCAGGCAGCATACAAATCTTGAGGCATCAAGCCAAAACCTCAGACTGATATATCAAAAACACTGACTAAAAACTCTGAGGACCTGAGAGTACAGAGACGATACATAGGACTACTATCTATATGACTAGACAGACAATATCTCCACCTGAGATCTTATTGCTGTCCCTGTTGTTGCTGTTGCTGCTGCTCTTTCCCTGTTCTAGGGTTTCTGCTCTGCCTTTCATGCATACCTAAAAATGTTTCCCACGGGGGTGAGACAATTGTAAATTGCCCCAGCGAGAGATATAACTCTCCGCCAGAAACATTGTTATAGTAGATTATGAAATTAAACTGAGCAGGGGTTAATTACTTTTACATTATTAGGCAGAATTATTCTTCATAGAACAGAATAAGAAAATCTCCATTTTCAATAAGAGCATTGCATCTACCCATGGTAGACTCATAGTTCATCCATCTACTTGTAATGAATACAACAGATATGAATAATCATCAATGAACTATAGATATATAACAGAAATGTAACATCAGCCAAGTTCTCTAGCATAACTTATTAACACAAATGCTACAAAGAAACATGATACTTGTTACCCAAGCATCACACATGGCTCACAAGGCCATTCATATCTTGTCACCTCTCACTAGGAAACAACTTATTCACATGGCTCACAAGGCCATTCACATCTTGTCACCTCTCACTAGGCAACAACTTATTCACATGGCTCACAAGGCCATTCACATCTTGTCACCTCTCACTAGGCAACAACTTATTCACATGGTTCATAAGGCCATTTACATCTTGTCACCTCTCACTAGGCAACAACTTATTCACATGGTTCATAAAATTCGTACACATTGTTACTTTTATTAAGCAACAACAACATCAACGCACAAAAAGCCAATCAGCATTTATTATATAAATGTCACAACCCAAACTTGGCTATATTCATCATCTCATCATACATGCATGGTTATTAGGCATGATAACACTCATACAAGATATTCATCACATCATGTGATACAATAGTAACACCATCATTCCTTAACCAGGAATTAGGGTTCACTATCAAACAGGGCTTATCATTCCCTTTTCCCCAAATTAGGGTTAGGGTTCCCCATTTCTCATTAATTCATACCCTCTTGAGTTAACCAACTTTATCTTGTATTAAGGAATTTCCCCTCTTAATACATTCGATCACAGAATACTCACCCTTAGCATATAATGCATAGGCCACACATTAGAATTGTCCAGCTATCTCACATGATATGGACTTATCTTAGTTTAAGGCATAACTTTATTATAAAGTTGCCTATAAACAATCGCAATGATACACCCTCAACTAGGGTTTCACAAGGATACACCCTCAACTAGGGTTTCACAAGGATACACCCTCAACTAGGGTTTACTAATCATGTATTGGATCCATGAATTGTTATGCATTATTTATTAGTACCATTAAGGGTATCTCTCACCTAATTACATTAGGTTTCCAAAGAGGTTTGATCAATCGGACCTTCAATGACATGAGGTATCCAATTGAATTGGGGTTTTCAATGTTGATTCCTTCAATCAATGAATTCATGGAACCAATCATCAATTGGACCTACCCTCATACTTCAATTGAGTTTAATAGGTCAACCTTCAACTGATTTGACCCTCAATTGACCCTCAATTGGTCATCAATTAGGGTTTGATTCAATTGAATTAGGGTTTAGAATTGATGATTCAACAACACTAATCAATGTAAGACTAGTTACTTTAAAACCATTGAACCATCATCCAAATTGGGTATGACCTGACCCCAAACGGTCTTGAGGTCGTTTGGATGACCTCCAAACGGTCTTGAGACCGTTTTCCCATCAAATCACTCAAAACCAAGCCATCCAAGTAGGGTTTGGATCATTGAAGTGCTCACCAATTCAGCAATTTATTGCAGATCAACTTGGTACCTTTAGGCCTTCAAACACCTAACCATACTCAACCCTAGACCTCCAAACGGTCTTGGGTGACCACCAAACGGTCTTGAGACCGTTTGGATGAGCTCCAAACGGTCTTGAGACCGTTTGGCCCATCCATCCTTTGGATTCTAGTGAAAAATCATCAAGGATTGGTCTATCGAGTTGATCAACAAATCAGCACTACATTGCAATATAATTAGTACCTTTGGACCTTCAATCGGTCAACTATACTTGACCCCAGACCTCCAAACGGTCTTGGGGTGATCCCCAAACGGTCTTGAGACCGTTTGGGCTAATCAATCCCAAAATCTCAACTTAACTCATTGGAATTTCAGCAATGTTTACAATTAGGGTTTGCCTAATTGATTAGCCTTCAACTCATGATTCCTTGGGAGTTAATCCCTCAAATTCGGTGAGTAATTAGACCACATCATTAGGAACAGTAATCCCAAACGTTCAATGCTTGGTCAACGCACTCAAACGGTCTTGAGACCGTTTTCCCAAAAAGTTCAATTAAATCAGATTGAAAATCAGCACTTAATCCAATTAGGTTTTCCTAATTGATTAGGCTTCAACTCACGATTCATTTGGAGTTAATCCCTCAAATTTGGAGGGTTATTAATAAACATAATTATGAACAGGAATACCAAACGGTCAACGCTTGGTAAACCATCTAAAACGGTCTTGAAACCTTTTTCTCAACCAGGTCAAGTTAATCAGGTTGAAAATCAGCACATAATTCAATCTGATTGCCTAATTGATTGGCCTTCAACTCTCGATTCCTTTGGAGTTAATCCCTCAAATTTGGAGGGTTATCAGCCTACATAATTAGGAACAAAATTCCCAAACGGTCAATGCTTGGTCAACCATCTCAAACGGTCTTGAAACCGTTTGCCTCCAAACGGTTTCAAACCGTTTGCCCTTAAACGGTTTACTGAAACCGCATAGCCAATCAAATTAAAACGATTTGGAGTAGCTATCAAAACGGTTTTGCTTGGTAATTTTCTTTGGATAAGCATCTAGGATGATTTCATCATCCCCTTCCTTCGAACAACCAATAACATCAATCGTTCTTGATGGAAATTCCAGCAAAGAAACAAGAGTGTATCAAATTGAAGAAATCAATCAACAAAGCATAGAGAATTGATGCAATAGCAATGTTTAAGGGTTTGAGTTATAAAACCCGCCTCCAATTGAGCTCCAAAGCTCCAAGCTCACGCCATTAATGGTGGATGAAGCTCTAGCAACTCCCCCTAGGCTCGTTCTCAAGCTTTTGATTGCAAAAGTTGGCTAGGGTTGAAGAGGAGATCGAAATAAGAAGGAATCCATAATTTATTTTCGATTTCCACCATGAAATCATGAATAAAGAAGGTCAAGGGCTTACCCACAGGTTGGGGACGTGCTCCCTGCTCCTCCCTAGCTCCTTGGTCAGTTTTTCAAGCAAGGGGAAGAAGAAAATCCGAAAAAAACCTTGGTTTGGGCTTGGAAATGGCATTTTTATAAGGAAATTGAAGAGAGAGAAAATGCCTTATTAAAATGCATTTAATTCCAAAAATAGTACCACCTCTTCCTCCTTGGTTTGCTTGCATACAAAGGCAACTCAAAGCCACCGAACTCCCTTCCATTATCCATGGATTAAGGGAAAAGAAAATAAGCACCTTAATCCATTATAATATTAATATATCTTTTTGAGTGGAAATTCTTTTCCTTATAATAAGGTGAGTGGAATTTCACCTACTTAAGATATTTTCGTTCCTTATCTTTGCAAATGAACGTCCATCCTTATTAAAAATCAACCAATAACATTTTGGTTGAAGGCCCTTTAATTAATACATTCATTTTTGCCCTAAACTGAATTAGGGTTTCACTTAAGATTAAATCTTGATTATTTTAATATCAAGATTCTCTCTCCTCCAACTTAATTCAAATGAGGAACCCCTCTCATTTTATTTGCTCTAATTGATGCCAAGAAACATTAGAGACCTTATTGAAGTGGTAATTTGCATTTTGAACCCTAGGTTTTGGGTAAATTGCACATTACACCAAAACTAGGTTTTAATGCACAAGGATTGCTTTACAAGCTTAATCTTGGTGCCCAAGCTTGTGAAAATCATACCACTACATCATATTCATTCTCATGGGGTCTCAACATCAGAGGGACATCTTATCATGCAACATTTGCAAGTTAACCCCTCAACTTGGGTAATTTGCACATTAGTCCAAAATAAGCAATCATTGCTTCAACATTGTTCAAGCAGGACCAAAATTGAAACATGAATTTCTCATGAGCCCTAATTACTTTTCCCAAGGTAATATTAAGAATCTAATCAGCCTTATTAGGCAAAACATCTAGGTTTAATTCATAACCCAGGTCAGGGATGTTACAAATTATAAACCCCTAACAAGGATTTCGTCCTCGAAATCACAGGAAAAGGAGGGACAGATTATTCATTAATCATGCCCTCAAGTCTCCACATATCATCTTAATATCATGGAGATATCATGAACTCTGTGATTCCATACAAAGCTCCTTTCATTAATTCCTCCATATCACTGTTTATGTTTATGCAAAGCATAAACCCCTAACATATGATGTCCATGTCATTGAAAAGAAGAAGCATAAAACAGCATACTTCTATCATCACCCAGGAATATTTACTAAAAGAGAAACATATATATATAATAGAGATAATTCATTTGGAAATCCACTGAGTAAGTTCACTAAGTATCCACGGAGCAAGTTCACTAAGTATTCACGGAGCAAGTTCACTAAGTATTCACGGAGCAAGTTCACTAAGTATTCACAAAGCAAGTTCACTAAGTATTCACGGAGAAAGTTCACTAAGTATTCATGGAGAAAGTTCACTAAGTATTCACAGAGAAAGTTCACTAAGTATTAACGGAGAAAGTTCACTAAGTATTCACGGAGCAAGTTCACTAAGTATTCACGTAGCAAGTTCACTAAGTATTCACGGAGCAAGTTCACTAAGTATTCACGGAGCAAGTTCACTAAGTATTCACGGAGCAAGTTCACTAAGTATTCACGGAGCAAGTTCACTAAGTATTCACGAAGCAAGTTCACTAAGTATTCACGAAGCAAGTTCACTACGTATTCACGAAGCAAGTTCACTAAGTATTCACGAAGCAAGTTCACTAAGTATTCACAAAGCAAGTTCACTAAGTTTTTTTTTTTGAAAAAAATTCACTTAGCTCTTCCTATTTAATTTCATTATACTCTCTGGATTGTTTCAGAATGAATACTTGATCATAGTAATCAAAAAGATAACAATCTAAGAGTTTCATACTTGCCTTATATACAATAATCATATACCTGGCCAGGGTATACAAGTATTGAGATTAGGTAGTATGCACTTTATTTACTATCATATTCCCCACTTTTCATACCATTATACACGCAGGATTTTCCATCTCTAGATTTTCTTCAGGCATCATTTCTATATCTCTCTCTTGCCTGCTCCCATGCACCTTTTCCTAGTGCAACATTGCTTCTTCCTGCAGCAACCTCCTCATGTGACCCAGTCATCTTTAAGTTCTTCTCTTATACGAGCAGAAGACACTTTCAGATACACTGGATGACACCAGAACAGACTCTACTACCTTAGTCCTATGTCTCTCTAGACTCAGCGAACCTAGAGCTCTGATACCACTTAATTGTCATGACCGTCTCGTGAAAACAAGATTAACTAATGCGGAAGCGTTCATCAAGCAGCGGATTAGCAAAAATCACTAAAAATTAAAACTTTTTGCAAAGAGATCCACACATAGGAAATCTTTTCCAAAAAATGCCATTGTATATCATATACATTCTGTTTCAAACGTACATATCCTATACCATCTCTTTCCAGAGACTACATCATCAGTTGCCTTATAAACATATATGCAGGCAGCATACAAATCTCGAGGCATCAAGCCAAAACCTCAGACTGATATATCAAAAACACTGACTAAAAACTTTGAGGACCTGAGAGTACAGAGACGATACATAGGACTACTATCTATATGACTAGACAGACAATATCTCCACCTGAGATCTTATTGCTGTCCCTGTTGTTGCTGTTATTGCTGCTCTTTCCCTGTTCTAGGGTTTCTGCTCTGCCTTTCATGCATACCTAAACATGTTTCCCACGGGGGTGAGACAATTGTAAATTGCCCCAGCGAGAGATATAACTCTCCGCCAGAAACATTGTTATAGCAGATTATGAAATTAAACTGAGCAGGGGTTAATTACTTTTACATTATTAGGCAGAATTATTCTTCATAGAACAGAATAAGAAAATCTCCATTTTCAATAAGAGCATTGCATCTACCCATGGTAGACTCATAGTTCATCCATCTACTTGTAATGAATACAACAGATATGAATAATCATCAATGAACTATAGATATATAATAGAAATGTAACATCAGCCAAGTTCTCTAGCATAACTTATTAACACAAATGCTACAAAGAACCATGATACTTGTTACCCAAGCATCACACATGGCTCACAAGGCCATTCATATCTTGTCACCTCTCACTAGGCAACAACTTATTCACATGGCTCACAAGGCCATTCACATCTTGTCACCTCTCACTAGGCAACAACTTATTCACATGGCTCACAAGGCCATTCACATCTTGTCACCTCTCACTAGGCAACAACTTATTCACATGGTTCATAAGGCCATTCACATCTTGTCACCTCTCACTAGGCAACAACTTATTCACATGGTTCATAAAATTCGTCCACATTGTTACTTTTATTAAGCAACAACAACATCAACGCACAAAAAGCCAATCAACATTTATTATATAAATGTCACAGCCCAAACTTGGCTATATTCATCATCTCATCATACCTGCATGGTTATTAGGCATCATAACACTCATACAAGATATTCATCACATCATGTGATACAATAGTAACACCATCATTCCTTAACCAGGAATTAGGGTTCACTATCAAACAGGGCTTATCATTCCCTTTTCCCCAAATCAGGGTTAGGGTTCCCCATTTCTCATTAATTCATACCCTCTTGAGTTAACCAACTTTATCTTGTATTAAGGAATTTCCCCTCTTAATACATTCGATCACAGAATACTCACCCTTAGCATATAATGCATAGGCCACACATTAGAATTGTCCAGCTATCTCACATGATATGGACTTATCTTAGTTTAAGGCATAACTTTATTATAAAGTTGCCTATAAACAATCGCAATGATACACCCTCAACTAGGGTTTCACAAGGATACACCCTCAACTAGGGTTTCACAAGGATACACCCTCAACTAGGGTTTACTAATCATGTATTGGATCCATGCATTGTTATGCATTATTGATTAGTACCATTAAGGGTATCTCTCACCTAATTACATTAGGTTTCCAAAAAGGTTTGATCAATCGGACCTTCAATGACATGAGGTATCCAATTGAATTGGGGTTTTCAATGTTGATTCCTTCAATCATTGAATTCATGGAACCAATCATCAATTGGACCTACCATCATACTTCAATTGAGTTTAATAGGTCAACCTTAAACTGATTTTACCCTCAATTGACCCTCAATTGGTCATCAATTAGGGTTTGATTCAATTGAATTAGGGTTTAGAATTGATGATTCAACAACACTAATCAATGTAAGACTAGTTACTTTGAAACCATTGAACCATCATCCAAATTGGGTATGACCTGACCCCAAATGGTCTTGAGGTCGTTTGGATGACCTCCAAACGGTCTTGAAACCGTTTTCCCATAAAATCACTCAAAACCAAGCCATCCAAGTAGGGTTTGGATCATTGAAGTGCTCACCAATTCAGCAATTTATTGCAGATCAACTTGGTACCTTTAGGCCTTCAAACACCTAACAATACTCAACCCTAGACCTCCAAACGGTCTTGGGTGACCACCAAACGGTCTTGCGACCGTTTGGATGAGCTCCAAATGGTCTTGAGACCGTTTGGCCCATCCATCCTTTGGATTCTAGTGAAAAATCATCAAGGATTGGTCTATCGAGCTGATCAACAAATCAGCACTACATTGCAATATAATTAGTACCTTTGGACCTTCAATCGGTCAACTATACTTGACCCCAGACCTCCAAACGGTCTTGGGGTGATCCCCAAACGGTCTTGAGACCGTTTGGGTGATCCCCAAACGGTCTTGAAACCGTTTGGGCTAATCAATCCCAAAATCTCAACTTAACTCATTGAAATTTCAGCACTGTTTTCAATTAGGGTTTGCCTAATTGATTAGCCTTCAACTCATGATTCCTTGGGAGTTAATCCCTCAAATTCGGTGAGGCATTAGACCACATCATTAGGAACAGTAATACCAAATGGTCAACGCTTGTTCAACGCACTCAAACGGTCTTTAGACCGTTTGCCCAAAAAGTTCAATTAAATCAGATCGAAAATCAGCACTTAATCCAATTAGGTTTCCCTAATTGATTAGGCTTCAACTCACGATTACTTTGGAGTTAATCCCTCAAATTTGGAGGGTTATTAATAAACATAATTATGAACAGTAATCCCAAACGTTCAACGCTTGGTCAACCATCTCAAACGGTCTTGAAACCGTTTGCTCAACCAGGTCAAGTTAATCAGGTTGAAAATCAGCACATAATTCAATCTGATTGCCTAATTGATTGGCCTTCAACTCTCGATTCCTTTGGAGTTAATCCCTAAAATTTGGAGGGTTATCAGCCTACATAATTAGGAACAAAATTCCCAAACGGTCAACGCTTGGTAAACCATCTCAAATGGTCTTGAAACCGTTTTCTCCCAAACGGTTTCAAACCGTTTGCCCTTGAACGGTTTACTGAAACCGCATAGCCAATCAAATTAAAACGATTTGGAGTAGCTATCAAAATGGTTTTGCTTGGTAATTTTATTTGAATAAGCATCTAGGATGATGTCATAATCCCCTTACTTCGAACAACCAATAACAGCAACCGTTCTTGATGGAAATTGCAGCAAAGAAACAAGAGTGTATCAAATTGAAGAAATCAATCAACAAAGCATAGAGAATTGATGCAATAGCAATGTTTAAGGGTTTGAGTTATAAAACCCACCTCCAATTGAGCTCCAAAGCTCCAAGCTCACGCCATTAATGGTGGATGAAGCTCTAGAAACTCCCCCTAGGCTCGTCCTCAAGCTTTTGATTGCAAAAGTTGGCTAGGGTTGAAGAGGAGATCGAAATAAGAAGGAATCCATAATTTATTTTCGATTTCCACCATGAAATCATGAAGAACGAAGGTCAAGGTCTTACCCACAGGTTGGGGACGTGCTCCCTGCTCCTCCCTAGCTCCTTGGTCAGTTTTTCAAGCAAGGGGAAGAAGAAAATCTGAAAAAAAACCTTGGTTTGGGCTTGGAAATGGCACTTTTATAAGGAAATTGAAGAGAGAGAAAATGCCTTATTAAAATGCATTTAATTCCAAAAATAGTACCACCTCTTCCTCCTTGGTTTGCTTGAATACAAAGGCAACTCAAAGCCACCGAACTCCCTTCCATTATCCATGGATTAAGGGAAAAGAAAATAAGCACCTTAATCCATTATAATATTAATATATCTTTTTGAGTGGAAATTCTTTTCCTTATAATAAGGTGAGTGGAATTTCAACTACTTAAGATATTTTCGTTCCTTATCTTTGCAAAGGAACGTCCATACTTATTAAAAATCAACCAATAACATTTTGGTTGAAGGCCCTTTAATTAATACATTCATTTTTCCCTAAATTGAATTAGGGTTTCACTTAAGATTAAATCTTGATTATTTTAATATCAAGATTCTCTCTCCTCCAACTTAATTCAAATGAGGCACCCCTCTCATTTTATTTGCTCTAATTGATGCCAAGAAACATTAGAGACCTTATTGAAGTGGTAATTTACATTTTGAACCCTAGGTTTTGGGTAAATTGCACATTACACCAAAACTAGGTTTTAATGCACAAGGATTGCTTTACAAGCTTAATCTTGGTGCCCAAGCTTGTGAAAACCATACCACTACATCATATTCATTCTCATGGGATCTCAACATAATATGGACATCTTATCATGCAACATTTGCAAGTTGACCCCTCAACTTGGGTAATTTGCACTTTAGTCCAAAATAAGCAATCATTGCTCTAACATTGTTCAAGCAGGACCAAAATTGAAACATAAGTTTCTCATGAGCCCTAATTACTTTTCCCAAGGTAATATTAAGAATCTAATCAGCCTTATTAGGCAAAACATCTAGGTTTAATTCATAACCCAGGTCAGGGATGTTACAAATTATAAACCCCTAACAAGGATTTCGTCCTCGAAATCCCAGGAAAAGGAGGGACAGATTATTCATTAATCATGCCCTCAAGTCTCCACATATCATCTTAATATCATGGAGATATCATGAACTCTGTGATTCCATACAAAGATCCTTTCATTAATTCCTCCATATCACTGTTTATGTTTATGCAAAGCATAAACCCCTAACATATGATGTCCATGTCATTGAAAAGAAGAAGCATAAAAGAGCATACTTCTATCATCACCCAGGAATATTTACTAAAAGAGAAACATATATATCTAATAGAGATAATTCATTTGGCAATCCACTGAGTAAGTTCACTAAATATCCACGGAGCAAGTTCACTAAGTATTCACGGAGCAAGTTCACTAAGTATTCACGGAGCAAGTTCACTAAGTATTCACAAAGCAAGTTCACTAAGTATTCATGGAGAAAGTTCACTAAGTATTCATGGAGAAAGTTCACTAAGTATTCACAGAGAAAGTTCACTAAGTATTCACAGAGAAAGTTCACTAAGTATTCACGGAGCAAGTTCACTAAGTATTCACGTAGCAAGTTCACTAAGTATTCACGGAGCAAGTTCACTAAGTATTCACGGAGCAAGTTCACTAAGTATTCACGGAGCAAGTTCACTAAGTATTCACGAAGCAAGTTCACTAAGTATTCACGAAGCAAGTTCACTAAGTATTCACGAAGCAAGTTCACTAAGTATTCACGAAGCAAGTTCACTAAGTATTCACAAAGCAAGTTCACTAAGTATTCACGAAGCAAGTTCACTAAGTTTTTTTTTTTGAAAAAATTTCACTTAGCTCTTCCTATTTAATTTCATTATACTCTCTGGATTGTTTCAGAATGACTACTTGATCATAGTAATCAAAAAGATAACAACCTAAGAGTTTCATACTTGCCTTATCTACAATAATCATATACCTGGCCAGGGTATACAAGTATTGAGATTAGGTAGTATGCACTTTATTTACTATCATATTCCCCACTTTTCATACCATTATACACACAGGATTTTCCATCTCTAGATTTTCTTCAGGCATCATTTCTATATCTCTCTCTTGCCTGCTCCCATGCACCTTTTCCTAGTGCAACTTTGCTTCTTCCTGCAGCAACCTCCTCATGTGACCCAGTCATCTTTAAGTTCTTCTCTTATACGAGCAGAAGACACTTTCAGATACACTGGATGACACCAGAACAGACTCTACTACCTTAGTCCTATGTCTCTGTAGACTCGGCGAACCTAGAGCTCTGATACCACTTAATTGTCACGACCGTCTCGTGAAAACAAGATTAACTAATGCAGAAGCGTTCATCAAGCAGCGGATTAGCGAAAATCACTAAAAATTAAAAAAATTTGCAAAGAGATCCACACACAGGAAATCTTTTCCAACAAATGCCATTGTATATCATATACATTCTGTTTCAAACATACATATCCTGTACCATCTCTTTCCAGAGACTACATCATCAGCTGCCTTATAAACATATATGCAGGCAGCATACAAATCTCGAGGCATCAAGCCAAAACCTCAGACTGATATATCAAAAACACTGACTAAAAACTCTGAGGACCTGAGAGTACAGAGACGATACATAGGACTACTATCTATATGACTAGACAGACAATATGTCCACCTGAGATCTTATTGCTGTCCCTGTTGTTGCTGTTGCTGTTGCTGCTGCTCTTTCCCTGTTCTAGGGTTTCTGCTCTGCCTTTCATGCATACCTAAAAATGTTTCCCACGGGGGTGAGACAATTGTAAATTGCCCCAGTGAGAGATATAACTCTCCGCCAGAAACATTGTTATAGTAGATTATGAAATTAAATTGAGCAGGGGTTACTTTTACATTATTAGGCAGAATTATTCTTCATAGAACAGAATAAGAAAATCTCCATTTTCAATAAGAGCATTGCATCTACCCATGGTAGACTCATAGTTCATCCATCTACTTGTAATGAATACAACAGATATGAATAATCATTAATGAACTATAGATATATAACAGAAATGTAACATCAGCCAAGTTCTCTAGCATAACTTATTAACACAAATGCTACAAAGAAACATGATACTTGTTACCCAAGCATCACACATGGCTCACAAGGCCATTCATATCTTGTCACCTCTCACTAGGCAACAACTTATTCACATGGCTCACAAGGCCATTCACATCTTGTCACCTCTCACTAGGCAACAACTTATTCACATGGCTCACAAGGCCATTCACATCTTGTCACCTCTCACTAGGCAACAACTTATTCACATGGTTCATAATGCCATTCACATCTTGTCACCTCTCACTAGGCAACAACTTATTCACATGGTTCATAAAATTCGTACACATTGTTACTTTTATTAAGAAACAACAACATCGACGCACAAAAAGCCAATCAACATTTATTATATAAATGTCACAGCCCAAACTTGGCTATATTCATCATCTCATCATACCTGCATGGTTATTAGGCATGATAACACTCATACAAGATATTCATCACATCATGTGATACAATAGTAACACCATCATTCCTTAACCAGGAATTAGGGTTCACTATCAAACAGGGCTTATCATTCCCTTTTCCCCAAATTAGGGTTAGGGTTCCCCATTTCTCATTAATTCATACCATCTTGAGTTAACCAACTTTATCTTGTATTAAGGAATTTCCCCTCTTAATACATTCGATCACAGAATAATCACCCTTAGAATATAATGCATAGGCCAAACATTAGAATTGTCCAGCTATCTCACATGATATGGACTTATCTTAGTTTAAGGCATAACTTTATTATAAAGTTGCCTATAAACAATCGCAATGATACACCCTCAACTAGGGTTTCACAAGGATACACCCTCAACTAGGGTTTCACAAGGATACACCCTCAACTAGGGTTTCACAAGGATACACCCTCAACTAGGGTTTACTAATCATGTATTGGATCCATGCATTGTTATGCATTATTGATTAGTACCATTAAGGGTATCTCTCACCTAATTACATTAGGTTTCCAAAAAGGTTTGATCAATCGGACCTTCAATGACATGAGGTATCCAATTGAATTGGGGTTTTCAATGTTGATTCCTTCAATCATTGAATTCATGGAACCAATCATCAATTGGACCTACCCTCATACTTCAATTGAGTTTAATAGGTCAACCTTCAACTGATTTGACCCTCAATTGACCCTCAATTGGTCATCAATTAGGGTTTGATTCAATTGAATTAGGGTTTAGAATTGATGATTCAACAACACTAATCAATGTAAGACTAGTTACTTTGAAACCATTGAACCATCATCCAAATTGGGTATGACCTGACCCCAAACGGTCTTGAGGTCGTTTGGATGACCTCCAAACGGTCTTGAGACCGTTTTCCCATCAAATCACTCAAAACCAAGCCATCCAAGTAGGGTTTGGATCATTGAAGTGCTCACCAATTCAGCAATTTATTGCTGATCAACTTGGTACCTTTAGGCCTTCAAACACCTAACCATACTCAACCCTAGACCTCCAAACGGTCTTGGGTGACCACCAAACGGTCTTGAGACCGTTTGGATGAGCTCCAAACGGTCTTGAGACCGTTTGGCCCATCCATCCTTTGGATTCTAGTGAAAAATCATCAAGGATTGGTCTATCGAGTTGATCAACAAATCAGCACTACATTGCAATATAATTAGTACCTTTGGACCTTCAATAGGTCAACTATACTTGACCCCAGACCTCCAACCGGTCTTGGGGTGATCCCCAAACGGTCTTGAAACCGTTTGGGCTAATCAATCCCAAAATCTCAACTTAACTCATTGGAATTTCAGCACTATTTTCAATTAGGGTTTGCCTAATTGATTAGCCTTCAACTCATGATTCCTTGGGAGTTAATCCCTAAAATTCGGTGAGTCATTAGACCACATCATTAGGAACAGTAATCCCAAACGGTCAACGTTTGGTCAACGCACTCAAACGGTCTTGAGACCGTTTGCCCAAAAAGTTCAATTAAATCAGATTGAAAATCAGCACTTAATCCAATTAGGTTTCCCTAATTGATTAGGCTTCAAATCACGATTCCTTTGGAGTTAATCCCTCAAATTTGGAGGGTTATTAATAAACATAATTATGAACAGGAATCCCAAACGGTCAACGCTTGGTCAACCATCTCAAACGGTCTTGAAACCGTTTGCTCAACCAGGTCAAGTTAATCAGGTTGAAAATCAGCACATAATTCAATCTGATTGCCTAATTGATTGGCCTTCAACTCTCGATTCCTTTGGAGTTAATCCCTCAAATTTGGAGGGTTATCAGACAACATAATTAGGAACAAAATTCCCAAACGGTAAAAGCTTGGTCAACAATCTCAAACGGTCTTGAAACCGTTTTCTCCCAAACGGTTTCAAACCGTTTGCCCTTAAACGGTTTACTGAAAACGCATAGCCAATCAAATTAAAACGATTTGGAGTAGCTATCAAAACGGTTTTTCTTGGTAATTTTCTTTGGATAAGCATCTAGGATGATGTCATCATCCCCTTCCTTCGAACAACCAAGAACAGCAACCGTTCTTGATGGAAATTGCAGCAAAGAAACAAGAGTGTATCAAATTGAAGAAATCAATCAACAAAGCATAGAGAATTGATGCAATAGCAATGTTTAAGGGTTTGAGTTATAAAACCCACCTCCAATTGAGCTCCAAAGCTCCAAGCTCACGCCATTAATGGTGTATGAAGCTCTAGAAACTCCCCCTAGGCTCGTCCTCAAGCTTTTGATTGCAAAAGTTGGCTAGGGTTGAAGAGGAGATCGAAATAAGAAGGAATCCATAATTTATTTTCGATTTCCACCATGAAATCATGAAGAACGAAGGTCAAGGGCTTACCCACAGGTTGGGGACGTGCTCCCTGCTCCTCCCTAGCTCCTTGGTCAGTTTTACAAGCAAGGGGAAGAAGAAAATACGAAAAAAAGCCTTGGTTTGGGCTTGGAAATGGCACTTTTATAAGGAAATTGAAGAGAGAGAAAATGCCTTATTAAAATGTATTTAATTCCAAAAATAGTACCACCTCTTCCTCCTTGTTTTGCTTGCATACAAAGGCAACTCAAAGCCACCGAACTCCTTTCCATTATCCATGGTTTAAGGGAAAAGAAAATTAGCACCTTAATCCATTATAATATTAATATATCTTTTTGAGTGGAAATTCTTTTCCTTATAATAAGGTGAGTGGAATTTCACCTACTTAAGATATTTTCGTTCCTTATCTTTGCAAAGGAACGTCCATCCTTATTCAAAATCAACCAATAACATTTTGGTTGAAGGCCCTTTAATTAATACATTCATTTTTGCCCTAAATTGAATTAGGGTTTCACTTAAGATTAAATCTTGATTATTTTAATATCAAGATTCTCTCTCCTCCAACTTAATTCAAATGAGGCACCCCTCTCATTTATTTGCTCTAATTGATGCCAAGAAACATTAGAGACCTTATTGAAGTGGTAATTTGCATTTTGAACCCTAGGTTTTGGATAAATTGCACATTACACCAAAACTAGGTTTTAATGCACAAGTATTGCTTTACAAGCTTAATCTTGGTGCCCAAGCTTGTGAAAACCATACCACTACATCATATTCATTCTCATGGGGTCTCAACATCAGAGGGACATCTTATCATGCAACATTTGCAAGTTGACCCCTCAACTTGGGTAATTTGCACTTTAGTCCAAAATAAGCAATCATTGCTTCAACATTGTTCAAGCATGACCAAAATTGAAACATAAGTTTCTCATGAGCCCTAATTACTTTTCCCAAGGTAATATTAAGAATCTAATCAGCCTTATTAGGCAAAACATCTAGGTTTAATTCATAACCCAGGCCAGGGATGTTACATTACCCTTTCTCTGCACAAGCAGAAATCTTTATAGGGTATACTGGAGGACACTAACACAGACTCAACAACTTAGTCCTATGTCTCTGTAGACTCAACGAACCTAGAGCTCTGATGCCACTAATCGAAACGACCGTCTCGCGAAAACAAGATTAACTAATGCGGAAGCGAATTATTTGCAGCGGATGACTGAAAATCACTGAAAATTTAAATTTTTTTGCAAAGAGATCCATTCACAGGAAAACTCTTTAACCATGAACCAAAGTATTCCAAATTCATCCTGGTTCACAAGTACACAACCTGTACCATTCCTTTTCAAGGATTACAACATTGACTGCCCTGTTAACAAATATACACAGGCAGTATAAAAACTTCAAGGCACTAAGCCAAAACTCAGATTGATACATTTAAAACTCCGAGGACCTGAGAGTACAGAGACGACACATAAGACTACTATCTATATGACTAGACAAACAATATTTCCACCTGAGATCTTATTGATGTCCCTGTTGTTGATGCTGCTCTTTCCCTGTTCTAGGGTTTCTGCTCTGCCTTCCATGCATACCTAAAAATGTTTCCCACGGGGGTGAGACAATTGAAAATTGCCCCAGCGAGAGATATAACTCTCCGCCAAAAACATTGTTATTGCATTTTATCAAATTAAAACTGAGTAGGGGTTACTTTTACATTATCAGGCAGAATTATTCATCATAGAACAGAATAAGATAATCTCCATTCTCAAGGAGGTCATTGCATCTACCCATGGTAGATAAGTAATTCATCTGTCTACTTTGCAGAGAATATAAAGAAACATAATTAACATTTATCTACTAAGGAATGCACAAAGAAATGCAACATCAGCCAATGAATCTCCGTATTCAATCCTTAAGCAAACATGTTATACGGCTGATTACATTTTACAATCACACTTATGCTCTGAGGAGATGAGATATACCGCTCATACTCCAACCGACCATTACGAAATTGCCTCAGTACCATACATAGGTCATCAAAAGAGCCGGATTCTTATGACCTCATCTGTCTCGGTCAGTACGAGACCACATGCAGGACATCTCGTATCTCTGCTAACTAGCTAGCCAGGGTATTCTGGCACCTTCGCTACAGAGTTACAGTGTCAACTGCACTCTCATCGCCAATCGAGAGATTTCTTGTTTATCTCCTCGATCCGACATTAAGTATAATTGGGAGATTCATGATACATACATCCCGACATATTCATGAAGGATTGAGAGGTTTCTTGTTTACCTTCCAACAAACTCTTCAAGAGGACGTAAGGATATTTTCGCCCATTTACCCCCACATATTCAAAATATGTGCTCCGGGTTTTGCCGCGGGCACCCGTTTCACCATCACCTATTCCTGACGATGATGGATCTATGGTCAGAGCACTACATGAATAGATTTCACTTGATTTATTAAGTACATTCTCATATTCTTTTAGCATCAGCCAAGTTCTCAAACATAACTTATTACAACAATGATATAAAGAGACATGTACTACTTTTATCAGATATTTATCAGTCTTTCAAAGACCCTGGGAACTCAGTCCCTCATTTCAATACTGGGAATTATCATCCCTTCACTTTCTCATCACCATAATCATATGGTTCTGGGTATTCAAACCCTTAACTCATCATTGAGCATTATTATACCTTTTTCAGGTAACTATCACCTTCAAGTCATCTGACCAAGGCATTCATGATACTTGTTACACAAGCATCACACCTGGCTCACAAGGCCATGAAATATCTTGTCACCTCTCACTGGGTAACAACTTACTCATGTGACTCATAAAAGTCCATGCATATTGCTTCTTTTACTAAGCAACAACAACATTAAGGCACATAATGCCAATCAACATTTATTATATAAATGTCACAGCTCACACTATCTATATACATCATCTCATAATATCTGTATGGTTATTAGGCATGATAACAGTCATACAAGATATTCATCACATCATATGATGTGATAGCAACACCATTATTCCTCTACCAGGAATTAGGGTTTACTATCAAATAGGGCTTTTCATTCCCTTTACCCAAATTAGGGTTAGGGTTCCCCATTTCTCATTAATAAAGAGTTCATGATCTCATTATCTGTCCAACCCTTAATACATTATTCCATACCTCTGGGGCATTCAAGGATATCATATTTGATTATTCTAGAACATTACTTTCATCATATAGCATTAATGATCATCAATTCAAGGTATGAGTTCATTTCTCATCCTTATCATGGTATGATTATATCATACACATCATTTGGGCTTAACCCCATTCTCAAGGTACATTAATTAACACTCATCAAGGTGTAACGACTCATTACATTTCATTGTAATAGTTTCATAACACACTTCATATGTTTCTTACCCAATTATATTGGATTTGAAGTACATCAAGGCATATAAACCCTGAAATGTTGAATGTGATAACTATCATATCTTGATGTATCACTTTCTCATCATTTCAAACTCTGTTGAGTTATCCATCTTATCTTGTATTAAGGTATTTCCCTCTTAATACATCCCATCACTAATCTCTTACCTTTAGCATATAATGCAAAGGCCACACATTAGAATTGTACATCTATCTCACATGATATGGACTTATCTTAGTTTAAGGCATGACTTTATTATAAAGTTGCTTATAAATAATCACAATGATACACCCTCAACTAGGGTTTCTCATCACATATCTTATGTATCCTTCATCCAATTATATTGGACTTATAATCATATCAAGGTATACGATCATATGAGGTCACTTTCAAATCACCTCTAAATCAAGCATAGAGCACCACGGCCGTGCAACCAAGAACGGCCGTGCGAAGGGAAGCCACCACGGCCGTGCTACCTTGCACGGTTGTGCAAAGTGAAGCTACCACGGTCGTTCTACAGAAGTTCCCCTCATGAATCATGTTCAAGTATGAATTCTATTCTTTCATTAGGGATTAGGGTTTCACATACCATCTCCCTTCTTTAGAATAGGGATTACATATAGCATCACCCTTCATTAGGGTTTCATATCACGTTTCCCATATTCAAGGTTTGCTAATCATTCCCAATTAGGGTTTCTCATGAAATCACCCTCAATTAGGGTTTCACATGGATACACCCTCAACTAGGGTTTCACATGGATACACCCTCAGTTAGGGTTTCACATGGATACACCCTCAACAAGGGTTTCACATGGATACACCCTCAACTAGGGTTTCATAAGGATACACCCTCAACTAGGGTTTGAGTTCAATAACCATGTCAATTAGGGTTTATGTTCATGTTTAGGGTTTCATGATCTCTTTACTTAAGGATCATAACTCTTAACCACCACATGAATCATATTCATGTATGAATTCATGCTATCAACTTCTCAACTTGAATAGGTCATATCACCCTTTAGTTGAGTACATACAACTATGATTAACATAGTGTATCAAGTCATTGACCCTATAAGCAATTAGGAATTCATCCCTTAATTGGCACTAATCCCTTAGGTACTATTCGGGTTTCAACCTTTGTACCTTCTTTGATTATCATTACTAATCAACATTGGATCAATGGATCATTCATCATCTTTATTCTCAAGAGATTCAATCACATTGTACCTCCATTACATAGGGTATCCAATTGAATTAGGGTTTCAATGTTGATTCCTTCAATCATTGAATTCATGGAATCAGTCATCAATTGGACCTACCCTCATACTTCAATTGAGTTTAATAGGTCAACCTTCAGCTTATTTGACTCTCAATTGACCCTCAATTGATCATCAATTAGGGTTTGATTCAATTGAATTAGGGTTTGGAACCGATGATTCAACAACACTAATCAATGTAAGACTAGTTGCTTTGAAACCATTGAACCATCATCCAAATTGGGTATGACCTGACCCCAAACGGTCTTGAGGTCGTTTGGATGACCTCCAAACGGTCTTGAGACCGTTTTCCCATCATATCACTCAAATCTAAGCAATCCAATTAGGGTTTGGTTCATTGGATTGATCACCAAATCAGCATTACATTGTTTAACAGCTTGGTACCTTTAGACCTTCAAACACCTAACCATACTCAACCCTGGACCTCCAAACGGTCTTGGGTGACCACAAAACGGTCTTGAGACCGTTTGGATGATCTCCAAATGGTCTTGAGACCGTTTGGCTCATCCAACCTTTGGACTTTAGTGAAAAATCATCATGGATTGGTCTATCGAGTTGATCAACAAATCAGCATTGAGTTGCAGTATGATTTGGTACCTTTAGACCTTCAATTGGTCAACTATACTTGACCCCAGACCTCCAAACGGACTTGGGGTGATCCCCAAACGGTCTTGAACCCGTTTGGATGATCCCCAAACGGTCTTGAACCCGTTTGGGCTAATCAACCCAAAATCTCAACTTAACTCATTGGAATTTCAGCATTGTTTTCAATTAGGGTTTGCCTAATTGAATAGCCTTCAACTCACGATTCCTTTGGAGTTAACCCCTAAAATTTGGAGATTCATTAACCAACATAATTATGAACAGGAATCTCAAACGGTCAATGCTTGGTCAACTCACTCAAACGGTCTTGAACCCGTTTGCCCAAGCAGGTCAAGTTATTCAGTTTGAAAATCAGCACTTAATTCAATTCGATTTGTCTAATTGATTGGCCTTCAACCTATGATTCCTTTGTAGTTAACCACTAAAATTTGTAGTGTCATTAGCCTACATAATTAGGAACGATATTCCCAAACGGTCAACTCTTGGTCAACTCCTTCAAACAGGTTTGAACCCGTTTGCCACCAAACGGTTTGCAACCCGTTTGGTCACCAAACGGTTTTGGTGAAACCGTTTGGTCCCAAGTTTTGAGATCATTTGCTCCCAAGATATTTGGTGAGGTGATTTCTTATGATGATGTCATCATCATCTTCCTTCGTGCACCCAAGAACAGCAACCGTTCTTGATGGAATTTGCAGCAAAGAAACAAAAGTGTATAAAATTGAAGAAATCAATCAACAAAGCATAGAGAATTGATGCAATAGCAATGTTTAAGGGTTTGAGTTATAAAACCCGCCTCCAATTGAGCTCCAAAGCTCCAATCTCACGCCATTAATGGTGGATGAAGCTCTTGCAACTCCCCCTAGGCTCGTCCTCAAGCTTTTGATTGTAAAAGTTGGCTAGGGTTGAAGAGGAGATCGAAATAAGAAGGAATCCATAATTTATTTTCGATTTCCACCATGAAATCATGGAGAACGAAGGTCAAGGGCTTACCCACAGGTTGGGGACGTGCTCCCTGCTCCTCCCTAGCTCCTTGGTCGGTTTTTCAAGCAAGGGGAAGAAGAAAATCCGAAAAAGGCCTTGGTTTGGGCTTGGAAATGGCACTTTTATAAGGAAATTGATGAGAGAGAAAATGCTTTATAAAAATCAAATTAATCCCAATAAAGTGGCCGCCTCTTCCCCCTCAACTATCTTGGGTACGAGGCACCTTCCTTGCCTTTAATTCTCCTTCATTATCCTCAATTTAAAGAAAAGCAAATTAAGCACCTTAATGCTTATAATATAATATCCCACATGTGAGTGGATATTACTTTTCTTTATAAAAAGGTGAGTGGAATTTCACCTACTTAAGATATTTTCGTTCCTTATTTTGTTAAAGGAACGTCCATCCTTATTCAAAATCAACCCAAAACATTTTGGTTGAAAGCCCTTCAATTATTTTTATTCATTTTTGCCCTAAATCGAATTAGGGTTTCAATTAGGCATTATTCTTGATTATTTTAATGTCAAGATTCTCTCTCCTACAACTTAATTCAAATGAGGAGTCCCTCTCATTTTCTTTGCTCTAAATGATGCTAAGAAACATTAGTGACCTTGTTGAAATGGTAATTTGCATATTGAACCCTAGATTTTGGGTAAATTGCACATTACACCAAAACTAGGTTTTAATGCACAAGGATTGCTTTACAAGCTTAATCTTGGTGTCCAAGCTTGTGGAAACCATACCACTACATCATATTCATTCTTATGATGTCTCAACATAATAGGAACATCTTATCATGCAACATTTGTAATTTAACCCCTCAACTTGGGTAATTTGCACTTTAGTCCAAAATAAGCAAACATTGCTTCAACATTGTTCAAACAGGACCAAAATTGAAACATAGGTTCCTTTTGAGCCTTAATTACTTTTCACAAGATGAGATTAAGCATATAATCATCTTTCTTAATCAAAACACCTAGGGTTAAAGCATAACCCAGGTCAGGGATGTTACAATATCCTTAACATAACATTGCACAAACTGAATTATTTCACTAATTTGGTGAAAAAAATTACATGTTTTTAATTCCATCTTTATCATGGTATCCAATGAAATGAATTGAATTTCTATTTTTATTAAAATATAGGAATGTGATTATTTTAATATCATTTTATTCAATTCATTGTGTATGTATTGAGAATGTCAAGAACTGAGTAAATAAGAAGTGTTATGCAGGAAATATGTTATCATGAGATACAAGATGAGAAAAGAATACTTTAAGACAAAAAGAGAGAAAAAATGGCATGATGGAAATGATACTTTTAGGTGTTCACATTCTTTTATAGGATGACTTTTATACTTGAAATCCTAATCGGTTTATTTTTTTTGTTCATATATGAAAAGGTGAAAAGTACATGTGCAATTGCTTGTATTCTCCTTAAAGTGAGTAAAATGGACCAAATAATATTGTAACCCTAATTTCATTTTGGTATGAGCCCCCAAAAGTGCAAATTTTATGTGAGGTACACACTAAAGAAATGAATTTAAATTTCTTATAGTATTATATGGACTACGAGAAGAAATACCTTAGTGTTAATATACACCTTGAAGCTATATGACCATGATATAAGAATGTTTCAAGGTGTGCTTATAACCTAAATAATTTTTTAGTCATACAAATAAAATGAGAAGTAACTGAGGTGATGGTATCATATATGTGATTCCTTTTTGTGAGAGGGATCAACAGAGGTTGCTTCGATCAATATCTCATACTTGATGCCCTACTTTGACAGGTATAACATATCTCATGTACCTAATATGTGGTTTGAATGGTTTATAGATTTACTTATTGCACCTTATCATATCTTTGGAACTATGAGGGGATAAAGAGTTTGTAAAAGACATCTTATGATATACTATTAAACCCTAAGTCACATGCAGTGAGTCATTGACATAAGAATTTGGGTTTATGAATGTCACTTGATCAGGTACATATCAAGTAACTTTTGGGCATACTTTGTAACAAATAGTGTCAAATGAGATATTATATTAACTTATGAATACATGTTTGCATTTATTTTTTATTTCCCTACTCATGTTCTGCCTTTTCTTTTAATAGATAACTAGAAATCAAATTTTTGGTAAAAAAACATAGCTAACGATTAGCTATTCAGGAAAAATACAAACATATAGGGTTTTTGGAATTAGAAAATATGAATAATTTATTGATGTCATTTTCAGAGTCTGAAATAGAATTTCTCAAAGGGATTTTATAGAGTTTTATCAATCATATGAATCATTATTAACCCTAAAAATACTTATACATTGGAATTCAATTTTGGAAGATCAGGATTTTTTAATGTAGGAGTATTTTTGGAGAAATAGATATGACCTTGAGGTATGTATATCCTCAATTTTATTTTGGACATTATTTGACTAAAACCTAAATCCGTTTAATGAGGCATCTTTTTTTAACTATTAATTCTCCTTGAAATTCATTTTTTAAACATTCTTTTTACTTGATCTGGATATGTATAAATTCCTATGATTGATAAATTACTCTTTTATAATGGGTCCTTGGATCCCTCCTGCTATGATTGACTTTTTATGTGATATTGACTAAATGCTAGTCTTGCCTCTCTACTTATGCATGCTACATGCTTGATTAGAATATCTATAATAGTGATACGTATGTGCAATCATACTTATAAAGGATGCACATATTTGACCCTAGGTGTGTGTTTTCACCCTTGCATTTTAGGCCATGGTCCTAATGTGTTATGGCCCTATTTTAGGTATATTAGTCTAAATTTTTATGTGTGCACAATTTATTTTCCAAATTTGAATAAGTGGATAGTTGTTATGCCAAGATACTTCATTCTTCATGCTTATTCTCTGAATTTAATATGCCTCATTTCTCTTGTTATAATTATTTTGACTTTACCTAATAGTATATAGCCCCTTATTTTTAAAACAATTATTTTATTCTCAAAACCCAATATAATGCCCAAATTGTTTATTATATGTGCATACTCAACTTTTGCAAACATTTATCATGTTTCCTCTGTTGTGTTGATGTTTCCTTTCACCCAGGTGTAGGTACATTAGAAGAAAAGGATGAAAGGACACCATGTTTAGGATTTTGAATTTTGAGATAGCTTGGAATGGATGGGTTTCCCGCTGCAATGGGACTTACATGTCATTAGATTTATTATATGTATATATATATTTTTACTATGCTCTACCACCTTTAAAGGTGAGGAACAACTATACACGAATCGGCACATAAAAGCTCCACCATGGAAAGCCATGGGTACGACCAAGAAGAAGAGAGAGAGAGGTAGTATAGGAAGAATAATGAAATATTTAAGGGAGATCTCACTTACCTAGGCCAAGAAATCAATCAAGGAAGCACCAAACAACCTCAACTAGGGTAGATCTAAAGCCTAGGGGCACATGCAAGCAGATCGGCCACCTTCTTCTAACTTGAGCTAATTTTTCTCCACCAAGAAAAAGGGACAATATTCAAGTAGAAAGGAATATGATGGAGAGATCTAGGTGTGTAAAGAACTCATTTGCATGTGAGGGGTGGTATATAAAGTTATGGGTGAGAGAGAAGAGAAGGTTAAGGTGTCTAGCCATGTTTGCCAAGTGTCCCATGGCCAAAGGGTCACGTCCATGCAAACTAGAAGGTCCATCAGTTGTGGGAGTCAGGAGAGACGTTGATTCTTGACTCCAAGGGTGTCCATAGACCTCTAATAGTAGGGGAACCATCGGTTTTGGACCCCTAGGTCACAAAGGTGAAAAACCATCAATTGAGCACCTCTCTAGGTAAACCATCAATCCAGGGAGGTCAAGAGAGAAAAACATCAACCCCCACACCTCTAGGGACCACCATCAGATCCCAAAACACAAGGAAGACCATAGGATCCCACCAAACCAAGAGAACAATCGAGTTCTAGCACTCAAGGTAGCCCATCCATATATGAGAGGAAACCCTAAATTCAACCCTATGTAGATGTCACCACCCAAACCAAGGTACAAATAGGCGCCCCAAGGAAAAAATATCTTGAAAATGATGATAAAACATGTGAGGCACAAAAATCATGTGGCAAGTTGCAATAAAAACCCTAGATATGGGTAAATTGCATAAAAGTCAAAAACAAACATAAAATTGCATAACTTGCTCAAACAGTGTCCAAACTAGATCAAACTTGGAACTTAAGCTTGTCACATGATATAAAAGCACATATTAGGGTTATTTTAAGGTTTTAATAATGTAATTATGATAATAAATCATGTTTTATCCATAGAGAAAGTTCAGGGGTCTTACAACCTTAAACCCTTAATAAAGATTTTGCCTCTAAAATCCTACACGAACAAAGATGGGTACTTCCTATGCATCTCATCCTTTAACTCCCATGTGGATTCCTCCACACCAAGGTGATGCCACAACACCATCACTAAGGTTATATCCTTCTTCTTCAACTTCTTCACTCTCCTATCTAGGATCAACGTAGGTCCCTCAACATAAGAAACATCTTCATTCAACTCAACCTCCATTGGATGCAACACCTGCTCATTATATGGATGACACTTCCTCAACATGGAGACATGGAAGATGATATGCAACCTATGCAACTTTGTAGGTAACTCTAACTTGTATTCCATCTTCCCAACATGTACCAAAATAGGGTATGGTCCCATATACCTAGGATCCAACTTACCCTTCTTACCAAACCTCAACATGCCCTTCCAAGGGGAAACCTTAAGGTATGCACAGTCTCCAACTTGGAACTCTAACGGTCTATGATGGTTATCGGCATATGACTTATGTATATCCTAGGCTGCCTTAAACTAATTTTTTATCACCTTGATCTTCTCTTTAGTCTACTGCACTAACTCAAGACCCAAAAGTTGACACTCACGAGTCGCATACCAACAAAACAATGACCGACAACGTCTCCCTTACAAAGATTCATACGGTGCCATATCTATACTTCTCTAATAGTTGTTATTGTAGTAGAACTCTATCAAAATCATATGGACATACCAACTGCCAAGAAACTGTAGAACGCATGCCCTCAAAAGATCCTCCAAAGTCTGAATGGTCCTCTTAGACTGGCCATCTGTCTGTGGGTGGAAAGTTGTGATAAACCTCAGTTGTATCCCTAAAGTTGTATATAGACATTCCCAAAAACAACTTTTTAACTTTTGGAATTTGTCAAATACTATAATCAGTGGGACACCATGTAGGTGAACTACCTCATCCACATATATTTGTGCCAACTTCTAATTGTAAATGTCATCTTGACTAGAAGGAAGTGAGCTGACTTGGTCAACATGTCAACCATTACCCAAATGGAACCATGACCCTTTGTTGTACTAGCAATATCAACCACAAATTCCATGGTAATATGATCCCATTTCCATTGTGGTATCAGCATAGGTTGTAATGTCCCTGCAAGCTTTTAATGCTCTATGTTAACCTGTTGACAAGCTAGACACATAGCAATGAACTCTGCCACATCACACTTTAGACCTTGACACCAATGCATATCATTCAGATCATGATACATCTTGGTACCACTAGGATGCATTGTGTACATACAGTAATGAGCTTCCTCAAGAACCATCTTCCTCATTCCATCAACATTTGGAACCAACGTCCTGTTATGAAAACATAATGTCCCATCCTCTAACTTGTAGAAGCCATCATGCTTCCCGTTGACAAACTCTGATCTCCTATCATGTATCATGATATCATTATTGTGAGCATCTTTGATCTGTTGCATCAAGGTAGGATTCACCTGCAACTATGCCACCAACAAGGAAACATCCAACTTCATGTTCATATGGCGAAGCGATACTAAAATGTCCCGGTTATGACACCATAGAGTGTAAGTTGTGCATTGTATGTAGATGATGATGAAGACGACTTCCTTCTCAACGCATCAGCCACTTCATTCACCTTCCATGGGTGGTGGTATAATGTACAATCATAGTCCTTGATCAGCTCCATCCATCTTCTCTGGCTCATGTTCATCTCCTACTTTAAGAAGATATACTTAAGGTTCTTATGGTCAGTGAAGATTTGACACTTCTCTCCATATAGATAGTGCCTCTAGATCTTTAGAGCATGAACCAAATCTCTAGTTCTAGATTATGAGCCATGTAGTTCTCCTCATGTTTCTTAATTTGTCACGAAGCAACATTGCAATGAACCTGGACATGTCCAACCCCAGTGCCCCAAGCTTCATTTTGGACCAAGATATGTTCAACAACAAGCACCTCCTCAAAACCAGGGCAACAATAATGGAAATAATGGTAAGAAGCATGTGGAAAGGTAAGATGGAAGAGTCTATGCTTTGAAAGGAGAATAGGTTTATGAGGATGGACAAGAGCAAATTAACCCATTGTTCATACTTAGTCTTTACAAGTTATGTTTTTTTTTCATGATGCTTATGTAGTTGGATGTAAGGAAGTGTAGTTGAACGTTTTGTACCTAAAGAATAGTTTTGAATTAATAAGATGAATTCTTTAAGGGGTGGTGAATAAGTTGTTTTATTATATGTGGATGTTTTGATTTCAAGGATTAAATCCCTTTAAGGGGTGGTGTGTTGTAACATACTAGATCTCGGACCCTACCCCAAAAGTTGACATTTTGGACTTAGCCAAACAAGGTTGAAGGTTAGACCTAAATATATGTTTAGTATGATCCTAATGAGCTAAATACATGAATTTATCACCCTAATATAGCCTAATGTTTTCACATTAGTCTTAGGTTAATAATGGATACATAAAATATGCCACATAACTCATTTTGGTGGTAATATGAAGATAAGGAACTTAATTGGATGAATAATTTAGATAATGGGCTGTTAATGGGCCATATGACATATCTCATTAAAATAAGCTCAAAATTTGGAAACAAACTTCAAATTCATAATCTACATATCAAAATTAGCTTACATGTCAAATTTCATCTAATTTGGACTACCTTGAAATATTAGGATAAGTTTAGGAGAGAGAAAATGAGTAAAAGACATAAGTAATGAATAATGTGATTATATAACTTAAAAATATGTAAATAATGTCAAATTTGTAATCAAAGCATCAAATATAACTTGTGGATGAAGTTTCACCAAATTTGGATGTTGTTTGTGCAAGTTATGCAATTTTAGGTACATTCTGGACTTTTCTACAATTTACCCAATGGGGAGGTTTTCTTTGTAAATTATCACATGAACTATAATCCTTAGATATTCCCTTACCATTCTCAAGATTTTGAACCATGGGGAACCTAGTTGCACCTTGGTTTGAAGGTGTTTCTCTCCAAGGGCATTTTAGGGATTACCCTCTTTATAAATGAGCTTATCTTTAAAAGCTATCAACCAATGGGGTTATTTCCTTAATTGGAGGACGGTGGGGATGGCCTAGAACTCTCCATGGGATTTTAGAAGTTCCATTTGATATTCAAAAAGCTTCTATGAGTTGTCCTCTTGCATTTTCATGAAATCCCTAGGCTAAGGACACATGGAAAGCTCCATGGACACCTCATGCTTGACTTCTTCCTTATCCATAAAGGCTTGCATGTCCATGGGCACCCTTAGCATTGGACACATGGAAAGTAACTTGACACCTCGTGCTTGACTTATTCCTTATCCATAAAGGTTTGCATGTCCATGGACACCCTTATACATGACACATGGAAAGTCGCATAGACACCTCATACTTGACCTCTTTCCTTATATAGCCATATCTTCCCCTTCCCAGCTCCCAATTCAAAAATTCTTGCTCTCCTTATCTTTCCTCCATCTTAGAGCATTTCTCATACTCTGTTTGTCCATGAAGGTGTTGTCCCAAGGTAAAAGAGAGTGCTTACCTTGGTGAAGAAGGCTCCTAGGGTTCCAAATTTGCTCTATTTAGGGTTTCTAAAGCTCCTCCTTGGTGATTTTGACCAAAACTTATAAGTATCCTCATTTTATTCCCTATTTTCATGTTGCTAGTATTCCTTCCACCTTCCTGCAGGTCAGAACCCTAGTCTTCCATGGTGAAACCCCACCTAGAGCCCTTAAAGCGTCCCATCACCATGTTCTTTTGTTAGAGTTTTTCACCTCTAAAGTGGAGAAGGTGCTCCTTGCTCGAGATAGGAGCTTTATTGGAGAAACCAACCTCTCTAAGGTTGGGAACCTTACTTATTTGACCTGTCCACCTTCCCTAGAGGTTGTTTAGAGGCCTAGGCTTGGATCCAGGACCGACTTAGACTATTTAGACTCTTAAATTAAGGTATGTTTGTAGACCCAATTATTCATATTGAGCAATTTATCTCTCTTATTGTATGTTTGAAGACCCGATTATTCATATTGAGAAATTTCTCTCTCTTGTTGTATGTTTGTAGACTCGATTATCCATGTTGAGCAATTTCTCTCTCTTATTGTATGTTTGCAGACCCGATTATTCATATTCAACAATTTCTCTATAGGCGTCGGTGTTGGTTTAATAATTGATGTCTTTGAGCATGATATAGTGTCAGTTTTCATTAAGAACCGACGCTTATAGTTCCCTTGTTGGTGCATTTTTGGTGGCGGGAAGGGTTATGGCGTCGGTTAGAAACTGACGCTGAAGGTGTCTCCCTTTAGCGACACCCACTTGGGTGTCACTTGGAAATCGATGCTAAATGCTCTAAATAACCGACACAAAAGGCCTTTTCTGTAGTAGTGAGGTGTTGTTATGGAACAACTTTATTGTTTTATCTATGGAAAGTATCTCTTTTATTGTTGTTCTCTTTCTTTTATGCCATGTATAGGTAGTCCTTGTCTTTTCGATGGGAAGCATTTTATATTTGTTGTCCCTTTTTTCATAATATTACTCAATTTTCCTATTTAGTATGCACATACCAACCTTTGCCGATATTTCCTTTTCTTCTCCTTCTTGTGGGGTATGCTTCCATCCCTAGGTTTATATCAAGGAGAGGATAAGCAAGGTGGATTTAGACAACAACCTTTGTAGTTGAGCTTTTGGGAGACTTGAAAGAGGTGATTAGATGATCTTCAACTAGATCCTTATAGTTTCTTTTGTAACTCACCCATGTGTGGTGTAGTGATGTATAATGATATCAAGATTTGTAATAGTTAGATAACTTCTCTTCCACTACTACTTATTGTGTTATGATACATACATGTTGAATGAATTGGTTATCATCCCTTGTTGAAAACTTTTATGTGGTGTTTGGTTCAAGGGATGTTACCTTTTTATTTCTAGTATGGAGTGGTTCCCCTCTGGGATCCCACTCCTTACAACATGGTATTAGAGCCACTAGCAGTTAGTTATCTAACTATTCAATCTTGTCTCCCTTAGGATGTTTACCTTTTTCCATAGGTTGCTTATACCTAATATCCTTGCCTTGTGCAGAAAAAAAAAACCCTCATGGAGGGAGATAACTTGACTCTTGATAACATGTACGGATATGAGACACCCCAGAACCCTAGGTTTGGGAAGCCAAGGATGGATCCTCCCTTTACCACACTAGTTTCTCAAGATGGAACGTCAGTAGGTTAGGAGACCCCAACCTCTGCTATTACGGGCGTAGTCGTCTTTCTAGAGCAAGAGTTGGCCATATTGTGACAACTTTTTGCTACCATCATGGTAGGAAATATGAAAGACTCGTCTGTACCTGAAAATCCTAAGGAGTTGTCAATCATGGAGTTCATGAAGATGCAACCACCCTCCTTTAAGGGTGAAGGTGAAATAGAGATGGTCGACAAAGTTGATGATTGGGTGTTGGCCATAGAGAGGACTTTTGATGGTATGGCATGTCCTCCACAGCAGAAGGTTAGGTTTGCTTCATATGTCTTGGAAGGACTGGCATGAGTTTGGTGGAATGGAATTACAAGGACTAGAGACATATCAACCATGTATTGGGTGGAGTTCTTAGCTCTCTTCCATGGGAAGTACTATGCATTGTTCCATTAAAGAAGAAGGAAGTTGAGTTATATAGTTTGAGGCAAGGACCCATGTTCGTTTCTGCCTATGTGCAAAAGTTTCTCTTACTTGAGAGATATGTTGAAGGTTTGCGTGAAGAAAGGAAAGTTGACCTTTTCATTTAAGGCCTCAACTACAATATGGGTCGTGCTCTTATCCCACAACTTTCCTTGACCTTTCAGCAGATGGCGGATAAAGCTTTGGCAGTAGAATCTTATCTAGGGTTTCAACTAGAGAGTTTTATAAGAAGAGGAAAGGTGTTGAGCAAGGGAAGGAAGTGTGTGCTAGATGTGGTGGAAACCACCCTCCTGGAAAGTGTTCTAGATAAAAGAAGTATCAGCTTGACTTCCAAATAATATGCCATCATTGCAATATACATGGACATGTCCGACCTCAGTGCCCCAAGCTTCGTTTTGGACCAAGATATGTTCAACAGCAAGCACCTCCTCAGAACCAGGGCAATAATAATGGAAATAATGGTAAGAAACATGTGGAAAGGAAAGATGGAAGAGTCTATGATTTAGAAGGAGAAGAGGTTTATGAGGATGGACAAGAGCAAATTAACCCATAGTTCATAGTTAGTCTTTACAAGTTATGTTTGTTTTTGCATGATGCTTATGTAGTTGGATGTAAGGAATTGTAGTTGAACCTTTTATACCTAAAGAATAGTTTTGAGTTAATAAGATGAAAACTTTAAGGGGTGGTGAATAAGTTGTTTTGTTATATGTGGATGTTTTGATTTCGAGGATGAAATCCCTTAAAGGGGTGGTGTGATGTAACATACTAGATCTTGGACCTTACCCCAGAAGTTGACTTTTTGGACTTAGCCGAACAAGGTTGAAGGTTAGACCTAAAGAGATGTTAAGTATGATCCTAATGAGCTAAATAAATTAATTTAGCACCCTAATGTAGCCTAATGTTTTCACATTAGTCTTAGGCTAATAATGGATACATAAAATATGCCACATAACTCATTTTGGTGGTAATATGAAGATAAGGAACTTAATTGGATGAATAATTTAGATAATGGGTTGTTAATGGGCCATATTACATATCTCATAAAAATAAGTTTCAAAATTTGGAAACAAACTTCAAATTCATAATCTTCATATCAAAATTAGCCTACATGTCAAATTTCATCTAATTTGGACAACCTTGAAATATTAGGATAAGTTTAGGAGAGAGAAAATGAGTAAAAAGGCATAAGTAATGAATAATGTCATTATATAACTTCAAAATATGGAAACAATGTCAAATTTTTATTCAACGCATCAAAGATAACTTGTGGATGAATTTTGACAAAATTTGGATGTTGTTTGTGCAAGTTATGCAATTTTAGGTACATTCTGGACTTTTTTGTAATGTATTTAATGGGGAGGTTTTCTTTACAAATTATCGCATGCACTATAATCCTTAGATATTCCCTTACTATTCTCGAGATTTTGAATCATGGGGAACCTAGTTGCACCTTGGTTTGAAGGTGTTTCTCTCCAAGGGCATTTTAGGGATTACCCTCTTTATAAATGAGCTTATAATTAAAAGCTATCAACCAATGGGTTATTTCTTTGATTGGAGAATGGCCTAGAAGTCTCCATGGGCTTTTAGAACCACCATTTGATATTCAATATGCCTCTATGAGTTGTCCTCTTGCATGGCCATGAAATCCCTAGGCTAAGGACACATGGAAAGCTCCATGGACACCTCATGCTTGACTTCTTCCTTATCCATAAAGGCTCGCATCTCCATGGGAACCCTTAGCATTGGACACATTGAAAGTAACTTGACACCTCGTGCTTGACTTCTTCCTTGTCTATAAAGGCTTACATGTCCATGTACACCCTTATACATGACACATGGAAAGCCTCATAGACACCTCATACTTGACCTCTTTCCTTATATAGCCATATCTACCCCTTCCCAACTCCCAATTCAAAAATTCTTGCTCGCCTTATCTTTCCTCCATCTTAGAGCATCATTCCTACTCTATTTTTCCATGAAGGTGTTGTCCCAAGGTAAAAGAGAGTGCTTACCTTGGTGAAGAAGGCTCCTAGGGTTCCAAATTTGCTCTATTTAGGGTTTCTAAAGCTTCTCCTTAGTGATTTTGACACAAACTAGTAAGTATCCTCTTTTCCTTCCCTATTTTCATGTTGTTAGTCTTTCTTCCACCTTCCTCCAGGTCAGAACCCTGGTCTTCCATGGTGAAACCCTACCTAGAGCCCTTAAAGTGCCCCATGTCCATGTTCTTTTGTTAGGGTTTTTCACCTCTAAAGTGGAGAAGGTGCTTCTTGCTCGAGATAGGAGCTTTGTTGGAGAAACCAACCTCTCTAAGATTAAGAACCTTACTTATTGGACCTATCCACCTTCCCTAGAGGTTCTTTGGAGGCCTGGGCTTGGATCTAGGACTGACTTGGATTGTTTAGACTCTGAAGTTGAGGTATGTTTGCAGACCCGATTATTCATATTGAGCAATTTCTCTCTCTTATTGTATGTTTGCAGACCTGATTATTCATATTGAGCAATTTCTCTCTCTTATTGTATGTTTGTAGACTCCATTATTCATATTGAGAAATTTCACTCTCTTATTGTATGTTTGCAGACTCGATTATTCATATTCAACAATTTCTCTCTTATTGTATGTTTACAGACCTGATTATTCATATTGAGCAATTTCTCTCTCTTATTGTATGTTTACAGACCCGATTATTAATAATTGAGAATTTTCTCTTTCTTATTGTATGTTTGCATCCCGAATTATCATTTTGAGCAATTAGCCTATGTTTCTTCTTTATCTTGGTCCTATGGACATTGGCCTACACATTATGTCCTATCTTTTGATATCATGGTGAACTTCCTTTTTGTTGTGATCTTAGATATTCTCTTGGAATCTTATCTTGTGCTTTGGTGCATGACAAACTTATTATTGATATGTTCCCACTTTGATGTGGATGTTTATTTTGATGATATGTGGTATCTTGTGCACACTTGCATGTGGATGTATGTGTTGTCCATTGTATGATATGGCAACATTGTATAATTCTGACCATACCTTCTACTTGCCTCTACATTTTACATGCTATGTGATTTAGTAGCACTAGAGTAGTGTAATTACATTAGTTTTTTGTAATATGGCAACATTGTGATATTATTGGTATGGAGGATGTATGATTCCTCATACCCGGGTTTGTAAGATGTATGATTCTTGGCCCACATTCATAAATCGGGAGTTTGGTTAATGTACCATTCTCTATCAGGTGCAAGATGTATGATTCTTGGCTGCCATGTCTTTATATTTTTATAGGGATATGTTTATCTCACATGCATGCATGTTGATTATTGTAGGGTGTGTGCCCTAATTTCTCTATAGTTGCTATTGTGGAACAATTTTATTGTATTATTTATGGCATGTATCTCTTTTATTATTGTTCTCTTCCTTTTATGCTCTGTTTGGGTAGTCCTTATCTTTTCTATGGGAAGCCTTTTATATTTGATGTCCCTTTATTTCATAATATTACTCAATTTTCCTATTTAGTATGCACATACCAACCTTTTTTGATATTTCCTTTTCTTCTCCTTCTTGTGGGGTATGCTTCCATCTCCAGGTTAGATCAAGGAGAGGATAAGCAAGGTGGACTTGGACAACAACCTTTGTAGATGAGATTTTGGGAGGCTTGAAACAGGTGGTTAGATGATCCTCATCTAGATCCTTATAGTTTCTTTTGTAACTCACCCATGTGTGGTGTAGTAATGTATAATGATATTAAACTTTGTAATAGTTAGATAATTTCTCTTCCGTTGCTACTTATTGTGTTATGATACATACATGTTGAATGAATTTGTTATCATCCCTTGTTAAAAAAAATTATGTGGTGTTTGGTTCAAGGGATGTTACCTTTTTATTTCTAGTAGGGAGTGGTTCCCCTCTGGGATCCCACTCCTTACAGGTACCTCCTGGATACTAGGATCTTTCGCCTTGGTATCCACAACATGTGCCAAGAAAGCCCCACATCCTTATCTCATCAACCTCTACTATCACAACTAACACCAAACACATAGGAAGAATCTCCCTATATCCTTGCAAAAATCCAAGAAACATCTCCATCACAGAACTTCTCCACCTTGGAACTACAGTCCAAAACAACCTTGTACTTCTCCAAGGTATATATCCCTAGGACCACATCGAATCCATGCATGTCAATTGGAATAAGGTTCACTTGAATGTTGCATCTCGAGAAAAAAAGAACGCAAGATGGAAACACCTCTCGCAACTCAACAGAATCAACCAAAGGGGTTTCAAGCAAAAGGATATCAGATCTACTACAAACATGTATATTACAGCTACTTATCATCTCTTTGGTGATAAAAGAGTGTGTCACACCCGGGTCAACCAAAATAGACACGAAAGAAGAAGCAAATAAGTTAGAATGAAAGGGTTCCATTTGACCTGTCATGACCCATGGATTACCACTCCCTCTAGTTGACTCATAGTATAGAATCTAGTTGTCGCCTATTGTCATCCACGACCCCTTCCAGCTAGTCCAGACGATCTTACCTGTGATGTTTGATTTGTCCTCTACCTCCATCACTATCGTATTGTTGTTACTTCGAACCTTGATGAGTCTACCTCGGTTGCTGTGTCACTTCCTCATTCTTCATAGGGCATGACCCCTCATATGCCCAACATGTCCACACTTGTAACAAACCCTAGTATCGTACTGCAGTCTAGACGACCATGTCACTATCATATATGTTGTTTTGTGTGTTCCTACTGGTGGAAAGTCTTGAACTCTTCCCTTACTTAGAGACCACTGTGACTGCATTCCTAATCTTGGCTCAGAAAAAGCTGATGTCTGTTGTGATTGTTGGTATTGTCATGAAGAAAACCTTGGCTTCTTGAAGCCACTAGACGATTGTTCCTAAAACTAAGATAGCCTCTGTAACAACCCTGACCTGGGTTATACTTTAACCCTAGGTGTTTTGATTAAGAAAGGTTATTAAATGTTTAATCTTATATTGTGAAAAGTAACTAGGGCTCATGAGGAACTTATGTTTCAATTTTGGTCCTGTTTGAACAATGTTGAAGCAATGTTTGCTTGTTTTGGATTAAAGTGCAAATTACCCAAGTTGAGGGGTTAAATTGCAAATTTTGCATGATAAGATGTTCCTCATGTGTTGAAGTATCATGAGAATGTATATGATGCAAAGGTATGTCTTGTGGTAGCCTGAGTACCAAGGAAGAGCTGATAAAGCAATGTTTATGCATTAAAACCTAGTTTTGGTGTAAAGTGCAATTTACCCAAAACCTAGGGTTCAATATGCAAATTACCACTTCAATAAGGTCCCTAATGTTTCTTGTCACCATGTAGAGCAAAGAAAATGAGAGGGGCGCCTCATTTGAATTAATTTGGAGGAGAGAGAATCTTGATATTAAAATAATCAAGATTTAAACCTAATTGAAACCCTAATTCGATTTAGGGCAAAAATAAATGTATTAATTAAAGGGCATTCAACCAAAATTAAAATGGTTGGATTCAGATATGTGTGTGACGTCCTTGAGCCTTGCAAGGACCACGAAAATATCCAAGGGAGTGGATAACTCACACACAATTTTATAAGAAAAAGAAATATCCACACACATATGGATATTAATATAATATGAATTGAGGTGCTTAATTTGCTTTTCTTTAAATAATGGATAATTGAGAGTAATAAGAGGCAAACAAGATAGACTCGTCCCTAAGGAAGATGAGAGGGAAGAGGTGGCCACATTTTTGGGATTAAATGGATTTTTGCAAAGCATATTCTCTCTCATTGAATTTTTATAAAAGAACCTTTTACAAGCCAAATGGAAGGCTTTTTCGACCCCACTTCTTCTCCTTGCTTGGGAAACGACCAAGGGAGCTTGGGAGGGTCAGGAGGACGACCCCCAACCTGTTGGTAAGGTTCTTGATCCATTTCACCTTGATTCCATGGTGGAAATCGAAAATAAATTATGGATTTCTTCCTATTTCGATCTCCTCTTGAAATCTAACCATTCCTTTTCACTCAGATCTTGAGGACGAGACTTAGAATGGTGAAGGGAGTTGCATCCACCATTGTTTCCATGAACATGGAGCTTTGGATCTCAATTGGAGGCGGGTTTTATAACTTGAAACCCTAACTTTGTTATTACATTCAATTCCCCATCAAATAACTTGAAACCCTAACTTTATCCAAACGGTTTGTGTTTTGGGAGCAAACGGTTTCAAATCATTTGGAATGAAACGGTTTCACTAAACCGTTTAGAAGCAAACGGTTTCAGACCGTTTGGTGGAGTTGACCAAGGTTGACTTTTTGGAGAATTGTTGAAAATGATCTAGGTTAATGACCCACCAATTATGATTGGTTAGTTCCAATTGGTTCATGAGTTGAAGGTCAATCAATCACCAAAACCCTAATCGGGTTAAGTGTTGATTTCCAAGTTGATTGAGTTTGAAACTTGGGTTGATTGACCCAAACGGTTTCAAAACCGTTTGGGAATAACCCAAGCGGTCTCAAGACCTTTTGGAGTTCAACCAAGACCATTTGGAGGTCTAGGGTTGAGTATGGTTAAGTATTTGAAGATCCAAACATATGGTAGAAACCCTAATCGGCTAAGTGTTGATTTTGCAATTGAATGAGTTGATGCTTTGGGTTGATTGACCCAAACGGTTTCAAAACCATTTGGGAATCACCCAAATGGTCTCAAGACCGTTTGGAGGTCAACCAAGACCGTTTGGAGGCCTAGGGTTAAGTATGGTCAAGTGTTTGAAGGTCCAAAGATACCAAATTGAAATGCAATCAAATGTTGATTTGGTGACCAATCCTAGGATCCAAACCCTAATTGAATGACATGGTTAATGATGATATTATGAGAAAACGGTCTCAAGACCGTTTGGAGGTCATCCAAATGATCCCAAGACCGTTTGGGGGTCACCCAAGATCGTTTGGAGGTCTAGGGTTGACTATGGTTAGGTGTTTGAAGATCTAAAGGTACTAAGTTGAAGTGCAATCAAATACTAATTTGGTGATCAATCCAATGATCCAAACTTTGATTGATTGACTTGGATTTTTGATGTTTACAAGGGAAAATGGTCTCAAGACCGTTTGGAGGTCATCCAAACGATCTCAAGACCGTTTGGGTTCAGGTCATGCCCAATTTGGATGATGGCCCAATGGTTTTAAAGTAACTAGTTTCACATTGGTTAATGTTGAAGGATCATCGATTCCAAACCCTAATCCAATTGATTGAAACCTTGATTGATGATCAATTGAGGGTCAATTGAGGGTCAAATCAGTTGAAAGCTGACCTATTTAACTCAATTGAAGTATGGTGATAGGTCTAATTGATGATTGGATACATGAATTCAATGATTGAAAGAACCAACATTGGAAACCCTATTTTAATTTGATTGGTTGAGACCATATTTGGTCCATGCAGTTTTGAGGAGTTTTGGACCAAACGTTCTCAAGATTGTTTGAGTCCAAACGGTCTCAAGACCATTTGGGACCAAACGATCCCAAACCGGTTGAGTCCATGCGGTTTCAAAAAGGTACTTTAGCAAACAGTTTCAAGTGACCACCTTTAGCAAACGATCTTGAAGGTCACCTTTAGCAAACAGTTTCAAGTACTTGCTTTAGCAAATGGTCTCAAGAACCACCTTTACCAAACGGTTTCAAACCGTTTGAACTTTGAAAGACCAAGACCGTTTGGGGTCCAAGTAGTCAAAATTGATTAAGGACTCAATTGGTCAATTCAATTGGATACCTTATGTATTAGAGGTCCAATGTAATTGAATCTCTTGAGAATTAAGATGATGAATGATCCGTTGATCCAATGATGATTAGTAATGACAATTAATGAAGGTACAAGGTTGAAACCCTAATAGTACCTAAGTGATTAGTGACAATTAAGGGATGAACCCTAATTGCTTATCGGAACAATGAGGTGGTACTCTATGTTAATCATAGTTGTATGTACTTGATTGAAGGGTTGATATGACCTAATCAAGTTGAGAAGATGATAGAATGAGGTTCATACATGAATATGATTCATGAGGTGATTAAGGGTATGATTCTTAAGCAAAGAGATCATGAAACCCTAATCATGAACATAAACCCTAATTGACAGGGCTATTGAACTCTAACCCTAATTGAGGGCAATTATGAATGAAACCCTAATCCAGGGTGAGGATGTAACCCTAATATAGGGTAATGATATATGAAACTCCAATTTAGGGAAATGAGATGTAAAACCCTGATTGGAAATGAATAGTAGACCCAGGCTGTGGGTAACTTTAGTGGCAACCTCAATTGAGGTTGATTCCATGTGAATTCCTAATTGAGGTTGATTCAATGTGAATCCCTAATTGAGGTTGATTCCATGTGAATTCCTAATTGAGGTTGATTCAATGTGAATCCCTAGTTGAAGTTAATTCCATGAGAAACCCTAATTGAGGGTGATGCCATGAGAAATACCTAGTTGGGACGAATAGTAAACATTAAGTATAGGCAATGAGATGTGGAAGCCTAATGAAGGGTGATGCTATATGCAATCCTAACTCTAATGAAGTATGATAGCATGTGAATTCCCAAAGCCCTAATAAAGGGTAAAGGTATGTGAAACCCTGATTGAAGTTATAATACATGAAGCCTTAATCTTGAACAACATGATGACAACCCAGAACCCTAATAATAAAATAGTGGGTAAAACCTTATAAAGGTGAAATATCATAAATGGTTGATTATAGGCAAGCTTATTGTAAGAAATGCCTTAACCTGAGATGAGTCCATATCATTAAAGATAGTTGGACCATTCTTATGTGTAACCTATGCACTTCATGGTAAGATTGATAGGTTAGTGGATGAAAGGATTAAGATGGGAAATACCTTAATCCAAGATAAGTAAATAACTTAAGAAAGTTGGAAGTAACGAGGTAAGTGATACATCAAGATATGAAAGACTTCACAGTTAGCATCTCAAAGTTGATATACTTTGATAACTATGAAATCCTAATGTGATATGGGAAATCTTAACCCTAAATTGGGTAATGGGACATGAGAAATCATAATATGATATGAATAGTAAGCCCTAACCTTATTGAGGGAATAGAGGTGTTACTATTGTATTACATGAAGTAATATGTTATCATTGCCTAGTGAGAGGTGACAAGATGTTTAATGGCCTTGTGAGCCATATGGTTAAATGTTGCCTAGTGAGAGGTGACCAGATGCTTTATGGGCCTTATGAGCCATGAGAGCAATTATGGCATAGTGAGAGGTACCAAAATGATTATAAAAGTTTATTATAAGAAAGGATAATGTTTTAATAAACTTAATCAGAGGAACAACTGTATTCAATAAAGAATGTGTAAAGATATGAAGGCTAACCTCAGGGTTCAGAGCCTAAAGTAGTATGTGATGATCAATGATGAGTTAAAGGAATTAAATTCCATGAACTATGTAATGCATGTAATCAGGATTGGTTAGAGTCTAATGCCTGGATGTGTAATCAGGTTTGGTTAAAGTCCAATACCTGGAAGAGGTGTAATGCCTATAATCAGGATTGGTTAGAGTCTAATGCCTGGCTGTGTAATCAGGTTTGGTTAAAGTCCAATACCTGGCAGAGGTGTAGTGCCTGAAATCAGGATTGGTTGGAGTCCAATGCCTGGCTGTGAAATCAGGATTGGTTAAAGTACAATGCCTGGCTGTGAAATTAGGATTGGTTAGAATCCAATGCCTGGTTGTGTAATCAGGGTTGGTTAAAGTCCAATGCCTGGCTGTGTAATTAGGTTTGGTTAAAGTCCAATACCTGGCAGAGGTGTACTGCCTGTAATCAGGGTTGGTTAAAGTTCAATGCCTGGCTGTGAAATCAGGATTGGTAGTGTCCAATTCATGGTTGTGTAATCAGGTTTGGTTAAAGTCTAATACCTGGTAGAGGTGTAATACTTGTAATCAGGGTTGGTTAAAGTCCAATGCCTGGCTGTGAAATCAAGATTGGTAGTGTCCAATGCCTGGCGGTGTAATCAGGTTTGGAAGAGTCCAATACCTGGCAGAGGCTATATGCCTGTAGTGATAACACAAGATTGGTAATAACCCAATGCTTGTAATGATGATTAAGGATTGGCATTAATCCAATTCTTGTAATGATGATAAATGATTACATGGTAGATATATCTCTTTATTTGTTTAACAGGTTGGCTAAGGCCAACAGAATGAAACAATAATGTTTCATGGGTGACATAACAAGATGATGAGTGTCACAAGAAAAGTTTGTTATGATGGTATAACATGTTGAATAAATGATATACATGTCATTCCTATTCCTTATTAAAAAGAATAGGTGATATATTGCTCTATCATAAATAGTTGCAATGCTTACAAGTTGAGAATGATTTAAACTGCTTAACCTCTGCTCAGTTTCGTATCTTTAAATTGCAATACAATGTTTTGGCGGAGAGTTATATCTCTCGTTGAGGCAATTTACAATTGTCTCACCCCCGTGGGATCCAATGTTTTTAGGTGGACGCGGACAAAGAGGCAGGAAACCTTTAGCAGAGAAGAAACAGCAGCAGCATCGAGGACAGTAGTAATATCTCAGGTGGAGATACTGCCTGTCCAGTTGTATAGATAGTAGTCCTATGTGTCGTCTTTGTAATCTCAGGTCCTCAGGATTTATAGATAGTGCTTTCATCATCGACTTGAGATTTTGGCTTGATGCCTCGAGGTTTTATGTTGTCTGTACATAATGTTGAATAGGACAGATGATGTTGTAATCCTCGAGAAGAGATAGTACAGGTTGTGTACTTATGGAATAGAATGTAAATATTATATTTTGGTTCTTGAAGAAAAAGATTTCCTATGTGTGGATCTCTTTGCAAAAAGTTTTAATTTTTAGTGATTTTCAGTAATCCGCTACAAATGATTCGCTTCCGCTTAGTAATCTTGTGTTTTATAAGTTGGATGCCACGGCCTATTCTTGGAGTTAGCTTCACTCCTCTCAAAAGAAGACCTCTCGATCCTCCTCACTAACTCCACAAAGGTAGAGAACCTCACTCTATTCTCCAAATTTGATATTGCTATGGACAACTTTGAGCTCAAACCCTTCTCAAACATGTGGAACCTCTCTTTCTTTGTCGCTTCCATATGAGGACAGAACCTCAAAAGCTCCATAAACCTCACCTCATACTCATTGATGGGCATTGAACCCTGATACAACTTCTCAAACTGAGTCGTCTTCTCATCCATATACATCTCAGGGAAGTAGCGACCCACAAACTCCTGTCAAAACTCTTTCCAACCTACAACAACTCCAGGTCTCTTCTCTTCGTCTATGGCCCACCAATGTCCAACACTACCCTTCAGCATATAAACATCGTGCTTCACCTTGTACTCTTCTGGGATGTTCAAGATCTTAAACGCCTTCTCAAGCTCCATTAACCACATGTCAGAGTCTATCGAGTCTATCATACCCGCGTACTCGACATCTCCAACACGCCTCAACCTCTCAAACATCTTTCTAGAACCCTGAGATTCCAGATTAGGGACAATTTCCCTAGCTTGTGGTATGGGCATTCTATCCACTAAGTGCATAATCGTCACCATGGGCAATCTAAACATGGACCGGAAAGCTAGATTTTCTATGGCTACATGGTCAAATTGAGGCACCACAAGCTATTCCGGCATTGTCACATGCACCCTTCCATCATGTGGTGACCTCCTACCACCACCTCCTGGTGTGACATAGCTACTCTCTTCATGCTCTTCATGTTCTCCAAACATATCTTCATAATCATAAGTTATGATCAGATATGTTAGATGATGTAAAAACATACACAATTCTAAGTCCTATGTCCCCGTAGACTCAATGAATAATACAAACCAAACGGTGACACACCGTCATGCTAAATGAGATTATTCAAAACAAGGAACACGATCAATCACTAATTAACCACATTACCAGAAAAGAGACAAATTAAAACCGATTTAAATATCACTAACAAGTTCCAAAACATTTACATATAAGTCCAACAACCTACATATAAGCACATACCATATTAGGTGATTACATATCTGTCCAGTCACTAAGGCCACAACCTATATACAAAATATGTGTTCCACATACACATTCTATATATAAGCATCGAATACTACCAAAAACTCAAGTCGGTATACATATCATCTACCAAAACATCCCTTGCCCAAACCTAAGAGTACAAGGAAGACTCTAAGACACGACTAAATACTTGTAACATCCCTGACCTGGGTTACGCCTTAACCATAGGAGTTTTGCTTAAGTAAGTCATTTATATTCTTATATTTATCTTTTGAAAAGTAATTAAGACTAAAGGAGAGCTTATGTTTCAATTTTGGTCCTATTTGAATAATGTTGAAGCAATATTTGCTTGTTTTGGACTAAAGTACAATTTACCCAATATAAGGGGTTACCTTGCAAAATGTTACATGATACATGTTTATCAAGTACTTTAGCATCATAAGAATGAGAAGGATGCTAAGGGATGGTTTGTGGAAGCCTAAATTCCAAGAAGGAGCTTGTTTGAATAATACATGTACATTGAATACTAGTTTTGGTGTGATTTGTAATTTACCCAAAACCTAGTGTTGAATATGTAAAATACCACCTCAAGAGTTTCCCTATCGTCTCTTGGTATCATTTAGAGAAAATAAAAGAAAGGGGTGTCTTGTTTGAACCATATTTGAGAAATGATACTCTTGATAATAAAATAATCAAGAAATAAGCATAATTGAAACCCTAAGTCTTTTTGTAGAAAATATATATAAATTAAATGAAGTGCCCATCAACTAAAAAGCTATGGGTGAAATACTATAATGGAATGGAAGCCAAAATACCTTGAGAGGCATCGATATTCATAAGTAGGTGAAAATATCTACCTACATTTTTTAAATTGAAAAGTAATGTCCACTAAAATAAAGGTGCTAATGGATAATAGTATTACATTTATTAAAGAGCTTAAATGGTCAATTATAATTCAAGGATAATTCAAAGGAATTTGAAGATAAGAAGTATATATTTGGAGACAAGGAAGTGGAGGGGGCATGTGGCAAGGAAATTTGATGAGTTCCCTCCTACTTTCTCTCTCCTAAGAATTCAATTATATACACTCAATTATCCACTACTTGAAAGGCTATTTTTGCAATACACATTCACTCCCCACTTAGGCTGATGACCAAGGAAGCAAAGGAGAAGGAGGAGAGCGTTCCCCAAGCTTGAGGTAAGATCCATGGTCATCTTCAACCTTGGGTTGAAGGCTAAATCGAGTTATAACTCTTCTTTTCTTCTCTCTTCCATCCAATGCTCAACTTTGGCAATCTTTTACATCAAAAGGGTTGAGAACATGCCTTGGATAATTGGAGGAGCAATCTTCACCATTAAAGATGAAAAGCTTGGAGCTTTGAAGTTGCTTTGAAGGTGGGTTATATAACTTGAACCCATTGATATTATTATTTGATTTCAATCTTGCAATATATGTTGATCTTTCCTTCTTATTGAATTTTTCTTGAGTAATTGATGAATTAATGAATCCATCAGTTGTATGGACAGCAGAAACAGAGGTCTGAAGCTTGATGATGACATCATCTTAGCACATACCTCTAGATCAACAATATCAAACAGATTAAACTATGTATGTCCAAATGGTTTCAAATCGTTTAAAGTTCAAATGGTTTCAACATAACCTAGGCCAAACAGTTTCAAACCGTTTAAAGTTCAAATGGTTTCAACATAACCTAGGGCAAACGGTTTCAAACTGTTTAAAGTTCAAACAGTTTCAACATAACCTAGGCCAAATGGTTTCAATCCTTTTAAAGTTCAAACGGTTTCAACATAACCTAGGCCAAATGGTTTCAAACTGTTTAAAGTTCAAACGGTTTCAACATAACCTAGGCCAAACGATTTCAAACCATTTAAAGTTCAAACGGTTTCAACATAACCTAGTCCAAACGGTTTCAAACCGTTTCATGTTCAAATGGTTTCAACCTAATCTAGGTCAAACAGTTTCAAACCATTTAGTGATCAAACGGTTTCAACCAAATCTAGTTCAAACAGTTTCAAACCGTTTAGAGGTTCCAAACCATTTGGAGATCAAAGAGATCCAAACCGTTTGAAGATTAAAGGACCTCAAACCATTTAGAGATCGAGTGATCCCAAACCATTTAAGGTTCAAACGGTCTCAAACTGTTTAGAGACCAAATAGTCTCAAAACCATGTAAGGTCAAACAACCCTATGAGTGTTTGTAAAGTATCTCAAGGTTGATTACAATGGAAGTACCTCTAAAGTACTTAGGTGAATAGTACACTTAGAGTGATTGTCATTTGATGCTTATGAAAGTAACAAACTCAATACACTATGATAAGCATAGGTCCATGTACTTTAGTGAAAGTATGAGCCAAATTAATAAAGTATGGAGTAATCAACATCCTAGAGAGGATGAGAGAGAAACTCATACTTGTGTAATAAACATGTAATGTGCATACATTGATTCTTTTAATAAGTGTAGAGTATGAATTAGGGTTTGATCTTTTATAACATGATCATGAAACCCTAATTGATAAAGAATGGGAAACCCTAACCCTAATTTCAGGTGATGGTATGAGAAACTCTAATTGATAAAGAATGGGAAACCCTAACCCTAATGAGGGAATAGTGGTGTTACCCTTGTATTGCATAGTGTTAATATGTAATTGATATGGTTTTTATCAAGTATACTAACCATGCATGTATCATAAGTTGATGAGCATAGCCATGTATGAGCTATGATGTTTATTTGATAAAAATGCTTAATGGGTCTTGTGAGCCATTATTTTATTTGTTGCCTAGTGAGAGGTGACAAGATGTTAATGGACCTTGTGAGCTATGTGAGATGCTTGTGTAACAAGTATCATGTATACCTTGGTCAGATGACCTGGAGGTAATAATTACCTGATAAGTGATAATAATGTTCAGTGATGAACTAAGGGTTTGAATACCCAGATCCAGTAAACATGATGATGATATTGTTGAGGGATGAGAATTCCCGATCATGAGATAATGGATTGAGATCCCAATGTTTTATAAAGTTTTGAAAAGTACTTGATAGATTTATTACACTTTTCTTTGTAGCATTTGTCATAATAATTCATGTTTGAAAACTTGGTTGATGCTAAAACAATATGGTAATGCACTTAATTAATCAAGTGAAATCTTATCATGTAGAGCCCTAGCCATAGATCCATCATCATCAGTAGCTGGTGATGGTGAAACAAGTTTTCCCACGGGATCTCCTGGAGGGCATATTTTTTAATATGTGGGGGTAATGGGCGTGAATAGCCTTACGCCCTAATGTGGGATTGACGTGAGATAAACACGAGATCTCTCAATCCTTCATTATATGTGACGGGATGGATGTATCATGAATCTCCTGATGATGTTTAATGTCAGATCGATGTATGATAAATATGAAATCTCTCGATTGCGAAGAGAGTGAATTCGCCGTTGTAGCTCTATAGCGAAGTTTCCAGTATACCCTAGAAAGCTATTTAGCAGAGACACGAGATGTCCTGCATGTAGTCTCGTACTGACCGAGACGGATGAGGTCATGGAGTTCGACTCTTCCATTGACCTAAGTATGGAACATATGCTTTAAACTGCCGTGGTCGGTTGGAGTATGAGTGGTATACCTCATCTCCTCAGGGCATAAGTGTGATTGTAAAATGTAATCAGTCGTGTATCGTATTTGCTTAAGGATGAAATACGAAAATCATTGTTTGATGTTACATTGCTTAATGTATCTTAAAATGGATAAATGTTATACATGTTCTTCATATTCCTTATTAAATAGATGATTTACTGCTTCATCATATATAGTTGTAATGCTTTAAAAGATGATATTGCTCTATTCTGCTTAAACAACGATTTATCCTGTTTATTAATAATAAAGAATCCTCTGCTCAATTTATTACCGTTTATCTGCAATGATAATATTATTGGTGGAAAGTTATATCTCTTGCTGGGACATGGGTCTCACCCCATTGGTCACAACATTTTTAGGTGGACGCAGACGAGCAGGTAGGAACCATACAGCAGGGGAAGGACAACAACATCAAGGACCGCAGTAACATCTCAGGATGAGATATTGATTGTTGTGTCTTGTAGATATGAGTCATATGTGTAGTCTTTGTACTCTCGGGTCCTTGGAGTCAGTACTCAGTGTTTTCATGATCGATCTGAGATGTTGGCTTGAATGCCTTGAGGTTTTATGTTGCTTATGTATAGTTTTGGCAAAGCAATTGTTGTAAATATATTCCTCAAGATGAGATGGTACATGGTATGTACAATGTGAACTATAATGTATGCAGTACTTTGGTTCTCTTTATAAGAGTTTCCTGGAATTGGATCTCTTTGCAAAAGGTTTTAATTTTTAGTGATTTTAGTTATTCTGTTGATTATGGTTAATTTTGCAATTAATTACACAGTAACGATTTGATTTGTTGTCGGGTCGTCATAAAGTTTTGGTATCAGAGCTTAAGGTTCACTGAGTCTACAGAGACATAGGATTAAGGTCGTTGAGTCTGTTCTAGTGTCTTCCAGTTTATCTGATAGTGACTTATGCTCTCAGGAGAAGAAGTAAATCTTGAAGATGGTTGGATCACACGAAGAACATGCTGTTAAAAGCAGTATTACTGCACCAGGAGGAGGTGTAAGGGATTAGGCTAGAGAGGAACTAGTACCTAAAAATCCCCAGCTTGACCAAGCTTCAAAGAAAACCCAGCTTTCCATGCCCTCTTTGGGCAATTCATGGCGACAATGACACATATGGCAGATAGGATGCCACCACATGCACCTAGGGCACTAGTCCCCGATGAGAGACATGGAGCTGGCAAGACTTTTGAATGACTTCGACGGGTAGGAGCTACTGATTATACTGGTATAGCTGACCCAACAAACGCAGACTTGTGGCTGAATGAGTTGGAGAAGGTCTTTAGAATTCTTAATATCCCAGAAGTTGAGAAGGTTAGGCATGCGGTGTACCTATTGAAAGGGAGTGTTGGCCACTGGTGGGTCATTGAGGAAGAGAAACGACCAGGAGTTGAGGTCAAATGGAGAGAATTTTGACGAGAGTTTGTTAGTAGATATTTTCCCAAGACTTACCTGGATGAGAAAATATCTCAGTTTGAGCAGATAAGGCAAGGACCAATGAACATTAGTGAGTATGAAGCTAAGTTTATGGAGCTTCTATGGTTTTGTCCGCACATGGCTACTACATATGAGGAGAGGATTCGGCATTTTGAGAAGGGTTTGAACATTGATTTGACCACACCTGCATATTCTCTAGATAATAGAGAGAGGTTTGCCACCTTTGTGGAGTAAGTTAGGTGAATAGAAAGGTCTGTGATTGAGAAACGTCAAGCCAACAGTAAGAAAGAGTATACACAGTTCCAAGGACAGAGGTATGAAAGTTTTAAGAAACCAAGGTTTTCCGCACCAACAGTACCACCGAGGTTCGATACTCAGACGCAGTGGACATCCAGCAAGGGTAGAGGTTGTATTTTACCACCAGAGGGAGCCCACATCTCAGCATCAATGTCAGTAACAGGACCATTTGGGTCACAGTGGGAGAATAGAAGTTGTTATAAATGTGGGAAGATGGGACATCTGATGAAAGATTGTCTAGCTAGAGATGTGAGTGTAACCCAACCACCGAGGCAGAGTCAACAAGGCTCTCAGAAGTGACAGTTTAGTAGTGGCACACGAGGACGTGGACAGGCATCCCAAGTTGGTTCATCCGCACCCAATAATAGGGTGAGTGGTTGACAACCAACAATAGTAAGATTCTATGCTATGAATCATCCAGAAGCAGTGGTCAACCCACGAATCGTGATAGTTCAGATGGAATTATTTCATTGTGATATGTCTTCATCCTGCTTTGTATCTATTTTGATTGATATGGGTGCTACACATTCCTTTATCACTCGAGAAGTGATTCATGACTGCAATATGACTGTCAGTCATAGAGAAGATAACTTGTTATTAGAAACCCCGTTAGTTGGATCTGTAGTGTTGTGGGAGGTATGTTCTCCTTGTGTTCTTTCTTTTTCAAAACATAGCATTCAGGTGGATCTTATACCACTTGAGATTCATGGGTTCAACATAATCCTTGGGATGGACACCCTAGAAAAGTATAAGGTTGTCCTAGATTGCGGTCCCAAGCAGGCTATGTTCTCAGACAATGGTGATACATGGGTCTTTCAGGGGGACAGAAAGATTCTTTCAACCTGTCTAGTGTCAGCAATGATAGTTGAGAAACTGTTGCGACAAGGATGTGAAGCATTCTTGGCACATGTGGTAGATACCAGAGCAGAGAGTTCTAGTCTTTATGAAGTTATGATTGTTAGGGAGTTTGAGGATGTGTTTCCTGAGGAACTTCCAAGTGTTCCTCCACCCCGAGAGATTGATTTCGAGATTAATCTAATCCTGGGTATGCAACCTATAGCTTAAACACCATATAGAATGGCACATGATGAGATGGCAGAACTCAAGAAACAGTTACAGGAGTTGCTTGAAAAGGGTTTTATTCGACCGAGTAATTCACCTTGGGGTGCTCCGGTTCTCTTTGTGAAAAAGAAGGATAGGTCTATGAGATTATGCATAGACTATAGACATCTCAACAAGGTGACCATAAAGAACAAATATCATCTGCCAAGGATAGATGACTTGTTTGACCAGTTTCATGGTGCAACTATATTCTCTAAAATAGATCTGAGGTCAGGATACCATCAATTAAACATCAAGGAGAGTGACATACCTAAGTCAGCCTTCAGAACAAGGTATGTTCACTATGAGTTCATAGTTATGTCGTTTGCACTAACTAATGCACCAGCTTCATTCATGGAACTCATGAACAGAATCTTTCGGCCATTCCTTAATTAATTCATAGTAGTCTTTATAGATGACATCCTGATTTACAATAAAGATGCTCAACAGCATGAGCAACACCTTCGTCAGGCCCTGACTTTACTGAGAGAGCACAAGCTATACGCCAAGTTTAGCAAGTGTGAATTCTGGTTATTAGAAGTGTCTTTCCTAGGACACATAATATCTGCCTCAGGTTTCCGTGTTGATCCTAAAAAGGTAGAATCTATCTTGGAGTGGGAACAGCCAAAGACACCAACAGAGATACGCACTTTTCTAGGACTGGCAGGCTACTATAGGAGGTTCATTAAGAACTTCAGTTCTGTAGCATTACCCCTAACTAGGTTAACCAGGAAGGAGGTTCCTTTTGTCTGGAATGACAAGTGTCAACGTTCTTTCCAGTTTTTAAAAGAAAGGTTAACAAGTGCGCCTGTGTTAGCTTTACTTGAGCAGGGAAAGGGATACATTGTTTTCTGTGATGCTTCTAAGAACGGTCTAGGATGTGTGTTGATGCAGGATAAACAAGTGATTTCTTTTGCTTCTCGACAGCTTAAGAAACATGAGGAAAATCATCCGACACATGATCTAGAATTAGCTGTAGTGGTTCATGCATTGAAGATCTAGAGACATTATCTATATGGAGAGACATTCCATATTTTCACAGACCATAAGAACTTAAAGTACATCTTTTCACAACACGAGTTGAATATGAGACAATGCCGCTAGATGGAGTTAATCAAGGACTACGATTGTACAATTGATTATCATCTTGGAAAGGCTAATGTAGTGGTTGATGCACTAAGTAGAAAATCATCATCGCCAATCATAGACAAAGCACAGTTGAACTCTTTAGTGTGCTTTAAACAAGACATGCTTGTCTCTTTGAGGCAAAACAATGTACAGGTTAAAATATCCTTGTTAGCTGGACTGTTAGCTGAAATGCAAGTGAAACCTACTCTGAAACAACAGATCGAAGAAGCACAACAGACTAATGATGTGATTCAGCAGATAAGATCAGAGTACGGTAATGAGAAATGGGATGGTTTTCATGAGTCAGATGATGAGGTAGTCTGTTTCCATGGTAGGATGGTAATACCTGATGCCAATGACTTAAGGAAGTTAGTCATGGAGGAAGCTCATTCATCCATGTATGCAATGCATCCAGGGATCACCAAAATGTTTCATAACTTGAAAGATATGTATTGGTGGCCTGGCTTGAAGAAAGATGTAGCTGAGTTTGTTATGTGGTGTCCAGTGTGTCAGTAGGTTAAAGCTGAACATTAGAAGCTCGCAGGAACAATACAACCCTTACCTATACCACAGTGGAAATGGGATCACGTGACCATGGACTTTGTGGTTGGTTTACCCAGAACAGCCAAAAGTCATGATTCCATTTGGGTGATAGTTGATAGGTTGGCTAAGTCAACACATTTTCTTCCTATCAAAACAACCTATACTGTCGAGAAACTTGCATAGATCTATATAGATGAGATAGTGCGATTATACGGGGTTCCAGCCACAATTGTTTCTGATAGAGGTCCCCAGTTCATGAGTCATTTTTGGGAATTACTACATAAAGCATTGGGTACGCAGTTAAGATTCAGTACCGCCTTTCATCCCCAGACGGATGGACAATCTGAGAGGACTATACAAACCTTGGAGGATTTGCTTAGGGCATGTGTCCTTCAGTTTGTAGGAAGTTGGGATCTACACTTGAGCTTAATAGAATTTGCTTACAATAATAGTTATCAGCACAGTATTGATATGGCACCATATGAAGCATTATATGGTAGACGTTGTAGATCTCCATTGTGCTGGTATGAAATAGGAGAATACCAACTTTTGGGTCCTGAATTAGTGCAACAGACAACTGAGAAGATTAAAGTAATACAACAATAGTTAAAGGCTGTACAGGATAGACAGAAGTCATACGCTGATAAATGGCGAAGACCCTTAGAATTCCAAGTTTGAGACAAAGTATATCTCAAAGTCTCACCTTTGGAAAGGTGTTCTTAGATTTGGGAAAAAGGGTAAGTTAGCTCCTAGATTTATGGGGCCTTATCCAATCATTGAACGGATTGGAAAGGTAGCCTATAAGTTGGAGTTGCCACCTGAACTACATAGATTGCATCCAGTATTCCATATATCCATGCTGAGAAAGTGTCACTCTGATACGGAGTTAGTATTGCAACCTGTAGAGGTAGAGTTAAATGAAGATATGTCCTATGAAGAAGGACCAATGATGATTCTTGATAGGAGAATCAAAAAGTTGAAAAAGAAAGACATAATTCTTGTGAAAGTTATTTGGCATCATTGTGGCGTTGAAGAGGCTACGTGGGAACTGGAGGAAGAGATGAGGAGGAAGTACCCCTCTCTTTTCTCTTGATGATTTCGGGGACGAAATCCATGTTAGGGGTGGATAATTGTAACATCCCTGACCTGGGTTATGCCTTAACCATAGGATTTTTGCTTAAGTAAGTCATTTATATTCTTGTCTTTATCTTTTGAAAAGTAATTAAGACTAAAGGAGAGCTTATGTTTCAATTTTTGTCCTATTTGAATAATGTTGAAGCAATATTTGCATGTTTTGGACTAAAGTGCAATTTACCCAATATAAGGGGTTACCTTGAAAAATGTTACATGATAAATATTCCTCAAGTACTTTAGCATCATAAGAATGAGAAGGATGCTAAGGGATGGTTTGTGGAAGCCTAAATTCCAAGAAGGGGCTTGTTTGAATAATACTTGTACATTGAATACTAGTTTTTGTGTGATTTGTAATTTACCCAAAACCTAGGGTTGAATATGTAAAATACCACCTCAAGAGTGTCCCTACTGTCTCTTGATATCATTTATAGAAAAGAAAATGAAAGGGGTGTCTTGTTTGAACCATATTTGAGAAATGATACTCTTGATAATAAAATAATCAAGAAATAAGCATAATTGAAACCTTAAGTCTTTTTGTAGCAAAAATATATAAATTAAATGAAGTGCCCATAAACTAAAAAGCTATGGGTGAAATCCTATAATGGAATGGCAGCCAAAATACTTTGAGAGGCGCCGATATTCCTAAGCAGGTGAAAATATCTACCTACAATTTTTTTTAATTGAAAAGTAATGTCCACTAAAACAAAGGTGCTAATGGATAATAGTATTATATTTATTAAAGAGATTAAATGGTCAATTATAATTCAAGGATAATTCACAGGAATTTGAAGATAAGAAGGATAGCTTCGGAGACAAGGAAGTGGAGGGGGCATGTGGCAAGGAAAGTTGATGGCTTCCCTCCTACTTTCTCTCTCCTAAGAATTCAATTATATACACTCAATTATCCACTACTTGAAAGGCTATTTTCGCAATACACATTCACTCCCCACTTAGGCCGACGACCAAGGAAGCAAAGTAGAAGTAGGAGAGCGAGCTTGAGGTAAGATTCATGGTCATCTTCAACCTTGGGTTGAAGGCTAAATCGAGTTATAACTCTTCTTTTCTTCTCTCTTCAATCCAATGCTCAACTTTGGCAATCTTTTACATCAAAAGGGTTGAGAACATGCCTTGGATAATTGGAGGAGCTATCTTCACCATTAAAGATGAAAAGCTTGGATCTTTGAAGTTGCTTTGAAGGGGGGTTATATAACTTGAACCCATTGATATTATTATTTGATTTCAATCTTACAATATATGTTGATCTTTTCTTCTTCTCGAATTTTTCTTGAGTAATTGATGAATTAATGAATCCATCAATTGTATGGATAGCAGAAATGGAGGTCTGAAGCTTGATGATGATGACATCATCTTAGCACACACCTCTAGATCAACAATATCAAACAGATTCAACTATGTATGGCCAAACAATTTCAAATTGTTTAAAGTTCAAACAGTTTCAACATAACCTAGGCCAAACGATTTCAAACTGTTTAAAGTTCAAACGATTTCAACATAACCTAGGCCAAACGGTTTCAAACCATTTAAAGTTCAAATGGTTTCAACATAACCTAGGCCAAACGGTTTCAAACCGTTTAAAGTTCAAACGGTTTCAACATAACCTAGGCCAAACGGTTTCAAACCGTTTAAAGTTCAAACGGTTTCAACATAACCTAGGCCAAATGGTTTCAAACCATTTAAAGTTCAAACAGTTTCAACATAACCTAGGCCAAACGGTTTCAAACCATTTCGTGTTCAAACAGTTTCAACCTAATCTAGGTCAAACGGTTTCAAACCATTTAGTGATCAAACAGTTTCAACCAAATCTAGTTCAAACAGTTTCAAACCGTTTAGAGGTTCCAAACCGTTTGCAGATCAAAGTGATCCAAACCGTTTGAAGATTAAAGGACCTCAAACCGTTTATAGATCGAGTGATCCCAAACCGTTTAATGTTCAAATGGTCTCAAACTATTTAGAGACCAAATAGTCTCAAAACCATGTAAGGTCAAACAACCCTATGAGTGTTTGTAAAGTATCTCAAGGTTGATTACAATGGAAGTACCTCTAAAGTACTTAGGTGAATAGTACACTTAGAGTGATTGTAATTTGATTCTTATGAAAGTAATAAACTCAATACACTATGATAAGCATAGGTGCATGTACTTTAGTGAAAGGAGGAGCCAACTTAATAAAGTATGGAGTAATCAACATCCTAGAGAGGATGAGAGAGAATCCCATACTTGTGTAATAAATATGTAATGTGCATACATTGATACTTTTAATAGTGTATAGTATGAATTAGGGTTTGATCTTTGATAATGTGATCATGAAACCCTAATTGATAAAGAATGGGAAACCCTAACCCTAATTTCGGGTAATGGTATGAGAATCTCTAATTGATAAAGAATGGGAAACCCTAACCCTAATGAGGGAATAGTGGTGTTACCCTTGTATTGCATAGTGTTAATATGTAATTGATATGGTTGTTATCAAGTATACTAACCATGTAGGTATCATAAGTTGATGAGCATGGCCAGGTATGAGCTATGATGTTTATTTGATAAAAATGTTTAATGGGTCTTGTGAGCCATTATTTTATTTGTTGTCCAGTGAGAGGTGACAAGATGTTAATGGACCTTGTGAGCTATGTGAGATGCTTGTGTAACAAGTATCATGTATACCTTAGTCAAATGACCTGGAGGTAATAATTACCAGATAACTAATAACAATGTTCAGTGATGAACTAAGGGTTTGAATACCCAGATCCAGTAAACATGATGATGATATTGTTGAGGGATGAGAATTCCCGGTAATGAGATAAGGGATTGAGATCCCAATGTTTTATAAAGTTTTGAAAAGTACTTGATAGATGTATTACACTTTTCTTTGTATCATTTTTCATAATAATTCATGTTTGAAAACTTGGCTGATGCTAAAAGAATATGGTAATGCACTTAATTAATCAAGTGAAATCTTATCATGTAGAGCTCTGGCCATAGATCCATCATCGTCAGTAGTTGGTGATGGTGAAATAGGTTTTCCCATGAGATCTCCTGGAGGGCATATTTTTTAATATGTGAGGGTAATGGGCGTGAATATCCTTACACCCTAATGTGGGATTGACGTGAGATAAACATGAGATCTCTCAATCCTTCTTTATATGTGCCGGGATGGATGTATCACAAATCTCCCGATGATGTTTAATGTCGGATCGATGTGAGATAAACATGAAATCTCTCGATTGCAAAGAGAGTGTAGCCGCCACTGTAGCTCTATAGCGAAGTTGCCAGTATACCCTGGAAAGCTATTTAGCAGAGACATGAGTTGTCCTGCATGTGGTCTCGCACTGACTGAGATAGATGAGGTCATGGAGTCCGGCTCTTCCATTGACCTAAGTATGGAACTGATGCTTTACGCTGTCGTGGTCAGTTGGAGTATGAGCGGTGTACCTCATATCCTCAGGGCATAAGTGTGATTGTAAAATGTAATCATCCGTGTAGCGTATTTGCTTAAGGATGAAATACAAAAATCATTGGTTAATGTTACATTGGTTAATGTATCTTAAAATGGATAAATGTTATACATGTTCTTTATATTCCTTATTAAATAGATGATTTACTACTGCATCATATATAGTTGTAATGCTTTAAAAGATGATATTGCTCTATTCTGATTAAATAGTGATTTATCCAGATCTTGCTTATTAATAATAAAAAATCCTCTGCTCAATTTATTACCGTTTATCTGCAATGATAATATTATTGGCGGAGAGTTATATCTCTCTTTGGGACATGGGTCTCACCCCGTTGGTTACCAACATTTTTAGGTTGACGCGGACGAACAGGTAGGGACCATACAGTAGGGGAAGGACAGCAGCATCAGGGACCGCAGTAACATCTCAGGTGGAGATACTGATTGTCGTGTCTTGTAGATATGAGTCCTATGTGTCGTCTCTATACTCTCAGGTCCTTGGAGTCAGTACTCAGTGTTTTCATGATCGATCTGAGATTTTGGCTTGAATGCCTCGAGGTTTTATGTTGCTTATGTATAGTTTTGGCAAAGCAACTGTTGTAAATATATTCCTCGAGATGAGATGGTACATGGTATGTACAATGTGAACTATAATGTATGTAGTACTTTGGTTCTCTTTATAAGAGTTTCCTAGAATTGGATCTCTTTGTAAAAGGTTTTAATTTTTAGTGATTTTTGTTATTCTGATAAATTGGTTAATTCCACAATTAATTACATAGTAACGGTCTGATTTGTTGTCGGATCGTCACAATACTAGCCAACCTTATGCTCCTACTGCTCTCCAAGCTACTCTTTTTCACCTCCATAAACATGACCATGTTGCTGACGACCTACGAGGATAGACCCATGTCCCAGCGAGAGATATAACTCTCAACAACAGTTATTGATTACAACAAGTTATGTTATTTTAAATAATTTAAACAGTAGATTAAGCAGGCTAAGTAACTAAAATAGAGTAAAAATGATTAGCATAGTATACACAGAAACAATTAAATCTATCACTTTCTATACAGTTAGTTTCTCTTACCTCAAAGCATGATGAACTAAACATTACTAAAAACAAGGCAGGATAAACAACCAATGTGAATCATGTTTATCCCTAAACAGATATACTACATAGTTGGATTACATCTTTTATTAAGATCTAGGGAGTTTGAGTCATACCATTCAAAGTCCAACTAGCACTAGTACAATAATGGTCTATAGCGTCGGTTTTTTTAAGCCTATAGCGTCACTTTTCAGCCGACGCCTAAGTGTCCGTCGCTAGAGAAACTTCTCTATAGGGTCAATTTTTTTAACCACAGAAAACCGACCTTATATAGTAAAAACTGGCCCAAGAGGCTGTCAAAAACTAACCCCAAATGAGAAAAGAAATTGTACCTGAACCCTATAAGGTTGGTTTTTCTAAATAACCAACCCTAGAGATCCTCTGTAAGGACGGTTATATGATGAAAACTGACTCAATAGAGTCTACAGATTGATCCAAACTCTATACGGTCAGTTTTTCTTAATAACCGACCCTAGAGATGCTATGTAAGGACGGTTATATGATGAAAACTAACTCAATAGAGTCTACAGATTGAGCTTGCTGATAACCAAACACTATAGGGTCGGTTATCTTAAAAAATCAACCTTATAGGTATCTCTAGGGTCGGTTATTAAAAAAAATTGACCCTAGAGATACCTATAAGGTCAGTTTTTTAAGATAACCGACCCTATAGGGTACAATTTTTTTTTAATATGCAAAAACATAACAGAATAGAAGAACAAGAAGAACCAGGATATAAGAGAGGGGAGCATTGATGCTCAATCTTTACCATTCCAAACCACACATTTATAACAAAAATGATTCATATATTCAGTTGAGTTACACATAATCACATCATAATTTACAAAATGATAGATTACAAGTCTGAGATGATATTAAATGTCAGATACAAAAGTAAATATGAAAGAGTTATAAAACCAGATACATAAATGGAGCTGACATATTCGATCCAATGATATATTGACTTCATTTAGAAAAGCATTTGACCACTCTTCTCGGAATTCATTTAAGTCCTCAGGTGTGTAAGGGTGAGTTGTAAAGATCTATAACAGAAAATGCTCATGCTAATATTTTATCAAATGACTACAACTCACTTATAAATTTATGATGTTATTCTTTATTACTTGTTCTATAGTCTGAATGTCATGTGATGCTTGTTTGACAATAGCTTGCATATATTTCATTACATAGTAGCCACAAGCCCAACCATTATTTTCCATAGTACATTACAAATAATGAATAATACTTAATGTTAGTAAACTACTATAAATAGAGTTGAGATAAGACTATAAGAGTTGACATATAAGAGTTGAAAATTAATACATATAAGACTAAGCAGTTGTCAAAGTAGCTACCTTGACATTTTTCAAAGTCAATGTCTTTAATTTTGTGGGTATTTGTCCTCCACCTTCATTAAAAGCCTTTAAACCCCTATCAATTAAATGATAGTTGGTAAAATATAAATTCTAAATAGAAATATCATGTTGAAGCATTGACTAAATTTATGCTTACTCCATAGCTGGCAATTTCAGTTTGTGACCCCTTGTTGTTTTCTCCATTGGGTCAGGATAATAAAGAGTCATCAAATTTGGGACAACCACCACTAATTCCCAATGTCTAGGTCTGAGTAAGAATAAAACAAACATTCAAATAAATAAATTTATTCATTATTAAAATTATATTGAATAATAATACTTACTGGACGTTAAAAGGAATTAGGATAATGTCCTTTCCCACACTAGTAAAATATTTGAATGCAGTAGAGAAGTACTCATTCACATACTCAATATGTGCCTCCACTTGACTAGTGACTGAAGGAACTAAGAATTCAACATTCCTTATATCAAAGTTTATGGTCTTGGTATATAAATTGTTGTAAAATATTTGTAATTATTTTCATATATAGAAATAAGCTAAAAATGTGTATTGGAATTTTCTATATTGATAGATCCTTACCTTATCCATACTTCTAATATCGAAGTATTCAACCAATCATACTGGAACAACTCTATAATATCATCAAGAAAAATATAACTGTCAAAGTCCCTTCTTCTGTTAAATTGACCAACATTTGTAATCCAGAGCTTTGGTTGGCTAAGTATCGACACAAATATTTACATGTACTTCCCAACTTGTCGAATGTGGATTCTGGAATAAAAGATGGCTTGGGAATAGGAGGACGACTAGTAGAATTTTTACTTTTTAGTTTGCAAACCTATTAATTAAATTACATACTTAAATTACATGAGTTCATATATGCAGTCAAATATGAAAAACATGGTAGAATTCAAGTATACCTTGTCATTCATAACCAAGTGTCTAGGACAACCCACCATAGCACCATCTGCTTCTTCAACTGTACTATATTCAGGATTAGGTATGGGTAGTGGTTTGTCCCCCATTCCTTCATACACAAGATGGATGGACACACGACAAACGTCATCAGTAATTTGTTGGCAATGCAATGTACCACCAAGGTTGTATACCTTGCCCGCTGCCACAACATTATATTATGGAACCTCCATTGCAAGTTTACAGTTCATACCAACCTAGAATTGAAATAATATAAGTTATATATGAAGCAGTAAACCAGATACCTACTACAACTATATATATAATCATGTATATATATATATATATATATATATATAATACTAATAACACAACATATAGAACAAAAACTTATTGCAGATTGTTGTGGTGGGTCATTGGAAGTGCTCCCATGACCTTCTACAGTTGGAGCATGGGCTTGTACCTCATCATCTGAGAGACGCACAGTTTGAGTAGGTTGAGAAGGTTTAGTAGACTGAAATTAAGACATTATTTCTTTTACTTTTTGTGCTACTAATGTTTCAACTTCCTCTTGTGTAAGACCTCCTACACGACCTCTTTTATATTGTGAAGGGCCAAAATAAGACTTTAATCCTATGCCAGCTCCAAATCCCCTAACATGGCCAGGATGCTCCTTCGTACCAAGAGCAACTGATAGTTCATCCATGCGGCCAGTTGGGATGAACTTTCCTTCCTTCCTTTGCTCATGGAGATCAATCTATTCATATTTAATAAAAATATTAAATCACAATATCAATTAGATATAAATAAATCTAAGTTTGTGGGAGTTACTCTTTACTTAGTTGGGATAAGCCTACCATCTTTTATGCCACCTCCTTAGTTGCAGGGTTGACAATTTCACCTACTCGGTTCTTTCTAGCATTAATCCACTACAAGTACTGTCGGGGTGGACGCTCAACTTGAGTTGTACTAGACTCTTCTCCAGAAGAGAGTTGCTTCTCTTGTAGTTGGCGGCGGAAGGCATAACCATCGGGCCCCAAGCGATGGTCATGCACATTTTTGGCCCGTCTTTCCTTTTAGGCCTCGTGAATAGCCTGATCATTTAAAATGAGGTATTGCAATTTAGACTTGGCAAACATATATAAAAAGATTCACCTCCTTAATTGTATAAAATTAAAGTTTCATACAATACATCACAATCTTTATTACCTGAAACTCTTCCGATTTCCTAGCTGCAAAAAATATTTCCCACACCTCAGGATCTATAAAAACATATATATTTGTTGCTTTCTTCTTTTGTTTAGGATTATCTATAAATTCCCTTTTGATATATGTCTTAAAAGCCCTCCATCGTACACCACGACGTTGTAGCACTTTTTTCTTGTGATCTTTTTCATTTAGATGAAAAACACCCTATACATACAAAAGAAGCAATAATGTTGTCTTAAAAAGGATATGTCTTTCCAATCAAACTAAATTAGAATCAATAAACAAAAAACATATTAAAATAATATCACTTCCACTCACAGATATATCTTTCCATAGGAGGTCTTTTAAGGCATTATAAACATCATGCCAATTTTCTATATCTATTGCCACCTTACTGTGCGAGGTCGCCCCTACGTAATGCTTGAAAGCACTAGCATGTTCCTCAATAGGTGCTCCTGTGACATCAAACTGGACTGCCAATTTCTCCCCTTTGACCCTGAGCTCCTGCAGCCTACACATCAGTGTGGGACCTCTACTTTTCTTAGCATCACCACTACCATCCTCATGGTGCTCATGCTCAGAATATTCATCTTCACTTGCCATTTTAGAACCTGCAAGCATACATGATAAAAGAAACATAAGTGATAATAAAAGCACAAGTTGTTGAATGATATATGATGTATATTTAAAAGATTACGTGCTTGAATGATAATAAAATAAATAATTCAAAGAATGCATGCCTCTAGTATTGGTTGAGTTGTTAGTCAAGTAAAATTCCTTCAGCATGGTCTTGACATTTATAATATTCGTCGATGTTATCTTCAACATTTACACTTGGCAAACCAACTGAGAATGGGATGGAATCATCATAATTTTCGTAGTATTCTTCTTCATTTATAGGATCTACAGTAAATTGTCTTTTTCCATGAAGAACAACAGACCAATTTTTATTTTTTGGGTCATCAATATAGAATATTTGTTTTGCTTGGTCTGCCATGATGAATGGCTCATCTTTCTCACCAATCTTTTCAAAATTCACCAATTTGAAACCCAACTCATCCACTAAAACTCCTTTGTTGTTTTCAACCCAATTACACCTAAAGATAGGAACTTTAGAATTTGTATAGTCCAATTCCCGTATGTCCTCAATGACACAGTAATATGACATCTAAGCTTCGCGTGGTCTTTTATCTTTGGCACTAGCAAAATACAATGAACAAGCTTGAACAGTGACCCCACTATTTTGGACTACACTACTTTCATCTTGATGCTTTGTGTAGTATGAAAATATGTTTATGTCATAACCTTCATATGACATGACATCCATTTTTGGCTTAAAGGTGAGCCATTTATGTTATCAACAACATTATTCGGTGATTCATATAGTTGATTAAAGACTTTCTCTTCAAACCACCTAATAAATGTTCGATTATGCTCTCTTGCAAGCCACATTGAACTGGATCGTGGATGATTTCTCTTGATAACATCATTGTGTTCTGTGATGTAGCTACTAACTTCATCGATGTTGTGTAAAATATACAAATGTACTTGTTCCCACAACTCATGACTGATTCCTTTCACTCGTCCTCCTAGAATTCCTTTGCCACAATAAGATTCAATGTGATGAGAATTTTTTAGATCGCTAGAAGTTTCATTGCAATTAAAAAAAATCATTGCAAAAGTCTATCACCTCCCTAGCCACATAACCCTCAATAATACTCCCTTCAGGACGATAACAATTCTGAAGATCACCTTTAAAAACACTCATGTAGCGTTCAAATGGATACATCCAGTGTAAGAAAATTGGACCCAACATCTTCACCTCCCTTATAATATGTACTACAAGATGAACCATGATATCAAAAAATGAAGGAGGAAAGTACATTTCAAGCTGACACATGGTAACAATTACATCTTTCTATAATTTATCGAGAGTATCAGGATGTATCACTTTGTTGCATATTTCATTAAAGAAGAAATAGAGTCTTGTGATTGCAAACCTTATATGCTTTGGCAATATAGATCGAATAGCCACAGGTAAAAGTTTTTGCATTAAGGTGTGACAATCGTGATATTTGAGACCTATCAACTTTAGATCCTTCTTTGATACCAATCTACGTTATTAGAAGAGTATCTTTGTGGAACCTTAATATTATACAAGCACTCACAAAAAGTCTTTTTCTCCTACTTTTACAAAGTGTAACAAGCTGGTGGTAAATATGTGCGGTGACCCATGATCTTTTCTTATACCCATTAATTCTAAATCTTTTCTAGATTTGATGTCATCCTTAATCTTTCCTGGTATGTTCAATAGCGTACCAATGATGTTATCACAAACATTTTTTTCAACATGCATGACGTCAATGCAGTGTCTAATTGCCAAAGATCTCCAATAAGGAAGATCCCAGAATATTGACCTCTTCTTGTATAGAGATTTGTCACATGCGAGAGTACGCCTACTTGAACTCTTTCCAAATTCATTAACAATATGTTTCACCCTATCATATACAACATTTCCTGGTATAGGTTTAGGAGCACTTCATTCCTCAGTTGACCCATTAAAGGTTTTGCATTTCCTTCGATAAGGATGCACTGGTGGGAGAAATCTCTGATGACCAAGATATACGATTTACCACCATGTTTCAGTCAGATTCCTCACAAATAGGACATGCTTCGTATCCTTTTATGCTATATCCAGACAAATTTCCATAAGTTGGAAAGTCATTAATCGTACAAAACAACATATCACACAAACTAAAGATCTCTTTACATGAATCATCATATGTCATAACACCTTCTTCCCATAGTTTCATTAGGTCATCAATTAGAGGTTGAAGGTAAACATCAATATCATTTCCAGGTTGCTTGGGCTCTGATATCAATATTGACAACATGACATACTTATTTTTCGTACACAATCAAGGAGGAAGATTGTATATAACAATCATAATAGGCCACATGCTATGTTGACTGCTCAATGTACCATAGGGATTCATTCCATTTGTACAGAGTCCAAGTCTTAAGTTTCTTGGTTCTTTACCAAATTGAGGTATAATAAATCAATTTTCTTCCATTGTGGTGAATCGGATGCATGTCGTAGGATGCCATCATCATTGGTCTTTAACTCCCCATGCCAAGACAAATTTTGTGCATCTTCTGTATTAGCAAATAAGCATTGAAATCATGGTATTATTGGTAGATACCACATCACCTTGGCAGGAGAGCCATTTTTAGCCTTAGCTGAATTTGTGGTCTTATACCTTGACGGACCACATTTTGGACAATTTATCAAATTACTATAGTTCTTCTGAAATAACACACACTCATTTGGACATGCATGAATCTTCTGAGCCTCCATTCCCATTGGGCACATTATTTTCTTTGCTTGATATGTTGAAATTGGAAGCTCGTTGCCTTCAGGAAGAATTTCCTTTAACAAAGACAACAGTGAAGTGAAACTCTTATCGCTCCACCAGTTTTGAGCTTTAAGAGTATATAATCGCATCACAACACTCAACATTGTGAACTTAGTACAACCCTAATATAATGGTTTTTCAGCATCATGGACAATGTTTGCAAATAAATAAGATGGATCAATGACATTGTCCCGACAACTACGTAGCATCTCATCAACCATATCATCCTGAATTGGTTCATCCTGAATCAGTTCATCATTGACATTATCATCATTATGTACATCTTCTATGACACAACTATTAGTATCGACATTTTTTGATCCATAATTAAATTTCTCTCCATGTCAATACCATTCATTATAACCTTGTATGATCCCATTGCATATGACATGATTCTTAATTTCCTCAGTAGTATCAACTTTCAAATTGTTACCACAATTTCTACATGGACAATATAGCCTGTATGTAGATAGTTTCCTATGTTCCTCAGCAACCACTCTATAGGGTTGGTTTTTTAGGTTACCCGACCTTACAGGTGGTCCTGAAAAACGTTAGCACCACTTCACCTGTAGCGTCAGTTTTCTCTGTTAACTGATGCTTTAGGGTCCTCTAGAGCATCAGTTAACAGAGAAAACTGATGCTACATGTGAAGTGGTGTCCGCATTTTTCAGGTCTGCTTGCTAAGTACATCAGTATCGTCACTTTGGTTGATCGAGTGAAGAAAGAAGACACCGTGCTACTGCTCCTGCGCCGTGTTGCCCGACATTGTGCTGCTACTACTGTGCCCTTCCCACGAGCCATCCCCGATACTATGTCCCTTCGGACGAGCATCCCTGACGCCGTGTCCCTTCCGACGGCCGTGTTGCTACTACCGAGCAACCGTGTTGTTGCTCGAGCTTGACCTGGCGGTCGTGCTACTGCTACCGAGCCGTCATGCTATTGCTCGAGATTGACCTAGTAGTCATGATACTACTACCGAGCCGTCGTGTTGTTGCTCAAGATTCCTTCTGACCTAGCGGCGGCTCCCTCAACTCGTAGGTGAGACTAGCAAGGAAATTTTGAACCCATGTCAGTTCGCGAGTTCCTTCTCTTCGATTCACTCTAATATTTGTTAGGTAGCACGACTGTGTTGGGAAGCACGACTGTGGTGATGGAACGGCCGTGCTGGGTAGCACGACCGTGGTGGTTGAGTTGTTGAAACTTCAAGATCTATCAATCTTGCATTTGTTAATTCTTCCTGTTCCTCTAAAATTGATGTATATTGACCCTTAATTAATACATTATAATAGAATTGAATCATACATTTGTGTTGTTGTAGGTGTTGTTGACTTGTTGTTGACTTGCATATATTTCTTCTTCAGCCTTCAAGTGAGGTATAATATTCTCACTCTCCCAATGTGCTATTAGGCTTCATTTTGATTCAAATCAACCAATAATAAAATTATGTATTCTTTCATATCTACATTTTGTTATCAATCACATATGTAATCATTGTATACATTCCAAAAATATGAGGGTAGACATTGTGTAGTCTCAGATTGACACTTTAGGGTTTATAGATGAGATCATCGATGCATGATGTTTAACTTAATATATAAATATGACAATAATACATTTATGTATCAACTTAGAAACCCATTCAAAATTTACTCATTAGGAGTAAATTTTGAATAGTCCCTGGTCTGGGACTATTTTTGGATATTTAATCTCACTTAGGATGTAACTGTATAATGTATATTTAGTTTTGAAGAAAATTTTAGTAGGATTTCCTCATTTGTTCTCTGGGTACATATGTGAGTGGTTATTTGCCATTTACATCGGTGTACATGGAGAACTTAGAGGAAATGCTACTAAAATTTTCTTCAAGACTAAACATACATTATACAGTTACTAGTGAGATTAAATATTCAAAAATGGGATAGGTGATACACTTTAGTATAAAAGTAATTAACTTCCTATCTATAAAAACATACAGCTTATAGTATCAATATTAAATGCTTAGTTTTATAATTAATTTAATGTGATATAGAAAATGGATCGAAGTTGGATGTCTATCAAGAACTGTTACAATCCAGAGTTTGCCAAAGGTCTTGATGAATTTTACACGGTTAGTTATTTTCATAAAATCGACCCAACGGTTCCACAGTGGTGCCCGCATTTTTTGTTGACCTTGTAGCGTCGGTTATTTGGAAAACTGACCCTATAGATCGAGGAACGAAGCCAAAATCGCGTGAATTTTCACCAGGGGAAACCTGTAAGGTCAGTTTTTATGATAAAATGGATACAATAGTGTATTAGGTTGGTTATTCTAGTAAAAATGACGCTAAGGGCAGTGACGTTATTGGCCAAAAATGTAGTAGTGACTAACCACTGTGAAGCGCTATTCAGTTCTATACAAGATCTAAGAGAGTCGGAGTCCTAAGATATCTCCCTCTCAGTCAATTTGAGTAAAAAATATAGTGACATATCTGTCAATCCGCCTACATCGACATATAGTCAAGCTACTAAAAACCTAGTCCATCCTTAGTACAGGTCACGACACTAGTAACCAGGGTATACAAAAACCATATCATCTGAGGTACAACTATAGTTGTCCTCAAACACATCTCATATGTACATGAATCAACTATTCTTAAATCGAGACATGACCACAACCATCCTCCAAACCTTAAGATCAGGATGACAAGGACACATAGTCACTTGCACCCACACATACTCAATAGTTATGTATGCAACTCCGAGCATCCCTTAAGAATACTCGTTTCCCCATCCAACAAGTCATGACACTGGATAGGTTCTACGACACATGGCACTACATGATTAGAATTTCACTTGATTAGTTAATGGCAATTGGGTGTCTTTTAACTGCATCAATCAAGTTATAAGAAAAATAAAAAAGAGTTCTACAAAATCATGGTATGCAACAACTCTATAAGATATAAAATGTATGAAATATAGTTCTTAGCACATCATCACAAGATACCAATCCTTGTCACATCATGAAGAGTATCAATCTTCATTAGGTCTCAACCATGCCCAAAGGTCATTAAGGCCAACACATAATCACGTACAAGAACATCATTATCTTTTCACACCTTGAAGAAGGTTCAACATGCATCATTATCATACATGTAACATAAGATTGCATTGCATATGAGCCATAAATGTTCACTAAGTAACACTTTAGATTGAGAGATTATTCCCTCATTATCTCATTCAAAGAGCTAAGTATGACTAGTCACCATCATTTATTTGTATTAGGGTTAGGTTTAACAAGATAAGTTGAATTGAAGTTACAAAAAAAACACTCAAAAGATAACCCTAGCACTTGGAATCCCCATCAAATCAAGGATGCATGAGGTCAAACACAACCATTGGATTAGGAGCATCAAACCCAATCATCGAATCATGATCTTCACCCAAGACCATTGGATGTTGGATAAGAAAAACCATTAGATGAGATACAAGTAAAACCATGAACCATAAGTCTAGTAAAACCATCAAGTTATGACCTAGAAAGACCATTGAATTATATGCACTAACCACCACTATTTGATCATGAGATCCATAGGAGTAAAACACCTAGAAGAGCCATCATTTGTTGACTTTAAAAGCACCATTTTTCATGGACTTTAGGTCCACCATCGGTTGTGATACTATGAAGACCATCGACTTTGAAAGTAGGAAAACCATTGGTTGATGAACTATTGACCTAGTGGAGCCATTGGTTGATGAACCATTGACCCAGTGGAACCATTGGTTAATGAACCATCAAACCAGTGGAACCATTGGCTGATGAACCATCAACCTATGGAACTATTGGTTGATGAACCATCGACCCAGTGGAACCATTGGTTGATGAACCATCGACCCAGTGGAATCATTGGTTGATGAACCATCGACCCAGTGGAATCATTGACCCTTGAGTCAGAATATCCATTGGATGATGACCCACTAAGTCCATCAAGTATTATCACTAGGTGGGAAAATAGGTTAGAAAAACCATCGTTTCAGGGACCAAGGAAGCCATCTTTAAATAAGACTTAAAACCATCGATTTAGCCACTTGAAAGAGAGCCAAAATCATCAGTTGTGTGAGGAAACATAGCCATAGTTTTAAAAACAAAAAGATAGTCCAAACAATGACTAAGGTACCCACCATTGGTTGGGCTCCTTCACAAGGAGCCCAACTATCAGATCATGAATAAGGAGGAAATTCGTCCATAAAACCCAAGGGAAACCATTGTTTAACACCTCAAAGGAAACCCTAATTTTGAGGAACAAAACCCATCGACTCCCACATGCAAGCAAGGTTCGAGAACCTGTATCCATGGAGGAAACATGCACATAGCTAAGGAGGCCATCTAGGAAGATCATCTACCCAAGAACTACCATATACACATAAACCCTAAGCAAAGATGCTACCTTTCCACTTTAAACATCATGTTTAGGCAAGAAGCAGTACATGCAAGCTAGGAGTAAGAAACAAACATGGAGAAAGTTATATAACTAGCCTCTAGGATGAAGATGAAGCTCTAAACAACAAGGTATCTCGAGGAAAGAAGGAGAAAACCCTAGCTCGAGCACTCCACTCGGCCAATCTAGCTCCTTCTCAAAAGGGGAAGAAAACCCTAGGTCAAGGAAGCAAGAAAGAGATATTATTCAATCTATAGCTCAAGATCCACCATGGAACACCATGGGTACAACAAAGAATAAGAGAGAGGAAGGTAGGACAACAAGGAAAATGAAATAATGAAGGGAGATATCACTTACCTAGGCCAAGAAACCAAGCAAGGAAGCACCAAACGACCTCAACTGGGATAGATATAAACTCTAGGTGTGCATGCAAGTAGATTGGACACCTTCTTATACTTTGATCTCCTTATTCTCCACCAAGAAAAGGGGACAAGCTCCAAGCAGCAAAGAAGACAATGGAGAGAGCTAGGTGTGTAAAGAACTTGTTTGCATGGGAGGGGGAAGGTATATAAAGCTATGGGTGAGAGAGAAGAGGAGGTTAAGGTGTCTAGGCATGTTTGCCAAGTGTCCCATGGCCAAAGGGTCACGTCCATGCAAACCATAAGGTCCATCAATTATGGGAGTCGGGAGAGCCATCGATTCTTGACTCCCATGGTGGCCATCAAACTCCATTAGCAGGGGAACCATCCGTTTTGGACCCCTAGGTCACAAAGGTGAAAAACCATCGGTTGAGCACCTATAGGGACCACCATCATATCCCAGCACACAAGGAATACCATCAGATCCCACCAGACTGAGAGAACCATCGAGTTCTAGCACTCAAGGTATCCCATCTATGAGAGGAAACCCTAAGTTCAACCCTAGGTAGATGTCACCACCCAAACCAAGGTACAACTAGGCGCTCCAAAGCAAAATTATCTAAATCATGATAAGAGAACTTGTCATGCACAAAAATCATCTGACAAATTGCAAGAAAAGAAAAACCCTAGATATGGGTAAATTGCATAAAAGTCCAAAACAAGCATAAAATTGCATAACTTGCTCAAACAATGTCAAAATTGGACCAAACTTGGAACTTAAGCTTGTCACATGATAAAAAAGCACATATTAGGGTTAGATTGAGGTTTTAAGCATGTAATTATGATAATCAAGCATGTTCCATTCATAAAGTAAGGTCAGGGGTCTTACAACACATATTAAAATATCACAGGCATAACTCTGCTAAAATAAGAAAAATACCATGAGCATCATGAGTAACAAAGATACCAAAAAAATGATGTGGAGTACTCATATCAGTCATGGAAAACTCCCATGTAAGAATATTAATAGTAAGATGTAAGAGAATGTCCTAAGTATTAGTTAAAAAAAATCATTGCCTTATACTAATAAACAAATGTATCATCACTCTGTTGATAAATAAGAGTGATGAATCACTTACACTGCTTCAAAACCACAATCATGTAACATAGGCATAAAGCATTGTTACCATGCATGATGTGCTTACTTTAGACCATATAGTGACTTGTGTAATGAGTAGACATGTCATGGTTTGGATGGAATCTGTAAACCCAAGTGGATGGTACATGTGGATTGTCTCATTCATGTCACCATATAGGAATACATTCTTTACACCAAGATGATGAGTATGCCACAAACAATAAATTACAATATTCAAGACAATATGTATGGTACATGCTTAACAACATGACTAGAAGTTCCATTACAATCCAACCCCACATATTGAGTTACTTTGTTAACAACTAAACATGCATTATGTTTTTGAAGAGAACGGTCTGAATTAAATGTGTGATAAAAGAGCCACATACACCAAGTATTAAGCACAAAAGAAAAGAGTTCATACTCATGTGCTGCAACCCTGACTCCTCTTTTGATTTTCAACGTCTATTCATTCCTCTCATAAACAAGATCAGGAACCGGTGTCCATGTATTATTATGTAATAATTCATGATACTTTTCGTGCATATTCACATTCAATTAGAACATAAAGAGCAATGGTAGGGTATTTTGATATTGGATATATGGTGGCAATGGGAGGATGGTTTTGTTGTGAAGGTTTAAAAGATTGCAAGGTTTGTAAATCTCATGTTGGGAGCGGGTTTGAATATCATGCATGTGAAGTTGGGAGGAAGATGTAATGGTGGTGGTGTGGGTGGATAGAGTAGATATAATTGTAGCAAATGATGGTTGGTTGGGTGGACCTACAAATTTGGTGGGATTGGTGTCTAAAATAAATGACATAGAATAGTTTTATGTGTGAAACAAGCTCAAGGAAATTGTATGTAGTGAAGCTTGCTATGGTTGGATCAACAGAGGGAAAGATGTTCTTGTTAGAAGTGACACAAGGAGAGATGATAAATTTATTTGTAGCTAATTTTATGTTGTGGTATCCATGATGCACTAGTAAAGAACCGACCTTTGGTGTTAGTTATTTAAGGCCTTTGGTGATGGTTAAAAAGTGACACATATGTGGGAGATGCTAAAAGGTGAACCCTTAGGCGTCAGTTTGAAAACCGATGCCAGAACCCTAGTGCCACCCAAAATGCACCAGCAGGGGCATTATAGGCGTCGGTTATTAGTGGGGAAACTGATGCCAGAACCCTTCGCGCCACAAAAAGGGCGCCAGCAGGGGCACTACAGGCGTCGGTTATTAGTAGGGAAACTGATGCCCAAACCCTTCACGCTACAAAAAGGGCGCCATCTAGGACACCATATCACCGTGTTATCTGGCCACATTAGGTGGCAATTTTTTTCTATTAACTGACGTTGTAATCCTTTGTTGTCGGTTTTCGACTAATAACCGACACCTATGTTTTGATTTTTTTTCTTATCAATTTGTAGGCCTGCTGTATGGCTGGTCGCAGGATGCAGAACCTACAGTTCAGTTCTGAACTGTAGGTTTACAACATCCATTGATATCAGCCAACAGCAGGCCACAAACCTGCAAAATTAACAAGATTCATTTTCACACATTTAGCAACATGTAGTTCCATTCAATTTTCACATTCACACATGTAGAAAAATTCATGTAGCAACCTGCAGTTCCTTTCATATTCACATTCACACATGTAGAAACATTCAGACACATGTAGAAACATTCATGTAGCAACTTGCAGTTCCATTCATTTTCACATTCACACATGTATAAACATTCTTTAGTCATTATCGCTATCAACATCCCAATTATATTTTAAAACCCCCACTACTTGTATGGCTTTTGCCCATTCTTCTCTTACATCATTTAATTCTTCCATCATATAGGGAGCATGTACATCTGATAAGGCCTTACCTGTAGTGGGGTCAATTTTAAACACATGCAAAGAGAATGATGTATATATATAATTAATAATATATAAATAAGATTGATATATTTCATATTATCTAATGAGACTATATATAATACCTCATGTATGGTATCGATGTCCACTGCGGCATATTTGATAATCATTTGCATAAATCACATCACATAGTATGCACATGCCCAACCGTTGTCTCGTGTAGCACAATATAAACTGAAACATACAAAATATTAAAAAATACAATTAAGCACAGTTCACATAAATGATATATACATTGGAGTCGGGAACTTACTTCCACGTTCTCCCAAATTATTGGCTGGTTCTTTTTCCTAAGGACCTTTCCTCCAGCCTTTTTAAACTCATGTAAACCCCTACATGTTAATGTAACACTGTAAATTGCATAATTAAATAGTAATATAATAATAGATGTTAACAGATATAAAAATGAAATATTTCTCACCAGAATAATACCATTTTCATTGCGTGTCCATATGTTGGATTCAATTTAGTCCCCTTAGGATCGAGATAATAGACAGTGAACATCCCGGGGACAATAATTAGTAACTCCCAATGCGTACCCCTAGAGGTAAAAAAGTTAAAAATTAATAACTCGAAATCTACAATAAAAATGTAATTTTCTTAAGTCCAAATTATAAGCAAAGTAAACGTACTCCACATTGAATGGAGCTATTATAACCGTCTTCTTATTTTGACCAAAATTTGTAAAAGCATCACAACAGTATTGTTGAATTGACGAAGGGTCTTTAGCTACTAGACTAATTATAGATGGAATAAAAAATCCTACATGTTCAAATGAAAAATCTGCACATATCTTGTCTAAGTAGCTGCAAAACATGTATTACGTATGCATTAATATATAAGAAATCAGATCATCGGATCCTACACAAGGTATATGGATGTATAAACAAGATCTCACCTTATCCATAGCTCTATCATAGATGTATTCATCCAATCATAGCCAAACAACTCCAAAATATATTGTATAAATAGTTTGTTTTCGTATGATTGACCTCCAGCATCCGCATCTATACAAACAGTTATAGGGAAATTTATATCATGTTTGCCTAATCATACTGCCATACCCCTACAATTAGGACCTAACGGGGCAGGTAGGTCCTGTAGAACCCAACTTGGTAATGTAGGAGGTGGAGGTGGAGGCCTAGATGCTCTGGGTGTCTTCGTTTTAACATGTATATATAATTTCAGATCAATTGACCTCATATATACACACTAACAATTTAACTTAATGTAAATTTAGCATACAATTTCAGTATAGATGACATCCGCTTTCGGCCACAATATCACTCCGCCTTCTGCCTCACCAAGCGTTTCACAATCCGGGTGGGCATATGAGAATAGAAGATCTATCTAATTGGGGAATATATGTAGTGGGCTCACATGAACCCAACCATCTGGTAATGGAGATCCATGAAATATTTTCCCTGGAAGGGATGGGTAAGTCGACGCCTCTACAACGACATATTCTTTACTTTTTAGATGACATGGCTTCAACCCCTACAAATTTACATAAAGAATGTTATATACATATATATATATATCATCTTGAAAATATATCATCTTGAAAATATATCATCTTGAAAAGACTAGCTACTATGTCATAAAAATACTTACAACGGATGTGCTAGGTGGTGGATCTATAGGATTACTCACAATCCCTACAGTGGGAGTAGAGCGGGACACCATAGGTACTGTCTGAGTGGCAATTAGAGATGCTTGCCACTTGCTCATTACTTCATGGAGTGTCTTATCAACTACTTCCTTGACTCTGTTATCAACTACTTCATCAACTCTCCTATCAACTATCTTATCTACCTATACATGGATAAAAGAAACGTTAGCTTCTGATTATTGAATTCCCTTTTATAGTAACATTCTAAAAACAAAATAGGTTACCTCTTCTTGTGAAATTCCCGCTTTTGGGATATGTTTGTGCTGAGATGGCCCAAAGAACACTTTGATGCCCACACCAGCACCTGCACCCCTAACACGTCCAGGATGTTGTGTTACCCAGAGTAACTGTCAATTCATCCCTTGTGCCCTTAGGGATGAACTTACCTTGTTTCCTCAGCTCATGCAGCTCCCGCTAATCGCCATCAACAGAAATTGATAAGTAAGTAAACACCACAAATAATCAATATTCGAACGATTGCTCTAAGAGTTGTATTTTACCATTTTTGCAGCCGCCTCAGTAGTTACAGGCTTCTTTATTTCTCCCTTCTTGTTTTGCCTCCCAGTTATCCAGACATCATGGTGAGGCAGAGGTGTGGTACCTATAGTGGAGGACTCCTGAGTAGCAGTAGACTGAGAAGTACACTCAGTCTGTAGTCTTTGGCGAATGCATGCATATCCCTTTGGACCCATTGTGTGGTCATGCACATTCAGTGCACGTCTTGCTCTTTGCGTCTCACTGATAGCCTAGTTAGTATGCATATTGATTTGGTTAGTAACACTAAAGGTTAATCTTGAATAGGTGAATACAATATATATTAATTAAATAGGGAGTAACACCTAAAACCTTGAATTCATCAATTTTTCTACAAACGCATCCCATTCTTCTAGGTCTAGGAAGTTCCACTATTCAGTGGCTGACTTCTTCCTCTTCTCACCATCTTTTATGTATTCTCAGGTGGGATTTGTCCTATAGTTCCTTAGGACCCTCCCACAACGTTGCATCACGCATTTACGATGCAACTTTTCATCCAACGCAATATACTCTACAAAATAGAATTACTATTATCTAATATCCAAAAAATTAGTAATCTACAAAATAGAATTTCAAATAATAATAACTCACACATAAATCCTTCCATATTAAGTCTTTCTTCCCCTTAGGAACTTTATGCCAAGAATCTATCTTACAACCACAATGGCTACGAGTAACAAACCCAAGATATGAAACAAACGAATTGCGGTTCACTCCAATTGCATTTCCTGCATTATAAAAATCCACAACCAGTTTGGGTCCATTTCCCCTTAGTGCTGTTAACTTCTTCATCATAGTGATGCCCCTTCTCTTGTCAACTTTTTGGTACTGCTCATCAAGTGCCTCAAGTTCTTCAGAGGGTACATGTGCATCATCATCCTAAAATTTGACAAAATAAACACACTTACAAGATATAACTATAAATGGACATGTAGATAGAAATATATGATATATTTTTAAAACTTACATTGTGAGGCGGTGCATTGGTATCCTCACCATGCTCATCATGGACATCATGGTCATCATGCCCATGCTCAGCCATCTGAAAATTTCATTAAAAAATCAAGCATTTAGCATTTGACATAACTAGAAGATAATGAAACATTGTATAGTTCACATATACAAATGAAACATTGAAAAATGAAACATATAAAAAATATAAACATGCATGCCTCTAATATTTCAATCGTTTATCAATTAACAATCCTTCATTGTGATCTCCGCACACATACAAGTCATCATTAGCTTCAATATTTTGTGGTGTTCACAACCCAACTGAGAATGGACTGGAGTCATCATACTTATCATAGTACTCTTCTTCATCTATGGGATCTTCAATGAAATGTCTTTTACCATGAAGAACAACTGACCATTTATCATTTGCAGGATCATCGGTATAAAATACCTGTTTCTCCTGTGATGCCAATATGAATGGTTCACCCTTCTCGCCAATCTTTTCAAAGTTCACTAAAGTGAAACCCAATTCATCCACTATAACTCCTTTGGTGTTATCAACCCAATTACATTTGAAGAGTGGAATTCTAAAATCTATATAGTCAAACTCCCATATGCCTTCAATGACACTGTAATATGACATTTTAGCTTCACGTGGACTCTTATCCTTTGCACTTGCAAAAAACATAGTCGGTGCTTGAAGGGTGACCCCACTGTTTTGGACGAAACTCTTATCATCTTAACACTTTGTGTAATATGTGAATCCATTAATGTCATACCCTTCATAAGACATAACATTCAATTTTGGTTTAAAGGCAAGGCATTTGATAATTTCAGTAATATCATCTGGTGTTTGAGATAATTGATGTAAGACTTTATCTTCAAACCACTTAATAAATGTCTTGTTATGCAATCTAGCAAGCCACATTGAATTGGCTCAAGGATATTGTCTCTTGATGAAATTGGTATGTTCCTCGATATAAACACTCACTTCGTCCATGTTGTGTAAAATATACAAGTGACCTTATTCCAACTGCTCACGGCTGATTACTTTCACCCGTGATCCCAAAATTCCTTTGCCAAATTGCTCCTCAATATTCTTGTCATTACCAGGAGTGTCATTACCACTCAGAAAGTCATTGAAAAAATCCATAACCTCTCTTGCCTCATAACCCTCAATAATACTCCCTTTAGATCGATAACAGTTTCGAACATCACTTTTAAAAATGTTCATGTATCGTTCAAAGGGATACATCTAATGCAAGAAAACTGGTCACAACGTTTTCACTTCCCTAGTCAAGTGGACAACAAGATGTACCATGATATCAAATAACAAAGGAGGGAAATACATCTCAAGCTAACATAGGGTAACAACCACTTCTCTTTACAAAGTATCGAGAGTATCAGGGTCAATAACTTTGTTGCACAGACTATTGAAAAAGAAACAAAGTCTGGTGATTGCAAACCTTACATGCTTCGACAATATAGATCAAATTGCCACAGGCAATATTTGTTGCATTAGAGTGTGACAATCGTGATATTTAAGACCTATCAACTTCAGATCTTTCATTGATACCAATCTATGGATGTTGGATGAGTAACCCTGTGGCACCTTAACATTTACCAAGCATTCATAAAAAAGCTTTCTTCTCCTTTCTAGACAATTTGTAACAAGTGGGAGGTAAGTATGTTCTCTGATTTCCCATTTCACATAATTTTGTTGATTCTGACCTTATTCTCATTTCACGTAGGTTCAATCTGGATTTTATCCCATCTTTAGTCTTACCTGGTATATTCAACAGAGTACCAATGACGCTATCACAGAAATTTTTCTCAATGTGCATGACATCGATACAATGCCTGACTATCAAAGAACTCCAATAAGGAAGATCCCAAAATATTGACTTCTTCTTGAATAAAGATTTATCACTCCGTGTGTCCATAGTACATTGTGATCTCTTACCAAATTCATTGACAAAGTTTTTTACTCTTTCATAAACAACCTCCCCTGGTATAAGTTTAGGTGCACTCCGTTCCTCATTCCATCCATTGAATGCTTTGTGCTTCCTACAATACGGATGGAATTTTGGAAGAAACCTTCGATGACCAAGATATACAGTCCTGCTACCATGTTTTAGTCTTGTTGAATTAGTGTTCTCTTCACATATAGGACACGCTTTAGCTCCTTTGACACTATATCCAGACAAATTCCCATATGTTGTAAAGTCATTAATAATGTAAAATAACATAGCGTGCAAACGAAATGTCTATCTTCGTGAAGCATCATAGGTCATCACACCTTCACCCCTGAGTTTCTTTAAGTCATCAATCATAGGTTCAAGATAAACATCGGTATCATTTCCAGGTTGTTTGTGGCTCGATATCAACAACGATAGCATAACGTACTTATTTTTCATACACAACCAGGGAGGAAGATTGTATATAACAAGCATGATTGGCCAAGTGTTATGTTGGCTGCTCAATGTCCTGTATAGATTCATCCCATCTGTACAAAGCCCAAGTCTTAGATTCCTGACTTCTTCACCAAATTTAGGGTACAATAGATCAATTTTCTTCCATTGTGGGGAATCAGACGCATGTCGTAGGATCCCATCATTATTTTTCTTAACATCTGCATGTGACCTCAAATTCTTCACATCTATCAGATTGGCAAACAAGCATTGAAACCATGATATTATATGTAGATACCACATCACCTTGGCAGGAGAACCAGTTTTGGACTCCCCCAAAGTCATCAATTTATACTGTGACGCACCACATTTTGGACAATCTTTCAAATCCACACAGTCCTTTTAAACTAATACACAATCATTCAGGCATGTGTGTATCTTCTTGGCCTCCATTCCCATTGGGAACAACAATTTCTTTACCTAGTATGTTGAGATTGGTAGCCCATTTCCTTCAGGAAGCATTTCTTTCAACAAAGACAACAATGATGTGAAGCTTTTGTCACTCCATCTATTGTTAGCTTTCAGCTTATACAATCTCAACACAGCGTTAATGTAACATCCCTGACCTGGGTTATGTGTTAACCCTAGATTTTTTTCCTAACAAGGTTGAGTAAATACTTAATCTTATCTTGGTAAAAGTATTTAGGGCTCACGAGAAACTTATGTTTCAATTTTGGTCCTGTTTGAACAATGTTGAAGCAATGTTTGCTTATTTGGGACTAAAGTGCAAATTACCCAAGTTGAGGGGTTAACTTGCAAATTGCACATGATAAAATGTTCCTATGATATTTAGACATCATAATAATGAATATGATGTAGTGTTATGGTTTTCACAAGCTTGGGCACCAAGATTAAGCTTGTAAAGCAATCCTTGTGCATTAAAACCTAGTTTTGGTGTAATGTGCAATTTACCCAAAACCTAGGGTTCAATATGCAAATTACCACTTCAACAAGGTCCCTAATGCTTCTTGGAAACATGTAGAGTAAATATAATGAGAGGGGCGCCTCATTTGAATTAAGTTGGAGGAGACAAAATCTTGATATTAAAATAATCAAGATTTAATCCTAAGTGAAACCCTAATTCAATTTAGGGCAAAAATGAATGTATTAATTAAAGGGCTTTCAACCAAAATTAAAATGGTTGAATTTATATGTGTGTATGAGCTTAAGTCCTTGCAAAGGCACGATCATATCCTAAGGAGGTGAAATTCCACTCACTATTATAATAAGAAAAAGAATTTCCACTCAAATATGGATATTCTTATTATAAGGGTTAAGGTGCTTAATTTCTTTTCCCTTAATTCATGGATAAAGGAAGGGAACTAGGTGGGGATAGAGATGCCCTTGCATGCAAGAAACCAAGGGGGAAGTGATGGCAACAATTTTGGAATTAAAAGACTTTTATAAAGAATTTTCTCTCTCATCAATTCTCTTATAAAAGTACCTTTTCCAAGCCAAAACAAAGGCTTTTTCGGATTCCTTTCTTTCCCCTTGCTTGGAAAACGACCAAGGAGCTGTGGAGGATCAGGAGGACGACCCCCAACCTGTTGTTAAGGTTCTTGACCTCCTTTCACCTTGAATCCATGGTGAAAATCGAAAATCAATGCATGAATTCTTCATATCTTGATCCCCTCTTCAATTCTAACCAATTCTTTTCACTCAAAGCTTGAGGACGACCCTTGGAATAGTGAAAGGAGTTGCATCTACCATTTTTTATGTGATCTTGGAGCTTTGTAGCTCAATTGGAGGTGGGTTTTATAACTTGAACCCTTAATTTTATTATTGCAATCAATTCCTTATCAATTGGTGATCATTTCTACATTTCCAAAATTAAGTTTGGTTGATTGAAGCAATCTCCATGGAAATAACAGTAGATTTCGTGAGTTTGGAGTTTGATGATGATGACATCATCATAAGCACACACCTCTCCAAATATCTAGGGCAAACCGTTTTGATGTTGAGTCCAAACGGTTTCACCAAACCGTTTGGTGACCAAACCGTTTGCAAACCGTTTGGTGGTTTGAGTTCCAAACCGTTTGAGATGGTTGACCGTTTTAAGATATATGTCGTGGTACTTGGATCTTGATCCACTGGTTCCAATTGGTTGACCTTGGTGGTTTCAAATGTGATTGATTCCTTAATTGCAAACCCTAATCGGCTAAGTGTTGATTTTGAAATTGATTGAGATGTTGTTTTGGGTTGATTGACCGAAATGGTTTCAAAACCGTTTGGGAATCACCCAAACGGTCTCAAGACCGTTTGGAGGTCAACCAAGACTGTTTGGGGGTCTAGGGTTAAGTATGGCTAAATGTTTGAAGGTCCAAAGGTACCAAATTGAATTGCAACTAAGTGTTGATTTGATAATCAATCCAATGGTCCAAAACCCTAATTGGATGCCATGGATTTTGATGATGGAATGGGAAAACGGTATCAAGACCGTTTGGAGATCACCCAAATAGTCTTAAGACCGTTTGGTGGTCATCCAAGACCGTTTGAGGTCAGGTCATATCATGTGATGATGATAGTTCAATGATTTCAATTGATTTGGTTCCACAATGTCAACCATTGATGGATCCTCGATTTCAAACCCTAAGTGATGGTTCCTTGATTATCAAACCTAGTTCAATTGGGTTCAAAACCCTAATTTGAAGGTCTAATTGAATGGTGATTCAGTGGTCCAATTGATGAATACTTTAGTGGTTCAATTTATAATTGGTCCATGGATTGAAACTGAGTCGATTGAGTGTTGAGGTATCTTTTTGGTCCATGCGGTTTTGAGAAGGTTTGGACCAAATGGTCTCAAGACTGTTTGGGACCAAACGATCTCAAACCGTTTGGAGACCCAAAGTGTAAACGGTTTCAATACCTACTTTGTCCAATTGGTTTCAAGTATAACTTGTTTAAATGGTTTTCAACCAATTGATGCATGAGAACCAAGATCATTGAGGGTCTAAGTAATTAGCTTTGTGAAGATCAACATGGTTAATCCATTTGAATATCTCATGTAATTGAAGGTCCAATATGGTGAACCTATTTAGATACTTAATACATTTGAAGATTTCAATGGTTAACCCAATTGGTCACTTTGTGGAATTGAAAGTTTAATTGGTCAATTCTTTTGAATTCTTTATACAATTGATGGTTTAATTGATTAGACCATTTGTACATCTAATAAGATCAAAGGTTAATCAGCTATGTGATTATTAAAGATGTATACCCATGATGATTGTGAAGGTTAACCCTAGCTATGTGTACTCAAGTGAACAGTTGACCTAGATTAATCTTGGGGTACTTAACATCCTAAAGAGGATGAGAGAGAGTGTGAGAGAGATGAATGCTTATATAATTAATCCCTAATTATCTCTTTATGAGTAAACTATGTGATAAGGGTTTGATCCATAATAATGAGATCATGAAACCCTAATCAATGAGCCCTAACCCTAATTAGAGCAATGCTATGTGTGAAACCCTAATTAGAGCAATGCTATGTGTGAAACCCTAATTAGAGCAATGCTATGTGTGAAACCCTAATCTAGGGCAAAGCTGAGTGTTATCATAAATCTTGGGTGATGATGTAACCCTAGCTTAGTGTGACAATGAAGGAAACCCTAATTTAATGGGAATTGTATATCCTAACCCTAATTTGGGTATGAGGAAAGAGAAACCCCACTTGGATGTGAATGATAAACCCTAATCCCTAAAATGGGACAAACGTATATGAAACCCTAATATAGGGTTGTGCTACTAATTCTATGTGAAGTCCTATCACTGTTTGAAATCCTAATTTCACATAATACTAGGTGAATCCTTGATATAGAAGGATGATTATGTAAAACTCTATTGGAGAATAATACTATGTGAAATCCACAAATGTATGGAATATTCTATGTGAATCCTCAAATTATAAATATGGAGAATACTATTCCTAATTAAGCTAAAGGGGTTGGATGATGGAAGTTGTGGTGGTGTAAAATGGTCGTAGTGATCTTCTGTAGCACGATCGTGCAAGGTAGCACGACCATGGTGGCTTCCCCTTGCACGACCGTTCTTGGTTGCACGGCCGTGGTGCTCTATGCTTGACTTCGAGTTGATTTGCAAGTGACCTAGCATGGTCGTTTTGTTAGTTCCTAACTTAAGGATGAGTCCATAGTATTGGAAATGGTTGTATATTCTAAGTGAGTGATTAATGACCACTACCTTACATGATAAATGTGATGAACTCGTGCATAAGGTATTAGGATGGGCAATACCCTAATACAAGCTAAGTGTATGAACTCAAGTAAGATAAAGGTGTTGAGGGAAGTAATACATCAAGATATGATAGATATCACATCCAACACCCCAAATATTGGTATACCTTGATGTGTTATAAGTCCAATATAATTGGATGAATGATACATGAGATGTGTCATGTCAATGGTTACATTGAGATGTAATGCACTCTGTTGAATGTAGGCTAGCATGCCTTATGAAAAGGTTAGTTCAAACCTAGAAACTATGATGTAATCATATTCTGGCAAAGATGAGAGAGAAACTCATGCTATGTGTTGATAATTCATTTAATGGCGAATGATGAGAATAAATAAGTATGATTGAATACTTACGTTATCCCTATTGATAATACTATGTGAAACCATAATACAAGTTAATGATATGTGAACCCTAATACAGGGTAATGCTATGTGAAATCCTAATACAAGTTAATGATATGTGAACCCTAATATAGGGTAATGCTATGTGAAATCCTAATACAAGTTAATGATATGTGAACCCTAATACAGGGTAATGCTATGTGAAATCCTAATACAAGTTAATGATATGTGAACCCTAATACAGGGTAATGCTATATGAAACCCAAATACAAGGTGATGCTATGTGAAGATCTAATACAGAGTAATTCTATGTGAAGCTCAAATACAGACTAATGGGTTATGAATGTAATAAGATAACCCTTGTATTGCATAATACTGATATGTAATTGTATCATGATTACTAATCATGTAGATATATTGAGAAGATGAGCACATCCATGTATGGGCTATGATGTTCTGTACACTAAAAATGTTCTGTAGACCTTATAAGTTTTCATATACCTTGTTTCTTAGTGAGAGGTAACCCATAATCAATGAGTTATGTGTGTCACATGATGTGATAATTATCTTAGATTGTTTATGAGCTTTATAAGCCACAATATGCCTTCTTGTCTAATAAGGGATAATGAGAGGTGATATGAGCTTTATGATCTATGTGCAGTACTTTGTGCAGCAAAAATTATAACGTTCTTGGTCAGATGATATGAAGATATGAAGTTACCTAATAAGAGGTAACAAGTGTTCTATGGTGAGTTATGGGTTCAAATACCCAGATTCTATAATCATGATAATGAACTTATTAAGAAGTGGAAATGTACTTGATGAGTTGAGGGACTAAGATCCCAACACTTTGTGAAAAGAGTATGGCTACAGGCTATGACTCCCCAATGACAATGTCAGGCTTTAGATATATGACCTAAACCTGAAGAGAGTTAATGTTGTGGTAATAATTCTGAAGTGAATAAATGTTATATATGTTCTTCATATTCCTTAGTGAATAAGTGACATTAAGCTCTTTCAAGTTATAGCTGTAATGTTTTAGATAAGAATAATATTCTAATTTATTAGACATTGAATTAGCTGCTATCAATCAAATATTATTCCTATGTGCATATTTATCTTCTTAAGCTGCAATAATAATATTTCTGGCGGAGAGTTATATCTCTCGCTGGGGCAATTTACAATTGTCTCACTCCCGTGGGAATCACATTTTTAGGTGGACGCGGACAAGGAGGCAAGAATCCTTCAGTAGGTGAAGGGCAGCAAAAATAGCAGCAGGGACAGCAGTGAAGTCTCAAGTGGAGACATTGGCTGTTATGCCTTGTATAGATGTAGATAGAGTCCTATGTGTCATCTTTGTACTCTCAGGTCCTCAGAGTAATAGTTAGTACTTTCGAGATTTTGGCTCAGTGCCTCGAGATTTTATACTATTTGTGTTTAGCTTGACATGACAGTTAATGCTCGTAATTCTCTGAAGGAGATGATACATAATATGTACCTTTGAATAAGGATGTAAATATATTACTTTGGATCTATGTGAGAAAGTTTTCCTTTGATGGATCTCTTGATAAAATGGTTTTAATTTTTAGTGATTTTTGGTAATCCGCTGCTTAGTGAACGCTTTCGCATTAGTTAATTATGTTTTTATGAGTTGTATGCCACCGTTAAGCTTCGTAAACTTAGTACAACATGTGTATAACGGTATCTCAGCATCATGCACAATGTTTCTAAACATGGGAGGTGGATCAGTTTTGGTGTGCTCTACCCCACAACTATCCAACATCACATCAACAATGTCTACTGGAACTAGTTCGTTCACATCTACGTCATCAGAGGCAATAACTTCTTCCACACAAGCACTGCTATCGACATCCACTGGTTTCGGGTTTGAAATCTCTCCATGCCAGTGCCATTCTGTATAGCCTTGTACAATCCCGTTGCACATGACATGACTTTTGATTTCATCACCAGTGCTGACTTTCAAGTTGTTACCGCAATGCCTTCATGGACAGTAGAACCTATCTCTAGGTTGTTTCCTATGTTCCTTGGCAAATCTAATAACTGATCAAGATCAGAAATAAACTCTGGGGTGCAGCGATTGCGAATGGACATCCATGATCTATCCATTCTATGATCAAAGAGAAAACAAGTATATATTACAACAAGATTAGGGTCTAGGGTTAACAAATTAGAGTTTAAGCATGGTTAAAACTGTAGGGTTTAAGGTCTTATATATAATTAATGGTTAAAACATCCTAAGTGAGATTAGGTGTTAAAAAACAGTCCCAAACCAGGGACTATCTAAGATTTACTCCTATTGAGTAAATCTTGGACGGGTTTCTAGGCCAACAAATACATGTGTTGTCATTCTTATATATAATAAATGTGTACCACCTATCCCATTCTTGAACACCTAATCTCACTAGTAAGTGTATAATGTGTATTGGGTTTTTTAAGAAAATTTTGGCATCATTTCCCTATTGTTCTCCAAGTACATATGTACTTTGAGAACAAACAGGGAAATGCTATCGAAATTTTCTTGAAACCTAATACACATTATACACTTACATCCTAAGTGAGATTAGGTGTTCAAGAATAGTCCCAAACTGGGGACTATCCAAGATTTACTCCTATTGAGTAAATCTTGGACGGGTTTCTAGGCCAACAAATACATGTGTTGTCATTCTTATATATAATAAATGTGTACCACCTACCCCATTCTTGAACACCTAATCTCACTAGTAAGTGTATAATGTGTATTGGGTTTTCAAGAAAATTTCGGCAGCATTTCCCCACTATTCTCCAAGTACATATGTACATAGAGAACAAACGGGGAAATGCTGCCAAAATTTTCTTGAAACCCAATACACATTATACACTTACATCCTAAGTGAGATTAGGTGTTCAAGAACAGTCCCAAACCGGGGACTATCCAAGATTTACTCCTAATGAGTATATCTTGGACGGGTTTCTAGGCCAACAAATACATGTATGTTGTCATTCCAATACCTACAATCCTAGTTTCATCATTCATATCCTAGGTTTCATGTAACATTATTTAATCTAGGTATCATATTCTATAACATTGATTTCAACATTTCGAGTGTCCATGCATGTTCATCATTAAGATAAAGATTACACATAAGTTAGTATGACCTAGGGATGGAGAGATTCATAATTGATTTCAAAATTTCAAACTAGTTCATGCATTATCATCAATCTACATCATACAATAGGGATTCATGTAGATGTTAGGATGACACATCACTACAAAATCAGAGATTTAACATTAGGGTTTTAATATCTTAGATAGATTGATATCAATATTTCAATAATATAGTTAATACAAGATTATGGTGAAATGTGTATTAGGTTTTTAACATTAGGGTTTTAATATCTTATTTCAATATGCATCAAAATTTACATAATTAGGTCAAGCATTAATATTCAATTGCAAATGTATATTCTTCTTCCTGCTCCCTCCTTACCAAATGGATAAAAGCAAGGCCACGACCGTGTGGGCTGGCCATAGCCGTGGCTGTGTTGGCCGACCATGGCCGTGCTGGCCAACAGGGATATGGCCAGCACAGCCATGGCCAACCCACACGGCCATGGCCTTACTTTTATCCATTTGGTAAGGAGGGAGCATAAAGAAGAAGAGGTGGCATATTTCAGTCACCTCTGGCATCCCTATAGGTCGACCATACATGTCAACGGGAACAAAAAAAGCAAGCAAGGGCAGCGACAACGACCTACCTGTCAGCGGCGTGGAGGAAGAGAGCAGCTAGCAGCGTCCCTGTCGGCGGCGGCGGCCGGTGTGAGGAGCAGCGAGCAGGAGGAAGAAGAGAGCAGGGGGTAGTGGCGGCGATGACCACAGGAGTAGGCGGCGTCGACTACAGGAGTAGGCTGGAGTGTGACCACAGGCGTGGCGACGTCGAGAGGGGAACAACAACTTTGGGGGCTAATTTCGCGATGAAACAGAGAATGGGGAAAAGTCTGTTTCTCGTAGGGGCTATTAAGTTAACAAAGGTGTCGGCTGTCTCAGAAACCAACACCTAATAACCATTAGTGTCGATTGCCAGAAAAAACCGACGTCTATTGGATAATCTTAACCCTAAAAAATTTTGCGGGGACAATGCACGAAACCTTATCAGCGTCATTTTTTCCACAAAAACCGACGACCATATTGAAACTTTGGAGGTAATTTTATTTCATCATTAGGCGTCGGTTATTAGGTAAAACACTGACGCCGTATGTGGGGCAATTTTTTTTAGCTCGAAAAATTGGATTTGGTGGACTATTTCAGGCGTCGGTTCATGATAGGGGGGTGACGCTAAATAAAAAGCGATACCCATGTCTGGCCGATCTTCAAATATAGATGTCGCTCTCTGTAATTAGTCGAAATTGTAGGTTTTAGGCGTCAGTTTTTGGTAATAACTGACGTCCCTAAATGTGACGTTATAAGCTATTTCTGTAGTAGTGAGATTGGTTGTGTAACCAATAAAGACACATGGAGCTGAGTGGGAAACCATGTCACTAATGTTAGGGTAGAAAATATAGCCACATATTAGAGGTTAATTGTAAGTTAGATGCTTGAGATAAAATACAAAGGTGGGTGTGCATAAGGCAATCACTTTGATAGGAGAAATTTGTGGAGGTAGAAAGTAATGTGAAGGTCCTCAACATAGTAGGTGGGAGGGAGAGAGGCATGGGAAAAGAGTGTGCCGACAATATCAATGATATGACAAATTTTACATTCAACCTTTTCATTGGGAGGGGTTGTTTGAGGGAATTACAAATAAGGCCATGAGTTGCATCAAAGTTGTAAAATTGATAGTTGTCATATTCATGTCTCATATTACACTGAAAGGATTTTATTTTGTTATCGAATAAAAAAAGTAACACAATTGAAAAATTTGGAGAAAACTTCAATATATATACATATATATATATATATATATATATATATATATATATATATATATATAAATGGATACATTCATTAAAATTGATGTAATCATCTGAAAGCACAAGATAATAGCGCTAACTAGATTTATCTTCAAGATGGGAGATTTATAAGTTATTCTGAATAATATTGAATGGAGGATTCATAATAGTTTGAGAATCATAGAAGGAAAGGTGAACATCTTTTCCATTTTGACATGAATGACATAAATTTGATATATGTTTTTAATTATGAAAAAAATATGATGGTCAAATAGAAGGTGATCTATGACATGCCCTGTAGGATGACCAAGACAATTATACCAGATGGTGGATGGAGTGGAAACAAGGGTTATGATGACAATACTAGCAAGCATGGAAGTTGTGGACGAGGAATGCTTCACTGGATAAAGATATGCAAACTATTACATCTTATAATAAACGTCTCCCTACCAAGATCCTTCACAAAAACCAACATGGTAAAATTTCACAAAAATATTATTGTCAATGGTGGATTTTCACATAGAAAAAATATTATTAATTATATGAGAGACAAGAAGGATGTCATTAAGGTAAGGAGGCTTGGTAGGTATTTGTATTTGTTGGTGTTTGGTTATCACAACTAGAATGCAACTACCATTTTGGACTAAAATATGAAGAGGAAAATGAGAATTGATAGATTATTGATTATACTTGACATGGTGTCAAGTGAGAGGCGTCACATGTGTCCATATACCGAATGTTAATTAGATTCATGAATAGTCATAGTGTTAAAAGTACTTTCAATATTATGTAATTATAAGTATTACATTATCGGAGCAAAACATGCTTGTGTTGTTGTTGGTCGGAGCAAGACATGCTTGTGTTGTTGTTGGTCGTGAAGACATGCACTGGAGTTGTTGTCCATCGAGTCACCAGACATGGAAAGAAAGAACTTGTCAAGGTATTTGACCCACTTTTTGGTGTAGATGCCATGGCGACTCATAGGATCGAGCATCCCTATGGTTATTGAAACATACATGACTGTCACAACAATTATTGTGATGTTGCATTTTTAAGATGCAACACACCAAGATGATTCTCAAGACTCCATTGTTGTGGGTGTGGTTGGGGAAGAATACAAATGAGGTACCCCTACTTGAGGCTCAAATGATATAACGGAAGAAGGTGTGGCAATGATGTTACTACAACATTGTTGGTCAAGACAACATGGAGCATGCGATAGTAAATGTTGAAAAGTGGCATGCTTTATTGAGTAATTGATGCTACATTTTTTATTTCCCCCTTAAAGAAAAGCGAAGACTCCTTTTACTTGTCTTTCATTTTTCCATTGTTTTCATACAAATGACATAGACATATCTGGATGTGGTTTAGATATTTTTATGGTTGAAACTACTATTTATTTGAATAAGACCTCCATAACTAAATTTCAACATACTTCTATTTTTCTCTCCTAACAAGTGCTAAATAAACATCTTTGCTAGTTTTTAGTTTTCTTCTCATGGTTTATGACGGTTTCTCATTTCTCTAACATTATGAGAAGACACATGTTAAGCATGTGAGCTGCAATTGAATTTATCTAATACATGAATGTGAAACATAAAATAATTCATATTTTCTTATTTATCTTTATTCTCATCGTTTTATTCTTACTTATAGTTACATAATATAGAACTCAAAATGTTAAAAACACATTTTCATAAATATCTAGTTGTCAAAAAATATGGAACCGATTCAATTTCATTTTGTGCATCAACTTCCAGATCTTTCAAACCTGGAGTCGACAAAATTTAAATAAAAAATTAATCTTTCATGTGGATATATAAGTATTGCTCAAATATTATATATATATAACATGCTAAAAGAGAATATCTCGGTTAACAACCAACCAACTCCTTCTAACTTATAGCTTTTCAATATCAAAATTACCTTTATTCCCCATTTATTTCATGTATTTGTTAGTTGTTACAATGAACAATTAAAAAAGTATCAAAAAAGCCATACGCAACACTAGTGCAATCAAAAAACAAATGGACTGAGAAGGTCTTTGAACTCACTCTAGATGGACAAAATTTAAAATCAAACAGACTTTTCCTTTGGGTTTATAGTTAGTACTTACAACAATTTGCATACAACTTGCTAAAAGAGAACATGTTGATTGACATCAAATTGAACTATCTCTAACATGTAGTGTGCCATTATCAAAATTACACGTGCTTCTAGTCTCTAGTATGTGTTTGTTTATTGTTTGAAATAATTCAAAAGTAGTAAGGATAGTAACATGTAATGCAAGATGATAGAACACAGGGACCAAGTAGGCCGATGAATTAACGAATGACTCAGTTCTACACAATTGAAACTCAATGTTTATTTGCATACAACTTATTAAAAGAGAATAATTTGATTAACATCCAATCGACTCCCCTCAACTTATAGCCCGTTGTCACCAAAATTGCCTTTGCTCCCTACTTTGGATTGTGCATGTTCACTGCTAAAAGAATACAAGAGAACAACAAAAAAGCAAGCAACATAAAATTTATCGGTCAAAAGGAAAGAGACTAAGCAACCCGATGAACTCACAATTGACCACGAAGACGATTGTTTTGCAATGTTCATAATTATATCCACCATACAACCAATCAAAAGAGAACTATTTGATTAAATGACAACTGGCTCCTTCCAATTTGTAGACTTCTATTAACAACATTACCTATGCTTTCCTTCTTTGAAACTAACGCATAACCGGTACACAATAATCTACATACAATCCAACTTGATTAACCGTCAGCTAAATCTGTCCAACATGTAATTTGGTTACCAAATTTACCTCTAAATGTGGAGCTGATAATATGTAAGTTGATAACATCCTAACCGATGAGTTTTCAGACATATTGTTGAAGCACGTAGACAAACAAGTTAAGCACAAAGACATAAATTTTAACTTATTATAAGTATAAAAGTAGAAACGACAATAAGCTTAGCCACAGGATGTGATGAACAAATTGGTTCATAGCTGTTGTTCAAACAGCAATCCTTTCCTTAACGATCCAATTTTAAGATGCGATCAAAAGAGCAAGACGAAAATTATGGAATCATATGGCATATCTTTTCAACGGAGATCTTCAAACATCCTTTTGGCTGAGATCTAAATTTTCTTCTTTCTTTCCCATCACACACAAAGATGACTGCTGCAAACAACGAATTGCTTTGAGCGAGTGCTTTTTGCTTTATATGTTTCACACAATCACATATAACGCTTTTCTTACCACGGAGACGGTAACAAACCAGATTACTAGAAGACAAACCGGGAACAGAGATCAACAGCTATAAGCAGTTCTGTCTCATCTGTGGTTTTAGGGGATGAACTGAACCTCCGAACCGTAATTCGATGCGTCGGGGTAAGTGTCGAGTGTCGTGTAGTAAATAAAAAAGAGCAATTAACACAATACCACACTCTTAAACAAGGACTTTTGTGTATTATTATTACTGAACGTGGACCTAACAAACCGGATGGAGCTGCAACCAAAGGAGCACATAATTAGTGTGCTTCTGTGTTAATAATATTTAAACACTACTGTCTCTCAGCAGCAAAACCGAGAAGCAAATAGCAACCCGCAGCAGCACCAGCACCGCGCAGCAGTCCCCTCCACCATCCCTACATGGGCAAGACCGTGCCCTCTCTTCCCATCTCACCCCAATTATTACTGCCGAAACAAATCAAGCTGCGCATTTCAGATACTGTAGTGTGGAGAGGGTGTGCGTGATAAAAGCAGCGCCAGCAGCCAGCGCCATCCGCGAGGGTCGCAGTAGCAGCACCAGCAGGAGCAATAGCAGCAGCAGCTCTTCTGCCAAAGTTACAGCAGCAGCAGCAGCAGTTGCTACAGAAACACGGAAGAACTAGAGCTCTAGAGGGAGAAACAAAAGGAAAGGCTGGGTGGTGGGGAGGACGAGGAGAAGAAGCAAGAGTGAGGCAGAGAGAGAGAGAGAGAGAGAAAGGCTCTGCTGCTGGTTTGCCGTGGGTGGTCTTATCCAGGTCTCTCACCCTTTTGACCCACACATCTGTTTTTGGCAAGGCAGAGTGTCGTCCCTCCCTCTAACCCAAACCCCAGCTGAGCTGTTCGTCTGTTCTGCTGCGGGAAGCGATGTTCATGCTACCTTCTTCCTTCTTCACCCCACATCAACCGACTTGACTTCTCCATCTTCCATTCAGTAACCCGCACGGGACACACAAGACCCATTTGGCCGCGCCGTTCTCTGCTCACCCGTTCCTTGCCTTGGATGGGAATCGATTTGAATGAGATCCATGTAGGCGACACCGTGCCGGCCGGGGAGAGGGTGGGGTCGGAGGCCGATTCGACAGCGGGAGCTTCAGTTCCGGCCCTCGTTGCATCCCCTCCCAGTACCGTCTCCTCTTCCGTCTGTTTGGAGCTCTGGCATGCCTGCGCCGGGCCGCAGATATCGCTACCCAAGAAGGGGAGTGTCGTGGTCTACCTGCCGCAGGGACATTTGGAGCTCGTCTCCGGCGGCGGCGGCACCGCCCAGTTCGGCAGATGGGATGTGCCACCGCACGTCTTCTGCCGTGTCGTCGACGTCAAGCTCCATGTACGGCCCCTGCTGGCATTAAAAGTTTACATTTTTTTTTGTAAGTTGAGGCTAGATTTTGTGTGAGGGGTTCTGATTCGCCTGTTCTACTTTCCTGTATAATAACTGAAGGCGGAGACGGCGACGGACGAGGTTTACGCTCAGCTCTTTCTTGTCGCGGAAAGTGAGGTATTGGGATTCCTTGCCCTCCACACCCTTTCTTCTCTTCCTCTTCGGAAGCCTCGATTCGGCTTCCGTCATCACTTGTCGATTACTCTGCATTTTCTCGTTTTCGTTCCCAACTGTAACCGATTTTGAGTCGCGACGCCCCTTTATTTTTTTGGGGTCATTTTCGGCCACTATTGGTGATTCGTTTCGTGTTTCAATAGATAAAAGCTAGAAGCGAACAGCTTGTTCTTTTCCCCCCACGTTTGTTCTGTTCACTTCTGTAAACGCGAATGGGCATTAATTCTATTTTCAAAGGCTCTTTCCCCGTCTTCTGTAAACAGAAACCGGCTTTCCCCGTCTTCTTTATTCTTTCTTGGTATCGTCTGGTGAAATCTATGTTTTATATCCTTTTTTTTTATCACTAACGTCATGTGATGTTCTCATTTTTTATAATCCAAGGACATTGAGAAGAAATTTAGAGAGCGCAACGAGGTTGACGAAAATGAGGATATGGATGACCTTGCAAGTGCTATGAAGTCATCTTCAACTCCTCATATGTTCTGCAAAACTCTCACTGCTTCCGACACAAGTACGCACGGAGGATTTTCTGTTCCCCGCAGAGCTGCTGAAGACTGTTTTCCTCCGTTGGTAAGTGGGGAGTATCATCATATTATGATATAGTTCATTTCCTCTTCTTTGCGATGCCATGTTGCCCCTCCTTTTCCCTATTGATTCGTCTACCCATTGATGGAAAACGTAACTCGTTCCCTAGTACTGGTGCTTAATTACTAAATTCCTTCTTTTTAGGTAGATAACAAACTCTCATTGTCAATTCATTTTTTTTTTCTGTTGAAATTTTTTAAGGACTACAAGCAACAACGTCCTTCTCAGGAGCTCATTGCAAAGGATTTGCATGGAAGGGAGTGGAAGTTTCGACATATATATAGAGGTATATTATTTACTTTATGTGAAATCACCATGCTATGTACGTTGCTAATGGCTAATATATTTTCAACATCCATATGGGTGTCAGTTTTGATAACATAGTTAAATGTTTCAACATTTTGAAGACGCATGATTATGCATCTACCACATCTTGTCTATGTGGTACAATTCTCCCCAAACACACCACAAATTGCATTATGATAGGTAGCTAGTAGGAGACTAGCGTCATCTTCCATAACATAATAATTTTACAACATTTTGAAGCCACATAATTATGCAACATTTTGAAGCTTCGTATTTTCATATGAATCGCATTTTGTCTATTTGGTACACCCTCCCCAAACACACCACAAATTACATTCTGAAGATTAGGTAGATAGCATGAGACTGGCGTATTTGATAACATAATTAATTATGCAGCATTTTTGAAGCCGCATAATTACACATGTATGTACCACATCTTGTCTATGTGGTACATGCCCCCCAAACACACCACAAATAACATTTTGAAGGTTGGATAGGTAGCACAAGGCTGGCATTGTAAGATTTTGGATGAGTGTGATAGAGTGAGTTCTGAAATACCTTGATGCATCCTAGAAATTTCCAAATTATGAAATGTTGTCTGGTCCACGGTTTTAGGCCTAGACCATACTAGACCCCACCATGGCTACCCCTACTTGTTTGTATGTTGTATTCAGTTTGATTCAACTTGTAAATTTGTCACGTGATTAATCTCACTAAAGAGACTTATGACATGAGCGAAACATAACTTGTTAATTGTCGGAGAATCCCCTGCTTATTACAATTATCGTGACTATCAATTGTTATTAAGTGGGAATCTTCCTAATTGATTTTTTGTTTGCCGTGTCAGAATTTAAAATATCAGGATATTGCTCTTAGATTCCTTATAGTTAGCTGTTTATACTGAGCAGTATGATGCATTAAAACCCTATCAGTTTTTTCATTGTCACCATAATGAAATTTTACTCTGATAGATCATTTATGCATATATTCAGATGTGCACAACTTGATAAAACTCTTCTAGTCAGCAGGATTTGGAATTTTTAGCCGTAGTAACTCTTACTAGGAACTTATTTCTGACATTTCGACAAGCGTACTCCAAGCTGAAGGTTCGTATAAGAATTATATAGTGATGAGTGAGACTTTTCAGTTATTACTTTCCTGTATAAATTACACGCGAAAGATCCCCCCCACCCCACCCCCACCATCTGTATCTTAATTAATCTTGCTTTGAGTAGGAAACTTACAATGAGGACACTGCTTTGGTCAGGCATTTAGTGTTTTTTACAGAAATTTTTAAGTTAAATCAATCTTGATGATTTTTACCGAGTTTGGGTATTTTTTAATACTTTGTTTTGACAATTATGATGTATTTTTCTCATTCATTTTGCAAAACATTGCACATCAGTGCTGTGTTTGTTCTTAGCGGGCTAGAGAGGAGCTTTTTCTTATGGAGGTCTGGTAGTAAATCTATCCCATTACTACTACCATCTTCTGTTTTTACCTTCTTGCATTAAATATTGCTGTCCCCAACTTGAAACACTTTTCCACTTAACATGATATAGATCCCCCTTACACCCATTGAAAGACTTATTTTTCAACTACTTTGTGATGTGTGGGCACAAGCAAACTTCAAGCTCAAGGTTCATATAACTATGTGAGGATCTTATAGTGCTTAGCAAGGCTGTCCAATTATTATTGACCTATATTAGTCGAATGTGAAGTTTTTCCCCATTGTTTGAATTTTTATTAACCTTGCTCCAACAAGGAATCTTATCTATGTTATATACTTATCAATTTATGCATAGTTAGAAATTATGATAAAACACTAGTGAAACTATGATTAGAAATGTCACTACCATTGACTTGATCACTTGATCATGCATTTCATAAGATTTCAACAAAAAAAAAATCAAAGTTTGACAATTTCGATGAGTTGTGCCACTTTGGACATGTATTTTACCAAACTCTGATTGTTTGGATGAATTTTGTACATTAATTTTGAGAAACAAAGTACGTCGACTGCTGTCTTCGTTAGGTGACTGAAGAGGAAGTTCTTATTTGGGTGATCTTCTAGCTTGAATCTAAAGCATGTTGGTCCTAAGCCTACCCCATTTTTACATTGTCTCCCACTTCTAACCCCTTGCATCAATATATAGAACATATCCAAAAATAGGAGATTTTTTCCATATGTAATCTTTTGTATACACGTTGTGGCTGACATAAACAAAGATGGAATAGGCCCACTGCAGTATGATGAGAAGTTATTCCTCCTTGAACAAAAGGATCAAACCTTTCTACACCTCACGTGTGGTGAGATGTATTTATAGTTTTAGATGTTGGAGTATAATATGTTCATTTATAATATGGGCCTAATTGTCTTGGCCCATTGGGTTGTGTTCGCTTCCTTGTACTTGCCTTCTCTCCTATATATTTGAGAGGAGTCTGTTGTCTATCAATAAAAATACAACACATCTTATATTGTACATAGTATCAGAGCATCGATCTTAATTCTAGAGTGAAAAAGATAGTGCGTTTGTCTACAGGCGGCCAACGTCTCTTCTTGGCTTGGCCACCCGCCATGCATCTTTCCAACCTCCATGGTGGTCTTCTCTTGTCTTATTTGTAACAACTTGGGCCCACTGCCCAAGGCTCTAGTAGAGTTTCATGAATGACGACTGGTCCCACAGACCACCAGTAGCCTTAACTGCGCGCTTTTTCCTCACTCACGCGTAAGTCGGGGTCAACTTCCCGACTGGTCACCCATCCTAGTACTACTCCAAGCTGAGCATGCTTAATTATGGAGTTCTTTAGTGATGGGCTCCCAGAAAAGGAGGTACATCTTGGTGATATGGGTAGTCTAATCATTCCTTTTAAGATCATGTTATCCGAGGTCTAAAATCTTGGGATGTTACAATTTCCCCTACTTAGACTCTTGACGTCCTCGTCAAGGCTCAATTATATGACCTCATAATCTGACCTCATAATCTGACCCCATTTCAGTGCAGACTCACAATGGCCCATGGACACCCATCTCCCGATCACGGAATACCAGCGCCATGCATCTTTCCAACCTCCATGGTGGTCTTCTCTTGTCTTATTTGTAACAACTTGGGCCCACTACCCAAGGCTCTAGTAGAGTTTCATGAATGACGACTGGCCCCACATACCACCAGTAGCCTTAACTGCGCGCTTTTTCCTCACTCACGCGTAAGTCGGGGTCAACTTCCCGACTGGTCACCCATCCTAGTACTACTTCAAGCTGAGCACGCTTAACTATGGAGTTCTTTAGTGATTGACTCCCAGAAAAGGAGGTACACCTTGGTGATATGGGTAGTCTAATCATTCCTTTTAAGATCATGTTATCCGAGGCCTAAAATCTTGGGATGTTACAATTTCCCCCACTTAGACTCTTGACGTCCTCGTCAAGGCTCAACTATATGACCTCATAATCTGACCCCATTTCAGTGCAGACTCACAATGGCCCATGGACACCCATCTCCCGATCACGGAATACCAACGCAAGGGTGGCTACATCAACCATGGACAACCCTTTCCTTCATGCTTGGACCGCATTGCTCAAGACTGGCATGCCACATGCCCATGCGGGCCCCACCTACTAGAGGGGTTATGGCTCTGATACCATTTGTAACAACCTGGGCCCACTGCCCAAGGCTCTAGTAGAGTTTCAGGAATGACGACTGGCCCCACAGACCACCACTAGCCTTCTCTGCGCACTTTTTCCTCACTCACGCGCAAGCCGGGGTCAACTTCCCGACTCACGTGCAAGCCGGGGTCAACTTCCCGACTGGTCACCCATCCTAGTACTACTTTAAGCTGAGCACGCTTAACTATGGAGTTTTTTAGTGATGGGCTCCCAAAAAAGGAGGTGCACTTTGATGATATGGGTAGTCCAATCATTCCTTTTAAGATCATGTTATCCGAGGCCTCAAATCCTGGGATGTTACATTATTCTTTCAAAGGAGTTCCTAACATGCCCACTAGGCATTCCTTAATGCTTCTGCATGCCCTTTTATATTTTTCTTAGCCAACAAATTATCTCCTGCGACGTGCAAGTGCACATGGCCACTTCCTCTACAAGTAGACACATATGCTTGTCGATCGACACCTTCTAGGTCATAATCTTGGTTTATTGTTAGCAATGACTCTGAAGATGCCGATGACTCTGCTTCCTTCTTTGTCCGATCAACAACATCTTCCTGCACCTCCACTCCTTTTGCTACCTCCTCAGGAAAGCCTAGATCAAGTGACAGATTCACACAAAGTCTTACACAATTATATCAGAGCTTATGCTTGTCTTGTGTTGCAACCACGTATGTAGCCATAATCGACCGAGATCTTGGATACTAGATTGGGCTCTGCCATTTGAGCTTTTCTTAGTTGCATGGGTTCCAAAAGATTCTATCGTGCTCAAGAGCCGATACTGTTCGAGATCCTGACCAAGGAGTTCATTTCATGGCCGATAATGCATGATAAAAAGAGGGCATGAATGCTTGCTCTTTTAGAAGCCAACAACTTTGTATTATTCTAGTCTCCTAATGAGATGTGTCCTGCGTAAGGCCTTTTCGTAGTAATAATAATAATAATTCTCAACATTTTCTTTATTTGTCACCTAGAGTGGAGTATAGGCGATGTTGTTGCTGTTATAAGATATAGAGCTATCTTTGCACGTTGCTGGTGGTGGAAATATCAGATCTTGGGCACGAGGTGAGGAGATTTGGGCTAGTCGTTGCTGAAGCCGAGCCAAGATGCTTTCGTCCATGAGCATCCGCTCTAGAAACTACACTAGTCATCTAAAACATTACTTATTTTGCAAAATCCAAGCCTTATGTTCCTACAGAGATTATCATATACTCTCTTTTCTTTGGGGGGGGGTCCGCCCTTGATCCCCCGCGAGGGACGACCTCCTGTTGACTTCTGCCTGATGAGCCTTGCCGTACGACTCATCTACCAAGGAGTCGCTTTGCTTCTACCTCCAAAAGTTACAACGGCCTCTCACTTAAATTTTTTATTCCCCATCCTCCCATACCTAATGTGTGCATCTCTTTCTACATGTGGGGGAGTGTAGAGGAGAGAGAGAAGGAATGAGGAGAAAGAGTATGGAAAAAATGATATATATTCCAAATTTCCAGGCTATTCTGATCTACATGGAGCATCATATTCTTAGCATATCTATTCTTTCAATGTCTTTGTAGTGGCTCCTTCGCGCTAAGCATCCTATATCCAATGCATCATTGGTGTATCTCTTTCCCAATGACATTGTGCTTCTTTGTGTTCCTACAATACTTTGCACGTGGGTTGGCTATCAATGCTTATTCCAATTGGTTACCACTTCCATGCGATGTTGAAGAATTTCAGTTGTAGCATTAATACGTTGGAATGGAGCTTGCTACACTTATTCAGACTCATGTAGCATCAACACATTGGAATAGAGCTTGCTGCACTTATTCTTGATTCAATGTTCCCTTTGGTGTTAGTGTTGTTGCGATCTTGCTGCATTTTCAAGATCTGATGTTTGCATTTTCACATTAGATTTTGGTGAAATTCATTAATATCTAGCCTGCAAATATTAAACCAGTAAGATTGATGGCAAGCTTTATCTTCAACGAGCTACTCTAGTTATGTCTTCTCCAAGTTGCGTCTGCTATTTTTCAAGTGTTCAGATAGCGCTTATGGTGATCTACTTGGTTTTTTCCTTGTTGGCATCTTTATTCCCGTCAAGCCCCCTAGATTCACTTATCAGAGTTATGGATCCAACACGGCAAATATCAACACCTCATCATGTCCGTGTTTGTGTCACGTTATGTCTGTCTATGGTCTTTTGTACTTTGGTCTAGTTGGATACATCTTTCATATGATTTGACAAAATACCGACTAGTACGTTGTGGAATATGTTGATTGCGCTTATTCCAATCACACATTTCTTTTCCAATGAAGATGCCATAGTTGTGATCAATGTTTTAAAAAGCGTTTAGAGCGCCAGCAGGGCTGGACGCTTCAAATCTCTGATAAGCAACAGTTAGGTGGGTTGCAGTTAAGCGACCGCTTGAAGCCCGCTTCACCCGCTTGAGCGTCCGCCTGAGCGCCTTTTTGAGCGGCCACTTGGGGCCCACTTTTGGTCTGGGCGGCCCATATCAGTACCAATCCTCAGCCTAGTTACTTGCCAGCTCACATGGATAAAAAAAGAGGTTGTTCAGTAGTGCTATACTAGTCTAATGGTACATAATACATTACTATTGTAGCATATCTATGAAGCACGGATACTCCAAAACAGATGTCGTACCCATATCTGATACGTATCGGATACCAATACTCCGTGGATACTCCTGGATACGTATCAGATACTCCTAATCCGTATCCATATGTATCCAAGTCGTATCTAGTCCGTAAAAATTAGAAAAAAAATTTGGGCATGACATTGCTTGATTAGCATTTGACACCAACTCATGTCTCAACCCTCTCTGCTAAGTAGTAGCTTGCAACAAGGCTGTCATAGTTGTTTCCTTGAAGTAGTTCAAGGTTAGTCACCATTCCTCTTACTAAATGCCAATCTTCCTTCTTCTCTTTATTGTTTGTACCTCCTCTGTTTTTTGGGATTTCACTTTTTAAATAACTTCCAAGCACTGATACTCCAAAATAGGTGTCCTACTAGTACTTAATGCATATCTGATACTAATCCTCCCTAGATACTCTCTAATACATACCAAATACTTCTTAAGTCGTATTCCTTTTTTTATTAGCAAGATATGACCTCAATGCAGCTAGGATACAACCAACCCATTTAGCAGCCAAGAGAGCACCCCACTTGTGTGATCCCTCAAAATCCCAAAACCATGTGACTTCCAACTCTAGACTCCCCCTATTGTATTGTGATTTGTCAAAATTTAAAATAAACATTAGAAAAATTGTTGTATCCATGTACTTGTATCTTATATTTTCAAAAATTGTCGTTTCCCCGTACCGTACCCGTATTTATTTCTGTATCTATATCAGTGCTTTATAGTAGCTAGCCATACATGACAGAAGATAGTTTGGTATCACAGATGACACAACTCACTTTACAACACAACATTACATGATACATGAAATGTGAAAGGTTTAAAATATGATATTATCATGTGTTTTTGTAACTTCTGTCTCACATTAATATGAATGAACGACCCTATTTTAAATCATTGTTTGATATTAAGGTATTGGTTTCCATTTTCTTTAGAAATATTGTGATTTTTGAATGAAATTTGATTGTCTTCATCTATTTTTAAAATAAATATATTAATTATTTTTAAAAATATCAAAATAAATATAAAAAAATTGCCGTATCCATGACGTACCCGTATCCTATATTTTCAAAAATTGTCGTATCCTCGTATCCGTACCCGTACCCGTATTGGATACGTATCCGTATCCGTGCTTCCTAGTAGCATATATTCATACATTACTGTTGTAGCATATATTAATACATTACTATTGTACACATACCATATGTAGTACATTAGTGTATGAGACATGATTCTATACTAAATAATATACATTAATACACTATATATCTACCGCAGGCTGGTTTTCTTGTATTGTATCTAATATTATATAATAATACATTACATTTTTAATACACTATACATCTTCTACTGTCTACTGCATATTAGTATATTAATTTATTATTCTGTAAATTACTACTGTCACAGTTCGAAAAGAGACTAAAGTATAGTTGTATTCTAAATGATTTTACATTGTTGTGTAGGATGATTTATACACTTAATACATGGTTGAAAAAATTCCAAGTATATGGAAATGTGTGTAATTTTCTATGAAATTACATAGGAATTTAGGCACCCGCTTTTTCAAAAACACGCCTGCTTAATCGCCCACCGGGCACTCAAGCGACCACAAGGTGTTGTCTGCACGCCTCCATCTTCCCGTTTTTTAAAACATTGGTCGTGATGCTTTCATCGTCTGCTCCTGATTAATAGTGGTTAGTTTGCTATGACACTTGGATTCCATCTACTAGATGCTCTGCATTTTAGATGCACTTTGGAAGATCTTTCCAAAGCCTGAGTATTTCTAGCCTGCAGAACACAACTTCAGTGAAGGTGTCATCATATGTTCTTTTATTAGTTGGAGAGTAATGTTGAAGGGGAGTGAAGATTCTTGTACGGGGAGTGATGTTTTTAACTCTTAGATGTCGTATCGTCTAATTGAGTCTTATGTGTCCAACCAGATATGTGTTTCACCCATACTCTAGATTGAGGGTCAAAACAATTAGGCCCATGTCACAAATGAACCTACTAGCTAATAATACTTTCTAACATCTAGCACTCCTCCTCAAGCTAGCGTATGTGTGAAACACATATCTGGCATGGACACACAAGACTCGATCAGATGATACAACATATAAGATTTAAAAACATCACTCCCTGTACAAGAATATTCACTCCCCTTAAACATTACTCTCCAACTAATAAAAGAACATATGATGACACCTTCACTGAAGTTGTGTTCTGCAGGCTGGAAATACTTGAGCTTTGGAAAGATCTTCCAAGCTGCATCTAGAATGTAAAGCATCTAGTAGATGGAAGCCAGGCATCAGAGCATCTAATTGAGTCTTGTGTGTCCAAGCCAGATGTGTGTTTCATCCATACTCTAGCTTGAGTAGGAGTGTTAGATGTTTGGAAGTAGTATTAGTTAATAGGTTCGTTTGTAATATGGTCCTAATTGTTTTGGCCCATTAGGATTATGTTTCTTCCTTGTACTTGCCTCCTCTCCTATATATGGGAAATGAGTTTGCCATCTACCAATAAGATATACAACACGCACATAGTTCTAACTAAAAAGTTAAGCAGTACTATAGACTTTCTAGATCAAAAAGTATTTCTTTAACATGTCATTAAGGTTGTAGGCATCACAATCTCTTCCTTTCATGTAATGAATTGTTACATACTTCAAGTGGCAACTTGAAATGTCAAAAGTACTAGAAGCTGTTCAATCTTTTAACTTTGTTTGTAGCCGCTAGCATAGTAATATCTTCGGTCCTTCATAAGCTCAGCTGTTCACTCACTTAAATAACCCCTCTTCATATGCGATATTTTCCCTTCACATCTAATATATAAACAATGCTTAAATGAGTGTATTTATGTCTATAAACTGTAAAAATTGAATCGCTCGTTCATTCCTTCATCACAAAGAATAGTAAGTTGTATACGATTTATATCCTAATGTTTGCAATCTCCGAGTCCCCCCTCTCATATGATGTTATGAAAGACCTCCACGCCCATTCAGGATTAGATTTTTGGGGTCAAAATTCAAGATTAGATATAATTGCATAATGATGTACTTTTGTCTGTATATTGTGCTTGCTAAATTTTGTAAGTCAATCACTTCATTTTGCCATCTAATTTGCATTGGAATCCTGGTCAAAATAGTCCGGTTTCCTTCACTTATACATGTAAGAGGTCCTCATCATCGAACTATGTTATTATTTCATAATTATCTGTTTTTAGGCCTAACACCATTTTAGGCTGAAACTCCATTAAAATAAATATCATAATTTGTATTTCTGGATCATTGGCAATGGCACCAAAAGCGGACTTTTTTCATCCTTGTATTTATTGAGAGGTAAGGCTAAGAGAAATAAAAAAGGGCTGTAATTTTAGATTAGATGTGATTGGGGGTTAATTGCGGGAGAAATTCCCTACTTGAGGGAAGTTCACACTTGATTTTCTGTTCATCCTAAAACATTATGATGTTGCTCACACTCGTTAATCAGCTTTTTTAAACGAAGGGGTCATTCCTTCCAAGATGTGGTGGGATCTCATTGCTTTAGTACAGTCTATATTCCTGAAACTATGAAATTTTACTTTAGATATAGATTTGAGATGATTATTTTGATGTCCACCACACTGCACAAATTGGAATTTGTAGCCATGTGAATTCCAATGTGTACTTCTTTGTGTCATTGAGACACAAGCAGACTTAAATCTGGTGGTTGGTACAGGATAAAGTCTAATGTGAAAAATATTCTGCCCCGGGCATAGTTTCTTCATGGAATTGCTTAAATTTTGGGTGATGTCTTTGTTATATCCCTCTATACTATAGCTATATTTAAGAGGTAACACGAAGGACGTAAAAGGATGTAATTCCCTTGCATGTTAATCTCATGAAACATAGAAACATAACTTGTCAATCTGTAATCATATTGCTCAATGTATCTCATCTGTGCTTCTGGAATCTGGACCCTCCAAACTGACAATCAATCTGGAGGGTAAGGATAACAAAGGTATAGAAGACTGTAATCCTTTTACATTGTACTGCAATGAGCCTGTTATGTCTTTAATCAATCCACCGAAGTCATTTCATTTGATGCTTCTGTACCATTCTTTGGCACTCAGGTCAACCTCGCAGACATTTACTGACAACAGGATGGAGTGCATTCATTAATAAAAAAAAGCTTGTTTCTGGTGATGCTGTCCTTTTTCTCAGGTATACGATTGTATTACTTGATGCACTACTCCGACAGTGTTGTTTACTACATACTGATCTTACAGATATATGACTTCTAATATAGGGGTATTGATGGGGGACTCAGACTTGGAATACGCAGAGCAGCTCAGCTGAAAGTCAGCACCTTGTTTTCATCTCCGAATGGGCAGACTGTTGACCCTAAAATGCTTTCCAAAATATCGAATGCTATATCTGCGAGGAATCTGTTCCATATTGATTACAATCCTAGGTAGCCAGCAATTTTGCAATCATCGGATCATTACTTTCTATGCATCTTGTATATATTCCTATTTGTAACATTGTCATCTATTTGTGTTTCTACATATCCTCTGCTCTGCACAAGTCCTACACCCTACAAGCATGATGAAAAGAATGAAACAGAAATGACCTGTTAAGAATAACTGTGACTAAGAAAGTGGACAGGGAAGATAATCTAAATATATTGCAGAAAAAAATGTTTAGCAGTAAAAATGAAACTGAGGAGTATTCATACATAAGTGCTGTATCAAAGTGTATCTTTACAATCGTTGCAATTAGATTGATTATTAGTCAGAAATGGCCTATTAAGAATGACTCAGTGACTAAGAGACCTGACAGGGAACATGCTCTAGATATATTTCTGAAAAGTACGTCTAGCAGTAAAAATGAAACTGGGGAGTATTTCATACCTAAGTGCTGTATCAAAGTGTATATACAATCGTTGCAGTTAGATTGATTATTGGTCAAGTCAGTTCAGCCGTGCTCCACAGGCTCTGGCCCTAGTTGTACCTAATGATGCTTGTCAGGCTCAAGGTTGTCCTAACAGAAGTGCCAATTTCTCTCAATAATAGCATTTTGATTAGGGGCCGGGCTTTCCCATTTAGTCAAAAGTTAATATTGCCTCCCTTTGTCATTCATTTTGAGACTTCCTCACTCAGTCAAAAACCTAATAGCATTTCAATTAGGGGCTTTCCCACTTAGTCAAAGAACCTGATTGTATATATGTTTATATTCTTTTTGTTGTATGATGGGAGGGGGTCCGGTTTTATCACAGACTTGAAGAAGGCTATTGCTTTTTTCACCCCTCCTGCTCCTACGGGGTTTCTAACCCACAATCTGTGGCTAGCTAAACAAGTTGCTTACCAGTTTCGCTAACTAACGAGTGCACTTTTCTTTTCTCGCTAATCTATCTATCAATTTGTCTGCAAGGAACCTTGTTTCTTGTTATAATAGGTTTTATTATATGCTTTAGATTATTAGATAATGTCACTAAAAATGAAAGCAATTGCCGCTTTGTCACCTTTATAATATGACGAGTTGGAGTAGTGTTCAAACAACATTCTTGATTATTTCTCCAGCCTATAAAATCTAGCTTGTGCTGAGTGATATAATAAATTACTTGATAATCAATAATGTTATTCATAATTTGTAGTCGACTAGTAGTTGAACTAAGTGGATAGATTGCTAATAAACTGGTAGTACATTGCACACAGATCAGGATATGATGAACAAATGCAAGACTATACTCATAACAATTATGCCTTTATAATTCTATAAGAATTTTTGATTATTCGGCCTAAACAATCAATGCTCTGGATATTCATAATTTGTAGTCGACTAGTAGTTGAACTAAGTGGATAGATTGCTAATAAACTGGTAGTACATTGCACACAGATCAGGATATGATGAACAAATGCAAGACTATACTCATAACAATTATGCCTTTATAATTCTATAAGAATTTTTGATTATTCGGCCTAAACAATCAATGCTCTGGATGCTTAATTTGACCCTCCTTTAATTAATGCTACGGAAAAACATACTAGGTATATACTTTAATTTGCAAAACCATAGGCAGTGTGAGTAGGCGGCTGACAATGGTATATACTAGGGTACTCAAATCACAAATAATCAACGAGGAACTAGTTGAATCACATGTTAGACTTAGCAAATCTCCCCTTGTGTGAACCCATAAACTGCCTTCTTACATGCAATTATATTTTCTGCAATGGGCTCAAGGGAGCAATCAATGTAGCAACCGAAAATTTTATTGTAAGGTGAAAATGACCCAAACCTTTGCCAGCAGTTGTTAGGCGACAAATAGAGGAGAAGCAGCAATTTCAAATGCATACCCCACTGAAACAGAGGAGGAAACAGCAAGTTCAAATACATACCCCACTGAAACAGAGGAGGAAGCAGCGAGTTGATATTGCATACCCAGTGGGTTCCATCCCTTTTTGGCCAAAACCAGTTGTCAATGGACAGCCTAACAGGGTATATAATAGGGAACTCATACTAATGTGGGAATAACTAACAGAGTTAAAACTACTGTTAACCTTGGACAGCAGAGTTGGGTTCATGATAGTGGACCCATCTAAGAAATCAGCAGTTGCCAATTCAATTGTTAGTCATTCAAAGTGATGTTAATGTAGGGCATCCTACATAACAGAAGAAGAGTAGCAGTGATATACAATAATATAATATTAATTTAATTAGGAGTATCCACAGCAGATCTAGCATCATCTATAACTATAACATATTTGTTACTTGGAAAGAGTCCTCATATGCACTTGTATAAATCATCTTGCAGGGCTAGTTCATCACAATTTATCATCTCAATGGGGAAGTTCCTGAAAAGTTCTAACTTCTCATTTACAGTTGGAACTAGGGTTAAGATGAGGTTTGAAAGTGAAGATACTTCTGAAAGAAGGTATTTGATAGATGTTTTTTTTGGTCAGGTATTTGATGGATGTTCAAACTAGCTTATCCATGAAGCTTTGATTTCTCTAAGCAATAGTGTGTACTTTAACAGGACTTCTGGGCTAATAACAGGGATGGCTGATACTGATCCAATCAGGTGGCCTGGATCAAAATGGAGAAGTCTTCGGGTATGTAATGCATTGTCTGTTCGAAAAGTAATGTTGTTCATCGAGCGTCTTAAACAATAGTGTTGCTTTACAGTATAAAAACTATGTGATTATATGATCCCCTGAACGTGCTAAATTGACATGCACTTTCTATAATCGCTTAGCTTTTCAACAATAACTGTTTTTTAGTCTTGAGCATGTTTCCATGATTCTAAATATCACACTTCTTGCAGTCTCTCCTTGTAGCCAATCCGGGTGATGTTGGTGTATCTGAAGTTGTAGTAATATACCCAAACAGAGGGGTTATGCAGGTTTATTTTCTAGGCAAAGTATAAATACAGCTGTAGATTGTAGAAAACCAAAAATAAAGGTACAAAAGTAAAATTAAAAAAAAAACTTTTTTGGCTTCATAGGGCAATCTTTCGTCTTTAGAATTCTATATTTAACGGTACCTTTAGCACTCTTATGATGCTAAGAAAAATATTTCTATTCTATGTATAGAGATTACAACAAGCTGTATAGAGGAAAATCTACACATTTGAAATAGGGAGAGCCTAAGGTTGGTTAATTGGGTAACCAGTAGGGGTTATCAAGTAAGACATATGTCTTGAGGGTGTGGCTGATTAACCAAAGTCAGACAACTATTCCTGTTAGATGTGGTTAGGGCTGATAGATAAGATAATCAAGTATTCAACTGGGCACTAGGTCACTTGCCGATAGCTGATTCCTGTTCTGTCTTTTCTCAAGCCCTCTCCCCTAAATGTAAGTTTGTTAAGAGTTAAGACTTGAATAATTGGGGCATCTTGTATCTTCTACGGCTCATGATATCTGTTTCTACCTTACATACTCAATATCTTCTTTGCCTCCATGGATGGGATAAAGGATTCCGTTCCTTTTCTAGATCTTTCTGAATCAGAGAGTAGTTATTTCTATATCTTGCCACATCCCACATTATGCTCAAAATTTAGAAATCTGTTTTTGGAAATCCGAATAATTACACTTTCTCATCCCATTTTTTTACAGGCATTACCCAATCAATGCTTATAACATTTATAAAGCAAAGATTAAATTAGCACTCGTCAAAGTGCATAGCATTCCATATCTAGAAGTTGGGTATAATTATACTTTTGCATTAATAAACATATTGAACTTCTAAATCCTGGTTTCTTATCACAAATAAATCGTAAACAGGGAAGGAAAGAGAAACCTTATTGACATAGGAACTGTTTTATATTGTCAGGAAATAAAACAGATAAGAAATCAACATACTCCCCTAGAATCCTACTCCCATACTTAAAGGGACAAACAGAGAATTTGGACTTGAAATCCCTATGGCCACAACTCACATATGTAGTGCTACTGTATAACGCTCCACAAACTGGAAAATGGGAAATCTCATGTCTAGATTGGTCAAACAGATATGAATAGTCACTCCTCGATTGTCTCACTCCGTCTCAAACAAATAGCTCAAGATCAGTTACAAAGGAGTCACATTTGAAAATTAGAGTCCTGAACAAACTGAAATTTGCACCAAGTTTCAGTAGACACCATCTCGGTCGCTGCACTGTTCGGTGTCTATGAGTGCTGGTTCACACGCAGAAGAAGTCCAAAGACAACTAGTAGACAGAAATTCAAGTAGCCGATATACACAATATTATACAAACATTGGTACCAATGTAGTTAGATTTTGCACGTGGAGATTAAGCCTCAAGCCGAGGGTATTCCAGTAGCGCCTCGAGGCTTATGCCTCGGTGTCCTGGACTTAGGCTTACGCCTCACAATGTTTGACGCCCGCCTCACAACACTGAGACTATAAGGCTTAGTTGACGTGCAAGTACAATCACAAATTTAGTATTCGAGATACGTTCGGTTGAGCTGAAAATTCGAATTCATGTAGGAAATCCAAGTAAAAAATGGTCAATGTATGGTAGAAATACGGTCAACAATTTAGTAAATAGTCGGGAAAAAATAGGATATACATATATATGCACATATACATGTACATACGTATAATGCACATACATATGTACATATATATTGCATAAATATAAATTCATCTATCACATACATACATATACATATATATATATATATATATTACATTTATACACATACATATGTGTTTACATATACACACACAGACACATATATATACTCAAACTTTGTCAGAGTCTTAAACAATATACAAAGGGGAAACACATAAAAAATAGGGAATCAAACACAAAACGTGAATAATACTCGAAAAATACAGGAATAAACATAATATTCAGGAACTAGGAGTTATTTGGTCGTCTCATATGTCTGGAGAAATATTTGCATTTTAAACGTGATTTTTTCAAAAAGTCATAGGATATCGTGACAATGGTTGCAAGCCTCGATTTTAGATGATAACATCTTCAATTAACCAACAAATTTTCTACTTTTGAGATTATTACAAACATTTTGTTAAAACCCAATCGAATTCTCATAGTTAATTAGCATCCTTTTATTAATGAAAATTTTAATTGTCATTCTCCGAGTGACATCTTTCAATCTTCATTTGCTGCCATCTTATTTACTCATCATCATCAACATTGTCATCATTTAAGACTCAATCCCAACCATGTTGGGGTCAGCTACAAGGATCCTTCTTTTTCAAATAGCTCTATTATGGTCATATTTTGATCAAGATGTAGTGATTCAAAATATCTCTTTATAAGCTCTTTCTAGGCTAATTTAGGCATGTTGTGAAAAAACACTAGAGGGGGGGGTGAATAGAGTTTTTTAAAGATTTTAACAATTATTTAACTCAAACAACCAACCACAAGAATATTGGACAAGGGGACAAGGATTTAGAGTGGTTCCTACCTTAGCAAATACTAAGGTAGTCAGTCCACTACCCGGTTGCTTACCCAACCGGGATTTGGAAAGAATTTAATTTTATTACCTCGCAAGGACTTTACATAAAATTACAATTATTTCCCTAAACCCTTCAAGCAGCCTTCACCTTGAAGTAATTGCACCAACCTTGAAGCAACCTTCACCTAGAAGTAATTGCACCAACCTTGAAGCAGCCTTCCTCCTGAAGTAGCTTCCCGTTGCAATAGCCTTCTTGAAGTAGCTTCCCGTTGCAATAGCCTTCTTGAAGTAGCTTGAAGTCCACCTTCTCCTCCGAGAAGAACCTTCTCCAATCCGCAGCCTCCAACCCTAGGAGTAGCAAGGAGAATACAAAGAATAAAAGGAACAAGAAGGAAAAAGGAAATTACAACTTATCCTTTGAAGCACAAGGCTTGATTTACCTATATCAAGCGTGTAGATCTTCTAACCAATGTGTATGGAAGTGTGATTGCAGTGGATAGGAGATACTAGCCTATAGGACACGAAATTAGAGCAAGTAGAGGAATTGCCAATGCAAGTGTTGCTCAATTTCTCAAAACAGATTGCCAATTGTTAGTGTATGCACAAGTGTATCACAAGTATAGCTTAGGTGTAGTTAGGTGTCCTAAGGCATGTCCTATTTATAGGAATGACCTACAAGTGCTTAAGGACGTTCTAGACACTTTCTAGGGGGTTCTAAGTGCTTAACTAGCCGTTGGGTATAAGTTAGTTGCATTAGTAACGGCTAGTTACTTTATTCTGCAGTTGCTGTCAGAGTCCATCTCGGTCGAGAAATTGTCGACCGAGATACCTACTCGGTCGAAGTTTTGTCGACCGACAGGCTCTCTGGATCAAGTGTTAGCAACGTTCATTTCCAACTGCCAACTACCTTGTCTGTTGTGTCTAACGGCTACTTGGGTCTTTCTCGGTCGAGAAGTTTGTCGACCGAGAGTGTCTCGGTCGAGGAGTTTGTCGACCGAGATTGACCCTGTTTCAATCTTTCAATTAAGGCACTAAGTGTGTGTATGAGTGTGCATATGTGACACTATTGAAGGGGATGACCTATCTAGGTGTGGTGATTGGCTAGGGAAGATCTAACGCTTGATTTACATGAAGTCTAAGTACTTGTACATTATATATTTGTACAAGTTTACAATTGATTACATTTCATGACATTTACAATCATTCAAGCATATAGATTCCCTAGAGCTTTGTCATCCACCTCATTCCTGCAACACTCAAGTAGCACGTTAGATTAACAAGAATGAAATGTTTGTCATCATCGAAACAAAGGGATTTATCATAATGTCCAATTTATCCAACATGTTCGTTCTTTTAATTGTGCTTGACTCGACAACATTGCTCCATATAGGTGCATTAGTCGGTCTGTGTTGCACATGTCCATGCCATCTCAGACGACCCTCACGTAACTTGTCTTCAATACTTGCCACCCCCACTTTGTTCTTAATATAGTCATTTTTCAAGCAATCTTTTCTTCTCTTTCCAACATCCATCTCAGCATACACATTTTGACCACATTCATCTTGTTGAGACCTTATATCTTGACCGCCCAACATTCACTCACATAGAATTGTTGGCCATATAGATGTTCTATAAAACTTACTTTTTAATCATAGAGGGGATCTTCCGACCACGTAATAATCAATTGCACTCCATTTCAACCATCTTGCAGTGATCCTGTGGCAAACATCTTCTTGAACATCCCCATCCATTTGTATAATAGAACCCAAGTAGCGAAATTTATCACATTTTGGTGCAACCACTCCATCCAACTCTGCCCTATCATTTACAATTCTAGATTGGCTGAAATTGCAAAGCATAGACTCAATTTTGCTCCAACTAATCATCAATCCATTTGATTCCAACGCATTTCTCCCAAGTTCAGCTTTATCATTCAATCCGTCTTCAGTTTCGTCCATCGAACACAATATCATCAGCAAATAGCATGCACCAAGGAATATCATCCTGAACATGCTTTATCAACTCATCCATAACAAAAACAAATAGATGTGGGCTCAAATGTTGATCCTTGATGTACCTTTACTATGATAGGAAATGTTGATGTCTCTCCTCCACACTTCCAGTCAAGCTATCATACATGTTTAATCAAGTTTATGTATTGGATTGGGATACTCTTTTTCTTTAAAACCATGGACAAGATTTCCTAAGGTATTTAATTATATGCCTTTTCCAAATCAATAAAGACCATATGAAGATCCGTTCTGCTCTCTCTATACTTCTCCATAGGCCTCCTTATAAAAAAAATGGCATATCATGTTGGCATGAAACCAAATTGGTTGTTTGATATTCTGTGTTATAGATCTTAGCCTTAGCTCAATAATCCTCTCCAAAAGCTTCATACGGCGACTCATCAACTCGATACCTCTATAGTTTGTACAGCTCTGACATGTCCTTTGTTCTTGTAGATGGGGACTATAGTACTATTTCTCCACTTATCTGGCATCCTGAGTCTTCATAAATTTTGTTAAAGAAATCTGTTAACCTCATATTCTTCCATACATCAATGGGAACACCATCTGCTTCACATGTCTTTCTCATTTTTATCTTTTTTTTCAAAACAATCTTGACCTCAAAAAGTGAAACATGTCGTGTGTAAATTGATATCTCTTGTATGCATGCAACAGGAGTCTCGTACACTATTCACTGTGTCTCCATTGAAAAGCTTATGGAAGTAGTTGGTTCTTGATATCATCATCCTTCACCATCATTGTACCATATTCATTCTTAATGCATTATTCGACTCAAGTCTTCCTTTCCTTTCTCTTAAACGAGCCATTTTATAAATATCTTTTTCCCCTTCTGTTGTGTCCACCTTCTTATAAATCTCTTCAAAGTATCTATGAACAACCTTTTTAGCTTTTTTCTTTGCTTGTTTCTATCTCTAAAAAGTTGCATCATCTTAAGATTCAGGCAAGCTCCTATATGTGAGTTTAAGTGGTTTATTTCTTGTTTCCTGGTTACTGGGCTTAGGCCCATTGTGTCTGTAACTCTTATTATTATGAATTACACTTAATTGAGGATTCATCTGTCCAGTTAAGTGTACCATGGTATCAGAGCAGTATCCTAATCCTAATCTGCCTCACCCCTTCCTTTCTTTTGCCTCCCTCTTTCCTTTCTCCCTTCTTGGCGGCTGTCTCAACCGATCTCCCTTCTCCTTGTGTGATGTCATAGCCGTCAACAAAAAATCTGATTCAGTCATTCATATTCCTTGCATGCTCTTCCTTCTTCATGTGTGATCATGCATTCCTCTAGCGCGTCACAGAAGGATTGTCACTTTCTAATTCATTAACTGATTCAGTCACAAAGCCGACACATGGTTCAGTCCAAATTTACAAAAGGATCGTCACTTTCTAATTCACGGGAGGATTGTGCTAATTGATAAAGTCGGATAGACGTTATGCAGAGGCCCATAGATGATCCTGTTTCTGAACTAATTCAGTAGAGGTCTATGCATGATGGCTTCTTTCTAAAATCATTATTGTTGGTGGATCGAGAAACTTATTTCAGCTAGAAAGATTTAATATGGAGGCGTGCTTAGATCACTATTGTACGTGTTGACGTCGTGGCACTTTTCGCTTCGCTTCTTGTGTCACTGTACCGCTAGTCATCTAAAACAATAATAAAAAGTAAAAAAAAAAAGACATGGCCTCATGCTGATTCATAAAGCACCAAAAAAATATAGAAGGCATTCCCCCCCCCTCTCCATGTGGTTTCCATCCTACATAATTGAGCCCCTTTGCTTGAATTAGGGATATATAATCGTGCACATCACATCGCCTTTATTCCTATGATTTGTTCTCTTTTCCACCGTGCATATCTCTAAAAGTGCTATCCTTATTTTTATCCTACCGTGCTTATTCTAGTAGTGCTTCTCCTACCGTGCTTATTCCGGTAGTGTCTTATTATTACCACGCCTTCAATTAGGTACTTTGCTTTTATTTTATAATGGTTGAAAACAAGACAATCATCTATAATGATATGTCATATGTTACGATAATTAAACTTAATGGTGATAACTACTTGCCGTGGATGAATGCCAGTTCTATTTTTTTGGAATCCCATGTCAAGTTAAAATTCATCAAAGAAGATGCATCTAAAGAACCTGATGAGACATGGATCACGGGAAATACCCAGATGCTCTCTTTGCTCTGGGGATGTATGGAGCCTGAAGTGGCTATCAAATACACGAGGAATAAAAATGCCAAGCTCATGTGGGAAGAGATGAAGCAATTCTATACACAGGAAGAGAATTGTCTCCGGTTGTAGCAATGGATATAGCCTTTTCTGAATGTCAGGGTGAGCGCTCTTTATGTAGTTAAGTACTAAGATTCCATGAAGGCTCTCGTAAATCAACTAAATTTCTTATCACCTACAACCTCTGCCGAAGTGATCAAGGAACATGATACTATAATACTGGGTGTTTCCTTAGCGGCCTTCATCCTTGGTATGTCGTCATTTGCCATCTTCTTCTTGTTGGAACTACGATCCAGTCTATGGATCAGGCTTACGCTGCCGCCTATCCCAGACCGATATGTCTTCAACTCTAACCCCTCATGAAGCATTTGAAGCTCGAATTGCAAGGGCAGTTGCTGTCACGAGCTGAAGATCTTGGACAAATCTCTTTCTAATTAACCCATTTTATGTGATGCCTGCCAAATGGGCACCATGCATCTTTTCATTCTCGTGTTGTTAAGCAATCTTTAAAACCATTTGATTTGATATATAGTGACTGTCTGTGGCCCCTTTCAAACAACTAGTTACAATGAATTTAAATATTTTCTATCATTTTTGGATGATTTCTCTTGAATGACATGGCTTCATCTTATTCAAACATGTGATCAACATTTTCCTCTCATCTGCACCTTCCAGAATTTGATGGCTATTCAATTTTCTACTTTTATTAAAATATTATGCACATATAACTCCCTTGAATATACTCAACATGTCATTTCTTCTTTTTGTTGGGATATGGGAATCATTCACTAACGTTCTTGTGTATATTCTCCAAAACGATATGATATTGCGGAGTGAAAACACCGTCATCTTATTGACATCACACTCTTGCTTACCATTCATCAAACCTACCCAAAAGCATGTCGATTGATGTTGTTCTCACATCCTTTTTTTGATTGATTGCTAACCATCCTCGATTCTTCACAACAAAAGCTTTTTTCCTATATTGTATCCCCATGACAAACCGTTCTCTTTACAACCACGGGTGTTTGGATGTGTCGTCTTTGTTCACAACTTTGATCCTAAGGTTGATAAACTATTCCCCCATGTTTTTGAATGATTTTTCTAGGATATCCCTTCTCTCAAAAGGGTTACAAATGCCTTGACCTCAAAATTGGTCGTATCTATGTATATACTGATGTCACTTTCTATGAGGACGAATCATTTTTGTCCTCAATTCCTTCTCCCTCTACACCCACACATGATTTACTCTATCTCCCTGAATCTTTTCCTCTAATTCCACTCTCCTTATTTGAAGAACATGATAGGCGCATGAATATGGTCCTCAACCAGCAACTCCGCAATGATCATCTCTTTCGGATAAGTCCGACTTACCAGTTGTGCTCCGTAAAGGTAAACACTCATGCACCATTTAATATCCAATTTCTAACACATGTTGCTCATCTCACCTCTCTTCCATGACTTCTGCTTTTGCCACTTGTTTGGACATCATCCTTATTCCCAAGCATCCCGCAGATGCTTTGATATACCCTGGGTGGTAATATGTCGTGCTAGAAGAGATACAAGCTCTACATGTTAATAATACTTGGATCTGGTTGATCCACCATCATTAAAGAATATCGTAGATTTTTGTTGGGTTTTCTCTGTCAAACATCATTATGATGGCTCCATTTAGAGACTAAAGGCTCGCCTAGCTGCAAAAGGGTTTACTCAAACTTTTGGTGTGGATTATTTTGAGACATCCTCTCCTGTTATGAGGATTGCTTCTATCCACATTCTTATTTATCTAGCAGCACATTATGACTGGAACTCTTTCAGTTAGATGTCAAGAATGCCTTCCTACATGGAGATCATCTGGAAGAGGTATATATGCAACAACCTCTTGACTTTGTTGCTGAGGGGAGTCTTCTCATTACGTCTTTCGTCTCAAAAGATTGTTATATGGATTAAAGCAATCTCCCAGACCCTGGTTCAACAAACTAAATACAATACTTGAAAAGTTGGGTTTCCAGTGCACAAACCAGCCACTATTGTCATCAAGATCCCCACACATGCATATTCTTCTCTCGGTTTATGTTGATGACATTGTTATCACATGAAATAACACTATTGGCATCAGCAAACTCGAACACTCTGTACAAGTCCATTTGCATACAAAAGGATTGGAGGAATTTGTCGTGGCTTCTTGGGATAGAAGTTCTTCGCTTGTCCATAGGGATCAATTTGTCCCAACGACAAGAGACTATAATCTGTTAGATCTACTCCAAGAGACTATGATGACATATGCTAAGCACGTTTTGTAAGGAGTGGGATCTGATAGGGATCCACTCCCTACTAAAAATAAAAAGGCAACATCCACCAACGAAACTTTTTCTTGAAAGGGATGAAACCATATTTATTTAACATGATTGTATCATAACACAAAGTAGCAGCGGAATTAAAAGATGTATCTAACCATTACAAAGCTTCTTATCATACTAAACTTTCACCACGCATGGTGACATAAAGGAAAAACTAACTACATATTTAGGACCAGCTGAGGATAACCTAACAACTTCAAGCAAAGTTTCCCACGAAGTCAGCTACACTTGTTGTGGTCCAGGTCCTCCTAGATTTCCTTCTCCTTGTCCAACACCTGGGATTGGAAGCATACCCCACAAAAGGAAAAGAAAAGAGGATATCAGTAAAAAGCTGGTATGAGCATGCTAAAAAGAAATTGAGCAATACATATTTGGAAAGAGGTACATCAAGTATAGAAGGCTTCCCATGAAAAAGGTAAGAACTACCCAAACGGGCATAAAAGGAAGGAATCACTAGCATATGATAAAAGGAATACTTGCCATTAAATCAGTAATAAAAGTGGTGCCACAAAAGCACTTATAATGTTTTTAAGGCACAAAACGCATAACAACCTGCATGTAGGTGAGATATAAATATCACTAGAACAACATAAATAACAAAGGCGGCCAAGCCTCATAAACTTGAAACCTGATAGATATTGGCACATAATCAAATCCCCAATATATAAAATGTTGGGCCAAACCTCATAAATTTGAAACCCGGGTATGGGGCACATAACCTCCATCCCAAAATAATAAATAAGGGCACATAACCCAAAAACCAATGCAAATTATATTACTCTAGGGCTACTGAGTCACACAACATGCTTAATAGAGAGGCAAGTAAAAGGTATAGTCGGATTTTACAAATTAATCACACCACATAAGTGATCATCACTATCATCCACCTCAAGTAGGCATATAACAACAAATAAGTCCAACATGCACTAAGGCATGAGGAAAAGAGTTAAGAGAATATCTAAGATCACCACAAATAAAATTGTTCACAAGATATCAAGATATCAAAAGAAAAGAGCAATGTGTATAGGCTATTGTTCATAGGACCAAAAGTAAGACAATTTCGGTTATTGCTCAATAAAGAAGAATATGAGATGCAAACATACCTCTCACAGAGTCTTAACAAAACAAGATTACTTCTAGATCCAAATCTAGGTTCCCAAAGCACCTAATATCATGTATGTGAAATTAGGGTTAAAACTACATTGATTATTCAAAACCCTAAAGATCACATTTTTATTATTAATGAATTAGGCTATCAAAACCACGCCATATTTTAGGTTATATTTTCCTAAGCTCAAAACATATTTTATTATATTTTTCTGACTTATATATATATATTTAGTTATGAATTTTACAAATTATTACTTATTGAGATTAATCCACTTAAATCACCTCTTTATAACATTAGATTCAGGCAACAAAACCAATACCATTAGAAAGCTTATATTTTTCTGAATCCAACGAGTATTTATTTGTAATTTTTAGACAAACGTTTAATTAGTTATGATTTTATGAAAATTAACCAATCAGAAAATGTCATGTAGGCAAAATCAATCGCAAAGCACCAAAGTCGAGCAAGAGGGGACCCGCATCGCTGACTTGGCCCAATTAGAGCCGGCCAAGTCAGGAGTCAAAGGCGCAGCCTTAACTCGCCCCCAACGCAAAGTAAAAATAGGCGAAAAGACACTTTTACCCTAAGGTGAAAAACAAAGCGAAGAAGAAAGCAAGGAGGGCAAGATAGACAAATCACACAAGGGATTCATCCCCCTCGCCGCGCCAACCCATGGCCGACGAGCAACAACTCGCGATTTGTGCGAAATCGCAATGAAACTCAATGTGCAAGGTGTCACAAGAAAGATGAGAAGGCGAACCCAGAGGTACCTGTAATTCGACCGGAGGTGAAGAGAGGAGAAAGCCGCCGCAAGTCTAACGTCCAAAGTTGCTCGTCGGGGGGTCAAACGGTGAGGAAACGAGCAATTGAGAGATGCTGTGTGTTGCAAAGGAGATGGGGATGCTCGGGGTAAGGGTATTTGTAGGTGAGGTGTAAATTAGGGTTTACGAGTTTGAGGTGAGAGGAGTCTAGGGAAATTTAGGGGTTTCTCGTATCTTTGTCAAATCCCCAAAAAGTTGGGATAAAACTATGTGGAATCGAAAAAGGAATCCAACGAGCCAAAAATCTTGAGATTTGGTTGAGTAGAGAGAGAATTATTGAGTTTTTAAATTCTTGCAAATACGGTTTTTGTTTCCCAAACCGATCTGAGGTAGGAGATAAGCTCTCGGTCGTCCGATCTCGCAGACATGCATCCGCAGCTGATCTGGACCGTTCGATCGGGCGAAATCCTGATATATGTCTATGTGACATATATTTCCAATCCTATTATAAAGTAATACATATATTATTAAATGAATTTCTCTTTCTTGTTTTGAGGTCTTAAACAACTTCCAAATTTAATAAAAAATTGACACCCTGACTGATTTTGAGTAGAATCCGATATGGAATTAGTTTTGCCTTTTGAGAACTTTTAATGTGTTAAATAATTCAAAACTCATTTTCTCTTTCCTCCTTCATTAATGGTGATAAGATTCCCTAAATTTGGTGAAACTATACCCACAAGTCATATTTAGTGTATTGAATACGAATTTGTCATTAATTTCACATGTTGGAGTTATTTGTTCACTTATTTAATATTTTGAAGGTTCTACACACTTTCTCTCTCCTGATTTGATCTTTTAATCAAACTTTCTCCAAATTGAGTGAAAATTCACCCAAAGACATATTTTAATATGTAGATTACGAATCTAAGATTATTTTCCACTTTTGGAGTCGTTCAATATTTTATTTAATATTTTTCAGGAAAAAGCCCTTTTCTTTTTTAAATAAAATAGATATGATTATTATTATCCTAAATTGGTGAAACTTGGCCTCCAAGCCAAAGCATATCCCAAGGAAAGGAATATGATATTACTCTTATCCAATAAGTTTTCCTTTTAGTCCATTATCCATTATTTTTATTATTTCTCTCATTAATAATTCAACATCTCATTAACATGTTTTAAGCATTATTATTGATTCCTTTCTCTTCCTTGCACCATAAGGCAAAGGAATGAACTAGAACGAATCTACTCTATCATTATCTCACGTAAGTTTATTTATTTTGTATTTTGCGGAATTATAATTCATTATTCTCAATTATGGACACCTTGTCTTTTTATGCACATTATTACCTCATGTGACAACTTATGTGCCTATCATTGATTTTATGATTAATTTGAAGGTATTGGGTAATATTAATTTATATTCTACATTTTAGGGTGATTTATTCGTGCATTAACATATTCAAGGTCACTAAAGAGCATACTCTTATCCTTGTTTGGCTAAACCTCAAAGAGCATACTCTTATCCTTGTTTGGCTAAACCTCAAAGACCTCAAATAAGATTAAGTTCTAGGTTTCGGTATGTTACACGTTTCGACTCCTATGAATTACCATACCAAGGCTTCTCTTAAGGGGGAGCTATTTCCTAATCCAGACAAGTAGTTGGAAAATTAGTCTACCTAACAAATATTCTTCCAGACCTAACTTATGTTGTAGGAGTTGTCAATCAACACATGAGTGCGCCCCTCCAACACTATTGGTGCAACATTCAACGAATCCTTTGCTATGTCAAGGGTGCCCCAAGAAGAGGACTATTCTACAAGCGACCTCAAAAGAAGACTATCACCATTTCTGTATATGTTGATGCAGATTGGGCTGGAGATGCCAAAGACTGCCAGTCCACCTCTAGCTTTTGTGTCATGATTGGGGATCACCCAGTGACCTAGATAAGCAAAAAGCAATCAGTAGTTGCTCGCTCCATCACTGAAGTTGAATATCGTGCGATGGCCACACCTGTTGTGATCTTAGTGTATTCGATCTATTTTGAGGGAACTTGGAGTTCCATGTCAAACTCCAGCTTGTCTTTATTGTTCACAATCAATCTGGTATCCATATTGCCAATAATTCAGTTTTCCGTGAACGTACAAAAAACATCGAGGCTGATCGTCATTGTGTACGAGGTCTGGTTAAAGCGAAGAAGATTGTGACACCTCACGTACGAAGTGGCGATCAAATTGTTGATATCTTCACTAAACCACTTTCTCCATCACTTTTTCAGTATATAGATGCCAAGATGGGACTGTGCAATATCTACTCTCTAGCTTGAGGGGGAGTGCTAACTTAAGTGGTTTCTTTCTTTCTTTTGGTTATTGGGTTTAGGCTTATTGTGTTTGTCATTCCTATTATGAAGTACACTTACCTGAGGATCCATCTACACACTTAAGTGTACCCATGTATCTCTGGACTCCAATATATAGGAAATCCAGAACATCTTTACAACTACTGAATATATGGTTGTTTCATTCTACACTATAAATCTCCCTTTAGAGATTTTGATAGTCTTCTGTACTTCATCATTCCACCACCAAGTCTCATTTTGTGGAGGTTCACGCCCTTTGGACTCTCTCAAAGCCTCTTTGGCAATTTTTCTATGAATGAGCTGATATTATGCCACAATGTTATCATCTGTTAGAGAGTCTGGTTAATTTAGTAAAATAAGTAATTTGAAATTATTCGTACATGGGCCCAAGTGTGTCTTGGCCCATTGAGGTTAGTCTAATGTGTGTATGCTTCTCCTTCTCCTATATAGGAGGGGGGGTTTCCTCTCATCAAATATATCACATGACCTTCTTTTACTTTACAACATGGAATTAGAATAGTGATCCTACCCTAGACCTAGAGGAAACAAAAGGATTTTCTTCTGGTTATGGGTAGTAGCCGCCCTTCTTGGCTTGGCCGCCCGCCAGACATCCATCTAGCGTTCGTGATGTGTTGCTGTCTTCCCCAGTCTGCTGCCTTCGTCTCTACTTCCTTCTGTCTTTTTTGTATTGTCGGCCCTAGTGAATCTTCCCCCAGTGAATGCCACTGTCGTTATCTCCCTTGCCCAACAAATTTGATGATACCCAACCCGAAGTAACCCAGTCGCTTCTGCTTCCTATAACCTAGCCCCATTATGCGATTATGCCCTATCATCTATCTGTTTGTCGACACCATCAACCCCTTGTCGTCATCCACCTGCCCCCTTGACGCCTCCCTGCCAACAACCCACGCTACCCCCAATTGCTACCCACTACAAAGGCTACTAATTAGCACTAGTTTTAGTCTACCTATATTCCTATTCAAACAATCAAGGCCCTAATGGACGATGGACTGTAACACCCTCCCTAAGCACACACATGCACATAGCGGAAGCAACACTGAGTTATCCATAACTCGTGCACTCAAAGGGGCATTACATAAAACTGGCATACATAACAACATTATAATCAATCACAAACTGAATTATTAAAACATTCTCATGATTGTTCTTACAAAAGGAACGTAAATGTTATTACATGAAAAACTTATATTACATCTTGAGACAAAGTCTCTATTTTAAAGTTCTAAACATGGAAACATATAGGTGAATCTATAAACCTGAGGATCATCTTATAGTTGGCACCCTACCAGATTGAGTCATGTTCTACCCTTGTGCTTGATTCTCTGGAATCTACTCTGCTCCTGCTCTCACCTGCGGACATCTCGTCCCCAACCATGCATTGGAAAAACGGTTGTTAGCGTAAGTGGCATTAATATTCTAGTATATATGACTGAAGAAATAAGATACTACCAAATATTCTTAAACATTATAAACATGAAACTAACACTAAACTCTGTATAAACTCTGAAATATAAATATCTCTTCTTACTGTAACTTAATTCTTATCTTTTTACTTTATCTTGCTCTGGAGACATGTACTCTAGTACCTGGGTGGGTCTCATGACCTGCACAAAGGAGTCTGGGTCACATAACTTGCACTCTGGGCCTGGCTTATGTCTCTGAATTGGCGTGCACTCTGGTGCCTGGGCCACATGACTTGCACAAAGAGCCTGAGTCATGTCTCTCTTATCTTAATCTCTTTCATTATGCTTATAAATGAGATTGTGCTCATGCTTTGAACTAAGGTATCTTTCATTTTCAACTTTTATCTGATTTGTGGCCACCATTATACGATAAGTCCTCCTCTGTTGACACCGAAGTGTCCTCTATGGTGCAACACACCCTCTGTTGGCACAACATGCCCTCTGAAATGGAGTAAACACTCCTCTGAATTGGCAACAGATGCCTCTGAATCATCCCGGGACTCTCTGAATGAGGACTTATCATATAATCTAACACTGGATCTAAAATCTAATATTCTTATTATCTAATGAATCTTAATTTGAAGTCCTACTTTAACCCGAGGACTTAACATAATTCTAGATCATATTTTTGACATCTGAGTTAAAGGCTTAAGGAAATAAGCTGGTCTGAATATAGAAATACCAAGTACATGAAAATGGCTTAAGTACCAAATATCTCAAATAGGATTTCTGACAGAATAACTTAGTCTCTTTCTAGTCTCATTAAATCTGATCTTAACATGAATCTTAATGAGTCATATGAGCTTAAATTTAAATCTCAAATCTTAAAAGTGAAAGCTTAGAAAATATTATCTTGCAACTTAATCATGACTTAATGCCTTTTACTCTTTATATCTTATCATGTGCTTAATTCTTAGATCTTAATCATCTAAGAAATCTAAACAACAATTAGTCCTTAGATCTTAATCTATCCAATAAATCTTAATGGCATATTTCTATTTGAAATCTTATATATAAACTAATCCTACATAACAAGTATGACTATCTTAATTGCATATCTTATCTTGTAGTCTTATTCATTAATATGATTCTTTACTAAGAAATCTTATAGGAATATGATCCTTTAATTCCTCATGAACTTGGTTCATGAGCCTCTATCATTCTTGTAAATCTTAGTAATATATATGTTCTCGAGATATTAGGTACATGTAAGGACATAACAATGAATGTCTGAAAATCTCACTTGCATATCTTAATATTAGAACACTAGATCACATAAAGCATGGATTATGAAAATATTATGAGTTTGATCAATATAAATACTCATGGGCATGAACCACTTACCTGAGATGGAGAAAACATAAATTTAAGGTCTTGAATCCTTGATTTAAAATCCTAGTTCCTGAAAAAGTCATGAACATTACATGAATATCTAATAAATTCAAAACCCATACCTCCTACATCAAATTAGGTTTCATGTTTCATCTTAGATGCGTATGTGTGCATATGTAGTCTCATTCCACTTACATATGTATACTATCTAATAGGGTATAAACATGTTTCATATGTTCAACTTATCATATGGTGATGTTTAGGGCATTTACTTATCATCATATTGTTTTCTCAACTTAGATTAGGGTCACTACCCTTAATCAGGTGGTCAAGCATTCACTATGATATATCACACCATGATTTATAATCATATACATAATATCAATAGTAGACATCATCATGGGTCAAATAGGCACTTTAATAATTATACTCCAATATATGCCACTAATACTGCTCGATCTACAACAAGTGACATGTATTGCTTCTAATATGATACTCGTCCGTTATAAGCATCAAATCTTAGATATAACATTTTTCTGGTATTCTATTCTCCAATAGCTTCACACATGTATCTTATACATTCAAAACAAACCTATGGATCATAAGATATGATTAAACCACGAATTATCTTTTGTTGGATTTAAATGGATCTGGGCAGGATTCGCATTGGGCATGATCCGCTTGACCTGCGATCCCCCCGTTCTCAGCGGCTCGCTAGGGGATTGCGCCTCCTCTGTTTCCCCTGTTGAACATTGGACATCTGATCGGCTATGGCGGAAAGAAAACTGGTGGTCGTCCAGTCAACCCTTGGACTCCGGGAAGATCTTCTCCAACCGCATCAGCCCTCCAAAACCCAGTCGGATCTAGCCCCTTTCTCTACCTTCTTCTTGTCTGATCTCAAGCACCACCGCAGGGAGGGATGGCGCCCATCCTAGGACCTGGTCGTTGGATCCAGGTAGACGACTCCATCCATCGCAGCTCCTCAAAGGCAAGCGGTGACGCCCAGGGAAGCCATGGCTTCAGGGCGTCGATGCATTGTTATAAGTGGTCGAGTTGGGGTTCAAGGCGTTGTGGGGTTATCGCTAGCATCCTCGGAGCGGCTGCTGAAGAAGGCGTAGTTGGAAATTGTGACTCCGGACCAAAGGTGTAGACGATGAAGGCTCTATCCATGTGGGTGATGAACGCATTCATGGGAGGAGGAACTTGACGATGAGGAGGAAGGTATCAGATGGCGTCTGCTTATATAGGTGATGACCAAGGGCGGCAGATCCCCTCACAGGCTGCAGAAGGTCCCCGGTTTGGTGGAAGTCGTCCAGGCGTGCCGGGGGGGACATGTAGCAAAAGTAGGGTTTTGTAGATACTTAAACACCCGATTGATCAAACATGATAGCAAACTCTAGGAAAGTGTTTGTGGCATCAAAATGGGCTGGTTATAGGTAATTAAGGTCCATAAACATAGATAGATGTATTTCAAGTATTAAAGGTATGCTATTTAGGATTTTATCCTAAGCTTCCTTTCCCCATCACTTGAGGGCTCTAAGGTCATCTAAATGAGACCAAACTTTACATGTTACCTAAATTAAGTATGAAAAATTTGTAAATTCGGTTACATTTCACTTGAAAGTTATAACAATTCATTATTCCTTTTTTAAGACAAGCACATACAAATCCTCCAGGATTATTTAAAAAGGAGTAGGGGCTCATATTTGACGAAATTGAATTACAAATGGATTGATAATCTACAATTATCTTTGAACTAGTAGATCATGCTTTTAACATTATAATTAGGTCTTATTGACACCTTAGGGGTCTAATTGAAGCATCTAGTTATAAATTTTGAAAAATTAGGTTAATTTGCATTGAAGTCCAAGATTTGAATTTAATTAGTGAAGAAAATTCTATTAAGACCCTAACTTTATTTTATTCAAAATTGGGATGTTACATGGACCTTCTTGCTGTTCACAACACCAAAAAAACGGAAGGAGATATAAGTAGTGTCGCCGTGCTAACACTTAAATTGAAACACGAAACGAAGCAAAGAAAGACACGTTGAGTGGCGGGTGTAGTTTTAGAGTGTTAATGAGTTTGGGAATTATATTGAGGGAGATTGATCAACAACTATAACGGACTGTGAGACTGAAACAAAGAAGCTTAGTCGTGGGGTTACTATCTTTGCTTTTCGAAGTCAGCTTTCTAGCCTTCTTTATTCTCATAGTTTCCCAAAACAAGGTGCTCCCTTTTTGCCTCAACAGAAGTGGAGTACAACTGTAATGGTTCTTTTGCGTGAGTGAAGTATTGCAATATATACAAATCTACTTCTATTTCGTTCATCTCAAGCCCGTGCTCGGTAGGGACGGTTCGGAGGTACTTCACTTCTGTTTACAAGCGCATCATCTTCTTCAAGAAAGTTGCGATTTGGTGCTTAATCCCCTGCTGCCGCAAAATCCAAGGAAGCAGAGACTTGCATAATGTCGTGCATTGATAAGGTTGCTAAGCTTGTTGTCTTGACATTCTTTCTTCTATCTACTTTGTGTATTCAATGGCCTTTATGAGATTTCTACTTGATTTTTCCTCTATAAATCAGCGTAGACCTTTTGTTTGGGGGCTTGCTCTCAAACCCTTGTGAGGGGCGGCCTCCCCTCAACTCTCACCCACTGAGGGCAATATGACCCCCTAATTGGGGCCGCGCCCCAAACCCCCCAACAATGTTACACTTGATTTATTCTCCCGAGGCATTTCTTTATCATTGTCCAACCCAACTATTGGTATTCTGCGTGCTTGGTGTTAGGGGGAGATACAGAGGAAAAATGAGATGAACAGAAAATTTGATTCTACTTCTATCTATGAGAATCTTCTTGCTGCTCTAATTATATTTGTGGATCTTTATGCACTTCTTGAAGAGTTTATGGACTTCTATTAATATTTGCATCTAAAAGTCTTTTATTGCTATATGCTTCTTGAAGAGCTTATTATCTGGAGATTGATGTCTACTGCTTGTTTATCTAAGTTGATGGTCTTCTATCTGACTACATCGGCTCTATTTTTTACTTTTATTTGTGCTTTATTTGCATATTGACATTGTTTGTGCCGTGCACACGTTGATATTCTACTACTGTGTTCCAACACTTTCTAGTATATCCGAGCTCTGCTTGCACGTTGATTCGTTTGTGCTTTGTAAGCGTGTTGACTACTACTATTGTGACCCAACACTATCTGGGATTGTGTCCTAGCACTCTCTGGGACTATGACCCAACACTCTCTGGGACTGTGATCCAACACTGTTGTTGCTGTTTACTATTGCTAGAGATGCCACATCCTTTTGATCAAGAAGCTTCTGCTACTTGTTTGCGACGTGCGACATGCTTCACATTCGACCTGCTTGCATACCTGCTTTGGGTTATCTACTTGAGAGGGAGTATTTGAGTGATGAGTGCTTAATTATAATCTTGAGAGGAAGAAATAATCTTGTGTGTTTGGTTTTTCTTTATATTATGCTTCTTTGCCTTTAGTGTGTATGTCTGTTTGCAAGTTGACTTGGGATTCTCCCAAGCTTCATCTTAAGGAAAAGTGTTAAGAGTCTGGTTAATTTAGTTAATAAGTTATTTGAGCCTATTTGTAAATGGGCCCAAGTGTGTCTTGGCCCATTAGTGTTTAATCTAAAGTCTGTACGCTTCCCCTTCTACTATATCTAGGTGGGGGGTTCCTCTTATCAGATATATCAAACAGCCTTCTTTTACTTTACAACAACATCAAACTCTTGAGTTCCAAGTGCCCTCCATGATGAGTTTATCATAAAAAGCCGATTTCTTTGCTCCTTTAAGATTCCACTATTCTGCTATATTGATTTCTGTAATGTTTGCCTTTTTTGATCTTAATGTTAATATCCAAAACCACCAATCTATGTTGGGTGGTGAGTTCTTCTTCAGGGATCATTTTACAATATACTTTATGATCAACCCACCTTGCAAGAAAGTAATCAATTTGGCTACAATTGTGTCCACTCTTAGAATTAATCTTATGAGAGTCTCTTTCCTTAAAATAGGTGTTTGCCAAAATTATATCATATGCAACTGCAAAATCTAATATCCTCTCAATTTCTGCTGCCATATCTGTAACCACCATGGTCTCTCATATCTAGCATTTTTACTCCCCACATGGCCATTTAAATCACTCCCAATATTTTTCTCCTTTATTGGTATTCCTTGAATTAATTCTCCCAAATAGCAGCTAGAACAATTGTGCAACATTCTAGCAGATTTTCTTTAAAATGATTGATAACTTTGTTGTTCTTGTAAACGATAGTTTCAAAATTTTGATTTCAACTTCGTTTTTAATGGTCCAAAAACTATAATTTACATAAATTTGACGGAATTTTTGACTTTACTTTCCTGTTGACACAATTTCAATGAGCAAATAAAGGATTTAACTCAAAAATTGTAGTACTATAATCTACATACATAAATATACCTATTTATGCATCTGCATCAATATCATATAGTGTTTTTTTTTTTTTTTTTGGGGGGGGGGGGGGCGCTCAAACATGTCAGTGAAAGGACATTGAAATGTTTCAAAGGGGTTTTTGATGCTGATTTTGATGAAGTAATGCAGGATACTTTGTAAAACCTTTCCAACACAATCTATAGATAATACTCTTTTTCAATGATATCTTATAACTATTTTGAAATATGTTGGGGTTGGCACATTCATCATGTGTCATATTTGCAGCTACATAGTAAGGTGAAGTGTAGTGTATATTTTACTATTATTGCAGTCTACAATTGCAAAACCTATAATATATTAAGTCAGAGAGAATTAATTAAACATGTTAAAATTATTGAAATTAGTTGATATTATTAGTTTGTCAATTTTTCTTGAAATGTGATTACATATGCAATACTAATATTTTGAACATGTCAACTAAATAAATTTAATTATGACTCATTCAGTTGTTTCCACAAACGTAGTACTGTGCTCTCGCTGCCACACCATGGCTCATTCCCACCCTGATGTGAAACTTATTGATGTCATACCATATGATTATATTCCATTCACGAAATTATGTACGATTCCCTAGTTATGTGCATTTCTGATCTGATCCTCATAAAAATCCACAAGTTTGACCAAGATGTCACAATTTCAATTGAAATTTTAACCATGTTGTAAACCTCTAGGCCAAGCGCTGACAGACAGTTGCAAGACTAAAATCAGGTTATCTGGTTTATGTCGTTTTTTGAGGGGCTCACTCGGTGTCACTGAGAGTCCACTTTTTGGATGTACTACATTTCTTCAAGTTTTGGAAATATAATATATTCTTGCAAGAAAATGGTTCATTTATTGCATGAAATGGAGGATACTCAAAGTTCATGTTTGGCTATTTGCTCAATATCTCAGTTCGGTTGCCGTTCCATTTGTACAATATACACTTTTGATACACTGGTGCAGCAATGTTATATTTAAAGAAACAGTGAACATTATGATGTTTAATGAAACAAGCTTGTTTTGCAAATTGTAAATATGGTTGTTTACCATCCCTTCCAGCAATTCAACTTGTTTTCGATTTCGGGTGATGCCTTTTTCAATCCTTGTCAATTTCCCCCGTTTATCTACTGCAGATCTGCAAATATCTTACAGTGTTCTTGTTGTAGGTAAGGTGGGATGGAGATTTGGGAAACATGCTCCCTGAGAGAATATCTCCATGGGATGTGGAACTTGAAGGTTCTGGTTCTGGTTCGAGCTACTTAAATGCTGCTGCTTTTAAAAGAGCGAAAATTACTTCTACTCCGGAATTTTTTGTTCCCAGTGCGTAATGACAGATGCAAGCTGGTTTTATTTTGGAAGTATCTTTCATATTTTATGGCACCCTTTTAGTTTTAAAGAGAATTTTTGCTGTGCAGATAGAATGGGTTACACAGAACTCCATGAATCTGCAAGGATATGCAAGGTCTTGCAAGGTCAAGAAATTTTTGGTTTCAGAAATGCACCCGATGAGAGTGATGGTAAGGATTCCCAGTTATCTGGATTGGGGGATCATCCGTCATCTTTGATGAAAAGAGGCATCCACGACACAAGTGGTTGCTTGTTTACCGCAACCGCAAGCAGCTTTGGAACCCCGGTGGGTACATTACAGTTTCCATGCAAAGATACTGTTGGGTTCCATAAGGTCTTGCAAGGTCAAGAAATACTTCCTTCAAAGCCGTGCTACGCGTCAGTCTTTGGCGTTCCGGCGAAGGAAGGTGGTGGTCCACTTGGAAATTATGCAACAGCAGGCAGTTCGTCTTGTGGTATGAACTGCTGGGTTGGTTCAGTTGCAGGATTTGATATCCCTATGAGGCAGAGACAACCTGCTGCAACATCTAATCAGATATCTTCACCTTCTTCTGTGCTAACATATCCGCTTGCTGATACTCAGTCTAACAAGTATCAGATCAACAATTCTGACCAGATCAGACAAAGATTTTGTAGTTATCAGACTCACCCTTCTGAATTATCTGGTGGAAGGAAAACGGCCTACTACAATCTTTCAGAAGTAGGTGAACAGGTTCACACACGCTTGCCACACTATGTTGAAAGCACTCAGTGTATCCGTTCTTCAGATCCTGCCAGTCGTGTTCCTGAGCTTAGCCAAGAAGAGAAACCAACTAATTCCAAAAGTAGCTGCAGAATTTTTGGTTTTACATTAACAGATAAAATATCTGGTTTGTCCGACTCTCCGACATCCGAAGAGTCAACCGAGAAAAGTGCCGGAGCATCCACGATAAAGCCTCAATTTGCTTCTAAAATCATAGGTCAAATTTGCACAGACATTAGCCCGTTTCATAATTTCAGCAGCCCACTTTCGGGATCTCCTTGCCTTTCTACCTTGTTTTGACAATTGATTGTTTTCCTTTTGCGATTATCATGCAAATGCAAGAAAAGACAAAGTGATCAATTCAGAAGCTTTAGGTAAAAGGTATATATGAAGTGAAGGATTGCCCACTAAATAGCTTTGGGTTTGCTTCAAAAAAAGTTGAATTCTGGATAAATCAGAAGCGGGTACAATGACCTTTTCTTAAGTATTATCTTGGTTTTTGTAACTAGTTGGGGAGTATCAACCAACAGTGTCCTCATACGTTTGTGTTATAGCTACTCTAGAGCAATTAATCACCATTTCCTTCAGTTCTTCTGTAGTTTCCGTTTCGTATGCTGAAAATTCTTCAGGAAGATGTTGATGTAAGCTGACGAATACAGAAGATTAGGAATAGAAAAACTCAACAGTAGTGCTTTAAATTCCAAGTCAAAATGGTTTCAAGTTGAAAGCTCGCTAAAGCAGTGAGCATGTATTTATTGTGTAGTAATCTATTTGCGTCTTCTTTTTGTTGAATTTAGCACCATCTAGTGGATACATTGCTCTTCCTTTTATGCCATGGCTTCCATTTAAGTAACTTTTAAGGACATTTCTGTCGATTGCCTGTTGAATCGACAAGTTGAGGTAAAATCTTCTGCTCCATTTTTTTTCTTCTAGACACCCCCCTCTGGTTCATCTGATCGTGTCTTCCAGTTGTAAGCTGGGGATGCGATTTGCCACCTGCCACTTAAGTAACCAGTGACTTCTGGCCACTTGATTAAAAGGATGAGTTGATGGGTTAGTACCAAGTTTTTTTTTTTTTAAATCTTTGACGTTTGGTTCCTCGTTCAAATCCCCAACTAAATGATTATTTCTCATAAGTCTATCCTAGGGTGGATTGGTTCTGCATTCAACTCGTATTATAGCATAAAGGTGCGAAGTTACTAAATCTCATGCCGGTTTTCGTATAAAAAGTTATATGTAATGCCGACACATAATATCTTGTCTTCTATGCTGCCATAAATTCAACAAAGCCTTTCATTATATACGGTGGCTGGTTATCTGGTTAATTAGGGGGTGGTATCTGTTTTACCATGAGAGATAATCTTATTAGAGAATAACCTGGTACCTGCATTAAATTTATTAAAAACAGTAGAAATTAATGAACGGCGAATAAAAAGTGGGCATAGATGTCTAAATTGATTGAATGTGGAAATGACTAAATTTGACTCTATGAAGGTAGTCAAAGAAGAGGTTCGATAGCACCACCACACTATTCGCAAAAATAATATTGTATTCTTTTTTAATCTTGAGTAAAAAGCAGCAGTTTAGATTTACATAATGAAAACAAAGTAAAAAATAATTTTAAGTTTTCAAATCTTTGGGAGTTACTTGTGATTTTTTTGTTATTATTCTAAACATCCTATTCATAGGTTATGGCTTGTTCAAAAAAAAAAATTAGACCATGTGAGTATATCTAAATTATGTAATTTTGATTGATAAGTCAATAACACAACATAATTTTGGGCTATGAATTAGGGAAGTTGATGCTTGAGATAAATCATTTTGGAGCAATTTAGATCATGAACAACTAATTAAGTCGGTTAAGATTATATTATGATGAACGTGGATCAAAACAACAATATAAGTAGTTAGAGAGTAGTTTTAATCAAAATGTTATAAATTAGACAATGTTATTGTTTTGACATCTGTTAGTGTTTTAAGATGGTGTTTGGAAAGTGATTGTTAAATGAAGGACCCTCTAGTCATTAAAGCAACTAGATATAAATAGGAAGGTAGTTGACTCTCTGGATTCAAGAGTTTAGCGGGACGACTTGATGGATATGAGTTGATAGTTTGGAATTAGAGCTCAAAGGTCCAAGGACAATCCTAGAACATGGTTGGTAGAATTATGCATTTTGCGTGGCCAAGAACATGACACAAGAATAAGCCATCTTTCACAATGCAAGATTTCGCCGTAGGTAGGAAAAAAGAAAATATATTGACTACATTATTGAACTTTGATTGTTTGCTCTGAAGTTTTTTCAAATAAAAAAGATTTAAAACGAGATTGAGTCTATGATAAAGAAAACTCAATTGAGCAAGAAAGAGAATGTGAGATAAAGTGTGGGAGGTAAGTCCTCATTTTTATATCAAGATGTGGATTTTATGAAAATAACAAGTGAATATCTAGTGGGATTGAAACATTAGTGTGGATAATCCAATTAGTTAATTAATTGTAACGGGACTAGAAAAATCTCAATTAAAAGCCAAACCACCCTTAAGTTCAAAGAAACATTTTCTGCATGAGAACACCCAAATTGTTGCAGTTGGATGGAATGAGAAGATCAAATAGGTGAAAATATGAGATAATGGAAAAATTGGACTAAACTCCATCATTACTTAGAAGCAGATCTAATCTCAATGGTTGATTGAACAACTAAAGGTAGGGTTTCAACAATTGCTCATCTCAAGATAGGATCTGAGATATGAGTGAGAATCACATGCTTGAGTCAAGTATGATCACCATTTTTAACCATGATAGTAAAAAAGGTTAGACTCACCAAGAATAATTTGATGAACCTCATGGGGGATAAAAAAGCATTAGTGATAATGTAGTGGTACAACCATTTATACAAATATAAGATTGGGAGTCAGGCGATCATCTAGGCTTAAGGTAGCTAAACTATGGATAGTTGGGTGATTTTATGTTCTGTAGAGCATAAATGAGTTGTTCGAAGAGTTCTAGGTTCATTTATGATCTTTGAGGACATCTTCTTATGAAATTCTAGTTCTTATGCAATCTATTTTCAATTCTCTCATTGATTTATGTTCTAACAAGGAAAAGGTGAAAAAATCAGTTTTGAAAAAAAAAGTTGAGATAAAAAACACAAGTAGTTTCTTTTCCGTTTGGAGATAAATTAGTGGGGCAACTACTCATAAAAGGAACAGATTAGGTACAAATGATCATCTGAGGATAAGGTTAGCCTTTAATCCAATCCTTTTCCTATAACTGAGTACTCTTCTGGCTCCGTAGAGTGTTGGCGAGCATTCAAGGAATTCTTGGGTTTAATTAGGATTTCAAAATATTTCCCCGCTGCTTTAAGGTCTTACCAATCCATGTTTGTGTTGGTATATATGCCCATAGAGCCATCCCAAGTGATTGCATGGAGTCGGATATTAATTAATCAATTAATGTGATTATTTAGTTAATTAATGAATTCTAGAATATTCTAATTAATCCACAAGCGTTTTAATTAACGCAGTGTTTCTATTTACCGATGGGTTTAGAAAACCCTACTTCCCTTAGTCTCCTATTTATAGGAGCTTGACAACCGATATCTATATAAGATATTGAGATAGGCTTTTCAGTTTACGCTCACGTACGTAAACCCTAGTCGTCAACGTCCTCAGGAGAGAAAGGAGATCACCACAACGCTAGCACGCTGCCGCACAGAGACAACTCCTTCCCTATGGCTTAGGAAGCGTGACATGGAGTTCCAGTTCCTGCGTTCAGAGGACATCTACGACCATCCGTATGCGCTACGAGCGACGTACATCACCACACAAAAGGAGCACCGCCGGATCTTCCTGCGACGCACTTAACGAACGGGAGAGAAGTTTCGTTTGTATAGGTCAATATCATTGCACACCATCGTGCAGCGGGACATCGCCGGACTTGCTCTGCGATAAGGTATATCCTGCAAACACTCTTTCTGAATGCGCTGTTGTCGACGAGATCTTATTTTGGGTTGTGTGGAATTTTTGTTCCTTCCGTTGCGCATGTTTTCTCCACAAAATCCAACATTTTGGTTCTTCCAATGACTCATGTCCTTAATGAGAAAAAGGTGGATTAGAAAGAGGGTTGAGTATGACGGGGTTCATCAAAAGATATCCTTTTGAATCAAGGCTCTATAAATTATAAATGACCATGGAAATTGCTTGATTTTAAAAGATCTTGAAAGTTTATTATCTCTTTCTGTGATGACCTAGATCAATCACGAGACTTGGTGAATGGACCAAATTAGGGCTAGGATCTTAACCCTAAAATGGTAAAATGTGGAGAGTTTCCAATGCATGATTGGACTTCTGAAATACAAAGTGCCTATTAAAGACGTGACTTGAAATTCAAGTGTAAGATGCCCACCAGATGTAGGAGTTAAAATAAGAACTAGGCACCTATCAGGAATAGGACCTATAATGAAAGCATTTTTTTTTAGATTCTTACTCAGTGCATGGGTTCCATTTCAAGATGATTTATCCTTTGAGTGTATGACTTCTTCACTAAGGAACATTGCCTAATTTGTGCAAGTCTTTGATGCAAAAAGAGATGTGATGAATGAAAATTCAAGGGTTGCCTACTTTGCACATGGCTTAGATGCTAAAATGAAACTTTGTCTATTTCAAATGGGATTTTACCCAATTGAAGGCACCTACCTAAAGGTGGGGTTTTGTCATCAATGATTTAGTTTCAGGTCTTGGCCTATGATACAAAAAGATTATTTCATTGAAGATGGAATAGTTTGAGGTCATAATTTCAAACCCGATTGAATAGTTTAAGGTCATGATCTAGGACATGATGGTACAATTTAGGGTCATGATTGAGGATTTAATTGAAGGAGATGATGCCTATCTCTAATAGGCCTTTTGTATTTGAGATGATTCAAAATCACATTGATCATGAAATTCTAGAAAAGATTCGACATCTAGAATGGAAACCTCAGTCCATGATTCAAGATCCATGAAATGACCAAGCCTTAGGGACGTTCAAATGATTTAGCAATCTAAGAAAAGATTTGGTATCATCAATTTTTTAATTTTCAAGTATTTTATTCACAATTTTTCTAATGTTTTCTGATTCTTTATTTTTTTAGAAGGTTTCTAAAATTATACTAAAAATCAAGGGACCTGTTTGTATTTTTTCTTCCAAAAACTTATTTTAAGGGGAAGGAATGAAGGGAGGTTGAGTATCTTCCCCTCTTCCTTGATTTCTCAAGCGTTTGACAACTAGAGCTAATTCTCAATAGGCTGTGGCACTACTCATCTGAGATAGAAGAAATGTCGCATAACCACTAGAAATTGTGGCAACATCTTCTATTTTGTGTTGGAGCTTTGATATGTCCAGTGAATAACTTCTTCAACGGCCTTTGAGTGATATATCTTAGTGATTTTCAAGGATATTTTGTCAATTTTAAGCTTCAATATGCTTCCGGAGGTATATCTTTCATCATCTAGCCTTGGATTCATTATTTTAGGCCCTTAGTGGCAAAATTGATTTCTGTGTTCTTAATGTTCTTTGCATTCTGGAGGTTGAAGATTAATAGTCTTTCTTTTAGATTTGTGATTCGTCTATTTTTGAAGTATTTACATTTCTGTAAGCATGTGATGTCCAATTGTGTTGATTCAATTTGCGATGTGAAGTTGATGTCATTACAATTTGGATTAATTGATCACATATGGCTTCTTGTAAAGGTTGGAATAGTTGGGAGTACACATATGTTCCTAAGGTGGATCTTGTCATGGATGAGCAATATGTTAATGTTGACAATGTGGGGGTTGAGCCATATCCCATGTGCATTCTTATTTTTATTTGTCCAGTTGCATTTCCCTTAGTTGGGATTTTTTTTTGTTTTGTCTGGGTAGTTTCCATGCGTGTATGGAAAAGGTTCATGTAGAGCTTTTCACTACTGAGGTACTGGTGGAGCTGCAAGTTTTTCTATGGATGAACATCCATCAATGAGGATGTTGAGAGGGTGATAAGGTATAATTTGAAAATTCTTTCCTAATTATTACTTTTTTATTCTAGATTTTGAATTGGGATTTTATTGTTTTTCTGTCGACAATTTTGGTGCTTGTCTTTGTCTTTTGCCTTTTGATTTTAGGCTCTTGGGGTCTCAAATGATCCTTTGAGAACTTGTTGGAATGAGGTGTGATGTTTGTATCCAAAATTGATAGCTTAGGAGCTGGATTTATTGAGAAACAGTGGATTGGGGGATGTTAATCAATGTGGGATTGTATCTAAGAGCTATGTCATCCCTTTGCTTGCATTTTGATTGAAGACTGATACTTTTCAGTTTGTGTTTCGTGAGTTTGCCATCACTCCTAGAAAGTATACCAATATTGTTGGACTTTCTTTTAATGGTATTCCCATTAGCTTCTTATCAAATAGGAAGTTGTGGGGGCAAGCATGCATCATTGAGTTGTTTGGTGTGGATCCAGTTGGAGAAGGTACGATTTCAAAGTACAAAGTCAAGTATAGTTGGATACACGAGGTTTTTTCAAGAATAATAAAGTGAGGGGTGTGCTTTCTTTCCACTTTTTCAATATGTGCATTCACGTGTTTCTATTTTGTTGATAATTGATTATCTTTTTAGAAACAGTGCTGGGAATAGAGGAGAAATTTAAGGTTCTTGTCTTGATGGATTTGGAAGCGATTCCTTCTTTTGACATGGATGGAGGTGTGTACGCCCACCTATTGACTTGTATGAGGAGGTGGCTTGTTGGTGACTTTGCCACAAAGAGTTGTACACAAGATGTGAACATATGTGGAGGCTTCAAGGGCCTGTTAGAGGTATGTCTTGTATTTTGATTTCTGCCCAATTTTGATGTTTTGTGTGACAGACTTCAGTGATCTTGCTTTTATATCTTTGGGGTTAAGAGCATTTTGGCCTTAGTATACCTCATATCTAGATTGTCATATATAGTCATCTATGTGAACAAAAATAGAATGTCTCATAAGAAGTGGCATGAGGTTCAATAGGGGATTTTTGTTGGAGGTAAGCATTAGCACTTTTTGGTGTTGTCTACTTTTTATAGACATGCTTTTAGTTGACTCCTTTATTTTTTGTTCTTTGTAGGTCAAATTCAAGATATTCTTCAAGTTTCACCTTGGTTTGCAAGTACATCCTATGTTCCTCCCAATCCTAGGACTTGGATGCTCAAAAACCCAATTTGAGTCAACAAATTGCTTGTTCATGTGGTTATTGTGCAAACGTCTTCTATGATCATTAAGGGACAACCAATTCATCAGGGAGACACTTCTTTCAAAATTTAGGCACAAACTCATAGCTCATCTTTTGGTCGTCTATTCTCTACTATCACGGTCCAACCTAAATTGAGTAGAGAGAACTTATCCTCAAGATCTTCTTCTCTTCTCATCATCCTTTGTACAAGTTCTTGACAATATGGAGGAAAAAGAAACTAAAGTGGTTATATTTAACATTCATACTCATGTTGCTATATTTCTATATTTTCAATCTGATTACCTACAAGAAAACTATGCATTAGTGTACTTTTCAAAAAGATTTGACGATATATAAGCTTTGTTTGAAATTTGAATCAGGAATTGACAAGAAATCTTTTTTTTAAAAGTCAATTTGTAGCTTTGGACTTAGTTTGGGGAGTCTACTTTTTGGGCCGACACAAGGGAGGCGAGGTCGCTACTCCTTGTTTCTCGTTGTTCCACAAAGTAAGTTAAGGAATCATGTTCTCATGAGGATGCATGTTCTCTTTATCTTTATCGCTTTAGGGTGACTATAACATAGCACATTTGCCTCATTATTTTGCATCCCTTATCTTTATATTGGATTTTAACTCATGGTGCAGTTAGCGATCAATGAAGTATTGCTTTTTTTAGATGCCCTCCAGTGAATATGTCCTTGGTGTAGCACTAGTTCATAGATATATTAGTATCAGATATGAAGAAGGTGGAGTTGGAAATCTTTTGCCTGACTTGACAGCTCCACCACCTAACTGATATTCTCATTGCTAAGGAATCAATGTCAACGGTGGTCCACTGATAGTATCTCATCAATCACATTTTCTATTTGGGAGATATCATACTGACTTTCTCTCTAGAGGATGTGACCATTACTTTTCTTTCTCTACACAACCTATAGCCAACCATTCTAAAAAATTGAGATGGACTAATGAGCTGGTTTATTTACTTGGTGTGAAGAAGCCCAAAGCAGCTCAACGGTTGATAATTGACAGTCGTTTGATCAAGTTAGCTCCTCTTTGGGACTCATGTACGATTGCGGCACAAGTAAAGATATTATCTCTAGATATGTCACATATGTGGGCCTATAATTTGACAATCTTGACTGAATTCCTATTTGGAGATATGGTCAGTTAGATAAAAATGACGATGGTAGGTGTCATGGCAGCGAATTGGCAAAGTTTGACCATTGTTCTCTTGATCTTGGATGAGATGTACATGTGTCTATATGAATCTGAGCTGACTCAAAAGATGCCATGACCTCTTAAGGTCTTGTAGATTAATCTTGGGATGTACATTGGTCCTCTTAGATTCAATGAGTCATCATATTCACATCACCTTATTGCACATGAATGTTGGACCATATCTAGGTTGGTGAGCCTCTCCAGTGGCATGGCGATCTAGCTAGGTGGCTCTCTTTCTTGACATATGAGGATTCATGTTGGGTATGGATGAAGTTTTGACTTTACACTTTGAGTTGCAAGATAGTGATGCTTGACTTTTAATGGATGATTATTCTTCTGGAGTTGTAGTAGTGTGCTGCATATTTATCGATGGCTATGTTGAGGAGGTCTGGTCACTAGAAATGCATCTATGATATTGAGGAGCTTATGTCCCTATTCTAGAGGCTACATGTCGATTCTCACAGAGTTTAGGCAACAATTGTGAGAATCTAGATTGATCGATAAATGATGACACCTAAAGTGTCAGCTATTGGTAAAGATTACTTTCTAGAGTACTTGACATGGATTCCATCTTCCTATTAGGCATTGGTGACTTGTGGTATCAAGGGGAAGCTGAGAGACATGTGTGACTTTACTCACCTCCTCTGGGGTTTCAAACAAAAATATCATGTATTGTTGGTACAAACCATCATTTCAGTTTTTAGATACTTTGTCGGATTCATTTTAGAATTGATAAATAAGAAAATCTTGAAAAGTTGTTCCTTTAATAGTGGCATGTGACATCAACATTGGGCACTTGCTACACGATTTTTGGCCTGTGTATGCCCTAGGATGGTAGGCTTAGAACCCAGTCATTTTTTGAGGTCTTTGTCACTATAAGCTCCTTTTAGAGAATTCGGTGGCATAGGTTGGTCGGGATCTCCTGACTTATATGTTTGGAGTACCAGGGAAAGTCATATGAGTTTATGTGTTTTAAAGGATTTGAAAAATGACATACGTTTGGGTCACCCCTTCTATCTTTTTCCATTTGTAGAGTCATAGAATTGGTATCTAAAGCATATTTATTCTTTTCCCATGTTTCACCCTTCTAATTATAGGTGGTTACTCCCTTTGAATGTTCATATCATGTTCTACCACAAGAGGATCCTTCGTTTATGGGAGAGGATGGATTGGGGATCTACTGACCTTGGATGTAATGATAGAGGCTAAGGTCATGCCATGTAATGAGCTTGCAAGTGGAAACTCCCTACCCAGGTTGGTCAAGGTGCCAAGTGTCAAGAACACCCTGATGGGCTTTACTTGTGACATGCATTAGTGCAACAATCATTCAAAAGCATGTATGCAACTTTTGGGGTTCCATTTTGGTAATTAAGGTTACTATTGAAGTTTGAAGGATAGATCTTCTAATTTTCCTTTAAAGTTTGATTGGACATTGATTCTCATGGCATTGGCATGGGAACTTAGGGTTCCACAAAGAGGAAGTGAATGAGGTTTTTTTGGTGAAGGATTTCCTACCTTATGACTCTTAGGTTGGTCCATGAAAGATTTGATTCCACTTTCTTTTGAAGGATGAGGCATGAATAATTGTAAGCGGTCCTAAACACTACTCCGGTCCACTAGACTTTGTTGTGTCTTTCTAACCTAGGCAGATGTCAATCTCAACATTATAAATAGGCACTTTTTAACCCTTTATGGTTGTCAAGATATCTTGACCTTGTAGATCAGGTCTAACTCACCTCCTGGGACTCATATCTTTGGAAAACCTCTTTCCTAAGATGATGTAAAAGTTCATAGATGGGTATCACCTTATGCGATAATCATATAATTGTAGGGTTTAGCTTCATCCAGGTTGCAACCATGAATATGTATTTTAGTTAAGATTGATGCATATTAAGGGTAAATTTGAGACTATTTGGGTCTCAAGATCACAGTTGTGTTCCTTCTATTGTTTGTCCTACAGTTCTAGTTTTGATCTCACCACTTAGAATACATGTGAGACATGGTAGGGAATTTACATGTTTAGGTGCATTTCAAAAGGTGTGAGTTTCCCCTTGTATAGTGTTCCTGATTGGAATCTTTATTTGAAACCACATGTCAATGTTAGTAGCATTTAACGTGGCTGGCATTGGTGTGGTGCGGATTAATATCTCCATCCATGTCTTTTATATACAAGGTACTATGGACATAGATGCCATGGACGATGTAGGGTCATTTCCAATTAGGTTTGCTCTCACCACTAGTATAAGCATTCAGAATGATGCGGAGTACTATATCACCCTTTTAAAATTGTAGAGATGGACTAAAAAATGCTTGTAATTTCCTGATCTAGACATACTCTAGATAAGCACACAACTTGGGACATAGTGGGGGAGTGACACATCTGGTTCAATATGTAGGGAGATATGAGGCACTAGAGCTAGGTCTATTTTGGGTGAGTTCTGAATGAAGAGTGTAGGGTTTAAAGGGCTTAATCTTGGGTTTTGAGTTATATTAAGGCGAACAAGCAAGAAGGAAAGACAAGAATTATACCTAGATTAACCCTACACAATGAAGTCCCATTAACAATCTAAGGGAACAATCACACTAAACCAAGCAACAACAATCCTAGCTAACAACTAAGCAATAGAATCAACTAAGCAATGGAAGTTATCACTAGACTAAGCAATTAACTGTCCAATAAAACACAATAAATCACTACCAAAAACTTACTATTGTGAACAAACATTTTAACTAAGCAATATAAAACTATCTAGCAAGAGGGAAAGTTATGGTTTTATCAAGTAAGTAGGGTAGTGGACTATTTCAGAGGTATGTAACCATCAACCATGTAGAGGGGCATATTCAAGCACATAAATCCAACAATTATTATACTAACCCAAATAATAAGGAATAATGTATATTGTGGATCATATCCCATTAGTTGGTCATGGGTTGCATGGTGGTGTAGGGGAACTAGTCCCTACCACTTCCCATTCATCCTATGAGTCTCTTTTAACTAAGGGACATGTCAATATTGGTCTACACCATCCATCTAGGTTTCTAAGTGTGATTCTTCTAATACACTTAGTGGAAGGTGTCATAAGGTATAGTAAGAGGGTAGTTCACCTCCTATTATCCCCTATCTAACCTCTTAGCACGCTCTTTGCTAAGTGCTTATGGAGGAACATGTCTGGTTACTTACATCTCTCATTTGGGACTAATGTAATGAAGGGAACTTAGGAGTGTCTCCACACAAAAAAAAAACCAAAGTCACCCCTTCTTCTATACCTTAGGTGATTCATAACTCAAACAATCATATTAAGAGGTAAAGAAGGAGAACAAGTAATAAAATAGAAATAGACAATGAAATTAAAGCATCATGCACACATATTCCTCAACATGGTATTTGTATCGACCCCCTTTTTTTACTATCTCCCAATTAAGTTGGACCTTGAAGTCGAGAATGACAACCTAATTTTCCCAAAATCCTGATCTAACAAATAATAAATAATAATAAATAATGTTCGTTAACTGAAAAAAAAAATTACAAGATGTATAATTGTGCTTCTTTAAGGAGTTACATGAATTTATCAAAAGAAAACTAAATTATACACGAGAATAAGTATCTAAATAATTAACCTTGACATTAACTTTGTGAATTCCAGTGTAAAATATTTTATCAAATCTTCATGTCTTCAACTAAAAGCTATAGATTAATTGAAAATGCAAACAAACAAATATGCAAATCAATATATCTCTATATTGTGTATGTGGTGCAATCAAAACATGTGCAAGTAAGATAACAACATATATTGCATCAATCAAATACTTGCAAATATGAACAGTCATTTTCATTACATATGCTAAGACATTCTTGGTCTACCATCTCAGACGTAATTAATGTCCATCATTGGAGTAATGTGCATTACCACTTTATGGGTGTAACCCAAGATTCTGAACATTCTAATTTCATATGTGATACTCGTATTGGAATTATAGTTGAAGAGAAAGTAAATAAAAATCCAACAATTTAGTTCATTGAATCAATACTTCAAATATTATCCAGAAAACCATTGGTAGTCGATAATGTGGGTACCCATAAGTAACCATGTACCTCAATGTAGAACCATGTAGTATACTTCAATTACTTTAAGTAGGTATCTAAACATCCAAGCAATCTACATTATCTACATGTGCGTATAATCCTAAAGTGTCACCAAACATTCACAAGATATTAATTAGGCTATAGATTAGATCCTAACTAGGGTTTATGATCATCTTAGGTTTGTACAAGGAATAAGGGTATCAAATGCTTATTCATTACATTAGGTCTCTGGGGTTATAAACCCTAATGGAGCCTAGTAGAATCCCTAATTCATAGATTGGCCATTATCTCCTCTTAACATCACATTATATCATGTTACATCAATTAAACATGGTATCCACATTAGTTTCATGAAATCTAGGGTTCATATAATCTTTACATCATTATCAAACATCCAATGCACTTTGGTGATAGGACCATTATTAGGCACATTAATGTAATCATATATTTTAGATTAGATCAATATTCTAGATCATGTTACACAAACCAAGATTGATTCACCGCCATATCATATTGCAAAATAGTTAACATTTTATTCATTAACATTAGGGTTCATACACATACATCAAGGTAAGATCCTAATCTAGAAAATACACCATGAGAAACTCATATTGGTAAGCAACAATGATCAAATTAGAGTAAATCACATGTTATTCTTTCTTAATTAAAGTTACAATTAACTTAACATATATAGGGTTTTCCATATTACTTTATCCTATTTGTAAGCATTGAAGGGTACTTTTGGGGCTAGAATACTAACTAATTTATGAATATATTTTATTCATGATCTACTCTTTTTTAGCAAAATGATATATAATATTGCTAACAGCAGATCTACAACCTATTTACTAGAATATTTTCTAGATAATCGGTAATCATCCAATAGGAAGCTGACATGTCAGCAATAGCATATTTTCTCAATATGACTAGGGATTGGGCTGGGTTGGTAAAAAAACCTTACATTATGGCCCTTTGAGCGTGTCTCCGAGGGCCTTTAGGTAATATTCCCATGTATCGTCTTCCTCATAGGAAGATCTCTAACCCAATCCTAGGAGGGTTAAGCAAGAGCTTGACTTCCCTCTCCAAGCCATGGACAGGCCAAGAGCATGTGCATGCATCTCCTCCTGCCTCACCAAACTCATATGAGTGTTTGCTCATGTTTGAGAGATCATGGATGGAAGGAAATGAAGGTGTGTTCCCTACGGTGTACATGGGTTGAACACCAAAGTGATAGGGCTAATATTGTACTTGGGCATTGCATCTGGGATGGAGGAGTTTCTTGACCTCCCACCAATCTTCTGTGCTATCCAAAGACATGCGAGCTTCTTGGAAAGGTCTGGGATCATTCCCTCAAGCAAGGTTGGTGCCCTTCCTTCATTCTCTGAAGAACAGAGAGAGGCAATTGTTTTGAGGGCTTAGGATGCCATCATTGGATGTTCGACGTAACCAGAACATTTCCCTTTAGTGCCTTATATAGGCACAAGCACAAAACTCGGTCCTTTTAAGTTGTTTTTAAACCGTCAAAGTGTTATGGCATTATTGTGGAAAACCTCCTGATAATGGTTGATAACTAGCCTGGTTGGTTTCTCTAGGGCTCTAGGGTTATATGTAGACTCTGGGGGAGACTAGGGATATAATTGAAAGCAAGATCCCAAGAATGGTTAGTGTTAGGATCATAAAGAGAGAGAGATGTATGGGGACTATATGGAAACCTACAAACATTGGTGCATCACATGATAGTCTGGGTTAGTATGGTGAATCCCTTGACTATGGCTCTACCCATCACCCTAAGATATGGGTCCGGATCTCTAGGGTAAAAGAATTTCCCTTATAACGATATTTCTTTGCTTTTGATGAAACTCCAAAATGAAGAAGTATTTATCTAGGCCATTCTATAACTCTGTTAAATCCTAAATCTTGGAATTATCTTCCTATTGTCTTATTATCACTTAGGCAATATATAATATTCATATTAATCAGTAAAACCCTTAAAATTTGCCTTTCAATTAATTATAACATAATTACTAAATTAATTATCTACGTCACAAGATAAAATAGAATTAAATGGAATTTCTCCCATTATTCAATATCATGATTACCCATCATATGAAGTTATATTGAGCATTCATTATAAGATCCAGATACTTAATTCTCCATTTTTTTCTCATAGGGACCTATATGTATATCCTAAGTAGTCTAAACTGGCTTTACTTGGTCCATGGGTTAAACCCATGCCTTATAATGAATCCAAATGATCCATTAAACCCCTAAATTCGTAATTAAGGTGCAACCATCATAATTACTTAAATAGTAGGTTCTTTTCCAAAGTAATGGCATACTAACTCTAATAAAGTCATATTGGGTTAGATTAAATATTTCATCATTCAATGTCATACTTTTAAGATCATTATTCTTTGATTAGCTTAATATGAAATTTGATCCCATATTCTTAAATCATATATAAATTTGCAAAATTTGAGATATTATATTCACCCCTCTTTAAAGGAATTTTGTTCCCAAAATTCAAACCTATTTAGGTTAAGATGAATGGTAACTCATATTAGCCTCAAACATTAGTGCTAGCAATCTTTCTTGGATAGATTCTAGCTAGTTTATCATTAATAACTTTCATTGATATGAAAATTCCTCATAGTACAGAGGTTCGAACCTGAAATTAATCCAAGGGTATTTCCACATTCTCATTCATGACATTACATTATACTTGATGCTTATCTTTTCACTTGGTCATTTCAATTTTACCTAGGTTTCGAACCTACCACTCATTATTTAACTATTTTTGTGTAAGGGTTAGATAACTTCTCAAAACCCTAGCTCATGTCATTAGTTTCAACTTAGGGTGTTCATCTTTCCATGTAAATTTTACATATCACATGTGGCTACCCAATCTCTTACACTCATAATAAAATGAAATAGACATTTGGATGTAGCCCATATATTATATACGCTGAGATAATGTACCCACACATTATCTTTTAATTTAAGTTTTTGGTTGAATCATCCTTAGCAATGACTCTATACCATGATTACATTTTATTTCCACGAATTTCCTTAAATTTGATGAACCCAGGATATGGTGCCTATCTCTATTTGAGTTTGTACACAACTCCCTTTATGAGTCCATTTCAACCTTTATTACATAACTTCTTGAATTATTTATATCTACATCTCATGTATTATTAGCCTTAATCATCCCCTTAAGGTCTTTAGGGGTATATGTACCTTTGCTATGATTTCCACTTGACCCCATGAGCCTTATGTACTTTTGGAGTGCCTTTCACATTAACCCATGGGGCATTATATACTTATGGAGGTGGCCATTCTCCTAACTCTATGGGTCGTAAGTACTCATACAAGGCTTTGTCTTGACCCCATTGGTCTTGTGTGCTTAGGCATGATCACCTCCTGACTCCTTGGGCCTGATGTACCTTTACGCATCCCTACCTACGGTTGACTTAACGCTCTGCCTTGCCTTGAGTTTATTGAGATGTCATTATTGTTCCATTTCTCATATTATTCACACCATGTTCTAGGACAAGGGTCTCTATTATTATTGTATTTTTCTATCATATGACTCATCGTACTCAAGGAGAGTCTATAACTTACATGACTTTGATATAGTTTCTTCTAATGTTCTATCTTCCATTGCACATTTCACTTGAGATTTATTTATGGAAAGTTTTCATTCTTCCACATCTAGGGTATTAAGAAGAACGTACACCCTTCTTTTTTAGACTTGGTTGGAGTAGGGATTAATATCTTAGCTGCATGATTATTACATCTCAATTTATGTACCTTACTTATTTTTACGTATTTATTCTGAGATGTTTCTAACTAGGATTTTCCATATGTTGGAATGACACTTTCTGGTTATTAAGGATAACTTATTATGACTAGGAAGGGTGAAGTGATGGCATGCCTTAAACCCATACCACACCATCATATTCCATTTTCATAAATTTAGTTCATTTTAGGACACCCAAGGTTACCTCAAATCTTAGAATGAGGTTGGTCAGCTCACCCTTATAGGGAAGGTCCTAAAACTAGGGATCCTTCTTGACGTTCATGATGAGGTTAGGTTTGCTAGCCACAACCTAGCCCCATGGATTTAGGGTTATGCCTCCCTAATAAGTAGATACCAATTCTGGAGTTGACCCACCCCAGGCAGGGACACAACCCACAAAAGTTGAATTCATGGTATTATATTTTCCTTATATACTTATTGGTTTCTTATGTTTCATCTATTCAAAGTCCATTTTCATGCATCATGCATGCACTACTCCATGTACTTGATGCATGGAGACTAGGGTATCCAATTTGTAGTATCCGTATTGGATTACCCAAACCATTTGAGTAACCTCTTTCCTTTACCCTAATTAGGTTTTCTTTTAGTTAGGAATATTATTTCTCCCATACATGCTCTCCTTACCCAAGATTAGGGTTTAGGGTTAGGGTTAGGGACTACACCATGAATTGTAGGTTTTATGGTTCCCTTGACCCACTAAGGTTTCATACCGTACTAGGTTATCTCACTCATATCCTTTATGGATGAATGGGTTTCCCTCCCATCCTGAGGCCCTTCTAGGGTTTACCCTCATTAGAGAGACATAAACTACATGTAACATCTTTCACATTTATTTATCTAGTTAACATTTTATGTGTACTTTAATTGGCAGAGGATGTCATAATCCTACTTCTTCCTAAAACCCTAAATCAAGATAAGGAGAGAAGTGAATTTTAGGGTTTATTGAGAAAGGAGATGAGAAGTGGACAAAATTAGAGATGAAAAGACTTATGGAAATATTATTTTAGGCAAACCCTAGGTTCTAGATATGTAGGTGACATTGGCTAAGGAAGTCCTTGTATACCAAGTTAATGATGTGGAGAAATATATTGCCATCCCCCAAATCTGTGATCCTTTCTAGACACCATTACCCTTAGGTTATGCCCTGATATTTTCCCTTATAATTCTACATATTATTTGAAATCATCAATTATTAAATATTATTTGATAAATCTGGGCCCCGATACCAAATGTAATGACCCCCACTTTTGAGTGTCCCCCAAGCAAGGTGGGACTTAAAGTCGAGATTCATTGCCTAATTTTTCCTAGATCAAGACCTAACAAATAATGTAATTTCCATTAAATGAACAAAGATTGTTTGCAAGTTTTATAATGATGATCCTCTAAGGATTCCAATGAAAGTCTCAAAAGAAACTAACTTATACATAAGAAGAAAAATCTGACTAGTCCTCCTTGACATTAACCTTGTGATTTTTTGATGTATTCATTTGAAACTTTAGTATTTCATGAATCTTCATGTCTTCCACTAATAGATGCAGATTAACCTAAAACTTTGACAAACAAATACACATATTAATATATTTCTATATTGTGTACGTTGTGCAATCAAAATTTATACAATGAAGATAACAACATGCATTGCATCAATCAAATACTTGGAAATATGAACTAGCATTTTAATTGCATATCTGAACCCATTCTTTTGTCTACCATCAAGGGTGTATTTATTGTCATTAATTAGAATCATTTGTATTACCCCTTTATGGTATTAACCCAAGGTTTGAAATATTCTAGTTTTAGTATGTGATACTCATATTGGCATTTAATAGTTAAATAGAAAGTAAATAAACATTCAACAATTCATTTCATCAAATTGATAGTTCAAAAATCATCAGGAAAATTGTTAGAAGTCAATAATGTGGGTACTCATAGTAACTACATATCTCAATGTAGAAACATATAGTGTAATTAAAGTACTTTAATCATGTAAGAAAAGATCCAAGCAATTAACATAATTAATCTACATTATTTGCATGTGCATATAACCCTAAAGTGTCACCAAGCATTTCACAAGAGTACTAATTAGGTCTAGATTAGATCTTAACCATTCTTAGGGTTATCTTAGGTTTGTATAAGGAATAGGGGCATCAAACCCTAATTTATTACATCATGGTCTCTGGGGTTATATACCCTAATTAAGTCTTAGGTGAAGCCCTAATTCGTAGATTGGTAACTATCTCCTCTTAACATCAGATTTGATCATGTTGCATCAATTAAACATGGTATCAACTTTAGTTTCATGAGATCTAGGGTTTTATATAATCTTCACATAATTATCATACATTAAACATGCTATTAGACTAGGAGAATTATTAGGTATATTAATTTAATCCTAGATTTTAGATCAGATCAATACTCTAGATCAAGTTAATGAACCAAGATTGATTCAACACCATATCATATTTCAAAATAGTTAACATTTTAAATATTAACACTAGGGGTTCATACTCATACATCAAGGTAACCTCTAAATCTAGAAAATACACTACGAGAGCTTCATATTAGTAAGCAAGACAGATCAAATCAGAGTAAATCACATGTTAACCTTTCTTAATGAAAGTTACCATGAACTTAACAAATCTAGGGTTTTCCATATTACTTTATCCTATTCATAAGCATCAAAAGGTACTTTTGTAACTAAAAACTAATTAAGATTTGAATATATTTTGTTCTTTATCTACTTGCTTTTTAGAAAAAAATGATATATAATATTGATTTCCTTGGTTGTATTACCTATTTACTAGAATATTTGCAAAATAATCAGTAATCAACCAATACGACGTTGGCATGCCAATGATAACTTATTTTCATAATATGACTGGGGAACATTTTGGGTCAGTGAGAAGACCTTATGGTCCTAGATCTTTGAACGTGTCTCTAGGGGCCTTTAGGTAAAGTTCCCATGGATTGTCTTCCTCATGGGAAGAGCTCAAACCCGACCCTGGGAGGGTCAAGCGGGAGCTTGTCTTCCCTCTCTAGGCCATTGACGGGCCAAGAGTAAGTGTACGCATCCTCACCAAAATCTTAGGAGTGTTTGACCATGTGAGGGGTGTGGATGAAAGGGAATGAAGGTGGCTTCTCTATGGTATACATGGTTAGGAAACCAAAGTGGCATGGCTAAGACTGTACCTAGGCATCACATTTGGGATGGGGCCGGGAGTGTTGTTGACCTAGAAATCTTTCACGCCTTCCAGGGACATACAAGCTCTTGGATAGGTTTGGGATCATGCACTCAAGCCAAGTTGATGCTCTTCCTTCATGCTTCAAATAATAGAGACGAAGGCAAGTTCAAGGGCTCAAGATTGAATATGACAATACACACATAGAGAATATAGTAAGAAAATTTAAATAAATTGTGTAATATGATATACAATTATCATGTACAAGGACTGTTTGTTGCACCACAACACTAGTGACCGTCACTGGATGATCTGGGTAATCGAAGCATTTCCCAATAGTGCACTATATAGTTATAAGAATACAATTGGTCCATTGCAACTTATTTTCAAACCGTCACAGTGTTATGGTGTTATACAAGAAAACTTCCTGATAATGGCCAATAATGAGCTCGATTGGTTTATATAGGACTCAAGGGTTTTGCGTAGAGTCTAAAGGAGGTTGGTGAGATAATTAGAAGGGAGATTTGGGGAGTGATTAGTGTTAGTATGTTTGAGATAGGGGGGAGATGCATAGAGTTTAAAGGAGGCTGGTGAGATAATTGGAAGGGAGATATGAGGGGTGGTTAGTGTTAGGATGATCGAGAGAGAGAGAGAGAGAGAGAGAGAGAGGTATTAGACTGAATGGAAACCTACAAACCTCATGGAATCACATGAGAGTTTAGTTCGGGATGGTGAGTTCCTTGGTCTCACTCTTCCCATGAGCCCGAGATCCAGGTTTGGATCTAGGATAAAATGATTTCCCTTATAAAGATTTTTTTTCCTTTTGGTGAAACTCCAAAATTGAGAAGTATTTATCCAGGCCAATCTATAAATTTGTTTAATCCTAAATATTGGGATTTTCTTCCTATATGTCTTATCATCTATTATGAAACATATTATATTCACATTACTCTGTTAAACCCTTAAACCTTGCTTTTTAATTAATTACAAGATAATTTCTAAAATTAGTTATCTAGGTCACAAGATAAGTTAGAGTTATCTGGATTTTCTCCCAGTATCCAATATTATAATAATCTTGTTGGATCTATAATGGGCCTTAGAAGGGAGTGAAAAGAGATAAACCACTTAAATAAAAGTCATTAGACCTTCAAGTTATATCCCAAGATAATATTGCATATAAGAAATTTTGGTCCAACCAAATACCCATAGCAAGGGAGAAAGAGATTGAACAAGAACAAAATAACACAAGTTATTTATAATGGTTCCAACCTCCAAAGTAGGATATGTACATGTTGGTGTATATGCCCTCAGAGCCAATCATGTGATGATTGCAATGACATAAATGTAAATGATTTGATTATTAATAAAATGCAAGATTCCAATTTATTCTGTTTGTTTAGTTATGAGATAATGAAATAACATAATAAATGTCTAGAGAATGATATTACTCAGTGACGTATGTATTCAAGTACGTGACTTGGAAGAATGGGATCATACATATGATAAGAGTATATACATTCTCATTATGTCCCTAGTTAGTTGTAGTTGTGGAAGGTAGATGGATATTAATAACACATAAGATCAGAGTGTAAGTTGGTTGATGACATAATCTCTTTAGTCATGATATGGCGATATCAAACCAAGCACACAGATACATGTTAAGGAACAATGTATCAGACAGACCCACCGTGAGACTAACACATGGAAGACATCATAATGGAAGTCATAGTCAGTTCTCACAGTGATGGTGGTGGTTGTGGTTGTTAGACCTGAAATCACTGCACCCATCACATGTCATTCAGTACACTTTGACATCATCAAACATAATCCTGAAATATGGGTTGTTATAAAGGTGATAATTGAATGACAGTGACACATGGGGATTGACTGTGAGTGATAGATATGTGATTTGTCCCTCCTAAGGGAGTATGATATCCTAGACCTCTTGATTAGCGAGACTGAGAAATGCATGTATGCACATGTGAGTCAATATGTTGAGCTTACATATATATCAGACAGTCTGCTCTGGTTCAAGGAACAAGATTGAATAATAATGAGGGTGACTGCTCCATGCCTCTAGTTTAATCTGGATATCAGTGACAAAGGAACTATGCAAACATTGTAACACCATACATAGATTGTAGGTTGGATTTGTCCTCCAACTTTTGATTTACTTGGGTAGCAATGATGTATGACTAGGCACTTCTCATTGCTTGTGATGTCATAAGGTGTTATGGACATTCACTGCCAACGTAATATGGGACATATAGGGTCACACACATAGGAACTCATCTAGAAGAGGAGTTGAATCTTGAATGACGATTGAATTAATTGCTGAATGTTTATGTAATTTATTCATGAAACAATCATCCTGATAACACTGCCAAACGGTCGTCAATTAATTGTTGAATGTTTATGTAATTTATTCATGAAACAATCATCCTGATAACACTACCAAACGGTTGTCTCAAGTGTTGAGACAGGCGTCTGGAAAGATAGGGTTGATTTGAGTTGAAATTGGCTAAGAAGCAAACTGATCCAACTGGCTGGCTCGACTTGGGTCACTAGACAATCATATGGGTGATCGAGACAACAGTCTCGCATGGGTGAGATTGTCTAGTTTGGTTGAGGGAAGGTTCTAGACATATCCTTATTTGTTTCGCTTGTATGTTACTTGTTGTGTAAGGAAATCAATGTCCAACATTGATGAAAATTGAGTTGCCAATTTCATGTACATCTGGTAAACAACCAAACGGCCGTATGGGTTGTGCCAAACAACCGTCTAGCATGCTAGACGACCGTCTCAGTCATTTGGGTTGTTGCAGGTTATGATATTTCTAGAATTGTTGTGAAAATTTAAGGTCTTCCAGTCCTTTCCACTCCCACACAGGTTGGGAACCCTGACCCAAACCCCGCCTATAAATAGAGGGGTACTGGGGGCTTCCTAGAACACAATATATAAAATTGAGAATCAATTTCTCTAACAAATATTGTCCTCTTTGGTTGTGGTAACCACAAGAGCCCAAGAAAGTCCCACCTAACTAGGGAGGGATAGCTATGGGAGAGAAACAAATGAGGACCATTGTTGTGGGAGAGCGGGTTGGCGACTAGTATGCCAACGTGAGGGACAACTCCTTCCAGTCTGTTCTAGCAGGATGATCGGAGTTCTAGTTGGTCTATGTGGACTACTCTAGAGTTAGGAGTCCTTTGGTTGCTGCTAAGAGGACAACATCAACTCGCACTCCATGGCAAGATCAAAGAAGCTTCTACAACAGTTTTATGAGTCTGTTGTCATGGGAGGAACAGTCATACAAGTCCTAGTGCAACTAGGAGTTGCATAGACACCGTCCAAGATAAATTGTACATCTGCATCGACAAAGATTGTCGATGGACTTGATCCAGGACCATGTATATCTTTGTGAAACCATCCTTCCCATTGTATAGTTATTGACGTGATCGCCGGTTTATGGGAAATATGTTAGTAAAAAAATTGTTTCTACTACATGTTTGATGCTCTATTTCCCAACAGTGGTATTAGAGCCACATCAATTAATTATGTTATGGGATAATCGATATGATTGGATTTTTGGTTTTACCGAGTTTATTTATTTTATGTGATAAGAATATTTAAACCGTTTGATGTGCACATCTGATTAATCACCACATAAAAACCCAAACGAATATATATATATATATATATATATATATATATATATATATATGCAATTTCCACACGTCGCCCTAAAAGTGAGTTTTGATGGTGGATGTGTTGCATGGTTATGGCCAATAACCCTATTATTTGTGCATGGTTGTGTGGTTGATTTATCCTATTTATCTCAGTGTACGAATTGAGCCTCTACCTTATGTGCCCAATATAAAAGTATTATTCTCTTCTACCTTTGCTCCCCTCGAATGTAACTTGATGTTTTCCTATAATGATGTAATAGTATGATAGTTTACTTTCCTGTTATGATGAATAATAAGGACGTCCGAACGACGAGCCGACCAGATGAAGGACTATGGAGGACCTGATGGACGAGCCAAATCGATCGACTGGTGGACCCGACCGATCAGGTGGAGGAGCCAACAGATGGTGGACCGACATATTTAGACGTCTGGTGAGATGACCAAACAACCGACCGAGAGGCGAGCCGATCAATTCAAGGGTCGAACCGACCAACCCAGATTGGCAAGCACAGATCTTCATAAACAACAAGTTTCTGCATGTGATGTGGACCTAGATGTGGTAATTCCTTGTGGCTCCAAGGAATTACATTAGGCTGACCATAACCATCGTTTTTTGTTTATTGCATGTTTTTGTTGTGGGTTATAGCACGTATAGGATATGTACTATATATGTGGTGATTGTGTATATGTATTATACAAACTCCCTCAATAAAATATTAAGTGTAAGATGCTTTCCATTAGAAGCACACATAAAAAGCTTTATCAACCAAGTGTGTCCAGCCCAAGGTGTTGGATCCTAGATGGGCGATTAGATGCTCTAGAGGGGGGTGAATAGAGCTGAATGCATTTAAACAGAATTCATTAGACCTTTAAGATATATCACAAGATAAGGTGGCTAAATAGGAAATTTGTGTGCAACTAAAACATGCATAGAATGGGAGAGAGAGATTGAACATACACCAATTGACAAGTCGTTTAGAGTGGTTCCACACTTCAAACTACAAGTGAGTCAGTCCACTACCTAGAGAGGTCAACCTCTAGGATTTCTTAACCTTGCAGCTTCATTATATTCATTATAAGAGATACAATACATGACCACTAAAGGACTTACCTATCTAATACAAAGAATCTTCAACCTTACCAAGGACTTACCCACTTTGCAAGGAGTCTTATGCCTTCTTACACAGACATACCTACTCTTACACAAGTCTTCAGCCTTGCAGAGATTACCCACTCTTCTTGGATCTTCCGCCTTTGACTTCACCTTCACTCGGAGAAGCTTCCACCAAGGACTTACCCACTTGAGCAAGGAGTCTTCTGCCTTCACCAAGGTCTTACCCACTCTTGCTCCAAGTCTTCAACCTTGATCTTCACCAAGGGATGCCTTCCCTTGTTCTTCTTCACCCCTCTTAGCCAAGAGAGAGAACCTTCATCTTCATGGTTGAAAAGAGAGATAGGGGGTGGTGGAAGTGAGAGCCTCACAAGATATACATGTAGGACTAGCTCTCTTATAGATTTCCTACTCACTCTAATGGATGTAGCAAGTGATTACGCTTAGAGAGAGAGAGAGAGGAGGCTGTAGGAAGCACTCAACTATAGAATAGGAACCTCACGTAGAGTTTTGCATTGAATGCTCAACCTTGGAATGAAGCCCAAGGGGTCATATTTATAGCTGGGGATGCCTCTTAGCCTTTGGGAACACTTGAGAACAGAAACTAGGCATTTTGTGGCTTGCAACATATATATTTTCACTTGTTGCAACTCCACAATGGCTAGAAGCACTTTTATGTACTTTTCCGTACAGTGCAATCAGTCGAGTTTCTATAAGGGTAACTCGACCATTAGAGTAAAAGACAAAGCCGATATTCAGACCATCGATCGAGTTTGTCCTGGAGAAACTCGACCGACCAATGAAAATCAAATTGGTCAGGTACTCCATCGGTCGAGTTCTGTGAAGTGTAAACTCGACCGATCAAAAGTCATTTTCAAGATCCAATCAGGATCGGTCGAGTTTGCAACTCACAGAACTCGACCGATGAACATCCTAATGTGAATTTTGGAAAATGGCTTTTGAGTACTTAACATTCGATCTAAGTGTTCCTGATTTTTTATAAGCTTAATTACAAGTCATACAATCATTACAAGTGATTTACAACATGATTCTAATGGATTTACATCATATTACAAAAATATGCACTTGTATTGACTTTGACTTATCTTTTCTCCAATTTGATATGTGCAAGTTAGGGCATTTGGAGTGTGTCTATACCTAATCTGAAATCACTCAAGTAGAGACATTAGAAACAAATATGTGGAATGGTTAGTCATCATCAAAACACGAGTTTAGTCAATTTAGACGTGAGTCAACATTGACCTAATTGACCTTGAGTCAACATTCTCCCCCTTTTTGAAGATGACAAACCATTCCATAAATGTATTGAAAGCTTTTAAGTAAAATCATACCTTCGGAGAAACCTAGGGATTTCAATAGGATTGAGCTCATATGCTCCCCCTTAATTTATGTGCATGGAGTTCTCATACTCCCCCTCAATTGATGTTATTTCTCCTGCATGGTTAGTTTTCATAACATTTATAGAATACTATGTCTTCTACTCATATGTGTTTCTACACATATATGCCTTCTCCCCTTTACCTTCTCCCTTTACATGAACATACTTCTCTTCTTCATGTAAGACATGCCTTCTCCCTGTTTTGTCAAAAGAAGACATACCTTTAACATACTTCTCTTCTTCATGTAAGACATGCCTTCTCCCCGTTTTGTCAAGAGAAGACATACATTTCTCTCCCTTTGTCATTTCAAAAAGTGGGGTTATGAGGAGATAAGAAACACCACTTGTTAAGAGAGAGGAGATAACAAAAAGTTATATAAGGAGAGTAGAAGAGCACAGATAGGGGCTTGTCCAAGCATAGAAAGAAAATCAAGTTAAAGCATGCACTTGAACAACCCAAAATGTAAGATGAAGTGTTGTAGAAAAATAATAAAATGCAATTTTGACCCTCAAGATGACAGAATTTTCCCAAAAAGTGTCAGGGCTCATGGAAAAGCGATGAGTCTTGCTCAGAAGGTCGTTTCTGCATAAAAAACACTACTCTTGCAGCAAAAACTGAAACTGGAGCAAAATCTACATAAAATCCAAAAAATACTCCAATTTCTACACACAATATAGCTTTATGCATCCTACATCACAAATTTATGCAAGCAACTCAAGATAGTAGACATGCAATTCAAGGAACAAGCTTAAGCAAGTTTGAAACAAGATACAAACATAGCATATAGTGAAAACCACTAGATGAGCAAAGATGCCAATTATAAACAAGGCTAGAACTATATGTATGTGAACTACTAGTAGATGCTATCATAAGTTAGGACTACTAGTAGGATCTAGATCACAGCAAGAGATACCAAAAGATACACAAGATAAAGCAAGCTATGAGTAGATGTAGAGATATATCCAAACAAAGAGATACGTAATTTTAGAAGCATGGAAGGATATAACTCACTAACAAATATGCACCATTACCAAAAGATGATTACCACTAAGAACCTCAAGGTTGTATCAAAACAAGATATACACCTAGATAGATGTAGCAAGTTAGAGTACAACAGAAGCAATTTTAGACACAACCAAGAGATTCAAAGAGATCATCATCAAAACCTACAAAACAACTCAAAGCAAGTAATTGCAAGATATAGATATACCAATTTAGAGCAATTAGAGAGATAGAGTTGTAAGAAAGATAGGCAATTTAGAACAAGGCAATATGCATATATAAAGGTACCAAAAGAGTGCCAAATAATAAGGCTATTTGGTTGAGAAAATGTAGTTGAGAGGGAAATTATCATCCAATAAGCCAACTGTGTATTCTGTGCACAATGTTATCAGTCGAGTTTTGTGTATTGACAACTTGACCGATGACAGCTACTGGAAACACCCATTGGTGCATATCGGTTGAGTTTCAAACAGGACAAACTCAACCGACAGAGCTGCTGTCAAAAGGCACATATATTTCATAAAAACATATTTAAAGGCATGCTAAAAATACAAACCATATCCGAACATGTCTAAGAAAGTTAGTAATGCACTATAGAAGCATTAGAAATAGTTTTTGAGCAAGAGTGTGAAGAGAATCACAAAAATACCACTTTTGACTCAAAAACCACATGCATAGTGCACACTAACTTGACAAAAACAAGTTAGAAATGGTTATAAGCAAGAAAACTTTTACCTTTGTTCTTAACCCTCTACACATCTCACCTTTCTTCTTTCATGTGGATTGAAAAGTCAATTTGCAATTCAATAGCTCAAGTCAATCCATTTTCAAGTACCTACAAGAAGAAAGATGAAATGGTCCCCAATCAAATTTTTGGATGTGGAGGGATTAGTTTAGCAACCCAAGTCCTATTACTCTTTGGTGCTTTCCTAAAAGGGCAACAAGTAGAATAATGACCAATTTCATTGCAATAGTTGCATGTGCCCATAGTCTTGGAACTAGAGGATTCTCCATGGAATATTGGAGGCCCTTTACCTTTGTTGTTCCTTTGACTACTATCATACCCTAAACTATGTCTACCAATTTGTTTAGTAGTATGGTGTAGGATGTCATTAAGATTCTTTTTACCAACTAAGAATCTTTGCAAAGAAGATCTCAAACCATCATTATCATGCATAAGAGAAGTAATAATAGAAGACAAATGATTGATATTATCTCTAGCATGCAAAAGATCATTTTCTAAGCAAAGATATTTAGTTAAATAAGAATCTCTACAAATATGAAGAACAACAACATTGATTTTAGCAAGCAAGGAGGCATTTTCTGTTTCAAGCAAAGCAATCTTAGAAAGATAAACACCATTTTTAGATTCTAATCCTTGCAAAGCAAAATCTTTGTCCTTATTTTCAGATTTAAGAACATCAATATCATGCATGATAGAATCAACAATTAAATTTTGCTCTTCATTTGAACTAGGCATGAGAGTTTGAGCTTCTAGAAATCTAATCTTATCAAGCAAACTAGCATTTTCAAGTTTAAGATAGTCTACTTGGCTAAGACAAGCATTTTTTTCATCAAGCAAGCAAGAATTAGCATGTTCAAGATCATTTAATTCTACATGCAAATTATCAACAATTCTAGCAAGCTTTTTCTTTTTCCTTTTATAAGACTTAAGAGAGGCACAAGTATCATGAATAATAGCAATCAAAGATTCTTTATCTAAAGAGTTTAGATTTACCTCACTTGAGTCCTTACTTGTTGATGCTATAAGAGCAAAATGGCATTCTCCTTCATCAGTAGAGCTTGAGCTTGATCATGCACTTGAATCTTCACTTGAGCTTGAGTTGGAGGAGTCACTTGAGCTTGAGTGCCATTTCTCCTTCTTCTTGTACTTCTCTTCTCTTCTCTTGTGAAGATGGGGTTTTTTTGCTTTGTGGGAAATCTTCCTTGTAGTGACCCTTCTTTCCACATGTGAAGCACCAGATGGAGGAGGACTTGCCTTTGTAGAGTTTACTCTTGGAGTACATGGCATCTTCTTTAACTTGAGAGGATGGAGAAGCTTGTCCCATGATAGCTTCAATTTGAGCCTTCATTTCAGCCTTCTTCATTCTCTTTAGCTCTTTCTTCTCTTGTCTTTCAACTTCTTCTCTTTTGTCAAGTGTGATTTCATGTGCTTGTAGATTTCCAATGAGCTCTTCAATAAGGGCATCATTAAGAGACCTTTCTTCTTCAATGGAAGTCACCTTGGGTTCCCACCTCTTGGGAAGAGTTCTAAGGATCTTTGAGTTGATCTCTCCTCTAAACATAGGATGACCTAGAACCTTTTGAGCCTTAAGTACATATTGGCTATCCTCTCCTCCTTTCCCATCTTGAAGTTCTCAAGCAGCCCTTTGAATATGTAGACTTTGCTTTCCTTCACTTGATCTGTCCCCTCATAGGTGATGCTTAGCTTTCTCCATACCTCATAGGCCGTCTCACAAGATGAAATCTGGTTGAACTCAGTGGAGGTCATGGAGGCATAGAGTATGTGCATGGCTCTAGCATTCAAGATTGCTTTCTTTAAGGTAGCATCATCCCATTCTTCAATCTTTGTCTTTGGTAGCTTGTATGGGCTGTTCACCATTTACCACATCTCAATACTTGATCCTTGGATGTAGAATTGAAGCCTTCTTCTCCAATAGAGGAAATTATTCCCATCAAAGATTGGTAGGCTGATCAAGTATCTCCCTCCTTGGTAGTCACCCATCTTCTCCTACTTGTTGAAGTATGCTTGGAGAAGCCCGCTCTGATACCAATTGTTGGATCCTAGATGGGTGATTAGATGATCTAGAGGGGGGTGAATAGAGTTGAATGCACTTAAACAAAATTTATTAGACCTTCCAGATATATCACAAGATAAGGTGGCTAAATAGGAAATCTGTGTGCAACTAAAACAAATAGCAAGGGAGAGAGAGATTGAACATACACCAATCGACAAACTGTTTAGAGTGGTTCCACACTTCAAACTAGAAGTGAGTCAGTCCACTACCTAGAGAGGTCAACCTCTAGGATTTCTTAACCTTGCATCTTCATTATATTCATTAAAAGAGATACAATACATGACCACCAAAGGACTTACCTATCTAATACAAAGAGTCTTCAACCTTACCAAGGACTTACCCACTTTGCAAGGAGTCTTCTGCCTTCTTCCACGGACTTACCTACTCTTGCACAAGTCTTCAGCCTTGCAGGGATTACTCACTCTTCTTGGATCTTCCGCCTTTGACTTCACCTTCACTCGGAGAAGCTTCCACCAAGGACTTACCCACTTAAGCAAGGAGTCTTCTGCCTTCACCAAGGTCTTACCCACTCTTGCTCCAAGTCTTCAACCTTGATCTTCACCAAGGGATGCCTTCCCGTGTTCTTCTTCACCCCTCTTATCCAAGAGAGAGAACCTTCATCTTCATGGTTGAAAAGAGAGATAGGGGGTAATGGAAGTGAGAGCCTTACAAGATATACATGTAGGACTAGCTCTCTTACAGATTTCCTACTCACTCTAATGGATGTAGCAAGTGATTAAGCTTAGAGAGAGAGGAGGCTGTAGGAAGCACTTAACTATAGAATAGGAACCTCACATAGAGTTTTGCATTGAATGCTCAACCTTGGAATGAAGCCCAAGGGGTCCTATTTATAGCTGGGGATGCCTCTTAGCCTTTGGGAACACTTGAGAATGAAAACTAGCCGTTTTGTGTCTTGCAACGGATATATTTTCACTTGTTGCAACTCCACAACGGCTAGAAGCACTTTTCTATACTTTTTCGTATAGTGCAATCGGTCGAGTTTCTATAAGGGTAACTCGATCGATAGAGTAAAAGACAAACCCGATATTCATACCATCGGTCAAGTTTGTCTTGGGGATACTCGACCGACCAATGAAAATCGAATTGGTCAATTACTCCATCGGTCGAGTTCTGTGAAGTGTAAACTCAACTGATCAAAAGTCATTTTCAAGATCCAATCAGGATCGGTTGAGTTTGGAACTCACAGAACTCGACTGATGAATAACCTGATGTGAATTTTGGAAAATGGATTTTGAGTGCTTAAACATTCGATCTAAGTGCTCCTGATTTTTTCTAAGCTTAATTACAAGTCATACAATCATTACAAGTGATTTACAACATGATTCTAATGGATTTACATCATATTACAAAAACATGCACTTGTATTGACTTTGACTTGTCTTTTCTCTAATTTAATATGCGTAAGTTAGGGCATTTGGAGTGTGTATATACCTAATCTGAAATTGCTCAAGTAGAGACATTAGAAACAAATATGTGGAATGGTTAGTCATGATCAAAACACGAGTTTAGTCAATTTAGACGTGAGTCAACATTGACCTAATTGACCTTGAGTCAACACAAGGGTGGTATGTCGTTTATCTCACGGACGTGTGATGGTAATAAAGTGGGCCTGCTAAGTAGGGTGCATTATTATTGTGTTGGCTATTGTGTCAGACTTAACTGGTGATTTTTAGAGAGTCTTAGCCCAGAAGCATGCACATAATTATGACAAGGAGTTGCACATATCATCTATTAAAGGGTTGCATATGATGCAATTGACAAATTTTGCCTACCTTAATAATTGGTCATGAGCGCCAACGTTGGTTGGGTATTCACTAAATTGTTTTGGATCTTGGCCCACTAGAAGATTGTATGATGCAATCTTCCAAATTGATAATGAGGGCTATCAATTTGAATAAAATAGTGAGAGTGATTATTAATTAAAGACCTAATTAATGTAGACTTTTCAAAATCAAATCAAATTAAAAATGGTTTTTGACAAATGCAAATTTTCTCTTGTAGAATCAAATGGAAAACACTCAATCAGTGCAATTGGACGAATTAAACAATATTTATTTCCATAAATGGTTCAGGACCTTGAGAAATGTTCTGCATGTTCCTGAAACACCAGAGCCAGTACCCACTCCAAATTCTCGTAAGACTGACATGGATGCTTCTTTGAAGCATGCCAATGATGTTGTGAACATTAAGAACCTTATGATGGGCTGTATGAACTATGAGTTGGATAAAGAACATGATAAACATGAAAGGTACTCTAACGACCCTCAAAATTCAATCCCAAAAATTTCTTACCTTTAATAAAGATGAAACCCTAATTTATCAATTACCCTAAATAGCTAATAGTGTAAAACACCTTTTCCCCTAATTCATATCTGAAATCTGATTGGATAATTAGATTCCTCATGGTTGAATTAGCTTCCCTAACAAATTTGGTTGGATTTGGATAATCCTAGATGCCTCAAATGTTATTAGGAAGAAACATGAGATAATTACATTTCTTTGATTAATTAACTTGATAATCCCTGTGATTATCCTATGCTTTTCCAAAATCCGAGATAGATGTGCGTCAGACACAGCTTAAGAGAATCTGACCCTTGGTGAACCGTCGGATCGACATCGTATGAAGAGGGACTCATCCTCTTCCTCGCGCTAAACGCGTGTGTGCTGGGAAATGAAATGCAACGAATTCAATGATCCCTTGCTCCCTCCACAATACACGTCTCGTCGTTATCTTGCTATGAGCAGAACCGGGAGGTCATTCTGAGTTAAAAGAGCCCTCACTCGAACCCTAGATCCCTTCACAGCGGAAACACCCAATTGGCCTTCATCTTCAGTCGACGGCATCGCCCCCCTTGGTCGCGAGGGTCCATTGGACCGAGATCTAGGAACCCAGAAAGTATCACCAACCCTCGAAGAACCTTTTGACCCAACCAGTTTCTTCAAAACCGAACCAGGGTAGCACAACAGACTCGATCTACCTTATCGGCGACGACGAGCTTGACCCAGCAGGAGAAGAAACTATAGTCCAATTAAAATATCCAGTAAGCTTCCCTGACTATCTATGTTCATTTATACATCATCCATTTTGCCTGATGTTCTTCTGTTAGCCACAGCCTGTAGAGCACCTTCGGGTCCTCACCAGCGACCCCACATCTCGGCTGGTTTTGTACCACTTAACCACGAAATTTAGTCACCTAGCTTCTACTAATAACTATGAAGATGAGGGTGCAGTTGTTCTGAGCATATCGCCATTGTAACGACATTTTCTACCTTGGGGTTTCTTCCCCTGTTCTGGCCATGGCGCCAGGGACAATGGGGGAACATGTCCCCATTTGGTTTTTGGTTTTCTTTGTATCGACTTCGGCCATCCCACTTGCTTCCTTTTCCAGATACAGAACACTCATTCTTGTTGTAGATAATGGCCTCGGTCTCCCATGTACCTCTTGTACCATATATGTGGCATTGAGATGGAGTAGATGAGCAGCTCAGCGCCTCACCCAAGGCTCAATAGGTTCACCTTAGTTCAAGGAATGATCCTCAATTCTCCTTTTCTTCCCAAACATCGAGTCTTCCAAGTTCTGATTGGAGTTTGGAACTCCATGGAGGTTCTTCGCGCACCATGGACAAACGAACAAGAAACCAGACACTGAAATTACTTGCAGACCCTCACGATTTCAATACCAGTGTCACACTACCATGGTTAATTGTGTCTTTTCTCCAGGTTATCTTGATATCAATCACATATTCATATTGATGAGCATTTGACCGCTATGCCCTATCACGCCTCCTGTCTCAGATTGATAATGTGAGGGGAAAGTCGTCTTTCTAACCTTAATTTTCGAATTTTCTCAGAAATGTCTTAAATGATTTTCCTCGCCTCTGATTGGTCAGAATATATCTAATCTTTACAAATTCATAGAAAATAATCTATAGCTCAGATGGGGACGATCCATATATGGTTTTTGATCAATTTTTTGAGATCTATCACATGGTCCTAGTTTCAAATCTAGAATCTCGACCTAATTTCCAAATTTAATTAGAAAATCACCACATACTTATAGTATGTATCACATACATCCTATATACACAAATGAGTAACATGCAATCAAAAAATACAAGCGATGGTTATGGCCATACTAATATAATTCTTTGGAGCCACGGAGAATGGCTACCACCTAAGGTCCATATCGTATGTAGCGATATGTACAGGGAACTTGTATTGGCCCGGTTGGTCGTCTGAACCCTTCAGTCGATTAGTTGGCCTTTAGGTTGATCGGTTGGTTCCTCTTGTGTGTTAGCCTCCCCGGTCCTCCAATTAATCAACTGGACTCTTCGCCAGTCGACTCGTAGAGTGCAGAACATCTTCTCACGACAAAACATAATTTAAAACTATCATATTCCATATTATATTATAAAAGGGAAAACCTCGAGTTACATTTGAGGGGAAGATAGGAAGAGGGTCATTAATTGACATTTAGAAAGGAGGGGAGAGGCTCGCTATACAAACCAAATAAATTTAGGAAATAAATAAAACAACCATGCACACAATGCACATGGCTAGAGATTATTGAGGGTTTCAGTTGTGTTTGATGCTAAACATAGACGCGGTATGTGATGTTGAGAACCATCTCATGGCATTGGGAAATGCATGATGATGACACAATTCCTTACTTATTAAACAACGATCTTGTTTCTTATGTTCGTATGATATAGTGGTAATCGTAGTGAAATCTTATGCTCAAGTTCCTAATCATTGAATCAATTCTGTTGTTTAAAACCTTTGCTTTGTTTTCCTTTTCTCAAGTCTGTAAACAATCAAGCCTTTGCAAATCTGATTTAGATTAGTGAAAGTTGACATGTTTGCGTCTAACTAGCCTAGCTCCCTGTGTTCGACACTCAACTACATTGATTTCTGTATACTTGCGGTTGATTAGTGAGTTGAAATCTTTTCCTTTTTAAAACTCTCATCACAAGGTGGTGGAGCTACTTCAAGGTTGTGAAGGCTGCTCCAAGGGCTTGAAGTTACTTCAAGAAGGCTGCTTTAAGGAGGTTGAGGCTACTTCAAGGGTCTGGAAGGGAATTGTATTTTGTTGTAAGATCTTTGCGAGGTAAATAAAATAATTCACTTTTAAAATCTCAATCGGAAACAATTGGGTAGTAGACCGATAACCTTAGATTCAAAGGTTGGAACCACTCTACATCGAATGTCTTCCATGTTTCCTCCTCCTTTGATTTAAGTTTTTAATTGAATTTTAAAGTTCCAAAACCTCTATTCACCCCCTCTAGATCTTTCAACATTCTCCAATTATAGAGATGATATCTGCGATCTACACTAGACATATAAGTTGAAACTTCATTAGACTTGGCGAAGGCTTCATTGGCTCCCTCAAATAGTTAATCCATGGCAGAATTAACCACCCGAACCGAACCCAAACCAATCCAAACCGAACCGACCCGAGAAATGTGGTTTTTATTGCTGTGTTCGGTTTTTGGTTTAGTTCCGATGGAGACCGTAATATCCTAATTTTTATTCGGTTCGGGTGAGCAAATCTAGATTGAAACCCACGCATATCCGCTGAGTCGGGGCTTCATTCAGGGCACGTTTGGTTTGCAGGATTTACTGAAATCATGTATTCTGTCCATCATGCGTTATTGAAATGCTGCATTCTCAAAATCCCGCAAAGTAAAATTTTATGTTTGATTTGCTGGATTTTGTAAGTGTGAGATTTATTTTTTTTCATGTCTACCATCTTGCCCATGATGAATTTTGGTATCCGAGAGAATTTTGATGGAGACCAAAATGCGGGATTCCTATTATGTCTGAAAATCCCGGGATTAGCCACATTTCTCCAATCCTGCAAACTAAACATAAAATTTGCTGAGCTGGAGTCCAGAATACAATCCAATACGACAAAATCTAGGTAACCAAACATGCCCTCAGTCATTCCATAATCCGGTTTCTCACACAAACTCTCGGTCGTCAGTCGGGAGTTTTGGGCGAGAGGGTTTCTCAAAACCCTAGCCGCCATTGCTTTCCGTCTCCACCTTCTACTCTCTCTCAGCCTCTTCATCCCAAATCTCGCCACCCTCTCATCTATCTCGGCCTCTCCTGATTTGGGTACTCGCCATCATCCTTAACCTCGAGGACATCAGGCTGTGCTGTTATCTCCAATACCGAACTCTGAAGGTTATCGCGTGGTCATCGCGAGGCCAGGAGGAGGTTTCGGAGGCCACCACACCGTGAGTTCATCGGGAGAGGAGGAGCTTCGCCGCTACGACTGCCGATTGGAAGGCGCACGTCAGGACTGGTGCTACTGTGGAACGTTCTTCTCCAGACTCCAGGTATAATGCTTCCCTACTGCTCCGGCTTAACAATGAGGTCGTTTTCCTCTGTTTTCGGTTCACTCTCGCTCTCCTCAACCCGTCTCGCGACCTCTCGTAGCAGCTCCGGCGGAAGCGACCCCCACCCCCAAAGACAACGGTGGTCGTTACCTTCCCCACCTACCTCCGCCGAGTCATCGGCGTCAGCCGACGCCCGCCCCTTCTTCCGGTCATTCCACCCCGCCTCGATCCCCCGCCTCGAGATGCTCCCTATCCCGTCCCGCACAATGGCTCGCAGATCCATGACCTCCCAGATCGACCGCACCCCCCTCACCTCACCTCAACACACACCGCCGGTAGCAAGCGAGCAATCGATCAGTCGGCTCCCACCCCTGCCCAACCAGTCGGGGTTTACGCTTATGCTGATGATGTGCCTTTTTCCTGTATGTATCATATTGTCTGCTTTGGAAGTCTCTATCACTGGCTTTCCTCCCCCTCTACCTCTCCGTCAGCGCAGCAGTAGTAGCTATTTGCTTTTGTCTGGTGACGGTGGGTACTGGGATACCGGCGTGGTGGTGTGAGGGAAGGTACCAGGCGTGGAAGTTTTATTCCAGTGAAGAAGCCGTGCAGAGAAATAAGTGGGGGAAGTGGGGGCGCTGCTGCAGACTGTAACGAATGTACAAAACTGCTCTGTGATTGAGCCGCTCATATTGTGTAGTCTACTATTGAAAACTTCTTTCTACGTCTGAGCTACTAGTGTACATTGGTACAATTTAATGGAACTATAATAATGTTACTAATAGTTATTCGTGGTCATTTTTCAGTGATTAGAGTGTGTAGCTGGAGATATATACGAACTCAGTTGGCATTCGGTGAACAATTTCTCTCTTTCTCAGTTTTCTAGGTGAGTTTGAACATTTATCTCTCTTATTTGAATTATATACATGAGATGAAAACTTCTTTCTGCGTCTGAGCTACTTTTTTTTGGGGGGGGGGGGGGAAAGTCAGGAGGTGTTTCTTATTCATCCCGCCCTCCTCGTGCAGGTAAAGTAGAATTTGACCCACAGGGTCGAGTGGGGGATGTGTATAAACACATTCTTCCCAGTTGTTTTGGATATGGTGCTTGGCGAGAGAGTCACTAATGTGAGTCCTGCTTCTTGGAACCTTCACGATCTGCACATCAGAGTACCTCGTTCTGGCATGGTCAATCCTGGATATCCAAGGGGCGAGGCCCGGATTGAGTTCCCCCATCTGCATGGTTGCAGAGACAGCTATGCTACTATCCGAGTGGATAGTGATCTTCCTTCCTTGTCTACTGTCGCATGTTTGAAGAGCGAACATAATTGCTCTAAGCTCAGCTTCCACCACCGAAGAAGTCTTAATGGTGCGGGCTCGTCCCCCTAGCCATCTCCCATTCCAGTCCAGAACAACGACGGCGATGACAACTCTGTCCTTGTGTACCGCATCGTCAACAATAGCAAGATGTTCCTCAGGTGCTAGATCCGTCCACTTCTCCTCCTCTTCCCGAATACAAGAAGTACAACCCAGAGGGTTTGATGTCTGAGTAGAGAGCAACATCTGCAGAGATCTAATCTGGGTAATCTGCCGAGTAGTAGGAAGAATAATGTTTTCAAAAACCGCCTTGTTCCTTGCCTTCCAAATCGTCCAACAGGTGGTTGTGAAAGTGACAGGATGTGCCGCCTTGGTCATAATGTTGTTCTTTAGCCATTCTAAACAATCAGTTCCGGTAGCCTCTGGTGAATCCTCTCCAACCTTTAGTTCATTCCAGACTTCCTTTGCAAAAGGGCACTGCCATAGAGCATGTATAGTCGTTTCCACCATTGCCTCGCATCTGGGGCAGGTAGCATCTTCAGTGAGCCTTCGTTGTGATCTTCTAGCATTGGTCATGATAGCATCATGTGCCACCAACCAGATGAACATTCGGATCTTACTTGGTACATGTAGTGACCATATGTTTCTCCAAAAACTAGTTTCCGGTTCCTGTGCACTACCCCTTATCTTGTTGTAAGCTGACCCAGCTGAATATCTACCTGTACTGTCGTCAGTCCAGCTCCAGGTATCATTCCCGGATCCCGCAACCGGTGGGGGTAGATGCAGTACCCTCTCCACACATTCTTTAGGCAGGTAAGTTTTCAGGAAGTCAGTATCCCATTCACCTGTGAGATTAGCAAGACTAGCCACTTTGAGATCAGCAATACTGTTATCTATGCGTGTCAAGCATATGTCACCCAGCTTCTCAAACCCAAGTACCCATCTGTCCTCCCACACCATAGTGGTTTCACCATTGTTGATAGCTTTAATACTATTTTCTTTGACAAACTCAATGCCCGAGCCACTTTGAGATCAGCAATACTGTTATCTATGCGTGTCAAGCATATGTCACCCAGCTTCTCAAACCCAGGTACCCATCTGTCCTCCCACACCATAGTGGTTTCGCCATTGTTGATAGCTTTAATACTATTTTCTTTGACAAACTCAATGCGTCTGAGCTACTAGTTTACATTGGTACAATTTAATGGAACTATAATAATGTTACTAATAGTTATTCGTGGTCGTTTTTCAGTGATTAGAGTGTGTAGCTGGAGATATATACGAACTCAGTTGGCATTCAGTGAACAATTTCTCTCTTTCTCAGTTTTCTAGGTGAGTTTGAACATTTATCTCTCTCTTAGTTGAATTATATACATGAGATGAAAACTTCTTTCTGCGTTTGAGCTACTAGTGTACATTGGTACAATTTAATGGAACTATAATAATGTTACTAATAGTTATTCGTGGTCATTTTTCAGTGATTAGAGTGTGTAGCTGGAGTTATATACGAACTCAATTGGCATTCAGTGAACAATTTCTCTCTTTCTCAGTTTTCTAGGTGAGTTTGAACATTTATCTCTCTTATTTAAATTATATACATGAGATGAGCACTAGTTTTTCTCTGACTAGTTTACGTAGATACATGCCTAGCTCTTTTGGATTATATACATTTAGTGAACAATATCTCTTTTAAGATTGAGAAATTCAATTTCAGTAGAAATTTATTGAATTATTGAGTACTGTATGAACTGTGTAGTAATTCAGTATATTAATTCAGTTATGTAGTAATCAGTTCAGTTGTACTTTTCTATCATTTCGTGTCAGATGATCAAGACACTAAATATGTGGTCTGAATGGACTTCAGATTCTTCCTGTCTTTAGAATAGATGATTAAATTGAAATGACATATACACATACCTATAGTATACCCATTCAAGATATAATCAATAGGATTATATCTTGAATAGTCCCCACTATTTGGGACTATTTTTAAACATATGATCACACTTAGGTAGTGAATGTATACATATTTCTTAGTTCTAACGAGATCTAGTAGTATTTCCCTTAACATTCTCTGGATACATATGTAGAATTATTCGTAATTCTACATTGGTTTATTCGGAGAACCAAGGGGAAATGCTGCCAGATTTTCATTGGAATTAAGAAATAAGTATGCATCCACTAGTGTGATCACATGTTTAAAAATGGGTTAGGACCTACCTTGCATTTGAGATAATAGTTGCCTGCCAATAGTATACCCATTCAAGATATAATCAATAGGGATTATATCTTGAATAGTCCCCACTATTTGGGACTATTTTTAAACATATGAGCACACTTAGATAGTGAATGTATACTTAATTCTTAGTTCCAACGAGATCTAGTAGTATTTCTCTTAACGTTCTCTGGATACATATGTAGAATTATTCGTAATTCTACATCGGTGTATTCAGAGAACTAAGGGGAAATACTGCCGGATTTTCGTCAGAATTAAGAAATAAGTATGCATCCACCAGTGTGATCACATGTTTAAAAATGGGATAGGACCTACCTTGCATGTTAAGAAATAAGTATACATCCACTAATGTGATCACTTAATTATATGTTACTACCTTAAATTTGACTAATAAGGACATATCATGTCTTTTCATAGATTATCAAGTTTGTAACTATGGAGAGTGACACACCAATGGATGATTCGACTCCTATTACTAGTAATAGTGGAGATGAGGAAAGTCAAGTGAATACTGGAGCTGGGATGTCTAGTTCTAGGAAAGGAAATTTCAGAAGTGACATATGGCAGAGTATACAAGGAAAGAGGTGAATGGAGTGGCGAAAGCTGAATGCAAGTATTGCTTCAGACTTCTTTCTGGTAATATGAAAAATGGTACCTCCACCCTAAAAAATAATTTTCTCAATTCATGTCCTGCTAGAAAAGCTTTGGTAGTACAAGAAGGGACAACAAATGTGGGCCCTATTGGGGAAGCAAGGACTTTAAATTCTACGTTTAGTCAAGAGGGTTCAAGAAACGATCTAGCTCGGATGATTGTCAAGCATGAATATCCTCTATCAATGGTAGAACATGAAGGCTTCAGGACATACTCTCATAATCTTCAGCCACTTTTTAGATGTCCTTCAAGAAATACCATTAAGAGCGATATCGAAGCAATGTATGAGTTTGAAAAGTCTAGATTGATGCAAGTTATTGAGAAGAACAAGTCTAGGTATGCGATAACAACAGATATGTGGACATCAAATCACCAGAAGAGAGGATACATGGTTAGTACTGCGCATTATATTGATGACACATGGGTACTGTGCAATTTGATCCTAAAGTTTGCATATGTCCCATGCCCTCACACTAGTGAGACGTTGCGTGAAGTTTTACACCAATGTTTAGTCGAATGGGATGTGGATACAAACATATCAACCTTAACAATGGATAATTGCTCCACTAACGATCTCATTCTCAAGGATCTTAAGGATGATTTATGCAGTGATACTCTTTTGTTATCTGGTAAGGCATTACATATGTGTTGTTGTGCGCATATTCTAAATCTAATAGTGAAAGATGGACTATCAGTCATCAAAAATGAAATTGAAAAGATTCGTGATAGTGTGTCTTTCTGGACAGCTACTCCCAAAAGAATTGAAAAATTTTGTGATACTGCGAAGCTGTTAAGAGTCTCCGCAACAACAAGCCTAGTTCTTGATTGTGCCACACGGTGGAGTTCAACTCTTCTAATGCCTTCTTTTTCTTCTTCTAAATTTCTAGCAAGACTCACCCGATTCCCCTATCTTATTTAGACTCAAATCTTCCACATCTGACAAAACCAACAATTTTCGTGCTTACTCAACAATTGCTTTCCTATTTACCATGAAGGATTTTTTTTGTACATCCCAAATATTTGGAGAACTTTCTCCACTATTGTACTCATGTAGAAGAATGTGCCATCATCTTATATTTGCACTTTGCCATCTTACTTTGAAGGCTTTGACCAAGATCATAAAAATCCAACTCAACCTGCTAATCGAACTAGGAATTGGCCCATAATTGCGATCCGCTCTGCCTCCAAAAATGAAATAGCTACTGAATTGGAATATAACTGATGGGGCGACCGGTTCAAAATGAACCGGTCCAGTTCCTTACGAATGGCCCAGTCTAACTCTGAGCACACTGAATAGCCATGTGATATCACATGCTGCTAAAACAGGAGCATCACGCATCGCATACAGACCCCGATACCTGCCCGATTCCTTCCCCTACTGCTGTAGTTTTAGCTTGAGCCCTTGACTACCTATCCTCTTGCATTTTCGGCGGCCGTCGTCGTCCGACTAAAGCTTCCACGCCATCGTTCCCATTTCAAGCACTGTAGTTGCAATTATGTCTGAGTGTTCGCTACCGTCTGATAGCTGTGCTACTGTCGTTGCCAAGGTCGTCCCCGGTATGCTTTATCTTCCGCTTCCTCTACTCTTCTTCTATACTAATAACCCTCTCCCCTTTCTACTTACCTCTTATAACATTACTGTAGTAGACGGTTGTTAATCACCCCTCCCCTTCCTTCTGCCCTTCTTTCTGTACTGATCACCTCTCCCTTTCCTTCTGCCTATCTTGCTGTACTGATCACCTCTCCCCTTATGTATCTATCCCTTCTTGTGTATCTGTGTTGCTTTTCAGCTGCTCTTGGTCTACTGCTTCTTCAGCTGCTGCGAGTGCTTCTCCTCCTATCATCAGGTGAGCCTTTTATGCTTCTATAATCATGTTCTCCATTTATGTTTATAAAAACTACCGATGTGCCATTTAATTTAGATGATTGCATGGTTTACTAGTTTGTTTCTTCTTCTCCTTTGATCGTCTCATGTTTCGAAATGCAACCTCTCTTACAATTATATGTAGTTCTTAAAATGAGAAGATGATGCAATTTTGCTTTCACCTCTGGTTATTGCTAGTCTATTAGTGAAGTATTCTTTGAATTTATACATTCTAGGATTTTAAATTAGTTATAATGTCATGATGACGCAATTGTTGAACTGGTCCAACCAGTGAACCGAGAACTAGAGGCCTCACTGGTTTGATTATGGCAACCTTGGCTTTGATCCTCTAGCTGGTACTCATTTCATGTGCATTAAAGGGAATTTTGTATATATATTCATACACTAAATAATAGACAGTGTTATTGTATAATCACCCACCAAACCTTGTATTTGACCACTCTCTATCACACATTTGCTTCATATTGTCAAGACTCAAGGCATGCGCCTAGGTATCAAGGTGCCTCAGGAGGGTGCACCTTAATCTACACATCAAATATGGACCTGTTTATTTTGCTATGCCTGGATGACGGGGCGAGTTGTTGCACGAGAGTGGGGTTTGAGTCGGGGGGGGGGGTCAGAGGATGCAACCCAAGTGCAAGGTTTGAAGATCCCTTTCCATGCTCCTCCAGCCCCTGATAATCTCCTTAATGTTGCTTCCAAAATTAGGTCGCAAGACTGGGGTTGGAAGAATTGTGATCTTCCTGACCCGGTTCGTAGAGAAACACCTTCGCTGCACTTTTTGCAAACATAGCTCCACGGGTGGGATCTTTAGTTTGAAGCAAAGCCTTGCTAGAAGGAGAGGAGATGTGGATGCTTGTACAAGTGTACTATTAGAAGTGAAAAAGGAGATTTCTGACTATCTAGATAAATTAGCAACAAAGAAGCTACCGGAGTATAGCACATTCAGAGAAATGATCTAAACAATTACTATAAAGATAAGAAGATCTGGCAGCACTTTGTTGAAAAAGGTACTTCATTTTACTGCTTAAAGATGGTAGCAAGCTTATGCTTAGTTATCAAGGCACCCGCCTAGGCACCCTAGGCGCTAGGCAAGGCGCCTCAAACTAGGCGCCCAGCCAATTAAGTGCATTAAGTGGGTGCCTCAAACTAGGCGCCCGACCTATTAAGTGCATTAAGTGGGCGCCAGGCACGAAACTAGGTGCCCAACCTATTAAGTGCATTATGTGGGCGCCTAAGGCCTTTTAGGTAAAATTAAGCCATTTAGCATGAATCAAGTCTAGATTTGGTCAAATTAGATCACCTTAAGTCATTTTATGGTTGAACTAGGTCAAATTTAGGCCAAATCAGCTCAAATTTTGACAAATTAGATCTACTCTTAGGATAATATGTCTGATTTGGGCCAAATTTGCAAGTCGTCATAGTGTTATTTGTTTAAAAATATTCTACTTCCTCATATGTCTATTGTTGTTGTTTCTTTTTTTCTTTTCTTTTTTTATCCTTTCTCCTACATTTTATTCCCAAATCCTACTTCTGCTGCATTTTTCATGAGTTATTCCTCCTATATCCACTCCTACCACCATGCGAGTATGTGTGTATTTCTTATTTCAGATTTGTCCTGTATCTCTTGCTCCCATATCTACAACTACTATTTGCATACATTTGTTTTCTTTTTCTGATTTCTTCCTCGTAAATCACCTCTCACAACTCCTGTTGTTTGCATGTTTTCACTTATTTTACTGACCTATTCTTCCTTCCTTTGTATTTTTTATTTTAGCACTTGCTATTCTTGTTTTATATTTTGTTTTGTTGAATTCTTCCTCCTGCTTTAATCTCCTTTTACTGCCCCTGCGTTTATCTTATTCCGACTTCTTCCGGCACAACTCCTACTGTTTGCGTGTTTCTTTTTATCTTGTTTTCTCTCTCCAATTCCTACTTATTATTGTTTCTTTCTCTTCCTATTAAATATCTTGCCTTTGATTCTCCTATAGTTGTCAATTCAAATTAGACTTAATGAATAAACAATTACATTATCACATATAATATCATATCTACAAACATTTAAATATGTAACTGGAAGAAAAAAAAGTAAAAAAGCGTCCAGAAAAGCCTAAGCACCCGCCTAGGCGGGCTAGGCTGCCCTTGGCTTAAACCCACCACCTAGACGCCTTGACAAGTATGGGTTTATGGTAGCAACCGCAATCTTGGTAGAGAAATGCAATAGAAAATACTTACTTTACTCAATCGAAGTTCAGGCCCATCCTCTTTCCACCATCTAGTGCTGATCACATCCATGATAATAATAAAAACTGCTAGTAATGATTGACTTGTCAACCAAAGAAGAGTAGATTATGTTTAGTATTTTATGATTAGAAAATGAAATGCATAGCCAGTCAGAGATACTTAAATGATAGGTAATTCACCATGGGAAGAGTACAATGCACAGTTCAGAAAGCAAAGACAATTCAATAAAAAAATATGAAAGAAAACATACAACATACAGAAAGCGGTCTCGACTAAAACAAGATTCGTCAGCATCAAATATGCAGATTTTCCATTAGACAAGATATGAAGTCGATCTGTCTTACTTGACAAAGGATTGTAGTAGCCCAACACATCAAGATGCTTGCCGTCTCTGGGTGCTCTGCTGTCCGCAACAACCAATCGATAAAATGGCCTGTTGGTACATCCCCACCTTGAAAGCCAGATTCTCACTACCATCTCTGCGGCCCTAGGCGTATACAACTGCTAAGTATATGCATATACAGAGAGTGGAATATTGGAGTGAAAATGGATTAAATTTTAAATTTTAATCTAAGCACCTAGGCGCACCAAGGCAACAAGGTGCTTAGTGTTGGTGTCTTGGCCCCTGGTTGCCTTAAAAAGTATGTCGACTTCCTCATTAGCATTCTTCCTTTCACCATCCAATGACCCAAAGACATGCCAGCTAAGGTTCCCCAAGCCTCCGGCCAACAGAGCAGATGGTCATTCGGCACAAAACGAAATGATACTTCTCTCTACAAGGACATGATCACCGATCTGATGAGTGAATATGTCCTTGTTGGATCAGTGAAGTTTGGCACTTACGATCTTTTCTGCCTAGAAATGTATCCATTTCCTATTGCGGAGCAAGTTAGCAACTCCTTGTCATGTCCCTGCTGTAGCATCTATATACAGTATACCTTCTTTTTGATAGTGTTACCTATGGGCCTCCACGACAATGCTGGTTGACCTTGCAGAACATGGCTGACCAGGGTTGGACGTCACTAGATGTTTTTCTCACCACTCCATTGGAAGAATGGATCTTGTTGGACCATGACCTAACACTTGAGGCATCCTATGATCCTATCAGAAATGTTTGAGGTGTATTCTTTTGCTTTGTTGCTGAACCACCTTCCAACAAGATCCATTGCTCTGCCTACCAGACAAACATGCTAAACCAGTCATGTTTTTAATGATTTGTCACCAAACAATGGCCTATGTACTTTCATTTGTAACATTTTACCTCTTACTTCCGTATACGAAGTTACCATTTTCCATCTTCTGCTGTGTAGTGTGCAATTTGTAACTCATCTTTCTCATAGTTGTGTGAGACTTATATTTCTAATCTTTTTCTGTAAGGAAATTGGTTACCGGACATATTTTATTGATATTGAAATTTGAGAATGGTATTTATATCTTTCATATACTCTATTTTTTCCTTTTTATCACTGAACTTTTTTCTAATGGTGCTTGTTTCATCAATCAGTTGCCTGTCATCACAACCTTAGTCATAAGTTTGGTTACTACACTCGATTCTGCAAACTAATCATCCCGTTGTTGCTCAGGAGCCACCTCGACATACAACTTGTGTTAAGAGAGGCCGCAGAGATGGTAGTGAGAATCCGGCTTTCAAGGTGGGGATGTAACAACAGGCCATTTTACCGAGTGGTTGCTGCGGACAGTAGAGCACCCAGAGACGGCAAGCATCTTGATGTGTTGGGCTACTACAATCCTTTGCCAAGTAAGACAGATCGACTTCATATCTTGTCTAATGGAAAATCTGCATATTTGATGCTGATGAATCTTGTTTTAGTCGAGACTGCTTTTTTGATGTTGTATGTTTTCTTTCATATTTTTTACCGTGCTTTCCAAACCGTGCATTGTACTCTTCCCATGATGAATTACCTATCATTTAAGTATCTCTGACTAGCTATGCATTTCATTTTCTAATCATAAAATACTAAACATATATCTACAATTCTTTGGTTGACAAGTCAATCATTACTAACAATTTTTATTATTATCATGGATGTGATCAGCACTGGACGGTGGAAAGAGGATGGGCCTGAACTTCGACAGAGTAAAGTAAGTATTTTCTATTGCATTTCTCTACCAAGATTGCGGTTGCTACCATAAACCCATACTTGTCAACGCGTCTAGGTGGTGGGTTTAAGCCAAGGGGAGCCTAGCCCACCTAGGTGGGTGCTTAGGCTTTTCTGGACGTTTTACTTTTTTTTCTTCAAGTAACATATTTAAATGTTTTTAGATATAATTTTATATGTGATAATGTAATTGTTTATTCATTAAGTCTAATTTGAATTGATAACTTTAGGAAAATCAAAGGCAATATATTTAATAGGAAGAGAAAAAAACAATAATTAGGAATTGGAGAGAGAAAACAAGATAAAAAGAAACACGCAAACGGTAGTAGTTGTGCCGGAAGAAGTCGGAATATAAACGCAAGGGCAGTAAAAGGAGATTAAAACAGGAGGAAGAGTTCAACAAAACAAAATATAAAACAAGAATAGCAGGTGCTGAAATAAAAAATACAAAGGAAGGAAGAATAAGTCAGTAAAATAAGTGAAAACATGCAAACAACAGTAGTTGTGAGAGGAGATTTAGGAGGAAGAAATAAGAAAAAGAAAACAAATGTATGCAAATAGTAGTTGTACATTTGGGAGCAAGAGATACAGGACAAATCTGAAATAAGAAATACACACATACTTGCATGGTGGTAGGAGTGGATATAGGTGGAATAACTCATAAAAAAATGCAGCAGAAGTAGGATTTGGGAATAAAATGTAGGAGAAAGGATAAAAAAAGAAAAAAAAAAGAAACAACAACAATAGACATATGAGGAAGTAGAATATTTTTAAACAAATAACACTATGAGGACTTGCAAATTTGGCCCAAATCAAACCTATTATCCCAAGAGTAGATCTAATTTGTCAAAATTTGACCTGATTTGGCCTAAAATTTGACCTAAAATTTGACCTAGTTCAACCATAAAATGACTTGAGGTGATCTAATTTGACCAAATCTAGACTCGATTCATGCTAAATGGCTTAATTTTGGCCTAAAAGGCCTTAGGCGCCCCTTATAATACACTTAATAGGCTGGGCGCCTAGTTTCTTGCCCGACGCCCACTTAATGCACTTAATAGGCCGGGCGCCTAGTTTGAGGCACCCACTTAAAGCACTTAATAGGCTGGGCGCCTTGTTTGAGGCTCCTTGCCTAGCGCCTAGGGTGCCTATGCGGGTGCCTTGATAACTAAGCATAAGCCTGCTACCATCTTTAAGCAGTAAAATGAAGTACCTTTTTCAATAAAGTGCTGCCAGATCTTCTTATCTTTATAGTAATTATTTAGATCATTTCTCTAAATGTGCTATACTCTGGTAGCTTCTTTGTTGCTAATTTTTCCAAATAGTCAAAAATCTCTTTTTTCACTTCTAGTGGTACACTCGTACAAGCATCCACATCCCCTCTCCTTCTAGCAAGGCTTTGCTTCAACCTAAAGATCCCACCCGTGGAGCTATGTTTGCAAAAAGTGCAGCGAAGGCGTTTTTCTACAAACCGAGTCAGGAAGATCACAATTCTTCCAACCCCGGTCTTGCGACCTAATGTTGGAAGCGACATTAGGGAGATTATCAGGGGCTGGAGGAGCAGGGAACGGGATCTTCAAACCTTGCACATGGGTTGCATCCTCCGACCCCCCCGACTCAAACCCCACTCTCGCGCAACAGCTCTCCCCGTCACCCAGGCATGGCAAAACAAACAAGTCCATATTTGATGTGTAGATTAAGGTGCACCCTCCTGAGGCACCTTGATACCTAGGCGCATGCCTTAGTCTTGACAATATGAAGCAAATGTGTGATAGAGAGTGGTCAGATAAAAGGTTTGGTGGGTGATTATACAATAACCCCGTATATTATTTGGTTTATGAATATATATACAACATTCCCTTTAATGTACTTGAAATGAGTACCAGCTAGATGATCAAAGCCTAGGTTGCCATAATCAAACCAGTGAGGCCTCTAGTTCTCGGTTCATTGGTTGGACCACTTCAACAATTATGCCATCATGACATTATAACTAATTTAAAATCCTAGAATGTATAAATTCAAAGAATACTTCTCTAATAGACTAGTAATAACCAGAGGTGAAAGCAAAATCACTTCATCTACTCGTCTAAGAACTACATACAATTGTAAGAAAGGTTGCAGTTCGAAACATGAGAAAGTCAAAGGAGAAGAAGAAATAAACTAGTGAACTATTCAATCATCTAAATTAAATGGCACATCGGTAGTTTTTATAAACATAAATGGAGAACATGATTATAGAAGCATAAAAGGCTCACCTGATGATAAGAGGAGAAGCACTCGCAACAGCTGAAGAAACAGTAGACCAAGAGCAGCTGAAAAGCAACACAAATACACAAGAAGGGATAGATACATAAGGGGAGAGGTGATCAGTACAACAAGATAGGCAGAAGGAAAGGGAGAGGTGATCAATACAGAAAGAAGAGCAGAAGGAAGGGGAGGGGTGATTAACAACCGTCTACTATAGTAATGTTATAAGAGGTAAGTAGAAAGGTGAGAGGGTTATTAGTACAGAAGAAGAGTAGAGGAAGCGAAAGATAAAGTATACCGGGGAGGACCTTGGCAACGACAGTAGCACAACTATCAGACGATAGCGAACACCCAAAAAGAACTGCAACAACAGCAGTAGGGGAAGGAATCATGCGGGTATCGGGGTCTGTATGCGATGCCCGATGCTCCTGTTTTAGCAGCATGTGATATCACTTAGCTATTCAGTGTGCTCACAGTCAGACTGGGCCGTTTGTAAGGAACTAGACCGGTTCATTTTGAACCGGTCGCTCCATCTGTTATATTCCAATTCAATAGCTATTTCATTTTTGGAGTCAGAACGAACCGCAATTATGGGCCAATTCCTAGTTTGATTGGCTGGCTGAGTTTGATTTTTATGATCTTGGTCAAAGCCTTCAAAGTAAGATGGGAAAGTGCAAATATAAGATGATGGCACATTCTTCTACATGAGTACAATAGTGGAGAAAGTTCTACAAATATTTGGGATGTACAAAAAAATTCCTTCGTGGTAAACACGAAAGCAATTGTTGAGTAAGCACGAAAAATGTTGGTTTTGTCAGATGTGGAAGATTTGAGTCTAAATAAGATAGGGGAATCGAGATGAGTCTTGCTAGATATTAAGAAGAAGAAAAAGAAGGCGAGAGAGGGGAGGGAAGATGTATTAACTATTTGAGGGATCCAATGAAGCCTTCGCCAAGTCTACTAAAGTTTCAACTGATATGTCTTGTGTAGATCACATATATCATCTGTATAATTGGAGAATGTTGAAAGATCTAGAGGGGGTGAATATAACTTTTGAAACTTTAAAATTCAATTAAAAACTTAAATCAAAGAAGGAGGAGGAAACATGAAAGACATTCGATGTAGAGTGGTGTTCCAACCTTTGAATCTAAGGTTATCAGTCTACTACCCAATTGTTTCCAATTGAGATATTAAAAGTGATTTATTTTATTTACTTCGCAAAGATGTTACAACAAAATACAATTCCCTTCCACACCTTTGAAGTAGCCTCAACCTCCTTGAAGCATCCTTCTTGAAGTAACTTCAAGTCCTTGGAGCAGCCTTCACAACCTTGAAGTAGCTCCACCACCTTGTGATGAGAATTTTAAAAAGGAAAAGATTTCAACTCACTAATCAACCACAAGTATACGGAAATCAATGTAGTTCAGTGTCGAACACAAGGAGCTAGGCTAGTTAGACGCAAACATGTTAACTTTCACTAATCTAAATCAGATTTTTCAAGGCTTGATTGTTTAGAGACTTAAGAAAAGGAAAACAAAGCAAAGGTTTTAAACAACAGAATAGATTTAATGATTAGGAACTTGAGCATAAAATTTCACTACCATTACCACTATATCACATGAACATAAGAAACAAGATCGTTGTTTAATAAGCAAGGAGTTTTGTCATCATCATGCATTTTCCAATGCCATGAGATGGTTCTCAACTTCACATTCCACGTCTATGTTGAGCATCAAACTCAACCAAAACCCTCAATAATCAGTTGGCCGTCCATATGCAATTAGGAGGTGGATAACATGAATTAGACTGACATGGAGTTTGGGGAAGAAAGGGAAGAGTGTGGGATGAGTAGGAGTGAAAGAAGAAATTAGAAGTGGACATTAGTAAGTTGGAAGGTAAAGAAAAGGAAAAGACAGAAGGTTCGTTGGCAAATAATATTAGAAGAAGAAAAACTAGTAGAGAAATTAGAAGAAGAGGGATTAGAAGATACGAGGAGAAGAAGCATCAAAGCGTGAGAGGGGGTAGACTGGTAGGAGAAATAGAGGAATTAGAATCAAGGGGGGGGGAGTAGGAGAAGGAGAATTGGAGGAAGAAGAACAAAAATAGAAGACCAATGAGAGGAAGAAAAATACATGTGAGGAGAATGTCCGCCGTCGCTAACCTAATTCATCGTCGCCTTGTCAATGACCTGGAGCGCCACAAGCCACGTCTGCTGTTGCTTGGTGTGTTGTTGCTCCACTCCACCAGTGGCACCTCTGCCTCAACCTGCCAGTGCCGTCGTCACGGTAATAGGTTTTCGCCCCCGCTACTAGTTGGAGGAGCTTGTTCCTCCGTCGGTATGAAGAGTCACATACAGTATACAATGACAAATAGAAGTATTGATGAACTGAATGCAATCTGCATACACGTATACAACAAATATTGCAGTAGATAGTAGAAGGCTATTGTTATTGACTTAATGTAGTAATCCACGAAAATATAAAATATATACTAATAGAGTGATATGCAGTAGAAGTAGAATATATAGAATATTAGGACACATATTACAAAACAGCAATAAATTAATGCTATACAACAAAATGTATTACATAATGAATTAGAAGATTAGAAGAGATTAGAATGCTAGAAGATATAGAAGTATTACATATGAGAAGATATGGATTAATGGAAGTAGAACGTATTAGAATATTATAACACAATGTATAAGTGGATGATCAAAAACATATTATTGTATGCTACCAGTAGTAAAGTAATGTACTACTATACTAGTACAATATTATAAAACATACTAATATATGCGCATAATAAATAAGAAACAAAATAGAATACAGAAGCAATGGCAGCAATTGAATGTCATCAGAAAAAAATGCATGAAAACAGTACAATATGCTGTAGAAAAAGTGAAAAAAGAGAGAAAACAACAAACAACAAAAAATAAAGGAGAAGTGCATTAGGTGTGATTGATCATCCACCCTCCAGCAAAAGGCCTTCCTTTGTGTCTCAAAACTTCTCAGTAACTTTGAGAAACAAGCAACAACCAAACAAGGTATGACTTCCTCCAAGGCGGCGATCAGAGACTCACAGGAGCAAGCCTCAGAGGCTGAGGACCCCTTAAATTAGGCTTGGGTGAGCAGTAATACTCCCTAGGATGTAACCCAAGTGCAAGGTTTGAAGATCCCTAGCCCTGGGAACGTCATCGTCATCTTTCTTGCTGGGGAAGTTGTCGCAAACACTGTACTGTGGCGGGCGCAATGTGTGAAACACCTCATTTTTAATCATTTATAGGCATACAACTTCTTGGACCTGGATATTGGGCATGAACTTGGTCACCCAAATAAAAGGCAGGTCCAAAGCGACTGCCTCTAAAAGACAGCCCAGGGCCCGCACAAGCGGGTGACGTGTGTTGTACGCAATCTTAATTGTGATCGGCTCCAGCAACCGTCTGATCTCAGTTTGGTGCGGCCCAACACACTTGATGCTTGAGCAGGAGCTCAAGCCGCTCTTTAAAACATTATATCATTGTATCTTTTGCAGTACGCAAATGATATTTGATACATGCAGTACAAATTCAACCAATGATATAAACATGCATAGCATGAAGCGTGCAAATGAGACCTTGCAGCGGATTAATCGCCAGGCCGGTGAATAAGTAGGCACTTTTCAAAGAAGCATATGATTAAAAAAATTTAGGGATTTTTTCACATTTATAGACATATGTACATGCATAATTTAATATTTGTGACTATTTATATAACAAAATATGTTTATTCAGTTAAAATTTATACTATGTAATAAATATCAAGAGTGAATAGATTCATTAATTAAAGATAAATAAATGTATGTATTGATAACCAATTTCATGCATGAACAAATATACAAATTGAATTTAGTTGGTTACCTTTACATGGAGCATGATCAACATCATACGAGTAGACAACTAGTTGGTTAAGGAAGTAATGCGCCCACATAAATATACTTGAAACAAGAAATAATTAGTACAATTTTCATGTAATATTCACAATTTCACATGATTATGTTGTTGAAATCTAAAGGCTAATATAAACATCCAAAAGATAGCAAATCGAAAACACCAGTACTGAAAAATTATTAAAAGATATGACATTCAAATAGGGTTGTAAATGGGTAGGGTATTACCTATTTACCCATATGTAGGGTAGGGTAAGGGTAAACATTTTTACCCACCACCCATTTATCCTTTTTCCCGCTTTACCCACATATAAAAAGGATAGGGTAAGGGAGAAGTTTTGCCCTACCCGTTTTACCCATTCACCCATTAGTATACATTTGAACTAATAAATTCAGATTCTATTATATGTATTAGTGCCTAATTAAAACCCCAACAAGCAACATCACTACTTTCTTAATTTGTCCTATTATGATTCCCAAAACTTTAATAAATAATGGGTAGCATGTCACGTCGTATATAGTCATATATTAGATAGAAAAATATTAAAGGTTAGGCCTTGTTTTGAGAAAAATATTGGTAAAAAATTACTAATGTTGATATACATCACCAAAAACATAATTAATACTATCTAAAACTAGTTTTAACAATGTCTTGTCGACGATGTAGAGAATCCCATATGAGATTATTATTTAAAATATCATATATCTATCTTCATGTTGTATTACCCATTTCACTCATTACCCTACCCATTTACCTTGCTAGTAAAAGGGTGCGAGTAAGGGTAGGATAAATGTTTTTAGGAAAAAGAAAAATTATCCTACCTGCTACCCACAACTTTGATGTGGATAAGGGTAAAGGTAAGCCTATACCTTACCCGACCCCACCCATTTACAACCCTACTTTCAAACAACAAAATCAAAACATAGATGATAAAACATCCAAAGCAACACAATCATCAAGTCAGAACTAGATCAAAATATAATTGTATGCCCATAGTTTTCAGGGCGGCTAGGCGGTGGCATGCATTGGATGGGTGCCTAGACCACCTAGGCGGTGACATTTTTATTTTATTTTTTTGCATATATAATAGATATATAATATAAAATATATCACATATATAAGGTATTTATGTGTATATTTTTGATCTACATCCTAAATGGCAATGTAAGAGTGAGATAGCAGCTAAAAATGCCTAAAAAGTTATGTCAAATATATGTTAAAATACATTATCCAAAACAAAAATACCCAGAAAAAAATTTGTCTAATTTTCCCGTGTGCCCTAGGCACCCCTAGCCAGTCACACAAGCGGCCCCAGATAGTACTAGGGCTCGCCCAAACGTCCACTTTCAGTTTTAGGGAGGCAAGGGGCTAGGCGGACCCCCATGTGCACCTAAGGCCTAGACGGCCACATCCACAATTGTGTACGTCCAAGTAGCCAAAAAATAATTTTTCTACAATGTGATTACTGTTCCTATAGAAAGATAATTATAACCCTATTTCCTACTCCCTAATAGCCCCCCTCAATGTCCTCTACACCGGAGTAGCCATGAAATATATTCCTACTGGTAAATTGCTCTAGCTCAGAATCTTCTCCATCACTTTGTGCACCAAGAGGGTGGGTTGGATAGGAGGGGCAGGTTGCCCGTGTCTTCTGGTACTGGTATAAACTCTTTTTGTAACTCCTGACGCTTCATCCATTTGTCCCCATTTCAATCCTTCACTCATGTATACCTCATCTTCCTCTGGATTAAGGTCTGTAACCCAGTTCTTTGCCTTATCCAAATAATCTGACTCCAAAGATCCTTCTCTAAATCATGTCATTCCTTTTTATCTTTCAGCTTTTCATTTACACATAAACCAGATCGTTTAGTCACCGCGCATCTAGTAGATTCCTCTTCTTGGTGTGAATCTGGGTAAATGCAAAAGAGTTAGTCGATGACATAGTGTCTTATACAAAATTATTGAATGACCGTGACTGCAAGTAGGGAGGTAAATTACCGTCTCGAACATACTCCAATTATCTTCACGCCTAGAAGATGACATTTCAGGTTAAGAATTCTAATTGCCATTTTTTGCAAATGTGGAGTTTCATACCCATGATTGGTCCACCATTCCACTATTATAAGAAATCAATAAAGCATTCAATTAATCTATTAGAAAATAATGACTATGAGTAATGCAAGCATTAAAGTGGATGACAATTTACTAGGGTTCAAGTCTAGACTAGATGTTTGTCTAATGGTGTTTGGTTTCCCAAAGCCCCCTTAGCATTCCTATACACTGGCATCTCTTGCTCAATATCAATCTTATCTTGAATGTCCATTTAAGGGAAAAATATATCCACACAATCCATTAGACCCCTCATGAGTCATGACACACTGTGTTGTTTGTCCTAGTATCAACCTAATAATAATGGGGATTCAAGTTGTAGCCTACAATAAATACAATAATACTGAAAATTGCAACTTAAGTTACATGCCACATGTAAGGGACGATGCAACCTTTTTATTCATTTCTCATCAACCATGTCCACGACCTTCCTTATGAACAATGGATCATCGCTCAAATTGGCTGTCAACTCCTTTGCAACATTAAGCATAGCAACATATATAAACCCCATGACATGTTTCTTCTCACTATCAACAAGATTTGATACCTTAAAAAACCTCTTAATAATTCTCAATACAAAGACAATCCGATGCCAAAATGCAAAATTTGTTACGATGGTAGAAAATCACTCCCCCTCTCCTGTGCCTACATACTTGCATTCTGCCCACTTAGTAGAACAAAACATGCTCCTAAGTTGATTCCTTTTGTCCAACAGACTCTGTAAGCTAAGATATACAGTGGCGAACCGTGTCACTCCAAGTCTCACCAAGTCACCGTTGGTGAAGTTTCTCATCAGACTTGGGTGTTGTGGTGATTGTAGATGAAGTATGCCAACTTCCTACTCTTCTGAATCACATTCTTCACCCTAGACATTTGCCCCAAAGCCTCCAACATAAGATATAGTCGGTTTGAAACACAGGGAGTCTGGAATATCCTCGTCCTCTTGTCTTTTAGAAGCCATTCACAACAAGATTTAATGGGATATCGTCAGTGACTACATGCATTGTTCATGTAACATTATTCTAATACTTTTGAAAGTATAAGATAAAGAAAATATTTAGTGTTATTAAAATACATATTTCAGTGACTACATACACAACGTTTTAGCCCCAACTTCCTCAATGCAACTGTCCACCAACTTGAAAATAAACTAAACATTATGGATATCGGCAGATGCATCAATTTCCCACAAAAAGCTTGTACCTCTTTTGTAGTTTACACAAGAGTCATGATGCTTCTTCTCATTCTATTATTTCATGCATCAGTCATAATATAACATGTACTAATCCTTAATTCCTCCCTTTGCGTCTCCAATGACTTAGTCATTTCCACTTCATTCCTTAATATAGGCTTGTGCAAGTCATGCACAGATTGTCCCTACAATCCCGGACCGAACTGCCCAACTACCTCTAACATTACGTTAAAATTTAAAACTCTACAGTATCATGATATTCCTTGGTATACCTACAATGATTATGTACGGTCAATCTAGACTTTGGAAATAATAGAATAAAGAAGATTTGAAGGTGGGATTTGAACAACTAATAAAACTACTTACTCGTTTGGTAAAACCAACGTACTATATATTCCTCTTTCTTCAACTTGTTTTTGAGGCTTTTCTGTTTTGATACTCTCCTCTAATTAACAGGATTCTCTGGGTTTCTTATAAAAAAATTGTCAATCTGACCCACCACCTGTCTTTTTGCATTTGCAATTGAAGAGGGAAAAAAGCAAGAAATAAGAAAATAACAATAGAAAGTAGTTACCTCGCCTTGAACATTCCTCTTGTGGCGGGAACAAAGTGCCTTGATGTCTTGAACCTACCTCCGCAACGTCCAAAATGTGCAACACAAAACCTGGTGCCGGCTCCCTTCAAGGCAGTAGCCTAGGTGAAAGGATGGAGGCAGATCCTCATGCAAATCAGCTCCTAATCCTCCGCAAGAGCCTTTAGGGTGCTACACAAGTCCAAAGTTTGGCCAAGCTTGCCTTTAGTAGCGATGGCAAGGAAAACTGTGGGTAGAACTTTCCCGGTAACACTGTAGTTGGGAGGGAGTTGAGGAGACGCGGGCAGGGTTCATTGCATGGTTACATGGTTTTTTTACCTCTCTTGGGCCGGCAACAACTGAACCAATGGTTTGGCCCTTATTTCAGTTGCCCAGAAAATAAGTGGGAAAAACACCACTCAGTAAAGGGAAAAAGCGGGTCGCAAGCGGCTAAAGCAGACAAAAAATGAGAAGATTAATGGACTTCTACCTCCAGCCCGCCTAAGCCCCATTTCTAGTGACCATGACATGTTGACGCAGAAGCGGGCGCAAAAGCGGCCGCTCATGCCGTTTTTCAGTATATTGGATTCAACGATTTAGCCTGGAAGCGTTTGGCGAGGGAGCGAGAATGGGGTAGAGCATGCAACCTTTTTCCATTTAATCATACCAGCATCCCGCATCAGAGTTGTATTGTAGCCCGAAAAGTAAGACTGCTCCTGACTACCTCGGATTTCAGCGTGGTACCAATTCCGTGTCTTTCTAGACAACTGTGAAGTTGGATGTGAATTGGATTTAACCAACTACGCTTGAAAACACCTAACCCAACAAAGTATAAAACTGAAACGTGGACATTTGTTTATAATGAACTGCAACTGCTCCCTACCAAAATATAAAACACTTTTTTTTGCCGACCAAAATTTTTTTTATCAGGAAACACCACATTTTATGCTAAGCCCTTTTTGTGTGGAATACAACTTCTGTTGGAATAGGCCACATCAAAGAAAAATTTGTGTAAGAAAGTAATTAAACTAGAATGAGTTTCGTAAGATGTTGACTTCCTGGAGGGTGGATTTTTTTTTTACTATTACACTCCTTGGTGTAAATACAAGGAATACTTACATAATAGTGGAATATAACTTAATTGCCACGGGATATCAACACTTTCAATGGGACTAAACCCGCAATCAAAGAATCTGCAAAATGTATAGCTGAACAAAATGCAAAAAGAGGACAGTGTCAAGCTACACAAACCCCTGACCATCCATCCATGAAATGTAGATAATAGTAAATCTGCCACATGCTAAGAGCCGAAATGGTTTTTTCAATAAGTCAACTTTCAAAGGCCCTGATATCCTATTGAACAATTGAACTTTCCCATGAAGATGCACGGTTCAACTCATACAATTTTCAAAGCAACTACATTGACCGGAGAAGTTGCTTCAGTCTTGAAAGCATGCAAAATGAAGGCAGGGATGTCCGTCATCGGATTGTGGATTTTTACTCTTCAACTATGGACATTTTTTTTAATATATAAAAGGGCCTTAATATGTGGCTAACATTCTCTCTTTATTGAGGAATAACGGTTGGCCTTATTAAGCAGTAGGCAAGCCAACTTGAAAGTTTGGTGGGCCCAACACTTCTACTATACCTCAACATATCAAACCATGAATGGATGTAGTAGCGATCTACAATATAAGGAGAGTTGATTATGCGGTGCCAAGATCCCAAAGTAGTTACTACTCTAGTCACTACTCGAAGACTAGGAATCACTCATTACTTTTCCACAAATCATCTTGCCACATTGATAATATAAATAGAACCCACCTTGAAACATATTACACACCCACCCAACTGTAACCTCTTCGTGCCTAGGCATGTTATGCATGCACGGAGAAATGACAAAAGAATGCTACATTTTTTGCATATCTTTTGGTTGTTTGGTCCTCTTATTTACGGTGATAAAAACAGTGAAGCATAGAGTAGTATGAATTCCCAAACCATCCATCTTATGTCCAACTCAAAATAATGTCAAAAAAGAAAAACATAAATTTTTAACCCAATCCTAGATATTGGCATGCATATCATTTGCTCTACTCTAAATTTAAATCAAGCGCTACTGGAGAAAGGTTATGGGGTAAGGAAAAATAAAATGGTAGCTTCTTTGTTTGTTTTGCCCTTAGTAACGGAAAAGCCAATGTCGCTGTTCTCATCTTGTCATTTTCAACCATTGAATTCTAACCAAATTTCTTTGATTCAAACTGGACGCAGGTATTGGCTATCTGTTGGCGCTCAACCTTCTGACCCTGTGGAACACATTCTATTCAGAGCTGGTCTCTTACCACCTCCTCCAATGACTTCCATGGCTCAAAAAGGAGGACCTCGAGATAGTCGTCCAATTGACCCAGTAACCGGTAGGCTCTTGGTGTCTAAAAGTTTAGACATGGGTGAGCCATCAAATGAGGTGGATGATATTGAAAAATTGGGTTCTTGAATGCATGGCAATGGGCTTCATTTCTGATCCATTTAGTAGTGGGTATTTTTGTCACTGATTTAAGTTACCTTATTCATTATATTCTCCATGGATATCGTCCTGAGTTTCAAAAGGACTATATCTTAAATTTGTTGGTTTTTGATGCTCTCTTTGCTATATCTAGGCTACAGGGTGTTACCTTGTTGTTTAAAGTTGTTATGTCATGTTTATGAAATAATAGCACATTAGCAACTGAAATTTCTTATGCAAACAATTTGTTTATTGCTCATTTATATCTGCCGATAGCTATCTTATGCAGCTCCATTGGTTGGCTTCGAATGCTTGATATAGATTTGGGCGTTTGTGAGCTGGAGACGTAAATTTGCGCATGGGATAAATTTAGGGGTGACAATTGGGTTCAGGTTGACCGATTTTTAGTTGGTTATCGTAGGTGAACACTTTTGTTTGGACCCTAAATTTGCAAAAGATGAATATTCAAGTTGAAGCCCTTGACCCTAACCCGACACGTAAATATTTTTGAGTCTATAGGTCTTACCTGTAAAATCCAAATACTTTGAAAAAAGTGCTATGATTTGTCTAATCATTGATAATTACCAAGTGTAATTAACAATTTTCAATGTATACAAACTTATAATGGTTTGAGAAACACATTGTAATTTGTTAGAGAGTTTTAAGCACAAACTCATAAAACAATTCACATAATAAATCATACAAACAAACACAATTATTTAGAATTGCCAAAATAAATTTATGAGTTTTGGATTTGTAATTTAATAGACCATGGGTTTCTTAAATTTAGTATTATTATTTTAGGTATAATTATGACTTTTGGGTCAATCAGATCAAAAGTCCATCCCCACATCTGACCATAGGGTGAAATTTTGTGTTCTTCAGGTTTGGGTTTATTTTGGGTTGGGTGGAAAAATCTTAGACCTTATTTAATTTTTTTGGGTTTGAGCCGGCTCCTTGAGGCCAGACCTTGTGTTGCCTGTCTTAGATAAAATGCAACATAATCTGTATGCAAATGAACTTGGATTAATTGTGGTACCCAATGCATCCCTATTTTAGCAAAGATAAGGGCTGCTGAGTTGGGTTGTAAATTAAGGTTCGTTCATGTTTCTTTGCTGTGAGGGTTCTTGCTCTATGCTTGGTTAGCTGTATTTGGGTATGATGACCAGCCATTAGTCAAACCCTTTGGACCGATCCTCATGCTTGAGTGTTATGGTGCTTTGCACGTGGTTCAGCGTTTTACTCACGTAGCTATCTGATGTTACTTCACTGATTTGTAGTTGCAAATTTGAGGTTGAGAGAAAACATCGGTAAGGGCTGGAGATGAATTTTTATGGGGTTTGGTGCATGCATTATTTGGAGAGTGGTATGCGGTGTATAGACAGAGAAAGATGATAATGCATAGAATTTTTGGGAGAATATATGAATTTTTAAATAATTAAATCAACTGTAATCAGGTATGAAATGCATTGAATTTATAATATCATGTACTCAAATGGTAAAAATATAAAAATTGTAAAATAGGTAGTTATATTTTTAATAAATAAATATACAGATTTACATGTATAGTATAAGGGTAAAGGTAAGCATATACCTTACCCTACCCTGCCCATTTACAACCCTACTTTCAAACAACAAAATCAAAACATAGATGATAAAACATCCAAAGCAACAAAATCATCAAATCAGAACTAGATCAAAATATGGTTGTATGCCCATAGTTTTCAGGGCGGCTAGGCGGTGGCATGCATTGGATGAGTGCCTAGACCACCTAGGCGGTGACATTTTTTATTTAATTTTATTGCATATATAATAGATATATAATATAACATATATCACATATATAAGGTATTCATGTGTATATTTTTGATCTACATCCTAAATAGTAATGTAAGAGCGAGATAGCAGCTAAAAATGCCTAAAAGTTATGTCAAATATATGTTAAAATACATTATCCAAAACAAAAATACCCAGAAAAAAATTTGTCTAATTTTCCCGTGTGCCCTAGGCACCCCTAGGCAGTCGCGCAGGCGGCCCCAGACAGTACTAGGGCTCGCCCAAACGTCCACTTTCAGTTTTAGGGAGGCAAGGGGCTAGGCGGACCCCCATGTGCGCCTAAGGCCTAGATGGGCACATCCACAACTGTGTACGTCCAAGTAGCCAAAAAACAATTTTTCGTAGCCAAAAAACAATTTTTCTACAATGTGATTACTGTTCCTATAGAAAGATAATCATAACCCTATTTCCTACTCCCAAATAGCCCCCCTCAATGTCCTCTACACCGAATTAGCCATCAAATAAATTCCTACCAGTAAATTGCTCTGGCTCAGTTGTGGATATGTAAGGTCAATCTAGACTTTAGAAATAATAGAATAAAGAAGATTTGAAGATGGGATTTGAACAACTATCAAAACTACTTACTCATTTGGTAAAACCAACGTGCTATATATTGTAGAGTTATTTGATGGCTAATTCGGTGTAGAGGACATTGAGGGGGGCTATTTGGGAGTAGGAAATAGGGTTATGATTATCTCTCTATAGGAACAATAATCACATTGTAGAAAAATTGTTTTTTGGCTACTTGGACGTACACAGTTGTGGATGTGCCCATCTAGGCCTTAGGCGCACATGGGGGTCCGCCTAGCCCATTGCCTCCCTAAAACTGAAAGTGGACGTTTGGGCGAGCCCTAGTACTGTCTGGGGCCGCCTGCGCGACTACCTAGGGGTGCCTAGGGCACACGGGAAAATTAGACAAATTTTTTTCTGGGTATTTTTGTTTTGGATAATGTATTTTAACATATATTTGACATAACTTTTTAGGCATTTCAGCTGCTATCTCACTCTTACATTACTATTTAGGATGTAGATCAAAAATATACACATGAATACCTTATATATGTGATATATGTTATATTATATATCTATTATATATGCAAAAAAATAAAATAAAAAATGTCACCGCCTAGGTGGTCTAGGCACCCATCCAATGCATGCCACCGCCTAGCCGCCCTGAAAACTATGGGCATACAACCATATTTTGATCTAGTTCTGACTTGATGATTGTGTTGCTTTGGATGTTTTATCATCTATGTTTTGATTTTGTTGTTTGAAAGTAGGGTTGTAAATGGGCAGGGTAGGGTAAGGATAATTTTCCTTTTTCCTAAAAACCTTTATCCTACCCTTACTCGTACCCTTTTACTAGCAAGGTAAATGGGTAGGGTAACGAGTGAAATGGGTAACACAACATGAAGATAGATATACGATATTTTAAATAATAATCTCATATGGTATTCTCTACATCGTAGACATGACATTGTTAAAACTAGTTTTATATAGTAATAATTATGTTTTTGGTGATGTATATCAGCATTAGTAAATTTTTACCAATATTTTTCTCAAAACAAGGCCTAACCTTTTCTATATTTTATTTCTCATTTGATGAATTCATTTTTCTATCTAATATATGACTATATACAACGTGACATGCTACCCATTATTTATTAAAGTTTTGGGAATCATAATAGCACAAATTAAGAAAGTAGTGATGTTGCTTGTTGGGGTTTTAATTAGGCACTAATACATATAATAGAATCCGAATTTATTAGTTCAAACGTATACTAATGGGTGAATGGGTAAAGCGGGTAGGGCAAAACTTTCCCTTACCCTATCCTTTTTATATGCGGGTAAAGCGGGTAAATGATAAATGGGTGGTGGGTAAAATTGTTTACCCTTACCCTACCCTACAAGGCATGGGTGGTGGGTAAATAGGTAATACCCTACCCATTTACAACCCTATTTGAATGTCATATCTTTTAATAATTTTTCAGTACTGGTATTTTCAATTTGCTATCTTTTGGGTGTTTATATTAGCCTTTAGATTTCAGCAACATAATCATGTGAAATTGTGAATATTACATGAATATTGTACTAATTATTTCTTATTTCATGTATATTTATGTGGGCACATTACTTCCTTATCCAACTAGTTGTCTACTCGTATGATGTTGATCATGCTCCATGTAAAGGTAACCAACTAAATTCAATTTGTACATTTGTTCATGCATGAGGTTATCGATACATACATTTATTTATCTTTAATTAATGAATCTATTAACTCTTGATATTTGTTACATAGTATAAATTTTAACCGAATAAATAGATTTTGTTATATAAATAGTCACAAATATTAAATTATGCATGTACATATGTCTATAAATGTGAAAAAATCTCTAATTTTTTAATCATACGCTTCTTTGAAAAGTGCCTACTTATTCGCCGGCCTGGCGATTAATCAACTACAAGGTCTCATTTGCACGCTTCTAGCTTCGCACGTTTATATCATTGGTTGAATTTGTACTGCATGTATCAAATATCATTTGCGTACTACAAAAGAAACAATGATATAATGTTTTAAAGAGTGGCTTGAGCTCCCGCTCAAGCATCAAGTGGGTCGGGCTACACCAAACTGAGATTAGCCAGCTGCTGGAGCCGATCACAATTAAGATTGCCTAAAACACACGTCACCCGCTTGCCCGCCCGCCTGGATTGTCTTTTAGAGGCAGTCGCTTTGGACTTATCTTTTATTTGGATGACCAAGTTCAGGCCCAATATCCAGGCCCAAGAAGTTGTCTGCCTATAAATGATTAAAAACGAGGTGTTTCACACGTTGCGCCCGCCACCGCCCAGACTGTCTTTTAGAGGCAGTCACTTTGGACCTATCTTTTATTTGGATGACCAAGTTCAGGCCCAATATCCAGGCCCAAGTTGTCTGCCTATAAATGATTAAAAACGAGGTGTTCCACACGTTGCGCCCGCCACAGTACAGTGTTTGCGGCAACTTCCCCCACAAGAAAGACGACGTTGACGTTCCCAGGGCCAGGGATCTTCAAACCTTGCACTTGGGTTGCATCCTAGGGAGTATTAAGCTCACCCAAGCCTGATTTGTGGGGTCCTCAGCCTCTCAGCCTTGCTCCTGTGTGAGTATGTGATCGCCGCCTTGGAGGGAGTCATCCCTTGTTTGGTTGTTGTTTGTTTCTCAAAGTTACTGAGAAGTTTTGAGACACAAAGGAAGGCCTTTTGCTGGAGGGTGGATGATCAATCACACCTAATGTACTTCTCCTTTATTTTTGTTGTTTGTTGCTTTTTTCTCTCTTTTTTCACTTTTTCTACAACATACTGTACTGTTTTCATGCATTTTTTTTTCTAGTGACATTCATTTGTTGCCATTATTTATGTGTTTTATTTTATTTCTTAGTTATTATGTCCATATATTAGTTTGTTTTATAATATTGTACTAGTATAGTAATACATTACTTTACTAATGGTAGCATACAATAATATGTTTTTGATCATCCACTTATACATTGTGTTATAATATTCTAATACCTTCTACTTTCATTATTCCATATCTTCTAATATGTAATACTTATATATCTTCTAGCATTTTAATCTCTTCTAATCTTCTAATTCATTATGTAATACATTTTGTTGTATAGCATTAATTTATTATTGTTTTGTAATACGTTCTCTAATATTCTCTATATTCTACTTCTACTGCATATCACTCTATTAGTATATACTTTATATTTTCGTAGATTACTACAGTAAGTCAATAACAATAGCCTTATGCTATCTACTGCAATATTTGTTGTATACGTGTATGCAGATTGCATTCAGTTCATCAATACTTCTATTTGTCATTGTATACTATATGTGACTCTTCATACCGACGGAGGAACAAGCTCCTCCAACCAGCAGCGGAGGCGGAAACCTATTACCGTGACGACAACGCTGGCGGGTTGAGGCAGAGGTGCCAGTGGTGGAGTGGAGCAACGACGCACCAAGCAACAACAGACGCGGCTTGTGGCACTCCAGGTCATTGACAAGGCGACGATGGATTAGGTTAGCGGCAGTGGACATTCTCCTCATAGGTATTTTTCTTCCTCTCATTAGTCTTCTGTTGTTGTTCTTCTTCCTTCAATTCTCCTTCTCCTGCTTCCCCCCCTTTTGATTCTTATTCCTCTATTTCTCCTGCCAGTCCGCCCCCCTCTCACGCTTTGATGCTTCTTCTCCTCGTATCTTCTAATCCCTCTTCTTCTAATTTCTCTACTAGTTTCACTTCTTCTAATTTTATTTGCCAACGAACCTTCTGTCTTTTCCTTTTCTTTACCTTCCGACTTACCGCTGTCCACTTCTAATTTCTTCTTTCACTCCTACTCATCCCACACTCTTCCCTTTCTTCCCCATACTCCATGTCAGTCTAATTCATGCTATCCACCTCCTAATTGCATATAGATGGCCAATTGATTATCTAGTTGATATTGTTTAGTTCTTTCATTTGCCTACTTGCCTCTTCATATGATTGCTTTTTCATACATGCTAATGCATTTTCATCTAGTTGATATTCATCTAATTGCTTCTTTGTTGTTCATCAAATTGCATGTTCATTTAACTAGTATCATTTTCCTAATTGCCATCTCATCTATTGCCTTTTCATACGTGCATGACTGCATTTTCATCTAATTGCTATTCATCTAATTGATGCTTAGTTGTTCATCAAATTGCATGTTCATTTAAATAGTTCCATTTCTCTAATTGCCTCTTCATCTAATTGCTTGTGCTAGTGTTTATGTATGTGAAATTGTGATTGTGTTTGTTTATTTGATGTCTTTTGATGTTTGTCTCCAGTGCAATCATGGAGAATCTTGGATCAGTCCCAATTGGGGATAACACCCAACAAGACACTTCCCATCCACACATAATTCCATCTGGGTCAACTGATCCAGCATGGAAATATTATTTCCTCAAAGATAAAAACGACTCCAGCTAGGTTGTTTGTTCTCTTGTAGGAGGGAGATGAAGGGGGTGTGAATCGCCTGAAGCAACACTTAGCTCACATAAGGGGCAATGTCTCACCATGCCCTAACGTTGAAAATTATGTTAAGCTGGAGATCAGGCCGAACATTGAGGAAATACGAAAGAATAAGGATGAAAAGTAATAAGGGGTCAGTTTGGTGTTTACTTGTTTTGTACCTTTTGGAATGTATTAAACTACATTTATCTTTATGACACAGTTAACGATAACATTCTAAATGAATTTATGCTTCTTGTTACATCTTCCTTTGTTATTGTTCAATTTATATGTAAATTTAAGTGATAACATATAAATTTAAGTGAATCTATAACTATATCAAAAAAATCCAAAACCGATTAAATCCGATTATACTCCCGCTTATACTCCCGCATATCGTATATACTCTATTCGGTACCTTGTCCGCCCGTACACCGATTACCACTTTTCAGAACACTGATTTAAATAGGGTTCTATAATCATATTAAATTTTCATTTTAATCTCAGGACCTCAATTTCCTTATTCTACTTTTGTATCCGCCTTCCATTTTTTTTCTTATGTTGAGGACCTTTTGTAATCTTTGTTAGGGCCTTGTAGCAATGTAAAAGATCACAATACTTAAAATAACACTCTTCATAATTATAATAGAACCTCAAGTCCATGCAAGGGTGAAAGTATTATGAGATCAGAAAACGGTCACTAATGCCGTGTAAGGAGTAAGGGCTATATTGTCCCTATATGTATGTAAATGTGACATACAAGATTATGATATTTATGTTAGAGCTCATCTTGCCTAATTTAAGAATCCCAAATACTGCATCGACCATCCAAAGCTTTGTTATTGCACATGGTCTTAGGATCAATTTTGGGATTATATAATTATACAGATGGTACTCAACATCATCAGCATCTGGCGATTAATCCTCAATATTACATATGTGTGCGCATGTCGATGTGGAAACCTGGTAAACTTCCATGCCCGTCGAAGTTGTAACGAAGACGTATTGTCTTGTACATTTGCATGTGTAAACCTGATAGATGACTATGTATAAACATATATTCTATTTTAAAGCTAGATTTGATTAAATATATCGATTGTCAACATTAAATCACTATTTTTAGCTTAATTTTTTTCAAAGATGTGTCGAAGATTAATTATAAAAATCCTCAGAGTTTCCTCAATGTTTCCACAAACTTCCACTTCACATCCACATTCCTCGAAGTTGACTTGAAGTCGATCTCATGTTCCATGATTATACGTATACGTATATAACCCATGAAATGATGAAATATATGTATATATTTACATATACAACTGCAAAGTATATGCATATAGAGAGGGGAATACAAGAGTGAAAATGGATTAAATTTTAAATTTTAATCTAGGCACCTAGGCTCACCAAGCAACAAGGTGCTTAAAGTTGGTTTCTTGGCCCCTGGTTGCCTTAAAAAGAATGTCGACTTCCTCATTAGCATTCTTCCTTTCACCATCCAATGACCCAAAGACATGCCAGCTGAGGGTGCCCAAGCCTCTGGCCAACAGAGAAGAGGGCCGTTTGGCACAAAATGACATGATACTTCTCTTTTCAAGGACATGATCACCGATCTGATGAGTGAATTTGTCCCTGTTGGATCAGTGAAGTTTGGCACTTACAATCTTTTCTTCCTAGAAATGTATCCATTTCCTATTGCAGAGCAAGTTAGCAACTCCTTGTCATGTCCCTGTTGTAGCATCTATATACAGTAGACCTTCTTTTTGATAGTGCTAACTATGGGCCTCCACGACAATGCTGGTTGGCCTTGTAGAACATGGCTGACCGGGGCTGGACATCACTAGGTGTTTTTCTTACCACTCCATTGGAGGAATGGATCTTGTTGGACCATGACCTAGCACTTGAGGCATCCTATGATCCTATCAGAAATGTTTGAGGTGTATTCTTTTGCTTTGTTGCTGAACCACCTTCCAACAAGATCCATTGCTCTGCCTCCCAGACAAACATGCTAAGCCAGTCATGTTTTTAATGATTTGTCACCAAACAATGGCCTACATACTTTCATTTGTAACATTTTACCTCTTACTTCTGTATACGAAGTTACCATTTTCCATCTTTTGTTGTGTGGTGTGCAATTTGTAACTCATCTTTCTCATAGTCGTGTAAGACTTATATTTCTAATCTTTTTCTGTAAGGAAATTGGTTACCAGACATATTTTATTGATATTGAAATTTGAGAATGGTATTTATATCTTTCATATACTCTATTTTTTTCCTTTTTATCACTGAACTTTTTTCTAATGGTGCTTGTTTCATCAATCAGTTGCCTGTCATCACAACCTTAGTCATAAGTTTGGTTACTACACTCGATTCTGCAAACTAATCATCCCGTTGCTGCTCAAGAACCACCTCGACATACAGCTTGTGTTAAGAGAGGTCGCAAAGGTGGTAGTGAAATTCAACTTTCAAGGTGGGGATGTAACAACATGCCATTTTACCGAGTGGTTGCTGCGGACAACAGAGCACCCAGAGACGGCAAGCATCTTGATATGCTGGGCTACTACAATCCTTTGCCAAGTAAGACAGATCGACTTCATATCTTGTCTAATGGAAAATATGCATATTTGATGTTGACGAATCTTGTTTTAGTCGAGACCGCTTTCCTTATGTTATCTATTTTCTTTCATATTTTTTTATTGAATTGTCTCTGCTTTCTGAACCGTGCACTGTACTCTTCCCGTGGTGAATTACCTATCATTTAAGTATCTCTGACTAGCTATGCATTTCATTTTCTAATCATAAAATACAAAACAATATATCTACTCTTCTTTGATTGATAAGTCAATCATTACTAACAATTTTTATTATTATCATGGATGTGATCAGCACTGGATGGTGGAAAGAGGATGGGCCTGAACTTCGACAGAGTAAAGTATTTTCTATTGCATTTCTCTACCAAGATTGCGGTTGCTACCATAAACCCATACTTGTCAAGGTGTCTAGGTCGTGGGTTTAAGCCAAGGGAAGCCTAGCCCACCTAGGCGGGTGCCTAGTCTTTTCTGGACTTTTTTTACTTTTTTCCCTTCCAGTTACATATTTAAATGTTTGTAGATATGATATTATATGTGATAATGTAATTGTTTATTCATTAAGTCTAATTTGAATTGATAACTATAGGAGAATCAAAGACAAGATATTTAATCGGAAGAAAAAGAAACAATAATAAGAGGAAAATAAGTAGGAATTGGAGAGAGAAAATGAGAAAAAAAAGTAACACGCAAACTGTAGGAGTTGTGCCGAAAGAAGTCGGAATAAGATAAACGCAAGGGCAGTAAAAGGAGATTAAAGCAGGAGGAAGAATTCAACAAAACAAAATATAAAACAAGAATAGCAGGTGCTGAAATAAAAAATACAAAGGAAGGAAGAGTAGGTCAGTAAAATAAGTGAAAACATGCAAACAACAGTAGTTCTGAGAGGAGATTTAGGAGGAAGAAATTAGAAAAAGAAAACAAATATATGCAAATAGTAGTTGTAGATTTGGGAGCAGGAGATACAGGACAAATCTGAAATAAGAAATACACACATACTGACATGGTAGTAAAAGTGGATATAGGAGGAATAACTCATCAAAAAATGCAGCAGAAGTAGGATTTGGGAATAAAATGCAGGAGAAAGGATAAAAAAACAAAAAAAAACAACAATAGACATATGAGGAAGTAGAATATTTTTAAACAAATAACACTATGAGGACTTGCAAATTTGGCCCAAATCAGACCTATTATCCCAAGAGTAGATCTAATTTGTCAAAATTTGACCTGATTTGGCCTAAATCTGACGTAGTTCAACCATAAAATGACTTAAGCTGATCTAATTTGACCAAATATGGAATTGATTCATGCTCAATGGCTTAATTTTGGCCTAAAAGGCCTTAGGCGCCCACATAATGCACTTAATAGGCTGGGCGCCTAGTTTCTTGCCCGACGCCCACTTAATGCACTTAATAGGTCAGGCGCCTAGTTTGAGGCACCTACTTAATGCACTAAATAGGTTGGGCGCCTATTTTGAGGCGCCTTGCCTAGCGCCTAGGGTGCCTAGGCGGGTGCCTTGATAACTAAGCATAAGCCTGCTACCATCTTTAAGCATTAAAATGAAGTACCTTTTTTTTTTCAATAAAGTGCTGTCAGATCTTCTTATCTTTATAGTAATTGTTTAGATCATTTCTCTGAATGTGCTATACTCCGATAGCTTCTTTGTTGCTAATTTATCCAGTTAGTTAGAAATCTCCTTTTTCACTTCTAATGGTACACTCGTACAAGCATCCACATCCCCTCTCCTTCTAGCAAGGCTTTGCTTCAACCTAAAGATCCCACCCGTGGAGCTATGTTTGCAAAAAGTGCAGCGAAGGCGTTTCTCTACGAATCGGGTCAGGAAGATCACAATTCTTCCAACCCTGGTCTTGCGACCTAATGTTGGAAGCGACATTAGGGAGATTATCAGGGGCTGGAGGAGCAGGGAAAGCGATCTTCAAACCTTGCACTTGGGTTGCATCCTCCGACCCTCCCCTCCCGACTCAAACCCCACTATCGCGCAACAACTCACCCCGTCACCCAGGCATGGCAAAATAAACCGGTCCATGTTTGATGTGTAGATTAAGGTGCACCCCCCTGAGGCACCTTGATACCTAGTTGCATGCCTTGAGTCTTGACAATATGAAGCAAATGTTTGATAGAGAGTGGTCAGATACAAGGTTTGGTGGGTGAGTATACAATAACCCCATCTATTATTTGGTGTATGAATATATATACAACATTCCCTTTAATGCACATGAAATGAGTACCAGCTAGAGGATCAAAGCCAAGGTTGCCATAATCAAACCAGTGAGGCCTCTAGTTCTCGGTTCACTGGTTGGACCAGTTCAACAATTGTGTCATCATGACATTATAACTAATTTAAAATCCTAGAATGTATAAATTCAAAGAATACTTCACTAATAGACTAGTAATAACCAGAGGTGAAAGCAAAATCGCATCATCTACTCATCTAAGAACTACATACTATTGTAAGAGAGGTTGCAGTTCGAAACATGAGACAATCAAAGGAGAAGAAGAAACAAACTAGTGAACTATTCAATCATCTAAATTAAATGGCACATCGGTAGTTTTTATAAACATAAATGGAGAACATGATTATAGAAGCATAAAAGGCTCACCTGATGAAAGGAGGAGAAGCACTCGCAGAAGCTGGAGAAGCAGTAGACCAAGAGCAGTTGAGAAACAACACAGCTACATAAGAAGGGATAGATACATAAGGGGAGAGGTGATCAGTACAACAAGATAGGCAGAAGGAAAGGGAGAGGTGATCAGTACAGAAAGAAGGGCAGAAGGAAGGGGAGGGGTGATTAACAACCGTCTACTACAGTAATGTTATAAGAGGTAAGTAGAAAGGGGAGAGGGTTATTAGTATAGAAGAAGAGTAGACGAAGCGGAAGATAAAGCATACCGGGGACGACCTTGGCAACGGCATTAGCACAACTATCAGACGGTAGCGAACACTCAGACAGAATTGCAACGACGGTGCTTGAAATGGGAATGGTGGCGTGGAAGCTTTAGTCAGACGACGGCGGCCACCGGAAATGCAAGAGGATAGGTAGTCAAGGGCTCAAGCTGAAACTACAGCAGTAGGGGAAGGAATCGGGTGGGTATCGGGGTCTGTATGCGATGCCCGATGCTCCTGTTTTAGCAGCATGTGATATCACATGGCTATTCAGTGTGCTCAGAGTTAGACTGGGCCATTCGTAAGGAACTGGACCGGTTCATTTTGAACTGATCGCTCCATCAGTTATATTTCAATTTAGTAGCTATTTTATTTTTAGAGGCAGAGCGGACCGCAATTATGGGCCAATTCCTAGTTCAATTGGCTGGTTGAGTTGGATTTTTATTATCTTGGTCAAAGCCTTCAAAGTAAGATGAGAAAGTGCAAATATAAGATGATGGCACATTCTTCTACATGAGTACAATAGTAGAGAAAGTTCTCCAAATATTTGGGATGTACAAGAAAATCCTTCGTGGTAAATAGGAAAGCAATTGTTGAGTAAGCACGAAAATTGTTGGTTTTGTCAGATGTGTAAGATTTGAGTCTAAATAAGACAGGGGAATCAAGATGAGTCTTGCTAGAAGTTTAGAAGAAGAAAAAGAAGGTGAGAGAGGGGAGGGAAGATGGATTAACTATTTGAGGGATCCAATGAAGCCTTCGCCAAGTCTACTGAAGTTTCAACTGATATGTCTTGTGTAGATCACATATATCATCTCTATAATTGGAGAACGTTGAAAGATCTAGAGGGGGGTGAATATAGCTTTTGGAACTTTAAAATTCAATTAAAAACTTAAATCAAAGGAGGAGGAAACATGGAAGACATTCGATGTAGAGTGGTTCCAACCTTTGAATCTAAGGTTATCAGTCTACTACCCAATTGTTTCCTATTGAGATTTTAAAAGTGATTTATTTTATTTACCTCGCAAAGATGTTACAACAAAATACAATTCCCTTCCACACCCTTGAAGTAGCCTCAACCTCCTTGAAGCATCCTTCTTGAAGTAACTTCAAGTCCTTGGAGCAGCCTTCACAACCTTGAAGTAGCTCCACCACCTTGTGATGAGAGTTTTAAAAAGGAAAAGATTTTAACTCACTAATCAACCACAAGTATACGAAAATCAATGTAGTTCAGTGTCGAACACAAGGAGCTAGGCTAGTTAGACGCAAACATGTTAACTTTCACTAATCTAAATCAGATTTGCAAAGGCTTGATTGTTTAGAGACTTAAGAAAAGGAAAACAAAGCAAAGGTTTTAAACAACAGAATTGATTTAATGATTAGGAACTTGAGCATAAGATTTCACTACCATTACCACTATATCACATGAACATAAGAAACAAGATCGTTGTTTAATAAGCAAGGAGTTTTGTCATCATCATGCATTTTCCAATGCCATGAGATGGTTCTCAACTTCACATACCGCGTCTATGTTTAGCATCAAACTCAACCGAAACCCTCAATAATCAGTTGGCCGTCTATATGCAATTAGGAGGTGGATAGCATGAATTAGACTGACATGGAGTATGGGGAAGAAAGGGAAGAGTGTGGGATGAGTAGGAGTGAAAGAAGAAATTAGAAGTGGACAACAGTAAGTTGGAAGGTAAAGAAAAGGAAAAGACAGAAGGTTCGTTGGCAAATAAAATTAGAAGAAGAGAAAATAGTAGAGAAATTAGAAGAAGAGGGATTAGAAGATACGAGGTGAAGAAGCATCAAAGCGTGAGAGGGGGGTAGACCGGTAGGAGAAATAGAGGAATAAGAATCAAGGGGGGGAGTAGGAGAAGGAGAATTGGAGGAAGAAGAACAAAAATAGAAGACTAATAAGAGGAAGAAAAATACATGTGAGGAGAATGTCCGCCGCCGCTAACCTAATCCATCGTCGCCTTGTCAATGACCTGGAGCGCCACAAGCCATGTCTGCTGTTGCTTGGTGTGTTGTTGCTCCACTCCACCAGTGGCACCTCTGCCTCAACCTGCCAGTGCCGTTGTCACGGTAATAGGTTTTCGCCCCCGCTACTGGTTGGAGGAGCTTGTTCCTCCGTCGGTATGAAGAGTCACATACAGTATACAATGACAAATAGAAGTATTGATGAACTGAATGCAATCTGCATACACGTATACAACAAATGTAGCAGTAGATAGTAGAAGGCTACTGTTATTGACTTAATGTAGTAATCCACGAAAATATAAAGTATATACTAATAGAGTGATATGCTGTAGAAGTAGAATATATAGAATATTAGAACACATATTACAAAACAACAATAAATTAATGCTATACAACAAAATGTATTACATAATGAATTAGAAGATTAGAAGAGATTAGAATACTAGAAGATATAGAAGTATTACATATTAGAAGATATGGAATAATAGAAGTAGAAGGTATTAGAATATTATAACACAATGTATAAGTGGATGATCAAAAAATATTATTGTATGCTACTAGTAGTAAAGTAATGTACTACTATACTAGTACATTATTATAAAACATACAATATATGTGCATAATAACTAAGAAACAAAATAGAACATAGAAACAATGGCAACAAATGAATGTCACCAGAAAAAAATGCATGAAAACAGTACAGTATGTTGTAGAAAAAGTGAAAAAAGAGAGAAAAAAGCAACAAACAACAAAAAATAAAGGAGAAGTGCATTGGGTGTGATTGATCGTCCACCCTCCAGCAAAAGGCCTTCCTTTGTGTCTCAAAACTTCTCAGTAACTTTGAGAAATAAGCAACAACCAAACAAGGAATGACTACCTCCAAGGCGGCGATAACAGACTCACAGGAGCAAGGCTGAGAGGCTGAGGACCCCTCAAATCAGGCTTGGGTGAGCTGTAATATTCCCTAGGATGCAACCCAAGTGCAATGTTTGAAGATCCCTGGCCCTGGGAACGTCGACGTCGTCTTTTCTTACGGGGGAAGTTGCCGCAAACACTGTATTGTAGTGGGCGCAATGTGTGAAACACCTCGTTTTTAATCATTTATAGGCAAACAACTTCTTGGGCCTGGATATTGGGCATGAACTTGGTCACCCAGATAAAAGGCAGGTCCAAAGTGACTGCCTCTAAAGGACAGCCCAGGCGGGTGACGTGTGTTGTAGGCAATCTTAATTGTGATCGGCTCCAGCAACCGTCTGATCTTAGTTTGGTGCGGCCCGACCCACTATGTAACAAATATCAAAGAAGCGTATGCTTAATATTTTAGAGATTTTTCCACATTTATAGACATATGTACATGCATAATTTAATATTTGTGACTATTTATATAACAAAATCTGTTTATTCTGTTAAAATTTATACTATGTAACAAATATCAAGAGTTAATAGATTCATTAATTAAAGATAAATAAATGTATGTATCGATAACCAATTTCATGCATGAACAAATATACAAATTGAATTTAGTTGGTTACCTTTACATGGAGCATGATCAACATCAAACAAGTAGACAACTAGATGGATAAGGAAGTAATGTGCCCACATGAATATACTTGAAACAAGAAATAATTAGTACAATATTCATGTAATATTCACAATTTCACATGATTATGTTGCTGAAACCTAAAGGCTAATATAAACACCCAAAAGATAGCAAATAAAAAACACCAGTACTGAAAAATTATTAAAAGATATGACATTCAAATAGGGTTGTAAATGGGTAGGGTATTACCTATTTACCCACCACCCATACCTTGTAGGGTAGGGTAAGGGTAAACATTTTTTACCCACCACCCATTTATCGTTTACCCACATATAAAAAGGATAGGATAAGGGAGAAGTTTTGTCCTACCCGCTTTACCCATTCACCCATTAGTATACGTTTGAACTAATAAATTCAGATTCTATTATATGTATTAGTGCCTAATTAAAACCCCAACAAGCAACATCACTACTTTCTTAATTTGTGCTATTATGATTCCCAAAAAATTTATTAAATAATGGGCAACATGTCACGTCGTATATAGTCATATATTAGATAGAAAAATGAATTCATCAATTGAGAAATAATATATAGAAAAGGTTCGGCATTGTTTTGAGAAAAATATTGGTAAAAAATTACTATTGTTGTTATACATCACCAAAGACATAATTATTACTATCTAAAACTAGTTTTAACAATGTCCTGTCTACGATGTAGAGAATACCATATGAGATTATTATTTAAAATATCGTATATCTATCTTCATGTTGCCTTACCCATTTCACTCGTTACCCTACCCATTTACCTTGCTAGTAAAAGGGTGCGAGTAAGGGTAGGATAAAGGTTTTTAGGAAAATGGAAAATTATTCTACATGCTACCCACAACTTTGATGTGGATAAGGGTAAACGTAAACCTTTACCTTACCCTACCCTACCCATTTACAACCCTACTTTCAAACAAAAAAAAAATCAAAACATAGATGATAAAACATCCAAAACAACACAATCATCAAGTCATAAGTAGATCAAAATATGGTTGTATGCCCATAGCTTTCAGGGCGGCTAGGCGGTGGCATGCTTTGGATGGGTTCCTAGACCACCTAGGCGGTGACATTTTTTTATTTTTTGAATATATAATAGATATATAATATAACATATATCACATATATATGGTATTCATGTGTATATTTTTGATCTACATCCTAAATAGTAATGTAAGAGTGAGATAGCAGCTAAAAATACCTAAAAAGTTATGTCTATTATATGTTAAAATACATTATCCAAAACAAAAATACCCAGAAAAAAAATGTGTCTAATTTTCCCATGCGCACTAGGCACCCCTAGGCAGTCGCGCAGGCGGCCCCAGACAGTACTAGGGCTCACCCAAACGTCCACTTTCAGTTTTAGGGAGGCAAGGGGCTAGGCGGACCCCCTTGTGCGCCTAAGGCCTAGACGGGCACATCCACAACTGTGTACGTCCAAGTATCCAAAATTTTTTTTTTCTACAATGTGAAAGATAATCATAACCCTATTTTCTACTCCCTAATAGCCCCCATCAATGTCCTCTACACCGGAGTAGCCATCAAATATATTTCTACTAGTAAATTGCTCTGGCTCAGAATCTTCTCCATCACTTTGTGCACCAAGAGGGTGGGTTGGATAGGAGGGGTGGGCTGCCCATGTCTTCTGGTACTGGTATAAACTCTTTTTGTAACTCTAGATGCATCAACCATTTGTCCCCATGTCAATCCTTCACTCGGGTATACCCCATCTTCCTCTAGATTAAGGTCTGTAACCCAGTTCTTTGCCTTATCCAAATAATCTGACTCCAAAGATCCTTCTCTAAATCACACCATTCCTTTTTATCTTTCAGCTTTTCATTTGCACATAAACCAGATCGTTTAGTCACCGCGCATCTAGTAGATTCCTCTTCTTAGTGTGAATCTCGGTAAATGCAAAAGAGTTAGTCGATGACATAGTGTCTTATGCAAAATTATTGAATGACTGTGACTACAAGTAGGGAGGTAAATTAACGTCTCGAACATACTCCAATTCTCTTCACACCTAGAAGATGACATTTCAGGTTAAGAATTCTAATTGCCATCTTTTGCAAATGCAGAGTTTCATACCCATGATTGGTCCACCATTCCGCTATTATAAAAAATCAATAAAGCATTCAATTAATATATTAGAAAATAATGACTATGAGTAATGCAAGCATTAAAGTGGATGACAATTTACTAGGGTTCAAGTCTAGACTAGATGGTTGTCTAATGATGTTTGGTTTCCCAATGCCCCCTTAGCAGTCCTATACACTGGCATCTCTTGCTCAATATCAATCTTATCTTGAATGTCCATTTAAGGGAAAAAGATATCCACGCAATCCATTAGACCCCTCATGAGTCATGACACACTGTGTTGTTTGTCCTAGTATCAACCCAATAGTAATAGGGATTCAAGTAGTAGTCTACAATTATTAAATACTACATTAGATGTCATATTAGACAATATATACAATAATACTGAAAATTGCAACTTAAGTTACATGCCACATGTAAGGGATGATGCAACCTTTTTATTCATTTCTCATCAACCATGTCTACAACCTTCCTTATGAACAATGGATCATCGCTCAAATTGGCTGTCAACTCTTTTGCAACATTAAGCATAGCAACATATATAAACCCCATGACGTGTTTCTTCTCACTATCAACAAGATGTGATACCTTAACAAACCTCTTAATAATTATCAATACAAACACAATCCGATGCCAAAATGCAAAATTTGTTACTGTGGTAGAAAATCACTCCCCCTCTCTTGCGCCTGCATACTTGCATTCTGCCCACTTAGTAGAACAGAACATGCTCCTAAGTTCATTCCTTTTGTCCAGTAGACTTTGCAAGCTAAGATATACAGTGGCAAACCGTGTCACTCCAGGTCTCACTAAGTCACTCTTGGTGAAGTTTCTCATCAGACTTAGGGTGTTGTGGTGATTGTAGATGAAGATTACCAACTTTCTACTCTTCTGAATCACATTCTTCACCTTAGACATTTGCCCAATAGCCTCCAACATAAGATCTAGTCGTTTTGCAACACAGGGAGTCTGGAATATCCTTGTCCTCTTGTCTTTTAGAAGCCATTCACAACAAGATTTAATGGGATATCGTCAGTGACTACATGCATTGTTCATGTAACATTATTTTAATACTTTTGAAAGTATAAGATAAAGAAAATATTTAATGTTATTAAAATACATATTTCAGTGACTACATACACAACGTTTTAGCCCCAACTTCTTCAATGCAACTGTCCACCAACTTGAAAATAAACTCAACATTGTGGATATCGGTAAATGCATCAATTGCCCACAAAAAGCTTGTGCCTCTTTTGCAGTTTACACAAGAGTCATGATGCTTCTTCTCATTCTATTATTTCATGCATCAGTCATAATAGAACATCTACTAATCCTTAATTCCTCCCTTTGTGTCTCCAATGACTTAGTCATTTCCACTTCATTCCTTAATATAGGCTTGTGCAAATCGTGCACAGATCGTCCCTACAATCTCAGACTGAACTGCCCAACTGCCTCTAACATTACGTTAAAATTTAAAACTCTACAATATCACGATATTCATGGGTTTACCCACATTGATTATGTAAGGTCAATCTAGACTTTAGAAATAATAGAATAAATAAGATTTGAAGGTGGGATTTGAACAACTATTAAAACTACTTACTCGTTTGGTAAAACCAACATGCTATATATTGTAGATTGTTCTTCCTTTCCTCTTTCTTCAACTTGTTTTTGAGGCTTTCCTGTTTTGATAATCTCCTCTAATTAACAGGATCCTCTGGGTTTCTTATAAAAAAAATTTTCAATCTGACCCACCACCTGTCTTTTTGCATTTGTAATTGAAGAGGAAAAAAAAGCAAGAAATAAGAAAATAACAATAGAAAGTAGTTACCTCGCCTTGAACATTCCTCTTGTGGCGGGAACAAAGTGCCTTGATGTCTTGAACCTACCTCTGCAATGTCCAAAATGTGCAACACAAAACCTGGCGTTGGCTCCCTTCAAGGCAATAGCCTAGGCGGAGGATGGAGGTCGATACTCATGCAAATCAGCTCCTAATCCTTCGCAAGAGCCTCTAGGGTGCTACACAAGTCCAAAGTTTGGCCAAGCTTGCCTTTAGTAGCGATGGTAGGGAAAACTGTGGGCAGAACTTTCCCGATAACACTGTAGTTGGGAGGGAGTTGAGGAGACGTGGGCGGTGTTCATGGCATGGTTACATGATTTTTTACCTCTTGGGCCCGCAACAACTGGGCCAATGGTTTGGGCCTTATTTTAGCTGCCCAGAAAATAAGTGGGAAAAAATACCACTCAGTAAAGGGAAAAAGCGGGCCGCAAGCGGCTAAAGCAGACAAAAAATGAGACGATTAATGGACTTCTGCCTCCAGCCCGTCTAAGGCCCATTTCTAGTGACCATGACCTGTTGACGCAGAAGCGGGTGCAAAAGCAGCCGCTCATGCCATTTTTCAATACATTGGATTCAACGATTTAGCCTAGAAGCGTTTGGCAAGGGAGCGAGAACAGGGCAGAGCATGCAACCTTTTTCCATTTAATTGTACCAACATCCCGCATCACAGTTGTATTGTAGCCCGAAAAGGGAGACTACACCTGACTACCTCCGATTTCAGCGTGGTACCAATTCTGTGTTTTTCCAGACAACTGTGAAGTTGGATGTGAATTGGATTTAACCAACTACGCTCGAGAACACCCAACCCAACAAAATATAAAACTGAAAAGTGGACATTTGTTTGTAATGAACTGCAACTGCTCCCTACTAAAATCTAAAACACTTTTTTTTTCCGACCAAAAAAAATGTATCAGGAAACACCACATTTTATGCTAATCCCTTTTTGTGTGGAATACAACTTCTGTTGGAATAGGCTACATCAAAGAAAAATTTCTGTAAGAAAGTAATTAAGCTAGAATGAGTTTCGTAAGATGTTGACTTCTGGAGGGTGGATTTTTTTTACTAGTGTACTCGTTGGTGTAAATACAAGGAATACTTGCATAATAGTGGAATATAACTTAATTGCCACGTGATATCAACACTTTCAATGGGACTAAACATGTAATCAAAGAATCCGCAAATGTATAGCTGAACAAAATGCAAAAAGAGGGCAGTGTCAAGCTACACAAACCCCTGACCATCCATCCATGAAATGTAAATAATAGTAAATCTGCCACATGCTAAGAGTTGAAATGGTTTTTTTTCAATAAGTCAACTTTTAAAGGCCCTGATATCCTATTGAACAATTGAACTTTCCCATGAAGATGCACGGTTCAATTCATACAATTTTTGAAGCAACTACATTGACCGGAGAAGTTGCTTCAGTCTTGAAAGCATACAAAATGAAGGCAGGATGCCCGTCACCAGATTGTGGATTTTTACTCTTCCACTATGGACATTTTTTTAATATATAAAAGGGCCTTAATCTGTGGCTAACATTCTCTCTTTATTGAGGAATAACGGTTGGCCTTATTAAGCCGTAGGTGAGCCAACTTGAAAGCTTGGTGGGGCCAACACTTCTACTATACCTCAGCATATCAAACCATGAATGGATTTAGTAGCGATTTACAATATAAGGAGAGTTGATTATGCGATGCCAAGATCCCAAAGAAGTTACTACTCTAGTCACTACTCGAAGACTAGGAATCACTCATTACTTTTCCACAGATCCTCTTACCACATTGACAATATAAATAGAACCCACCTTGAAACATATTACACACCCACCCAACTGTAACCTCTTCGTGCCTAGGCATGTTATGCATGCATGGAGAAATGACAAAAGAATGCTACATTTTTTTGCATATCTTTTGGCTGTTTGGTCCTCTTATTTACGGTGATAAAAAAGTGAAGCATAGAGTAGTACCAATTCCCGAACTATCCATCTTATGTCCAACTCAAAATAATGTCAAAAAAGAAAATACGTAAATTTTTTAACCCAATCCTAGATATTGGCATGCATATCATTTGCTCTACTCTAAATTTAAATCAAGCGCTACTGGAGAAAGGTTATGGGGTAAGGAAAAATAAAATGGTAGCTTCTTTGTTTGTTTTGCCCTTAGTAACGGAAAAGCCAATGTCACTGTTCTCATCGTGTCATTTTCAACCATTGAATTATAACCAAATTTCTTTGATTCAAACTGGACGCAGGTATTGGCTATCTGTTGGCGCTCAACCTTCTGACCCTGTGGAACACATTCTATTCAGAGCTGGTCTCTTACCACCTCCTCCAATGACTGCCATGGCTCAAAAAGGAGGACCTCGAGATAGTCGTCCAATTGACCCAATAACCGGTAGGCTCCTGGTGTCTAAAAGTTCAAACATGGGTGAGCCATCAAATGAGGTGGATGATATTGAAAAACTAGGTTCTTGAATGCATGGCAATGGGCTTCATTTCTGATTTATTTAGTAGTGGGTATTTTTGTCACTGATTCAAGTTACCTTATTAATTATATTCTCCATGGATATCGTCCTGAGTTTCAAAAGGACTGTATCTTAAATTTGTTGGTTTCTGCTGCTCTCTTTGCTGTATCTAGGCTACAGGGCGTTACCTTGCTATTTAAAGTTGTGATGTCATGTTTATGAAATAATAGCACATTAGCAACTGAAATTTCTTATGCAAACAATTTGTTTATTGCTCATTTATATATGTCGATAGCTATCTTATGCAGCTCCATTGGTTGGCTTCGAATGCTTGATATAGATTTGGGCGTTTGTGACCTGGAGACATAAATTTGCGCATGGGATAAATTTAGGGGTGACAATCGGGTTCAGGTTGACCGATTTTTAGTTGGTTATCATGGATCAACACTTTTGTCTAGACCCTAAACTTGCAAAAGAAGAATCTTCAGGTTGAAGCCCTTGACCCTAATCCGACCCATAAATATTTTTGGGTCTATAGGTCTTACTTGTAAAATCCAAATACTTAGAGAAAAGTGCTATGATTTGTCTAATCATTGATAATTACCAAGTGTAATTAACAATTTTCAATGTATACAGACTTATAATGGTTTGAGAAACACATTGTAATTTGTTAGAGAGTTTTAAGCACAAATTCATAAAACAATTCACATAATAAATCATACAAACAAACAAAATTATTTAGAATTGCCAAAATAAATTTTATGAGTTTTGGATTAGTAATTTAATAGACCATGGGTTTCTTAAATTTTAGTATTATTATTTTATTTGAATGTATAATTATGAATTTTGGGTCAATCAGATCAAAAGTCCATCCCCGGATCCGACAATAGGGTCAAATTTTGTGTTCTTCAGGTTTGGGTTTATTTTGGGTTGGGTGGAAAAATCTTAGACCTTATTTATTTTTTTTGGGTTTGAGCCGGCTCATTGAGGCCAGGCCTTGTGTTGCATGTCTTAGATAAAATGCAACATAATCTGTCTGCAAATGAACTTGGATTAATTGTTGTTATGACCGCATCTGAGCTTAATTGGTAAACTAGGGTTTACCTGGATGATTATATGCTTAATTGAATTGATCATTGCTTAAATCTAATTAATGATGATAATTCAATTATGATGTTTTAAACCTAATAAGAACGTTAAGTGTTCTATTGTTTGAGAAATTAGGTTTTGAGAAATATAAACCCTAGTTAGCTGAAATTAGGGTTTTGATGGTACATGAGTATGTAATTTGATCATGATAGCAGTGTGGTAAATGATTTTTCATATTTTCTACAAATTTTGTATTTAATTGAATTTTGGATGATATGGATAACTCAATCATGCATATTGGAGAAAATTTTTAGAATATTTGAGTGTTCTTTGAATGTGGTTCTCGGTCGAACTATACTTCGACCAAAATGCCGACAGAGTGCTTTTCAGCAGTGTAGTGTTTTATTTTTAATAAGTTATACAAAGGTAGACTATACTCAGGAAGGAAAAACTTGATATAAGAGAAACTATGTTTCACCCATGCATGAGTCGTTTGATTTAAAATGAAGGATATGCAATGTATTAAACATGAGTTGAAACTCGTAGAGAGATTATTGATTTAGAATTTTAACTATACATTAGTAGAAGGATAAAAAGAAATATGTGCAACTTGGTATACATGATCATACACATGAATAAGCAACATGATCATAAGAGAAAAGTAGAAGTTAAAGATAACAGGTGGAAGAGTAGTATATGGTAAGAGGATTATGGAAAGTAAGGAAGGGTTTGAAACATGGTGGAGTAATATTGATTATAAAAGAAAGAGGTTAGGAGATTCAATCAAGTGCTAGTTCGTCAAGTATCCATATTGATAACTAATTAAACCTACATACGCCAAATGTATTAATGGGATGTTTGAAGATAAGAATTCTAAGTCTCAGAACCGTCTTCTCTTCTATATATTACTTAATGAGAGAAATGTGGGAATGATGTGATAAGAAAATGAATCATATCTGATGCATAACCACCATGGTAGATGCATCTAGTGAATGTAATAATGACACACAATATGATGATGAAACCCTAGAAGGGTAAATTGAGAATTTAATCTGTCTAAATGGCCAATTAAGATGAAGGAAATTCAATTGATAAGATAAGGAAGACTTTAGTAAAAACTTGTGAGATCCAAAGTTTGAATTTTAAATTAAGGGAGCAAAGTCACACCACAATAACGTCATGCTACTGATAAAGGCCAAACCCTAGAATGTTTAGAGTTGTAGTAGTTCAAGGGTTGTCACTAGTGATTTGACCTTGAATACTAGCATCTCTATAAAACAAGATCATGAAATTTGCACTATGAGAAGTAAACTAGCACTGATAGTAATTCTAGCTAATCTGAAAGGTAGATAAACAATATGGAAATGATTTAGAGCAAAGGATAAGAAATATATTTGAAATATAAGAGGTGTGTTTTGAACAAAATGAGAAATACAATATGAGTGAAGTATGATATGAAATAAATTCTTGCAGTAATAGCAAGAATGATGAATAATCTATTCATACCTTGTATGTTTCAATTTTAGGGATGTTTAATCTACATGATTAAAATGAGAAGGATAAGTAGCAAAAAGTAAGTAGTAATGAATGAGGAGAGAGATAAAAGAAAAAAATGGCTTTTAGTAATATGTGAATTTGTTTTTAGAAGTATTATTTGTTGAAGGTATATTAAGGGATGTAAATTGGTTCTACGCATGATTTCAGTGTACATGTGCAAGCAATATGTTAATTATAGGCGTCTGATAGTTTAAGTCATTCATACCAGTAATCCATCTTAGTATTGTACAATTGTGGTATGGTGATATGGGTTGAATGATGATGGAACAAATGGAGGGTTACCCTGAATAAGGTAGTCTTACCTATTCACTCATATGAATAGATGGGATGATAACCATATTGTATTGATATGTAACCCTAATGAGGTGTAGCTTGTTATACCTAGCTTTAATATAACTAAGTGATGGTAATTGGGTATGAATAGTCCTTGAATGACTAATACAATTATGGAGTACTCTGTTATTGTTGTTGAAACCCTAGTATGCTATAACCTGATGGTTACACCTTGAATTATGTGTGGGTTCATACTTGAGAATAGTATGGAATGTGATGGTAATTGTTCACCTTATGCATCCATGATCCAATGGGGATGCCGTGAGTAGTAATGTACAATTGTTGTTGAATCTAGTCTTTTAAATATTGAAATGATTGTTTCTCTCTCTATCCTATGATTGATTGTGGCATAGAGAATTTCTTTATTATCATTGAGAACTATTTCAAACATGTTGTGATTTAGTAAAGGAATAAAGGACTTAATGTTGAAAATCACATTCAAGTATGAAATACAAGAATATAATGACATGTAAGATTTCAGAATCTTAAAATAAACCTTGAATGTATTTTACTTGCATATTTATGTTTCGGGGACGAAACCTTTTTAAGGGGGGAGAATTGTTATGACCGCATCTGAGCTTAATTGGTAAACTAGGGTTTACCTAGATGATTATATACTTAATTGGATTGATCATTGCTTAAATCTAATTAATGATGATAATTCAGTTATGATGTTTTAAACCTAATAAGAACATTAATTGCTCTATTGTTTGAGAAATTAGGGTTTGAGAAATATAAACCCTAGTTCGCTGAAATTAGGGTTTTGATGGTACATAAGTATGGAATTTGATCAGGATAACAGTGTGGTAAATGATTTTTTATATTTTCTAAAATTTTGTATTTAATTGAATTTTGGATATGATATGGATAACTCAATCATGCATATTGGATAAAAAATTCAGAATATTTGAGTGTTCTTTGAATGTGGTTCTCGGTCGAACTATACTTCAACCAAAATGCTGACAGAGTGCTTTTCAATAGTGTAGTTTTTAATTTTTAATTATTTATTGGTAACTCCAAATGATCTGAAATTTTAACTGGAGATCTGAAAATAAATCATAAACAACATGTAAAATTTTCATAATTTTTGGATGCGTTTAGACCTTATCAGTAGACGAATTATAGTAACTGACATTTCTTTAGAATTCTGGATAGCAGTGCACTATTCAATTTTTAGTTATTTAATGAAAGCTTGGAATGATCTAAAATTTTAACTAAAGCTTTGTAACTCAATTATACACAACATGATAAATTCTAATAATTTTTGGAGAAGTTTTGATCTCTGAAATACACGAATTCACAGAAACATTTTTATGACAGAAACATCTGCTGAAATAAGAAAAAGTTTAGTGAGGGGTCAATGTGCAATTAACCCAAGCATCTGAATTGCTCTATATGGTCAACCTAACACACAAGGAGCTCTCATAATTCGTTATTCAATCCATAGAAACGAAATCCTAGAGAGAGAGAGAGTTAGGGTTTGAGAAGAGAAATTGATGGAGATGTTGACCTAGGGTTTGCGGTCCGAGGAATGATGAAATCATGTAAGTTTAGCTTCTTTGGATATAGTTTCATTGTGAATCTTCTCTCACATGTCAAAATTCCTTCCCTCCTTTGATTTGATCCAAAATGGTATCAAAACTTCCCCTTTTCTCACTCTTTCTTCATAATCCCTCATTTTTAGAGTTTCCGAGTTGAAAGGAAGAAGAATTGGGTGAATTGCTAGGGATTTGATATGGATTCAAGATTTTCAGACATGGGATACGTTGTTAAGGTGTTTTCACACCTTAGGATGAGTGGGAACTTCCTTTAAACATTATATTGCACGAAAATTGGTTAAATCAACCATAATCTTTAATTGATTAGTATGCGACTACAAACCCTGAATTGTCTATTTGTTCTAAGTTGTCGCAAAATGATATGAAATGGATTCTTCCTTTGTTTGAATGAATTTCAGATGATAAAATTATATTATAAATGTATACAATGCACTCTAATGAGAATTCCCTAAGTATTCACAGAGGTTATAAGAGTAAACTGAAATATAGGGAATTTGTCTATGATTGAAATTTGCTGTATAAGTAAATAGAGAAAGTTGCTTATCTAGATCCCCTTGGTTTTGAATGATTGTTTATCTAAATTCATAGTACATATATGTCAAATACTATCTTGGATTTCATTTGAAGTGAGTAGTGTTTGTTTGGTATCTCAGTGAAGAGGGTTAAACCCTAGATGCGAGGAAAGTTGGATATTTGGGAATAGATATCGTGAAATCCATTTGAAGGGATTTTCTTGACATGATAGACTTTATTTATTCAATGTTATTATTGATGCATGATATCCCAGTGAATGGCATGGAAACCCAAATTCAGCTCAGTTCCAAGATTTCATACATATATTGATTTTATATGATTTGTTGATAGTAGTCTTTATTCAGTGAATGCTTATGTCGCATGAAATCTTTATGGGAGCCATGTGAATAAGTTATTGCCTAGTGAGAGGTGACAAGATGTGTGATGGCCTTGTGAGCCATGAGAATACTTATACAACCAGTGAAATGAATACCTTGGTCTAAGGACCTAGAGGTAATGGTTACCTGTTACAGAGGTAACAATGCTATGTGATGATCTAAGGGTTTGAATATCCAAATCCAGTAATTATGATAATGATGTGAAGGGATGAGAATTCCCAGTAATGTGATAAGGGATTGAGATCCCAGGTATCATGTGTTAGAAAGATTTGAAAAGTACGTGATAGATGTATTACACCTTTCTTTGTAGCATTTGTTGTGATTAGATGAAACCCTAAGGGTAGGGTGTTCAATAAATCAAGTATTGTGATATCAATGTTCTTAGTTATTATTAATAATTCTTGTCAAGATAAGTAATTAACTCTTAATTGAGTTATGAGATGCACAACTCAAGATTTGGGTTGATATGCACATTCTTTGAGAAATTACAGATAAGTTGCATGTATTATTGACAATTACTCATATGTCAAGTAATTAAATCTTATCAGTGTAATAAGATGATAAATTGGACGATTCTAGTGTGTATGTGCCAAGTGGACATGTAATCTATTTATTTAAGAATTTTAGTCTGCTTGCATGTATAGTATGTTGATTACTCAGTATATTACAGTGTTTTGAATATACTACTCTGCCAAGTTTAGAATGATATACATGTTGTATTATAACTTCAAATAAGTAGACGTGACACCATAGAGATACCAGAGTCGAGTATACATAAGAGAAGGGTACAATGTAGAAAAGATCTTTCTAGGAATAATAAAAAAATAGACTTAGGAGCCATGAACACCATAGAACCCCTATGTGAGGTCTGCGCCTTAGGGGTGTAACGACCTAACCCTGGCAGCATCCAGTATACGGGTGTCGGAACGTGCTATCAGGTGGAACGGGGGACAAAGCCCTAGTGGAAGTCTCCTTAAATTATAGTTTGCAGTGTCCAACATCAACCAGAAGTCCTGGTGGCACTAGAGTACAGAAAACTCAAGAGGTGGTTTGACTCTCTGCCTATGTGCTTAGGTTAGAGGAGGAGTCCAGTTTAGGCCAGAAAGCCATTTCCCTATTGCAAACCAGGAGAGTAGTCAGACTTAGCATTTCCCAGGTGTGTCCGCTAAGTCTTGTACGGTGTGATCGTAGTGCACTATGAGTCTTCATATGTAGAGGACACTGCATATGATCAGGGCATAATAAAATGAATGAGAGGTCAAATAAGTGTGTACTGATATTCAATTATTCTTTGTATGTTTCTGAATTATTAGTTCTCTTTATGATCAATCAAGCATTTTATATATTGATTCACTCTTATAGATATTTAGAGTATCCTGCCATATTTATGATTGTCAATTATTAGACTCTTTAAAGCTTACTGCTGTTATAATTGATATCAATTGCTCAAAAGTATATTTTGTAATTATATCAGTGATTTAGACTGTTTATTTGAAGTACCCATTCACTGAGCGAGTAGGCTCACCCCTCTACTCACAATTTTTAGGGAAATCACATGGATTTGAAGAAGATATCATTGCATCAGAGTAGATCTACCACAAGAGTTAAGTTTGAGTATAGTTAAGTTCAGTTGGTCCTTGTCACTCTAGGTCCTTGTAAAGAAATAAGAGTCAGTTGTAAATGATGATGTATAACATTATTCCTCTTTTAGCAATATGTGCGAATCAACAAGTCTTATGTGCTTAAAAGTATGAGGAACATAATGAATGTTCATACATATTTTACTGTTGAAATCAGATTAGAGAAATCAATGTTTAGATTCCCTTGTAAAGTTGGTTTATGAGGTTCAATGCGAGAAAACAAAGAGTTTGAAAGAGAAGAAAAATTTAAGGGTGATCTTTGTATTACGTCAAATCCTCAATTTATGCCCTAATCTTATGATTAGTGGAAATTGTGAGATCGGGGTGTAACGACTTGGTATCAGAGCTTAGACTGAGTTGTCAGGGACCATTAAGTTAGTAAGTTAGAGTCATAAGTGTGGCAGATAGGAGATGTTATGATGTTAGCTCTGGGGATTTGAGTATTTGGATATCCTGGCCCGGTATCTGAGTACTTGGATCAACCAGTATCAAGCTACTCTGTCTATTTTTTCATGTATACCCTGGCCAGGTATACAGTGGAAGGATGGGCTAGAGAGGAACCCTAAAATATTAGGGTTAGAAATAAGATAAGTAACATGAATTAAGAGCATAAATATAAAATGAGATAGAACTTTTATTTCATACTGTTCTTTTATTGGAGATGAATAGATATGCTCTTATATGTTTGAATTCAGATATTCAGTAGTTTGAAATATATATGGGTCTTTAAGATTTGTTGTACACTATGCAGTTGTAGCATTTATTGATTACATTCTTTGTATCAAGTAGACTAGAAATGATCTTTGAATGAACTTTCCTAAGTGAATATTCTTTCCACATGTTTGAGATTAATAGGAGTTGGTTAATCTTAAGTAGCTCTTGGCTTCAGGACTGTAGGTTCGGCCTGGTTCGGCTGGCAGGATGCATTACTGGGATCTAATGACTCCTATTAACAATATGATAAGAGTAGACTCTGGATAAATTAGACCCACATCATAGTGAGAATGTACATACACTAAGATGTTGAAACATATGGGAAAGATTAGAATAGCTAAGAATCAGTTGGAACTGATATCTGAGACCCAACTTTGGGGCCTCGTATGAGAATTCCTTAATTGGGAATAAAGGAACACGACACAGGGTTCATATTAAGTTTAGTGATTAATATTATATGAATTCTAAATATGAAATATGGAAAAGATATGAGAAAAGTATGTAAGGGCCAAGGTAGTAAGAATCAATCATGATGAATTGATTATATAATCGAGTACAATGTTTTTATGTACTCCAAAGCAAAGGAAAAATAGAATAAAAGAGTTAAGTATATGATAAGTAAATATAAGTGAAGAGTCTTCAGAAGAGTTAAAGTAAAGAGAATTAGATAAATATGTAAATCACAAGACTAGGATAAGAAACTAAGTTAAAACAAAGATAAATGTTGGAAATGATGAGCTTGATTAAGGAATGAGGGTTATGATATAATTGAGAGCATGGAATGTATACCTTTATTAATAAGTTTAACACATTGATCTACTGAGCTTATGGAGTTGAAGAAATAGTTGCAAGAACTTCTCGACAAAGGTTTCATTCGTCCTAGTGTTTCCCCATGGGGTGCTCCTGTTCTTTTTGTTAAAAAGAAAGATGGATCTGAGTTAATAGTATTGGAGTGGTGCCTTCAAAAAAAAAGTTGTAAAACTTGTGGCAACACATCCCACTATCACACAGACAACGAGGTGTTACGCGCAAACGTGCGGAAAATACCATAACCACAGATTACCAAAAACACGAGTTAATTAAAACCAATTGCGAAAGCGGATAAAATGTGAAACTATTACATTCAAGTCATCGTCCTGCAGAAAAACATGTTATATAAACATATACAAGCCTTGATACGTGTCCACAGCTTAGAAGATCAACTCTTTAGTCGTCACATGAGTTCATCACCTGTCATATATACATAACGACCCATATCCGGCCAACAACAGGATATACAAAGGATCAACAGCTATACATCGTGAAACAACGTCAAAACTCTCCCAAGGACCTGAGAGTACAGGGATGACTCTAAGACTCTACTACACAACAACCAAAACGGCAGCATATCTATCTCTTGCCTTCTAATGCTCGTCTCGCTACTCGGCCGCAACTCTACGACCACCACCACGTCTAGCTTGAACACCTGAAAACCAGCGGGGTGAGACAATTGAACATTGTCCCAGTGAGAAACATAACTACCCGCCAAAACTATAAAATAGAGGGAAAAAGCAACAACAGAAGATAACCAGTAAAACGTAGAATAATAACAGTCTATATAGCAAGGCTATTCGTACCATTAAGCTTACCAGGCTATATGGAATACATATCACCAATTATCTCTTTATGGAATATGATTAACAAGATAATATTTATAAGATCTTATCACATAACATCAGGAACATATAAGTAACTGTATGTATAACAAGATTAACTGCACAAGCAAGGCCTCAACCAATGTTCCGTGTTTTGCCTTAAGCAATCAAAACTATTCGGCTGGATTACATATTATTATGCCCTGAGGAAGTGAGCCGTACCGCTCAGATCCAACCTTCGGTTGTGAAACCCAAAGCCGGTGCCATACAATGTCAAATGGAAGAGCCGGACTCCACGACCTCCCACCTCGTAGTCAGTGTACGAGTACAACACAAGCAGGACCACAATCTCATGCTTAAGTGGCCTCAGCCACATGGTCAGACTACCCTCTGTCTAGCCCGCCTTGGTATAGGTATCAACACTAGTAAAACTGAGCCACGGGCATGTTCACCATGCTCTATTCATATCCCGAGTCTGCAACCGTAGCTGCACTCAAATCCTCACTATTTTAGGCTAGGAGAAACCTCGCATATTCAACAATATGCGCTCCGGGTTAACCTGTAAGAGAACCTGTTTCACCATCACCAACTCCTGACGATGATGGATATATGGCCAGGGCAACTACGTGATATATTTTACTGTGATTAATTAGTATCTTTTATATGGATTGCAAGATTCAACCAAGTTATATAACAAGTAAACTATAACAAAATAAACAATATGAAACTCAACAGTATGCTTTCATTGTAGTCAACATCATCCTGATCCATCACAAGGATCCCACATTACATGTTATCACTTGGCTTCTTGCCAATCATCCAGATCCATCTCAAGGATCATCACATTGCCATAGGATCTCAATCCCTTACCACATAGTGCCACTAACTTAGGTACTTTAGTCAAACTTAGGTCCTCAGACCAGAACACATCATATATGATATCTCATCATCAAAAGTAATTATTCAAGCAGTGTTATTCAATTACATATATCTCGTAGCCCTTGCCCTGGCTATGCAACTGCATGGAACACCTGCATGGTTAGTATGCACAATCATCATAGGAAGATCATATTATCAACATAGGGTAACATTGATGTTCTATCAATCATGCCTCAATTGTGACCATAGACATTTATCATATTATCAAGCAAAGCATCTTACATGCTTACCATTTCCTTATCATTATACATGGTATCAAGATGATCACATACATATGATATGTTGTATTAAGAAGCATAGATGTGGTCTACTATATCGTGCACACCTAGGGTTACCACCATAGACCAAACATGATAATATCCAACATATCGGGTTCAAACGAAGAACAAGACCCTCACTATAGCACTTACTACCCTCACCAAAGGTAGTATCGGGCAGGGTACCCACCCTATAGTCCAACTCTAAACGCATAACAGCAAACAGACCAGCGCATGTCGGCTGAAACCTAGTGTGTCGGGCATCCAAGGTAACATCATATCGTGCAGCTAGGCTTCAAGATCATATCAGGCAACACAACGTTGTGAAACACAAGGTATCAGGTGCGACGCGATGTGTGTACTGCTGGTAACGAACATCCAGGCACGCAGCTCAGCCAAAGGAGCAAGTCTGGCGACGGTGCATCGTGCAACGATGCGTCGTGCAACAATGCGTCTTGTATCGTGCACCCAAGCATATCGGGCAACCCCCATGTATCGGGTACTTGGCATATCGTGCAACACCCGTCAGGTATTATGTTGTTGGCTGACACACACAGAAAGCTAAGGCTAAGGGGTGACGCTCACCAGCTAGCAACGTTTTTACCACAACAGGCTATAACGATACCAAGCCATCACAAAGCAAAGATGGTAGTGTGACGCCCGTAACAAGGTCAGGGACCAAGAGTATCGTCTATCACAACCAACCCAACATGCCGTCCAAGGCTCAAGGTCAAGAGGTATCAGGCAGCACCTCCACAACCACCATATCGGGCAAGATATAACTCCCCAAGGTCGTCACCATCCTCAAGCACAAGAGCACCAAACCCTAATGGGTCAAGAAGATGGCTCACCTCTCAACAACTAAGAGAGAGGGGTCTTGTACATCTCTTGCCACCAATCGAGCAACACAAGGAACAACTCTAGCAAGGTTCACAACTACCACAAAGCTCACCCTTCAAGTCCAAGGTGAGAGGAGGGTGTTGCTCAAGCTACTAGAACACAAGCTCACCTCTCAACTTAAACGAGAGAGGAGTGTTGCTCATGATATTAGAACTCAAGCTCACTCCTCAAGACCTAGGAGAGAAGAGAGTGTTGCTCACCAAGAAACCCTAGGACACATGGTTCGGCCAACAAGAACAACTTAAGCAAGGAACCAACTAGCAACTCATATAGCCGACATGATCATAGCAACATATAAAAACATAGAAAGAAGGTAATGTAGTTAGGGTTAGGAGTTATGTAACCCGCCTTAAGGAAGCTCCAAGCTCCTAGCACCAAGCTCCAAGCACCACCAAGGAAGAAGAAAGCTCCAAGGAAGGATCGACCACCAAGCTAGCAAAGAAGGAGGGGTGTTGTGCACCAAGGGAGAGGGGAAACCAAGAGACTAAAAGGGATCCCTAGCTAGAGAAAGGGAACACATATATAGAAGGAGATGGAGGAGAAACCAAAGCAAAGCAAAGCAAGGTGTCGCCCACCTAGGGACACTTGTCCAAGAGCAAAACCACCACTCTAGTTTTTTATTTGATGGAGACACTCCATGGAGACCGGACCAAGAAGAAGCAAGGATAGGAGATCCACACGGGAAACCAAGCAAAGCCTAGATGCGACAGCCGCCCGTAAGAGGAGGATTCTCTTTTTTGTTCTAGAGGACCAGCTCGTGTTTGGTGGGAGAACTTCCGTGACGCCAGAGACCAAATGAAGAGCTACTCACATGGGAGGAATTTTTAGAGGCTTTCAAGGGCCACTATGTGTCATAAGCGATGATGGATAAGAAGGAGTTAGAGTTCCTTCACCTGCGACAACGTGGCGACATGACTGTTACCCAGTACGCCATGAAATTTCACATACTCTAGAAGTACGAGACCGAGATGACTGAGCTAAAGCGAGCCAAGAAGTTCATTCGAGGTCTCAAGGATGATCTCAACTACTCACTCTTTGGACGAGGCCACAAGACGATGCAGGAAGCCCTAGATGCGGAACTTGAGCTCGAGGATCACCCAGGGAGGACTTGGAAGAAGAACTCCTACAATGGACATCGTCACCATCATGACAACAACAATCGGGACCGACACCACAATGATCACAAGAAGTGCAAGGCCCCTGAGGAGCCCCTAGTTAGGGATGCATGTCCCAAGTGTGGCAAATCCCATGCAGGATTGTACAGATTGGGCTTAGGTGTTTGCTTCTACCGTGGAGGAGAAGGGCACTTCAAGGATAAATGCCCTAGGTTAGCTGCAAAGAAGGGAACAAATCAGAACCCTAACCCAGGTCTCCCAGAGAAAAGGAAATCTAGGGTTTTTGCTATGGTGGATGATGAAGGTAAGGTTTAGTTTTCAGATTAAATTAGAAACTCATGCACTCATTAAGTTTTACCAGTCATGTTAGATATAATGCAAAGGTTATCCATGTTAATACCGTATCATGATTATGCTTAGTGTTGTCTTATGAAATGTTATGATCAGACAATAAGTTAGGGTACATATATGTGAAACCATAAGGTGGGTAGTACCTCATTATGACATGAAAATTTCGGGGACGGAATTTCTATAAGGTGGGTAGGTTGTAACGACCCTCAAAATTCAGTCCCAAAAAGTTCTTACCTTTAATAAAGATGAAACCCTAAGTTAAAATAATTTGTCTTTCATTTGTTCATTTAAGTGGAGACCATGCTTAAGTAGTATACCAAAATGAGTTTAGACTACACCAAGATAGTATGTGAACCTTTAATTTGATTCATAAATACTTATTCACATCAGTGTCATTTAATGCACAAAAACCTAACCCTAATTATGCAATGATGACTAGTTAAGATTAAATTGATAGTTTTGGACCCACATACATGCATAATACATCCCAATATTTGGTTTATGAGTAAATAATAGGATAATATAGCTTCCCTCAGAATTTGGTGACAAATCCCTTTTTAGTGATTGTTAATGTATCAATTACCCTAAATAGCTAATAGTGTAAAACACCTTTTTCCCTAATTCATATCTGAAATCTGATTGGATAATTAGATTCCTCATGGTCGAATTAGCTTCCCTACCAAATTTGGTTGCATTTAGATAATCCTAGATGCCTCAAATGTTATTAGGAAGAAAACATGAGATAATTACATTTCTTTGATTAAATTAACTTGATAATCCATGTGATTATCCTATGTTTTTACAAAATCCGGGATAGATGTGCATCAGGAACAACTTAAGAGAACCCGACTCTTGGTGAACCGTCAGATCGACATCAGATGAAGAGGGATTCATCCTCTTCCTCACGCTAAACGCGCGTGTGCTGGGCAATGGACTGCAATGAATTCAATGATCCCTTGCACCCTCCACAATCCATGTCTCGTCGTTATCTTGCTACGAGCAAAACCAGGATGTCATTTCGAGTTAAAAGAGCTCTCACTCGAACCCTAGATCCCCTCACAACGGAAACGCCCAATTGACCTTCATCTTCAGTCGACGGCGCCGCCCCCCTTAGCCGCGAGGGTCCATTGGACTGATATCTAGGAACCCAGAAAGTATCACCAACCCTCGAAGAACCTTTCGACCCAACCAATTTCTTCAAAACCGAACCAGGGTAGCACAACAGACTCGATCTACTTTATCGACAATGACGAGCTTGACCCAACAGGAGAAGAAACTGTAGTCCAATTAAAACATCCAGTAAGCTTCCCTGACTCTCTATGTTCGTTTATACATCATTCATTTTGCCCGATGTTCTTCTGTTCGCCACAGCATGTAGAGCACCTTCGGGTCCTCACCGGCGACCCCACATCTCGGCTGGTTTTGTACTACTTAACCACGGAATTTAATCACCTAGCTTCTACTAATAACCATGAAGATGAGGGTGCAGTTGTTCTGGGTGTATCGCCATTGTAACAACATTTTCTACCTTGGGGTTTCTTCCCTTGTTCTGGCCATGGCGGCAGGGACAGTGGGGGAACATGTCCCCGTTTGGTTTTGGTTTTCTTTGTATCGACTTCAGCCATCCCACTTGTTTCCTTTTCCAGATACAGAACACTCATTCGTGTTGTAGATAATGGTCTCGGTCTCCCATGTACCTCTCGTGCCATATCTGTGGCATTGAGATGGAGCAGATGAACAGCTCAGCGCCTCACCCAAGGCTCAATAGGTTCGCCTTAGTTCAAGGAATGATCCTCAATTCTCCTTTTCTTCCCAGACATCGAGTCTTCCAAGTTCTGATTGGAGTTTGGAACTCCATCGAGGTTCTTCGTGCACCATGGACAAACGAACAAGAAACCAGACACTGAAATTACTTGCGGACCCTCACGATTTCAATATCAGTATCACACTACCATGGCTAATTGTGTCTTTTCTCCAGGTTATCTTGATATCAATCGCATATTCATATTGATGAGAATTTGACTGCTATGCCCTGTCACACCTCCTATAGATAATGCAAGGGCAATGTCGTCTTTCGAACCTTAATTTTCAGATTTTCTCAGAAATGTCTTAAATGATTTTCCTCACCTCTGATTGGTCAGAATATATCTGATCTTTACAAATTCATAGAAAATAATCTATAGCTCAGATGAGGACGATCCATATATGGTTTTTGATCAGTTTTTCGAGATCTATCAGATGGTCCTAGTTTCAGATCCAGAATCCCGGCCTAATTTCCAAATTTAATTAGAGAATCATACACCTATGTTAAGCATATGTAATTAATTCATAATTATGTTATTCACAGGACATTAGAACTGATCTGGACTTCATCTACCATTAGTATACCTCCTCAGGATCAGGTGAGTGGATCATGCACACTGAGCATAATTATAGGGTTGTTGGTTTATTTTATTTATTTATTGGTTATGATTACTCAATAAAGTGCAACTATGCTATTACTCAAAAAAAAATAAAATAAAGTGCAACTATGCTATTATTCAATATATGTGTATGAAAACCATGCAAATGCTATGAATTTATGTTTTCTACTGGTTTGATGAATATGCTTTCATTTGGAACACTACGAATCACTACCATGTTAATTGATCAAGAAATCATGATAACTATGTTCAAGTATAAAAAAATCATGTTATGTTGGTATAGTTCTCTCAATCATGTTATGTGAGCCTTAATTGGCCTTATGTGAGCCTTAATTGGCCTTATGAGCTCTGTGGGAGCATTATGTGAGCCTTAATTGGCATTATGTGAGCCTTAATTGGCCTTATGTGAGCCTTAATTGGCCTTATGAGCACTGTGTGTGCAAATCAGGAGAGCGACTATATCAACTCAAATGGAAATCAATCTTATTATGAAATCATGTTAAGTTAATCATGTTCTCATGCAATCATGTTAATTATGTTACGTAATTATATCCAAGTTATTCCTCATGTAATTTAAATTATAAGCCATTTCATATGCATATAACTGCTCAATGCCACTCACATAGTTTTATGTTGCCTTGCATGGGCTGGGGACGAGATGTCCGCAGACGAGGAGGAGAAGAAGTAGACTTCAGGAACGTCAGCTCAAGCTCAAGGATAGTTCGTGAATCCTACTTGGTGGGGTGCCATTCTAGATAGTTATCTTTCCTTTTAGTTATGTTGTGTTGGAGTTTCATTCCTTGAACTCTTTTGTGTTGGACTTAGAGTCTTTTGATTATGGCTTGTAATAAGGCACTATGGTGGATATTTCTTTTATTCTATGGATTTTGCTTGGTCAATGATATCAGTTCATGATTTGTCATGATCTCCATTATGTTCGATTGCTTCCTCTATGGTTGTATTATTATTAGAAAGGAGGTCGTGACAGGTGCAATGTCTCTAGGGCACTATTTGAGTGTGAACTGACAAAGGGATATCCAGTAGAGCCTCACGTGCTCAATTTGATTGGGCATATGAAGCATCATGAAAGACTAGGATTTCCTTTAGGTTAAGAGTTGGCCACATATATGATTTTGCAATCATTGCCTAAGTCATATAGCCAATTTATCAACTGTTATCGCTTGAGTAACATGGCTAAACCGCTGTCAGAGTTTCTTGACATCTTGATAAGTGTAGAAGAACAAATGAAGATGGACAAATCTGAGATGATGATCTGCAGAGTTGAGTCCAAGGACAAAGGCAAATCCAAGAAGTTTTATGTGGCTAAGTCAAAGTCCAAGTCTTCTGCACTCAAAATGAGGAGAAGGATAAGGGAACCTAGGAAGATGAAGAAAGGGATTGAGATCTCTACTAATGGTATATATGCTATTGAGATTAACTTCACTACTTCTTCATAATGGGTACTAGATATTGGACGTGGATCACACATTTGTTCAAATGTGGAGGATCTAAAAAGACCTTTAGAGAAAGGTGAGGTTGAATTGTGTGTTGCAAATGGCACAAGAGTTGTAGCCAGCGTGGTTGGAACCTATGAATTAACTCTACCAAGTGGGCTTGTAATAGAGTTAGAGAACTGCTATTATGTACCTACCATTAATAGGAACATCATATTTGTATCTTGTTTGGACAAGAAAGGATTCAAATTTCTTATAAAGAATGGAAGATGTTCTATCAGTAAAGATGGGATCTTTTATGAAAGTTCACCAATTTCTTATGGTCTATACTTAATAGATGTAGAGACAAGTGTGTATAATGTAAATACCAAAAGACAAAAACTCAACATCTCAAACAAAACATACCTTTGGCATTATCGTCTAGGGAACATAAATGAGAATCACATATCTATACTCCATAAAGATGGTTATTTGGACTCTTTTGATCTCAAATCAATAGAGGCATGTGAATCTTGTTTGTGGGGAAAGATGACCAAGACACCCTTCACTGGAAACAATGAGAGGGTCAGTGATCTATTAGGGCTCATACATACTGATGGGTGTGGCCCTTTCAGAATAACTGCTAGAGGTGGGTATCAATACTTCATTACCTTTACTGATGATTTCAATAGGTATGGCTACGTTTACCTGATGAAACATAAATCTGAAGCTCTTGAAAGGTTCAAAGAGTTTATGAATGAAGTACATAACAAATTTAGTAAAAGTATTAAGGCACTTCATTCTGATCGAGGTGGAGAATACTTGAACCAAGAGTTTGAGGACCTTCTACAAGGTATTATATCACAATGGACTCTACCTGAAACACCACAACATAATGGTGTATCAAAAAGAAGGTATCACACATTTCTAGATATGGTGCAATCTATGATGGGTGTTTTGATCTTCCGACTACCTTCTGGGGTTATGCTCTTGATACTGCAACATATACACTTAACTACGTACCGTCAAAATCAGTTCAAAAGACACCATATGATATATGAAATGGGAAACATCTCAATGTGTATTTTATGAAGATTTGGGGATGTGAAGCTTATGTTAGAAAAATGTTTTCTGAAAAGCTTGTCCCTAAGTCTGATAAATGTTATTTTGTTGGATATCCTAAGGAGACCAAAGGATATTACTTTTATTCCCAATCTAACAACAAAGTGTTTGTTTCCAGAGATGTTGTATTACTAGAGAGGGAATTCATTTTCAAAGGAATTAGTGGGAGGAAAGTGAAACTCGAAGAGGTTTGTTACCAACAAGAGAACATTGAACCGACAGATGTACAAGAGGAACAAAGAGACTCAAAAAATGTTGTAGAATCTCAAATTCCTCTTGTGACATAGGAACCACGTAGATCTAGTAGGACATGCCTTGAACCTAAAATATATGGATATCTTGTGACTCAGGAAGGCAGTAAAATGGTTATATATGATGAGCCAATTACCTATCAAGATGAATTGAGGGAACATAGTCTAAGAAATGGCTTGAGGCCATGAGATCTGAGATGGAATCCATGTATACCAACAAGGTATGGACCTTAGTGGAACCACCTGAAGGGTAAAACCCATACAGTGCAAGTGGATCTTCAAGACAAAGACTGACAAGGATGGAAAAGTTCAAACCTATTAGGGAAGATTGGTTGCAAAGGGTTTCAGACAAATTCAAGGTGTTGACTACGACAAAATCTTTTCTCTAGTGGCCATGGTTAAGTACATCATGATCATGCTTGCTAGTGCAACTTACCATGACTATGAGATTTGTAAAATGTATGTTAAAACCGCATTCCTTAACGGGAATCTCATTGACGATGTGTATATGAAACATCCTGAGGGTTTTATAGATCCAGAGTTTTCAAATAAAGTTTGTAAGCTACAAGGGTCAATCCTTGGATTGAAGCAAGCATCTTGGAGCTGGAATCTTCATTTTGATGAGACGGTCAAAGAATTTGACTTTATTCAAAATGAAGAGAACCATGTGAGTACAAGACGGTTAGTGGGAGCATGGTTGTATTCCTCATATTATATGTGGATGACATACTATTGATGGGGAATGACATCCCTACTTTACAAAAGGTAAAGACATGGCTTGGAAATACATTCTCTATGAAAGACTTGGGAGAAGCACCTTATATCCTCGGGATAAAGATCTATAGAGATAGATCATGAAGGCTTCTTGAACTCACTCAGAGCACATACATTTACAAGGAGTGGAAGTGGTTCAACACAGAGAACTTAAAGAGAGGAAACCTACATGTGTTGCATGGAGAGACCATCACTAGGATTCAATGTCACCATTCTTGTGAAGAAAGGGAGCGCATGAGTGAGATTCTATATGCGTCAACAATTGGATCAATCATGTACGCAATGTTGTGCACCCGTCCAGACGTCTCGTATTCTTTGAGCATGATGAGCAGATATCAGTCAGATCCAGGAGATGCTCACTGGACAGCCGTGAAGAACATCCTCAAGTACTTGAGAAGGACTAAGCTTCAGTTCTTGGTCTATGGTGGAGAGGAAGAGCTGGTAGTTAAAGGTTACATTGATGCAAGATTCCAGACTGACAAAGATGATTATAAATTACAATCAGGATTTGTATTTTACCTAAAAAATAGAGTTGTGAGTTGGAAGAGTTCTAAGCAAGAGACAGTTGCTGATTCTACAACGAAGACTGAGTATATTGTTGCATCAAATGCAACAAAGGAAGATGTATGGATCAAGAAGTTCATCTCTGAACTTGGAGTAGTTCCGAGAATCAACAACACAATTGAGTTATATTGTGACAACAATGAAGCTATTACACAAGATGAGGAACCCAGACCACATCAATTTTTCAAGAATATACAAAGGCGGTTCCATCTCATATAAGAGATCGTACAGTGAGGGGATGTAAAGATTTGTAGAGTACCAACAAAGAGAAATATTGATGATCCCATGGCAAAGGCACTTTCACAGCAGAAGCATGATGGTCATGTTAGGTCACTCAGTACGATACATGGGTGATTGGCTCTAAGTGCAAGCGGGATTCTTTTGGTGTATATTCCCAGAGAGCCAATCATGTAATGATTATAATGGCATAAATGTAAATGGTTTGATTATTAATAAAAGACAAGATTCCAATTTATTCTATTTATTTAGTTATGAGATAATAAAATAACATAATAAATGTCTAGAGAATGATATTACTCAATGAAGTATGTCTAAAAGTACGTGACTTGGAATAATGAGATCATACATATGATAAGAGTATATACATTCTAATTATGTCCCTGGTCGGTTATTTTTGTGGGAGGTAGATAGACAACTATAACACATAAGATCATAGTATGAGTTGGTTGATGATAGAATCTCATTAGGTCATGATATGGCGATACCAAACCAAGCACACAGATACATCTTAGGGAATAGTGTTTCAGACAGACCCACTATGAGACTGACACATGGAAGCCATCATAATGGAACTCATAGTCAACTCTCATAGTGATGGTGGTGTTTGTGGTTCTTAGACCTAAAATCACTACACTCATCACATGTCATTCAACATGCTTTGACATCATCAAACGCAGTCCTGAAACATGAGTTGTTAAAAAGGTGATGATTGGGTGATTGTGATACATGGGGATTGAATGTGAGTGATAGATATGGGATTTATCTCTCCTAAGGGAGTATGATATCCTAGGCCTCTTGATTAGTGAGTCTGAGAAATGCATGCATGCACATGTGAGTCAATATGTTGAGCTTATATATATCTCAAACAATCTGCTCTGGTTCAAGGAACAAGATTGAATAATAATGAGGGTGACTACTCCAAGCCTCTAGTTCAATCTGGATATCAGTGACAAAGGAACTATACAAACATTGTAACACCATACACAGATTATAGGTTGAAGTTGTTCTCCAACTTTCCATTTACTTGGGTAGCAATGATGTGTGACTAGGCACCACTCATTGCTTATGATGTCATAAGGTGTTATGGACATTCACTACCAACGTTAGATGGGAACTATAGGGTTACACACATTGAAACTCATCTAGAAGAGGAGTTGAATCTTGAATAATGATTGAATCAATAGCTAAGATGTTTAGGCAATTGATTCATGCAACAATCAATATGACACTACTGCCAAACATCTGTCTCAAGTGTTAAGATGGGCTTCTGGAAAGTCAGGGTTGATTTGAGTTGAAATTGGCTAAGAAGCAAACCTACCCAACCGGTTGGATCCAAATCGGGTCACTAGACGAACATCTGGGTGACTGAGACAACCGTTTCACATGGATGAGATGGTTTAGTTTAGTCGAGGGAAGGCTCTAGACATTTCCCTATTTGTTTTGCTTGTACATTACTTATTGTCTAAGGAAATAAATGTCCAACATTGATGGGAATTAAGTTGCCAATTTTGTGTATAATTGGGAAACAACCAAACAGTCATCTAGGCTATGCCAAATGACCATTTGGCATGGCAGACGAATGCATGGGTTTCCATACGACCATCTGGTCTGTCAGGTTATGAGATCTCCAAAATTGTTGTGAAAATTCAAGATCTTCCGGTCCCTTCCACTCCCGCACAGACTTGGAACCCTAGCTCAAACCCCACCTATAAATATAGTGGTAGTGGGAGCTTCCCAGATAACAACATAGACAATTGAGAATCATTCTCTCTGACAAACATTGCCCTCTCTGGTTGTGGTAACCAAGAGCCCAAGCAAGTCCTACCCGACTAGGGAGGAATAGCTATGGGAGAGACAACTGAGGATCATTGTTGTGGGAGAGTAGGTTGGCGACTAGTACACCAACGAAAGGGAAAACTCCTTCCTGTCCATTCTAGCAAGACAACAAGAGTTCTATTTGGTCCGTGTAGACTACTATAGAGGTAGGAGTCCTTTGGCTTCTGCTAGGAGGGCAACATCAACTTGAAGTCCGTGGTGAGATCAGAGAAGCCGTTGCAGCAGTTGTCTGAGTCTCCTGTCATGGGAGGAGTAGTTAGATGAGTCCCAGTGCAACTAGGAGCTACACAAACATCGTCCAAGATAGAGTGCACATCTACATCTATGAGGATTATTACTGGACTTGCTCCAGGACCATATATATCTTCATGAAACCATCCTTCCCATTGCATAGTTAATGATGCCATCTGTTAGTTTATGTGAAATATGTTAGTAATTTTTTTTTATTTCAACTATCTATCTGATGCCCTATTTCCTAACAGTACATCCACTACCTAGAGAGGTCATCCTCTAGGATTTTCAACCATGACTCACTCCTTATATTACATTATGAGAGTTACAGCATAAGACCACCCTTTTCAAGGTTAAGGGTACCTAGCCTTCCCTTTAAGGTCAAGGGTGCCAACATTTTTACAAAGGACTTACCTATTCATGACCAAGAGTCTTCCACCTTACCAAGGGCCTACCAACTCTTGCAATGAGTCTCTAGCCTTCTCCATGGATTTGTCTGCTCTTGCAACAAGTCTTCTGCCTCCAAGGATTTACCCCCTCTTGACTTGGATCTTCCGCCTTTGACTTCACCTTCACTGAGGAGAAGCTTTCACTAAGGGAATCTTTCCCTTTTTATTCTTCACCTCTCTTAGCCAAGAGAGACGATCTTCATCTTCATGATAGAAAGATAGATTTGAAGGTAGAGGAAGTGAGAGCCTCACAAAGATATATATGTAGGACTAGCTCTCTTACAAATCTCCTACTCATTATAATGGATGTGGCAAGTGGTTAATCTCTTGAGAGTGGATGGAGTCTCTTGGGAGGTAAATCTCTCTCAAGTATAGTGTAGGGACCTTCATAGTGCTTGGCTAGCCATGGGATGAAGCCCAAGGGGTCCTATTTATAGTTGAGGATGCCTCCTAGCCATTAGAACCATTTAGGATGAATTCTATCTGTTTTGTGAAGAGTCCAATGGATATATTTCACTTTGGAACTCTATCCAATAGCTAGTTTTTGTACAGAAGAGTTGGCAGTCGGTTGAATTAGGTCCAAAGACAACTCGACTGACAAGGTTGCTGTTCGAGTTAGGTCTAACGATAACTGGGTTGACAAGACTCCCTGTCTAGGTAGTTGCTTTGGTTGGTCGAGTTATCTTATAAGAAAATCAACTGATAAAGGTTCCTAACAAAGCCAATATTGAGTATTGTCGACCGAGTTACCTCAGGATAAACTTGACTGATAGGACCACCTATCTTGGACTTTGTCAAGTCCTCTAAATTGCAATATAATTCATCATAATTAATTCGATTATATTTATGAGATTAATTACGAGTCATATAGTCATTACAAGTGATTTACATCAAAGATAAGGGTAAAACTATCTATTCTTCAATCTTGATCTTTGTTCTTGTATTACTTGATTTCTTCGATTTTGGATGTGCAAGTTTAGGTATTTGGAGTGTGTCTATCTAATCTAGAATCACTCAAGTAGAAGCATTAGACACAAACATGTGGAATGGTTGATTCATCATCAAAATAAGGGTTTACTCAATTTTGACATTGAGTCAACATACCCATAATATAAAATTATATTGAGCATTAGCTATGAGATCGAGATACTTAATTCACCATTGTTCTCACAAGTATCTATATATAAACCCTAGTTAGTTCAAATGGTCTTTACTTGGACCATGGGTTGAACCCATGCCTTATAATGGATCCAAATGATCCAACAAGCCCCTAAATTCTTAATTAAGGTTCAATTACTTCAATAGTAGGTTGCTTCCAAAGTAATGGCATACTAACATGAATAAAGTCATATTAGATCAGACTAAAGATTTCATCATCCAATGCCATACTATGATCTCATTATTCTTAGTTTGACTTAATATGAAATTCAATCCCATATTCTTGAATTATATATAAATTTGCAAAATTTGAGGATCTTACAATATCATAGTTACATATTTTCTCCCAAATATCCCACAATGGGGCTTATCTACTCACAATCAAATGAAGTACAAAATAAGAGGAGAAGAAGATAGAAACTTCATGGACGTGGTGGAGAATTTTTAATCTTCACTCTAGTAGCTCCAAGTAGAAAATCCTTTTCCATTGGATGAAATGGCATGGAAATAGGAGTGATAAGGTCACAACCTTAGACAAAATGGGTTTTTAGGTGGAAAGTGGAAATAAAATGGAGTGGGAGAGGTGGATGGTGGCTAAGGGGAACTACTGATGGCTAAGAAGGGACAATATCTGACTCCTAATTGCCACTAGTGTTTCTGTAGTGGCCAAGCATTAAGTGGGGTAAAGTGGTCAAATGGTATAGGGAAGCATTTGGTTCAAATGGGTAGCATGGCCTTGGTGGTCAACAAGATCATGGTGAGTAGGCTAGGGCATTGTTATGGTTGTGGAGAATGGTCATGGTGGAGGATGTAAATTTTAGAGGGACATGTGGTTTTGGAAATGTAGTGGCACGACCATGGTGGGATCCACGATCATCATGGAGTGAAGGTAAAAAAAAATGTGGTGATAACCATGGCCATGATGGTCAGAAGGAGGAGCTTCGTGGTCTTGAACATGGTCATCTTATTGCTTTGGTGCCATGACCATTTTGGATGGCACCACTGTGATGGGTCTGTCTTTCCACAACTATTTTGAATGGAATGGTTGTGGTGTCTTGAATGTCTTGATCTTTATAAACTTGTGGTTTCCCTGAATCTTGAGGTCTCTAGCACGGCCGTAGCTAAGTACCATAATTATTTTGGGGTTCTTTCCATGCACTTTAGTATTAAACTTGGAAATCCATGGTGTTCTTTTCTCCACTTTGTTCCTTGTCACTTGGAGTAGGTTGGAATTGACTTTTATGACTCATTGGGATCCTCCATATGTGTCGGAGTTGTTGGGATCATCTCTCTCTCTCCTCCTTTAATCAACTAATGTATTACCTAGAAAAACATGCAAAGAGTATCTATGCGTGCATTTGACAAAAACCAATTATTGGGAATATAACATGCATTATGAAGCATCAATAAGTGAATAAGGAGAAAAAAGACACAATAAGGAGATTCAATCTATGCTCCATCACCACCCCAATCTTAAATATACTTGCCATCAAGTATGCTCCAAGAAAATCTCTTTTCCCACTCAATCAATCATGAAATGATAAATGCACACACACATATATTCATTGACTAGATGAGTTCAACCTTGAATATATACATTAAATCCACCTCTATTTTCTTATTCACTCAACATTAAAAAACAACCCAAGCACATACAAAAAGACTTCCCATATAGTGAATCAAAGCTCATGTAAGTCATATGGCATCCACAAGACTTTGGGTAAAATCATTTCATATGTACATTTGTCCTAAACAACTAGGAATGTAGTTTCACCTGCATGTATTCACTTTCATAATTCAATCCACACTACTAGAGTCACTTGTTTGTCGATGTGGTTATGGGGGCTAGGTTTGATTTTTCCTATCCCAATAGGGATGCAACAATACGAAAGGGTTGTGGAAAGATATTGGGATGATATTACATAGGAACACCCATCATTTATTTATTTTCTTTATATTATATTACTTATGAGCATCTTTTGATTATTTTTCTTTTCCTTTCCTTTTGACCTATTTTGTTGCTAGGGCATATGGTGGTAAGACTGGAGTGTAGAGGAGGAAGGGTTGGCCAACCCAAGATTTTAGAGTGACGTGGGCTTACTTTATTCCCATTTTTGGAAATTTTTAATAAGGTAACGACATAAGGAGGGGTCGAAGAGGATTCAAATAGTGTGCATTTCCATATAAAATTTCATGCAAGAAACCTAGTCCAACAATATTCACAAACCAAAGCAAAACTGTTATGAATGTGCACTTATGTCAAACCACAGTCTTTTCAGAAGAAATGATGAAACCCTGAGCATCTAGGTCTTACTCAATTTTTTTTGTGTGACCAAGAGAATCCACCCAGGGCAAGCCCAACATGGTAATCTCTAAAGGCATGAGAGGGTGTGGTCTGGTCACCCCCTCCCGTTCCAAATCAGTATGGATTGTCGTTCACAAAGTGCCTTCAGTGAGGTTCAAACCCGAGTCCTTTATTGGACTTACTGATCTCTTATCACCCAAGTTACTATGGTCGAACTAGGGCTTGCTCAAATTTCCTTTGAGCCATTTAGTCCAAAATAAGGGAAGTGGGAATCATGTATAAATTAAAACATGTAAATCTATTAGTCAAAAAGTATATAAGGGGGTAAGTTGACTTTGTCGATTGTCAAATCATTTAGTTCCATTCTAAGAGATAGAGATTAAGTTAGAACATCTTTTAGGGTAAGATATTTCAATCTTGGGCATAACTATCAGAATGGTGACAAAGGGCCCTATTCACATCTAGATCTACTTAGAAATAGGAAATAATATGAAAGTAAATCTTAATTAAGAACACGTGAAGAAATAAAAAAAAACTACATGTGATGCAATCAAAGGATGTCTTTGCAAGCAAGTGCAAAAACTTAGAAAAGTTATAGAAAAATGTAAGGAAATAAGCTACATAACATGGAAGGGTGCAAAATATGTAAAATGAATACATGTAAAGAGTAAACTAGACAAGTGTAGGGGTCAATAAAGAATAACGGAACAAAGAAAAGTAGGGCTTACCTCTCTACCACCCAAGCCTTTAATTCATGTTGTCTCAACATGAAACAATGTCTTAGAATAGTAGGGCATTGATCATGGAGTTATGGTGGCTAAACATTAAAAGGGATAGGATGCAAGTCACTCAAGTGAGGTGTCCTAGGGATACCATGGCCATTATATAAAGAACAACCATTTTGGTCAGCTTTCACCACGGTCATGGTGAAGTAAACGACCGTGACAATCTGTTTGTTGTAGCTTTTCAGTTCCGTTCAATTGTCTTTTCCTTTCACCTTGAATCCTGTCATGCTTTTCCCAGTCCATGCATCATTATTTACGTGGATGTCTATTCTAAGATGAATAAAAAAAACATAAGTATCAAGTGTGATGTGTGTATGTGTTTCTTGTAAAGAATAAAAGCAAAAGTATAACAAAAACAATGCGAGGTATGAGGTAAAAATCTCAAAAATAGATGTGAGTTGCCTCCCGTGCTAAGTTTATTAGCTTCAGTCGAGCATGATGTTCTTATTCTCAATCATCCTTTGTAAAATCCCATGATCACATTCTTGAAGTAAGGACCTTCTCTTTGGCATTTAACAATTTCTCTTCAACCCAATGGTCAAGTGGGTCCTCAAAATTTCCTTTTCAAACATGTCTCTCTTCTCTTTTTGGGGTGATATGTCTTGAATATTTGAGGGTCAACCTTAAATTCATGAAGGCAACTGTTATTGTACCTGTTCGCACCTGGATATCAGTATTAGTTGTAACCAAGAAGGGCCTTCCCAAGATGATATGAATCTTCTTGTCCTTTGGCTCCACATCAAAAAAATGACCCACAATAGCATTGTCATTTCCATGTATCACAAACACATCATCAACCCTACCCCTTGGGGCATTAATAGATTGGCCCGAAAATTGTAGAGTATAATTTTTTTGGCTTCAATTTACCCAAGCCTATTTCTGGAATCACACTATAGGGCATAAGTTCACATTATAACCCAAGTCAATCGAAGAATTTTCAATAAGATGGCCACCAATGTGGCATGGAGCGAGAGAGGCTTCTAGGTTGACGACATGTTGCAAATTATAGCTCACTTTCTCGATGAGCTTCATGCTATTTTGCATGATCCCTGTTATCTTTTGCTTGACAGTGTACGTATCCTTAAGAAGTTTTACATAGGCTGAAATTTGCTTGATTGCATTAAGCAATGTGAAGTTTGACATTTTATATATGATATTGTATTATTTCATTACATCCCATTTTTCCTTGTGCATATCATGCATATACATGCTCTCTTGTCTTCTTCTTTCCTCATTCTCCTGGGCCTTCTTCTCCCTTATCATCCTCATCCTTCTAAAATTAGTATTTTATCCGTGAGGTAGTAGCTCATGTGGTAAAGGCAGCGGCTCCCCAGTAAAGAGATTGTATTCAAAATTGAATTGCGTGCCTCATAAATAAATGTATCCCATCACCTAAGTTGGCCCAATACATAATTTAAATGTCCCTCAGTTGTGTAGGTAGCCAAGAAAGTTAGAGATTTACACTACTGAGTGGGTTCAATGTAGTAACTCCTCGGAAGTGGTTCACGTGTCATCAATTCAGCATTTTAGGTGGTAAACATGTATATCTAACTAAGATTGAGGGGTTCAATAGATATTTTGAAATAATTAAGTTAAAGAGAGGCTTGGGTCATTGTGCATTCAGAATTCAAAATGACACAATAAAAATATATGAGTTGATCATAAAAAAGAAATGAAAGTATTTTACAGTTTAAACAAAGTGTGCTAGTGAGAGGGGTGACACACAGAAACACAAAATAACGATCCTTACCATTTTCACACTTGCAAGGTCCAATCAAGATACAGTCAAACCTTCCACTTGTGTTAATGCACCCTCCCCTAGAGTAAAGAATATAAGACTAAAGGCACAAGAGGACGATAAATTCAAAAATAAAGGGAGCTCAACCATCTTTCATTACATAAATCCTTGTCGTCTCTTATAATTGATAGTTTGGTATTATACTTGTTTAGATTCGAACGGTAGTCCTTGGATTTATTTATCAATTTCCTCTCATAGATATGAGGTGTTGTGGAAGTTGAAAGTAAATAGTGACAACTCCCTTCCCGTCATTAATGAAATTGGCAGCATTTGACAAAGAATCACTTTAACATACAAAAAAACATATAGGTATCAAGGCAGTATAAGACGCTAATAATCGATATCATTAATGTAGTATCTCATGTAGATCTCCTTTTCCAATAAGGTTGCCTATTTTCTCAATTATTCCTGGTATGGCAATCAATTGAGAGTTTGCTAAACAGATATGAATAATTATGGTCTCCAAATTGTTTTTGTGATGCCATGGAGAGAAAAATAAAGATATCAAGAATATAAAAACTATAGTATTACTCAATGAGTTGTTTTTTCCTTTCGAAGAAAATGATTGCTTCATTTTAGGATGCCATATAATATCTACAAAATATTTCAACTATATCCATATGCAAGTAGACTATAATGATAATAGTAAATATATCTTATCCAAGAAAATTGATAGATTCTACACTGCCCCATATATTTTTCTTAGTATAGGATGGTCTTCCAAATGAGGAACACCTTTAGACAAATCCTCAAAGGGGAGGAAAACATTTTTATGAAAGACAATCTTCATTTGAGTACAATTACAAGACACCACTGATAGACCGACCAATTAATATTGTAAGGAAATTTAAAATAAAATTCACACAATAAGACATCAAAATCCCATATAAGGAAAGAAATACTCTCATGAGAAGAGACAAAGCTCTAGAAAGGGATTTGAGGACTATCATCACATAGGAAACACTAGACTTATTGTGAACAAATGCAGAAACACCCCATGTCAAAGCACAACCCTCAAAAGGGCAAGGAGATATTTTGAGAGGATTGAAAAGGGGGAGGTGGAGATTAGGAATATTGTCAAGGGGAAAAGAGAGAAATCCATTCTCCTTTAAGCTTAAAAATAGTGGCTTCTAAAGAATTTATTGTTTAAATAATTGTGAATATAAAGCTTTTGCAAAGTAGCGGGCGCCGCTGCGGGAGTGCGATATGCGGGAGTGCGATCTAGGGCATCGGAGCGCCGTCCGTCCCCGTCGGGCTTGGGGGAGGGACTGGGCGCCGGAGAGCACCACCTGCTCCCCCAGGGCCTCTTCCTCGTTTGGCTGCTGGTGTTGTCTCTGGTAGAGAGCAGCCTCCTCTACAACCTCCGTCTCTTCTCTGATTCGATTTCTTGGGCGGCTGGGTCCCTCAGCTTCGGTTCGTCAGGTTCTTGATCAGAGGCTGTATTCATCCACGACGGTGCTTGTGGTCTGTTTACAGGGGGACGACATTGCTGGAGGTGGACAGATCTTGGCCGATCGTGGTGCTAGGCAACAGTTTGTGGTCTTTTTTCGTCTGGTTTCTAGTTTCTGTGGCAAGCCTGTTCAGTCGTCGTTTTTTTTTTCCGGCGTGTTTTTGTTTGTTGGTTTGGGTGTTGGTCCTCATATGAGGTGGCACCCCTCTCCTCCTTTTTTGGGTGTTTGTTGGTCGTGGTCGTGCCTTAGGTCCCTTCTTGGGCGGACGGTGAGCTCGGGCGCCCCTTTGGTGCTTCAGGCAGAGGAGGAGAAAGCTGGGTGTGTGCTTCGTGCAGGTCTTCTGCCCCCTGTTCGCAGTGGTGGTCGGGAGTGGTGGTGGAATTCCCGACACCCTCTACTCCCGCCCTTATATCCGCATGAGCCATCCTTCCTCTGTATCTGCATCGCTGGGGTTTGCTCTCCTTCTCGGGTCTCCTAGTTGGTGCAACCTTAGTGCTCGTCGCTGGTAGTTGTGGTTCTTGTCCTTGTTTGTGGGGCGTTGTGTCTGTGTTGTTAGGTTTGTGTCGTTGCTTTGGGGTCGGGCTCTTTGTATGGTAATCTTTCGTTGTCTTCATGATGGTTATCTTTGTCAGCGGCTTTGCGAGCTCCTCTCCAGATGTACTCATAGGTTCTTTCAGATTGATGAATTCCATCCCAGATAGCTGTATTTGACAGCCACCACAAGAGGTGGACGGTGCAGAAGCGTACCTATCACATCCCAATTTGAGCCTTGTGTTATGTCTTTCCGCAGTAGGAGTTGTTGTTTGGTTACTTGACGAGAGATGTCTATCTTGTAGATGCCGTATGGCTTACTTTTAATGATATTGAGCTATTTAAAAAAAAGCTTTTGCATCTATATTCGACACAAAGTAGACATGATAGATAGTCAAAAATAAAATCAAATAGAGACATATCACCAATTTAGTTATCACAGAGGGATGGTCATCCATGATAACATACTTCATGCCCCAAATGTTGCCAAAAAGAGACATACAAATGAGAGCAGAAGACAAGATATATTTAGGATTCAATTAAAAATGTATTTAAAATCAATTGCAAGCCACATGACAGACATATTTAAGTCAATAAATTTGCAAATATATTAGTGTAAGGTGAGTTCTATCATTAAGACTCAATAAGGGATGGGTAGTATGAGGCACAGGTTGAAAATGAAGACTTCTAGGGTAAATGATGAAATTGCATATGAAAACATATCGATGGCAGCTCAATTTGTTTTCCTCCAGGGGAAAAATTCAATATTAGAAGAGATGAGCACTACAAACTATTGACACTCTCCCAAGTGTGTCATTTAAAAAATATCACTAAACATAGAATGTTTTTTTAAGTTGTACTTTATCTATGTATACAAAAAATTCACATATTATAGGCATATCCAAATGAACCTTGATTCCTTTCTTGTCACCTCTTTGTGAAGGTGCATGCAGAAGGCCCTATTGAATGTTGGCAAATATGACTTCTTTTTAAAATACAGTAATAAAGACTTAAGATTTGTTATAGGGAGTTTAAATATAGAATACATTTGTAATATAAATAAATTAAGATATGTTACACAAAATGGAAGTCATGAGATGCAATTCGTTAGGATGTTAGTTAACAATGCACAAAACCCCACTCATTTTTATGTTTATTTCACTTGTTAGTTGATTTAATTAGTAAGTCTGATTAATTTGCTAGTCACAAGTTGTGATTTCAATACTCAACTATAACACTTGGAAAGAAAATTTACAACAACAATGGCTCTGCAATAAGATTTCTCACCCTCCTCGTGATGAAATAATTATAAAAAAAACTATTTACCCAATGTGTGTTGTTGTCTCCTGTTAAAAGAATAGTTTCCTAGTAACAAAAAACCAATCTCATTCCCTAGTGGCAGTAGGTTTGAGACCGCGGTTACAGAGTATTCTAATCAAAACAAGTTACTACTTATATTTGATTTGCATGTCTACCCAAGAAATGGAATACAATGAATTTAGAGCTACAGCTAAATGAAATTGTATTGTGTTTACAATTTGAACATTCAAAAAATACCAGTAGTTCATAGACCAGAATTTTTTAGTTTAAATTTATTTTTTCCAACAAAATTCGATTATTTTATAATTGTATGATAACTTGTGGGATTTTCTGTCAAGATTCCTATGCCATATCCATTTTTTTCTTATACACTCAAAATCAAAGACCCACATGTTAGTACACCCAATACAACACTAAAATCGTGTGTATCAGAAAATAGACTCTATCCCTAAGGGATAGGAAATTTCTTATACCTAAACTTTATTTTGCACACTTCTTAAGACTTTTGGCATGATCCAACTGTATGGATATAAAGTATACTAGGTAGACAACTTTTCTTTCAAAATTATTCCAATATGGTATTTATAGAACCTTCATCTAAAAGTTTTATGATCATTCAAATGAATGGTAACTTTGAAAATCAACATGTACCACTAAAATGTTTGGATTTATATTAATAAAGTAAGAATTTGGTCATCATGAAAATTTAATAACATCTAATTCAAACTATATATTTTGCATCTGTAGAGTTAAATTATAGTAGCTACCACTTGAACCATGATAAAAAGATTTCAATATAGGGAATTTCTTATACACTTGGGTATTGGCTCCCACTCCTATATATATATATATATATATATATATATATATATAAACATGTACCACTAAATTGTTTGGATTTATATTAATAAAGTAAGAATTTGGTCATCATGAAAATTTAATAACATCTAATTCAAACCCTATATTTTGCATCTGTAGAGTTAAATTATAGTAGCTACCACTTGAACCATGCTAAAAAGATTTCAATATAGGGAATTTCTTATACGCTTGGGTATCGGCTCCCACTCCTGTATTATACATATACATATACATACATACATACATACATATATATATATATATATATATATATATATATATATATATATATATATATATATATATATATACATACATACATACATACAGTCGACAAGGAGTGGCTGAAGTGGTCAAGCACGATGTCTCCTCATAAAGGGACCCGGGTTCGAATCTCAACTGCTGCCTTGATTTACCACTCTCTCGGGCGTTCAGCCTCTGTCACGGGCATGGGAGAGGTGGGGGGAATCTTTCTCTCTTAATCCCATACATACATACATATATATGGCTAAAAGAATTGTGTAGATGAGTACATGCATCTTATGCGTGCCCATCTTCATTTATTATGATTTCTCAACTCTTCAAAATAATCTAATCTTATGGATGTGTTGCATACCCCTTAGATATCATGTGTAGACAATATCTCATCAATCTTACATTTGTACATCATCTTATTAAAGATTTTTTTTATGAATGGTAAGTTATTGAAATTGCAGGAACTGTTGGATGATATATTTTTATATATTATAATATACGTGATATGGTTGTGATCTTTTAAACACATATAATCTAAACAATTTTGACTAAATTTATATGGTTGGATTTGATTAGCATATTCTATATATGTCATTTAATGGCCGGTACACAGAAGTTATATGTAACGATCGATACATAGTTTCTTTAATTTAATACTCATGCGGGTATCGTAGCAACACTACCCGACTCTAAAAAAAAGTGATGGTAGCTCTATAATTATTAAAAACTTTGTTTCTCGGCTCTCACTTCCTTCAATTCCGCCCTTTTCATGAGCAGTTTGAGTTATTCCCTCGAATATGAAGATGGCGACGATGTCCTTCTTCTTTTAGAACTCCGACTGAGCCGCCAATGACCTTCTTCCCATGGAACCCCTCCCGCATCTGACGACTAGGACATTCCCACCTTAGAACTTTGCGTTGCCATTATATCAACAGGGTAGTGGATCTCATGGCCGCCGAACCTCTCCAGAGAAAACACCTTTGTAGTCACAACCACGATCCACCATATCTAGAACACCTCCTCCTCTTCCTCATATTGTGGGTGCACGCTGTGCTCTTCTTTTAGTACCATTACTCCTCGATTCCCAATCTTTTGTTGCTCACTTGCACATTGTATCTTCTGCAATTGGACAGAGCATGTATTATTCTTATTCTTATTTTCTACTCTTCCTTTATATAGGATAACTCGATTGCAAAGCTTAAATAAAAGTTGATGCATTGTTAGGTCTCTAAATAAAATAATTATTTTTAATAGTTACTTTTTCATTTATTATAGTTACTTTATGTAACATGCAATTACACTTATTTACTCACAGTTACTTTTTTGTTAAATAGTTATTTTGTTGTTCACTGTGGGTTGCTTTTTTCTTCTCATTGAAGTGATGATGATGACGTTGTGTACTTATTTGGTTGGGTGTTTGGGAATATGACTGTTTCTGTGTGTGTTCCTCAGGTAGGGGTGACCAGAAGAAAGAAGCACATGGCATCCATGTACTATATCCAACCTTCATTGGTAGCATTAGTCATGCATATAAGTTAAGTATAGTGGTTGGTACCCTCCATGATTATGTGAGGAGTACAACTCAACAATACTATTGAACTAAGTAATTTCTGGCTCCTTAACCTGCCCTGCTTATTTTATTTACCAAGTGGTTTATACACGTGCAACACACTTCATTGAATTATGACTGAATATGACTACTAATTGTAATTGAGTTGTTGGAATTAACTATTTTAATACATATATGTAGTAACTGAGTTCCATGTTTTTCAGTTTGCTGAAATGAATGTTTAGTAATTAAAACAGGTGTCTTTTTTAACTATTTTATTCCAACAAAATTCACTCCTTTTATGTTTTCCAAAATGGATTTTCATATGTTTGTTTGTCAATTATTTATGCATTGTTTTTATGTAGGTTTTTCTTGTGAGGTTGTTTCTATTATAGATCCTAGTCTTGATATTGATGCTAGTAATGTTATGATTCACTGTGATGATGATAATGTTCACTCTTCTTCATCTGTTGACATTGATATTATGTTCTCAGTTGATGTCCCTAGGATTGGACTTAAATTCAGAAGTTTATATGATGGCATATCCTTTTATTCTAGATATGCTGGTATGATTGGTTTTAGTGTTAGGAAAAATGACACTCGTTATGAACGAGGTACCAAGATTTTTCCTACTAAAGATTTGGTTTGTCATAAGCAAGGTCATATTAGTCGTTCTAAGATATCTAAAGGTCTTTTGAGCCTTGTTTGTGATGAAGTTGGTGATCTACATGAGAAGTTGTCCAATAAGCATATGTGTTATGTGAAAAGGTGTGGGTGTAAAGCCATGATCCAATTTGCACGGGACAAGTCCTCATCTAAATAGGTTATTACTACATTTGTTGATGAACATAATCACGATCTTGTTGATGACGCTCACTTGTGCTACTTAAAGTGTAATTCATCTCTTGACCAAACTCAAAAGGACATGATTTATTCTATGAGTCAAACAAATATACTTGTCTCCAAAAAACTTGCATTAATAGCATCCAAGTCAGGTCATTATGACAAGTTGACATTTACAAGTAGACAAGCTCATGGAAACATCAATAGCAAGAGAAATGAGTCATCTAAATACGATTTGGACATGGTTTTGATTTTTTTTTGAAAGTTTTAAGGTTTTGGATTCAAAATTCTTTTATGTGTATCAAAAAGATTATGATGGTTGTTTGATACACTTGTTTTGGTCTGATCTGATCTTTGTTGATGATTGTGCATTGTTTGGTGATGCAATCATATTTGATAGCGCTTATAGTACCAAAACGTATTTCATGGTTTTTAGAATGTTTGGTGGTGTTCATCACCATCGTAAAACAATGCTATTTACTCCAACGTTTTTTTTAGATGAGAAGTATGATTCATTTGTATGGGTTTTCAAATAATATTTATTGTGTTTTAGCAAAGAGCCGATTTCCATCATAACTGATCAAGACCCACCAATGAATATTGTGATTATTATTGTTTTCCCATCATGTAAGCATCATTTTTACAGCTGGCACACTTTACAGAAACTCCCCTCTAAACTTGGTGGAGTACTAACTGTTGGTATGTATGCCCATAGAGTCATCCCGAGCGATTGCATGGAGTCAGATATTAATTAGTCGATTAATACGATTAATTAGTTAATTAATTAATTCTAGAATATTTTAATTAATCCACGAGCGTTTTAATTAACACAGTCTTTCCGTTTACCAAAGGGTTTAGAAAACCCTGCTTCTTTTTGTCTCATATTTAAAGGGGCTTGACGGCCGATGTCTTTAGAATATATTGAGAGAGGCTTTTCAGTTTACGCTCACGTACATAAACCCTATCTGTCATTGTCCTTAGGAGAGAAAGGAGAGTACCGCGATGCTAGCATGTCATTGCATAGAGGCTACTCCTTCCTGTCGGCTTAGGAGGCGTGATGTGGAGTTCCAGTCCATCTACGTAGACGAAGTAGAGATGCATGTGTTGAGACACTTGCGTTCAGAGGACATCAATGACTGTCCATACGCGCTACGAGCAACGTACATCATCACACAAAAGGATCATCATCGGATCTTCCCGTGATGCGTTCGGAGGATGGGAGAGAAGTACCGTCTGTGTAAGCCAGGAGTGTTGCACACCATCATGCAGCGGGACGTCGCTGGACTTGCTCCGCGATAAGGTATATTCTGCGTACACTCTTTTTAAATACGCTATTGTCGATGCGGTCCTATTTTGAGTTGCGTAGAAATATATATATATTTTTTCTTCTTCCGAGCATGTTTCCTCCATAAAACCCAACAGTAGTATCAAAGCAACGTCGATCTACTGTGTATTTGGATTCATTTTGATATGATCGAATTGTTGTATACTATTTTCTATGGTTACATACGATGTAAATGTAAAACTGCTAATGTGTATATCTAAACATCATTCCACATATACCGCATGTTTCTATTTTTGACATTTCATACGGGGTCGACTATGGAAAATACTGATTTTCCCTACACAAGGGTGCTGCCCATGTGTACCCCACATAGTTTGCATGGGAGTCAAAAATTTATTTAATGGAGAATGTCCTGCATTAAAAGGACTCCAATTTTAATTTGTATATATGTATATGTAGATATACCTATGATATCATATGTGTCATCTTTAAAATCTATTTTATGTGGTGAATGCATGCACGATTATGGCCTAGAATCCCCTTTTGTGAATGTTGTGAACGAATGTGGTTGTGAATGTTGTGGATATATTTATTTGTGAATGCTATGGATGTATAATGATTGTACGTGGATCCTTTGTATAAAGTATTCGTCTTGCATGTCGAGCCTTATCTCTTATTTCAAAGTGTAATAAATTCTTTCTCTTTATATTTGTACTCATGATGTAATAGAGATGGGATTCGTTTTAGTCTTTGTAAAATTGATGTAAGGAGGCCACTTGAATATCCAACTCCAAGGAGCATCAATAGAGAAGCAACATGAAGATCCAATTCTAAGAAGCAACCTGAAAGATCCAACTCCAAGGAGCATCCATGGAGAAGCAACTTGAAGTTCCAACCTCATGGAGCATCCATGAAGTTGTTCATTGTAATGTTGATCCTTACAAATTGATTCACAGGTGTTGTTGCATGAGATGCATAATACCTTAGGTGGACCGTAATCCTTTGTGTCTCCAAAGGATTATGATAGTATGGCCATAACTAATGTTTTTGTTTTTGTGATTGCATGTCTATCATTTGTGGTTGTGGATATAGTAGTATATGATACATACTATAAGTATGTGGTTTGGATATGTATATGTATTAATAAAACCCCTCAATTAATAATATTAAGTTTTAATTGCCTTTCATAAAGCAACACGCATGAAAAGCTTGATTGACTATGTGTGGGAACACCTCCGTGTGGTACACTGTCTATCTCGTGGAAGTGTGATGGTGGGTGTGTGGATCTGCCTCTGCAGGGTGCACACTCATCGTGTTGGCTTATGGGTTGGACTTAACTAGGGAACCTTGATAGGATCAAGTACCTAGAGGCACATAGATGCATCATGGCAAGGAGTTTTACATGACCATCTATCTAAGAGTTGCATATGATGAAATTGGCAAAAGTTGTCTCCTTAGTATTTGGTCTTTGACGCCAGTGTTGGCTAGGCATTGATTCAATTATTTTGGATCTCGACTCACTAGAAGGTTGTACGCTGCAATCTTCTGAGTTGATAGTGAGGGCTATCAATTTGAATAAAATAGTGGGAGTGTAATGAATAAAGGGCTAATTAATCTCATTTATCAAATCTTTACAAGTCAAAATGTTTTGAACTAAATGCAAACTTTTTCTTTTATAGAAATCAACTGCAAACAACACTCACATTCTAGTTGTGATTGGTCCTTGAGAAGGACAAACTTACTGAAATCAATTTTCAAAATTAGTTTAGGATGCTAAGAATTGTTCTCATATAGGAGCGTAAGATCTATGTCCTTGAAACACTAGAGCCAGTGGAACCTGCCTCAAATGCCCCCAAGGCTGAAAAGGATGCTTACAAGAAGCACCTTGATAACGTCGTGGATGTCAAGTGTCTGATGTTGTGATCAATGGACTATGAGTTGTAAGAGTAGCATGAGAACATGAATTTCATGGAGATTGTAACACATCTCAAGAGCATGTATCAGCATCAAGCAAGATAGGAGAGATATGATATCTCTAACACTTTCTTCAGAAGCAAGATGACTAGAGGGAGACTCAGTTGGCACCCACATACTCACTTTGATTGGGTATGTGGAAAGCCTATTCAAACTGGGATTTCCCCTAGGTCAAGAGTTGTCCACTGAAGTGATTTTGCAATCGTTGCCTGAATCATATAGTCATTTTTTCCTAAACTACAATATGAACAATCTTGACAAGTCATTGTCAGAATTGTTGGGCATGTTGAGGACAAATGAATCACAAATGAAGAAAGAAAAGCCCAAGTTTGTGATGATGATCAGCATGAAAAAGGGAAATTCAAAGGGCAAAGGCAAGTCTAAGAAAGGTTCTAAAGTTGGGCATAAGCCAAAGTCATACACGCTCAAAGCTAAAGGTGGGATCTCCAAAGAATGCAATTGTCACCATTGTCACCAGGCTAGACATTGGAAAAGAAACTATCCTCTCTACCTAGAGGAACTGAGGGAGAAGAAGCAAGGGATAGAGATATCCACTTCAAGTATGTATATTATTGATATTAACTTAAATACTTCTTCCTCATGGGTACTGGATAACAGATGTGGATCTCACATATGTTCAAATATGCATGACCTAATAAGAAGTAAGACTTTACAAAAGGGCCAAGTCGAGATGCAGGTCTCTAATGGATCAAGAGTTGCTGCCACCACAGTTGGAGTCATTAGTTTATCTTTGCCTACATGTCTTGTAATAGAATTATAAAATTGCTATTATGTACATGCCATTAATAGAAATATTATTTTTGTATCTTGTATGAACCAGAGTGGATTTGAATTTCACATTAAGAATGGAATGATTTCTATTTCTAAAGATGAGATCTTTTATGGTAATGCCCCAATGTCTTATGGTATCTACTTGTTATAACTTGAGACTAGCATATACAACGTAAATACTAAAAGGATAAAACTTGTCAACTCAAACAAAACATACTTATGACATTGTCATCTTGGGCACATAAACGAGAAGCACATATCTAGACTCCATAAGGATGGTTATCTAGACTCTTTTGATTTTGAATCATTAGAGACATGTGAGGCTTGTTTATTAGGCAAGACAACCAAGACTCCTTTTACTATATACAATGAGAGATTCGGTGATATGCTAGGGCTCATACATACTGATGTATGTGGACCTTGTAGATCAAATGTTAGAGGAGGCTATCAATACTTCATTACCTTCACTAATGACCTCAGTAGGTATGTCTATGTATATCTTATAAAACATAAGTCAGAAACTCTTGAAATGTTCAAGATTTTCATGAATGAAGTATAGAAGCAACTTGGTAAGAGTATTAAAGCACTCTGATCTGATCGAGGTGGCAAATACTTAAGAGTTTGAGGACCTTCTGAGAGACTGTGGTATTGTATCACAATGGACTCCACCTGGTACACCACAACATAATGGTGTGTCAGAAAGAAGGAATCGTACATTATTAGAAATGGTACAATCAATGATGAGTTCAACTAAACTTCCAATATCGTTATGGGGATATTCTCTTAAAACTGTAACATCTAAACTTAACTGTGCACCTTCCAAATCAGTTCAAAAGACACCAAATGAGATATGGAATGGGAATTGTCCTAATTTGTCTATGTTAAAGATTTGGAGATGTGAAGCTTATGTTAGGAAAGAATTTCCTAAAAATCTTGGACCTTAATCTGACAAGTGCTATTTTTGGATACCCCAAGGAAACTCGGTGATATTACTTCTACACACCAACGGACAACAAAGTGTTTTTGCTCGGACTGTGGTATTTTTTGAAAAGGAACTTATTTCCCAAGGAGTCAGTGGGAGGAATGTAGAGCTCGAAGAAGTTTGAGATCAAGAAGAAAGCATAGAACCCAAGTCGGTACATAAGGAACATGAAGACTCACAAGCTATAGTGGAATTTCAAGTTTCAAATGTAACACATGAACCTCGTAGGCCTAGTAGGACACAACTTGTGCCTAAGAGATTTGGATTTCTCACGATTCAAGACAGTGACGAATCAGGCATAACAGATGAGCCAACTTCCTATATAGAAGCTACTAAGAGACCAAAATATGAGAAATGGCTCAAAGACATGAGATCTGAGATGGAATCCATGTACACCAACAAGGTATGGACCTTGGTGGATCCACCCAAAGGAGTAAAACCCATAGGGTGCAAGTGGGTCTTCAAGAAGAAGACCGACATGGATGGAAATGTTCAAACCTATAAAGGTAGATTGGTTGCAAAAGGATTTTGTCAAATTCAAGGTGTTGATTATGGCGAGACCTTCTCACCCGTTGCCATGGTTAAATCCATCATGATCATGCTTGCCATTGCAGCTTACCATGACTATGAGATTTGCCAGATGGATGTTAAAACAACAATCCTTAATGAGAATTTACTCGAGGATGTGTACATGACACAACCTAAGGGTTTTATCAATATGAAGGAAGCCAATAAAGTATGTAAGCTGCAAAGGTCAATCTATGGATTGAAGCAAGCATCTTGAAGCTGGAATCTATGTTTTGAAAAAGTAGTCAAAAAGTTTGGCTTTAGTCAAAATGAGATGAACCTTGTGTTTACAAAAAGGTTACTGGGAGCACAGTCGTATTTCTCATATTGTAATTGGATGACATACTATTGATAGGAAATGACATCCTTACTCTTCAGATAGTAAAACCTTGGCTGGGGAAGACCTTCTCTATGAAAGATTTAGGTGAAGCATCCTATATACTAGGAATCAAGATCTATAGAGATAGATCTAGAAGGCTTCTAAGCCTAAGCCAGAGCACATACATTAACAAGGTACTAAAGAGGTTTAGCATGGAGGGTTCTAAGAGAGGTAACTTATCCATGTCCCATGGGGTTACAATCTCTAAAGACCAATGTCCTTGTTCATGTGATGAATGGATATGCATGAGTAAGATTCCATATGCATTAGCAATTGGATCTATCATGTACACAATGTTATGTACTCATCCTAGTGTGTCGTATGCTTTGAGCATGATGAGATGGTATCAGTCATATCCATGTGAATGTCACTAGACAGTCATAAAGAACATCATAAAGTAGTTGAGAAGGACTAAGAATCAATTCTTGGTATACAGTAGTGAGGAAGAGCTTGTGGTAAAGGGTTACACCGATGCTAGCTTCCAAACTGACAAAGATGACTATAGATCACAATCTGGATTTGTGTTTTGCCTGAACAATGGAGCTATGATCTAGAAGAGTTCTAAACAAGAGATAGTTGTGAATTCTACAACAGAGGTCGAATTTATTGCCGCATCTAATGTTGTAAAGAAAGTTGTATGGATCAAGAAGTTCATTTCTAAACTTGGAGTGGTTCCAAGCTCTAGTGATGCAATTGAGTCATTTTGCGACAACAATAGAGTAATTGTACAGGCTAAAGAACCAAGATCGCACCAACATTCCAAACATATTCTACAGTGGTTCCATCTCATATAAGAGATCGTACAATGAGGAGATGTGGAAATTCACAAAATACCTATAGAAAGTGATGTGGCTAACCTGCTCACAAAAGCACTTTCACATCAGAAATATGACAGACATGTTAGATCACTTGGATTGAGATTCATGAGTGATTGGGTATAAGTGCAAGTGGGAGTCTGTTGGTATGTATGCCCATTAAGACTATCATTTGATGATTGTAATGGGATACTATGTAAACAATTTGTAATACTATATTTATCATATCAATAAAGTCAAGTTTCCAATCTGTATGTTTGTGTTTTATATTGTGAGATGGCCACAAAACTTATAGATGTCTACAGAATAATATACTCAATGACATATGTCTTGGGGTTGATGACCTGAACAGTGAGATTATATGTATGCTAAGAGTATGTATTCTTGTTTTGTCCCTAATCGGTTATTATGGTGAAAATATCTATAGACATCAATAACACATAGTATTAGAATGTATGTAGGTTGATGGAAGAATCTCATTAGCCATGATATGGAGATATCGAACCAAATCCATAGATACTTGTTAGAGAACAGTGTATCATAAAGACCCACCTTGAGAATGACACATGGATACCATGATTGGTAGTTAGAGTCACATCTCATAGTGATGGTGGTGATTGTGGTTCTTAGACCTGAAGTCACTACACTTATCACATGTTGTTCGGTGTACTTTGACATCATCCACCATGGTCTTGAATAAGGATTGCCATAAAGATGGTTCTTGGGTGCACTGCGACACATAGGGATGACTGTGAGTGTTGTAGATATAATTTATCCTTCCTACAAGAGTTTGGTATTCTAGCCACTTGATTAAACTGCTAAGATCATTCCTACCTGGCTATGCTCTTCATCTCAACATACCTGCATGATTAGTACTCATGATAACAATTATATACCAGTACCATGCGATACAAGGGTTTTCTTATGATATTCATAATTCATCAATCTGTAATTGAGCTTCACATAGGATTACTCTGTTTTAAGACTTCACATAACATCACCCTGTGATAGGGTTTCACATAACATTACCATGTATTAGGGTTTATTATATCTCATTACCCAACTTAGGGTTAGGATGCACTATTCACATCAGATTAGGGTTCATCATGTCCTTTTACCCAATTTAGGGTTTACTATAACATTACATAACATCACCCTGGATTAGGGTTTTCCATAAATAACCATATAGGTTCTCAAGATCATGTTATTAATGGTCAAGTCCTATTTCATTGCTTCACACAACTAGGAATCAATATGGATAACATAAGTATTCAATCATACTTATGTATTCTCATCATTCATCATCAAATGAATTATCAACACAAAGTATGAGTTTCTCTCTCATCTTTATTAGAATATGATTGCATCATAGTTTATTGGTTTGGATTGACCTTTTCATAAGGCATGTTAGACTACACTTATCAAAGTGCATTACATCCCAATGTAACCATTGACTTGGCACACTTCATGTGTCACTCATCCAAATATATTGGATTTAAAACACATCAAGGTATATCAGTCTTGAGGTGTTGGGTGTGGTATCTATCATATCTTGATGTATCACTTCCCTCATCACCTTTATCTTACTTGAGTTCATCCACTTATCTTGTATTAGGGTATTCTTCATCCTAATAATTTATGCACCAGTTCATCATATTTATCATGTAATGTATTGGTCATAAGTCACTTGTTTAGAATATACAAACATTGCCAATGATATGGACTCATCCTTGAGTTAGGAACTATTGATACAAGGGTATCCATTATCAACCTCTCTAGGTGTTACATTTGTCAATACATTAATCACTATTCCATCATTAGGAATATGATTTTCCATATTTATAAAATTGAGGTTCACATAACATCTCCCATAAATATGTATTTCACCTAATATCAATCTTCATTAGAGTTTCACATAACATCCTTCTTTATCAAGGTTTCACTTAGTATTACCTGAAATTAGGATTTCACTTGACATCTCCCTCAATTAGGGTTTCACCTAGCTTTTCCCTAATTTAGGGTTTCACATAGCTTTTCCCTAATTTAGGGTCAAGGCTCATTAATCTTTTCAATAAGGGTTTCATGATCTCATTATTATGGATCAAACCCTAGTTACATATTTATTCATAATGAGAGAATTAGGGCTTAATTATATAAGCATTCCTCTCTCTCTCCCATCCTCTCTAGGATATCAAGTACTCCAAGATTGATCTAGGTCATCTCTTCATTTAAGTACACATAGTTAGGGTTAACCATTATGATTACCTTTAGTCTACATCATTATCAATCAAGTAGCTAACTGACCTTTAATCATATTAGGTGCCCAAATGGTTTAACCAATTTGAACTTCAAAAGTCTTGGTCACTTAGACCTCAAACAGTCTTGGTCACTTAGACCTCAAATGGTCTTGACCAATTAAGTTCAAACGGTTTGAAACCGTTTAGCAAGGTTGGTGCTTGAAACCGTTTAGACAAAACATATTGAAACCGAATGAACTTGGGTCTCCAAGCGGTTTGAGACCGTTTGGTCCCAAACGTTCTTGAGACCATTTGATCCCAAACGGTCTTGAGAACGTTTGGACTCAAACGGTCTTAAGACCATTTGGTCCCAACTCTCTCAAAACCGAATGGACCAAAAGGGTCTTCCATCACTTAGTCAATTTAGGGTTTCATTCATTGAACCATCTATCAATTGAGCCACTGATTTATTCTTCAATTGAACCATTAAATCACCCTTCAATTAGATCTTCAATTAGGGTTTTGAACCCAATTGAACTAGGGTTTATAATCAAGACACCATCAATTAGGGTTTTGAAATCGAGGAACCATCAATGGTTGAAATTGTGGAACTAATTCGATTGAAATCATTGAATCACCACTTAGCTATGTCATGACCTGACCTCAAACGGTCTTGAGGTCATTTGGATGACCTCCAAACAGTCTTGAGACCGTTTTCCTAATCCATCATTAAAATCTATGGAATTCAATTAGGATTTGCATCATTGAATCAATCATCAATTGAGCTATTGATTGTATTTCAATGTAATATCATTAGATCTTCAACCATCCAATCATACTTCATCATAAACTTCCAAATGGTCTTGGTCGACCTCCAAATGGTCTTTAGACCGTTTGGGTTAGTCAACCCAAAAGTTAACTCAATCAATGGAGAATTCAGCACTCAACCCGATTAGGATTTCTAATTGGAGGATTGTCCATATATTGAATCAATCAATTGGATCCATTGGATTATCATCCAACATGTACTAGGGTCCTGACCTCAAACGGTCAAACCATCCAAATGGTCAACCCTTCTAAACGATTTGGGATCCAATCCTCCAAACGGTTTGGTGAAACCGTTTGGACCAAGGTTACAAAACCGTTTGCAATAGATATTTATGGAGGTGTGTGCTTATGATGATGTCATCATCATCAAGCTATAAACCCATGAATCTTGCTATGTTTTCCATGGTGATTGCATCAATCAATCAAATAAAGTTCCGAGAATGAAGAAAGGATCAACAATTGATTAGGAATTGAATGCAATAACAATATTAAGGGTTCAAGTTATAAAACCCGTCTCCAATTGAGCTCCAAAGCTTCAAGCTCACGTCAACAATGGTGGATGCAACTCCTTTCACTATCCCAAGGCTCGTCCTCAAGCTTTGAGTGAAAAGGAATGGTTAGAATTGAAAAGGGAATCGAGATAAGAAGAAATCATGCATTGATTTGTGATTTCCACCATGGATTCAAGGTGAAAGAAGGTCAAGAAGCTTACCAACAGGTTGGGGGTCGTCCTCTTGATCCTCCAAAGCTCCCTTGGTCGTTTTCCAAGCAAAGAGAAGAAGGGGATTCGAAAAAGCCTTTAATTTGGCTTGTAAAGGGTGTTTTTATAAGAAAACCAATGAGAGAGAAAATGTGTTATAAAAAATCTTTTAATTCCAAAATTAGTGCCGCCTCTTCCCCCTCAATTCCTTGGATACGAGGATATCTTATTTGCCTCTTATTCCTCTCAATTATCCATGATTTAAAGAAAAGCAAATTAAGAACCTTAAATCATATTATACTAATATCCATAAGTGAGTGGATACTTCTTTTTCTTATAATATTGTGAGTGAGTTATCCACTTCCTTTGGATATTTTCGTGGCCTAGCAAAGGCACAAAGATGTTCAAACTTGAGCAAAATCAACCATCTCGTTTTTGGTTGAAGGACCTTCAATTATTTTATTTATTTTTGCATTAAATGGAAGTAAAGTTCCAATTATGCTTAAATCTTGATTATTTTAATATCAAGATTCTCTCTCCTCCAAAGAGGTACAAATGAGATGCCCCTCTCATTTTCTTTGATCTAAATGATGTCAAGGAACATTAGGGACCTTATTGAAGTGGTAATTGGCATATTGATCCCTAGATTTTGGATAATTTGCACATTACACGGTTTTAATGCACAGACATTGCTTTATTAGCTCTTTCTTGGTATTCAGGCTATCACAAGCCATATCTCTACATCATCTTCATTCTCATGGTGCTTCAACACATGAGGAACATCTTTATCATGCAACATTTGCAATTTAATCCCTCAACTTGGGTAATTTGCACTTTAGTCCAAAACAAACAAAACATTATTTTCAACATAGTTCAAAATGGACTAAAATTGAAATATAAGTTCCTCTTGAGCCTTAATTACTTTTCAAAATATAAGAGCAAGCATATACTCCACTTTATTAAGCAAAACATCTAGGTTTAAGCATAACCCAGGTCAGGGATGTTACAGTTCCAACCTGAATAAAGGTAGGAGGAAGGATAACAAAGAAATAAATAGAGGAAAGAAGGGGATTCTCACTCTTTTAGGTCAAGATCACTAGGAAGGAGCTTTAGAAACTCCTAAAGGAAGTCAATTGCAACCCTAGATGTTTTTACCAAGAATATCCCCACTTTCTTCTTCCTTGGATAGGAACTTTAAATAATAGAGGGAGAACGAGGTTTGTAGGAGGGAAGTGTTAGAGAGCAAATGGTTCATTTAGGTGCTTAAGGAGAGGTATATAAAACTTTAAGATAAAGAAAAAGAAAAAGTTGAAGTCATATTATCTTTCCAAGAGTCCATGACCTTAAACTATTAAGAATATACAAGAAACTACACAAGCAGCTGCCCCATAGAATATAGAGACCTTATTATCTCTCGTTTCTTGAATTGATAAGAAAAACAAATAAAGCATTAGTTGATAGCTCCTAAAGGTAGCTCATCCATAAAGGGGTAAACCCTAAAATACCCTTGTGGAAAAACACCTCCAAACCAAGGTCCAACTAAGTGCCCCAAGGATCAAAAAGCTCAAGAATGATGATAGAACATCTAAGGAACATACTTCATGTGACAAATTGCAATAAAAACCTCCCAATTGGGTAAATTGTAGAAAAGTCTAAAATGTACATAAAATTGCATAATTTTCTCAAACAATGTCCAAATTGGATCAAACTTGAAATTTAAGTTTGTCATGTGATACCTAAGCATATCACAATATTTTATTAGGGTTCTAATCACTCAATTATGGTAATTAAGTATGTTCAACACTTTAAGCAAGGTCAGGGGTCTCTCAGTCAACGACCGTCCATACGCGCTACGAACGGCGTACATCACTACACGAAAGGAGCGCCGCCAGATCTTCCCATGATGTGTTCAGAGGATGGGAAATAAGTACCATATGTGTAAGCCAGGAGTGTTGCACACCATCATGCAACAGGACGTCGTCGGACTTGCTTCATGACAAGGTATATCCTGGGAACACTCTTTCTGAATATGTTGTTGTCGACAAGATCCTGTTGCAAGTTGTGTGGAAATATATTTTATTTTGTTTCTTCTGCCACACATGTTTCCTCCACAAAACCCAACACTAACAAGGATTAGATCATTAGTGCTTTGAATGATTGTATCTGGAATATACATGATATAGATATTTTTTAAGAGAGATGGAGTTCTATAGTTGATGAGAATGACTTATTATCCATTAGTTGGTTTTCTGATGTGTCTTCTATGTGGTGGAAGTGGGTGTCATGTTTTATGCAGGATTATTTCTTTGTTGGCATGAGGACAATGCAAGAAGTGAGAGCCTTAATGCATTCATTAGAAGCCACGTCAAAAGTAGGAAAACTCTCTTTGAACTTGTTTGTAGCTTGGAGAATACTTATTATCATGTGTTAGGGATAGAAAATTTTAAGGATTTTGATGATGAGTACAACAATATACCTTTGGCTTCATTATGGTCTTTGGAGGAACAAATGAAAGGTACATACACCAAGTCAATTTTTAAGGTCTTTCAATCTGAAGTTCGTCAAAGTATGGTGTATAATGTGAAGGAAACTTCTAATGAAGGTGTATTTTAGGTATGTCGTGTTGGTGGTTCTAGTTATCCTCATGATTTGAAGAAATATTCATCTACTGATATGTTATCCTATAATTGTTTCATGTTAGAATTCAAAAGAATTCCTTTTAGGAACATTCTTACTTATTTAAAGAGTTGTGATTTTTTCACTTTTCGTGAGCCATATATATTAATGAGGTGGAGCAAAGGATATAGAGATCACCCTTTAGTTTTTAGCAAAGCGTCTGTTATGCATTCATCCACTATGAAGACACTTTAGCTGGTTTCTGCTTATAATTTAGTTGTGAACATAGCATGTAGGAATAACACTATAGATATTTGTCATGAAAAATGCATTGCTTTGGAAAAGGAGTTGTTGGAATTAGATGTTGCAGATGTTGGTGTAATTGGTTCTAATACATATTCTTCTATTTTCAAGGTCCATATACCTACTATTTGCAAAACTAAATGGATACCTAGAGCGACTGATGTGCAATATAAATCTAGAGTTGAAATTTCCCAGTCTAAAATGAGATAGTGTAAAAATTGCTTACAATACGGTGTCAATTATGATAGTAGAAACTATACTTTGAAGAAATAGGTGTGTATTACCTATTAAGTAAATATTGTTTTGCAAATCGACGTAATTGTCATCTTACCTTTCTTTTTGTTTTGTTTATGAGCAGGAACTGAGCATGTTCTTTCTTGAAATTTGTGGTTGGCAATTTTGTAGTGCTTGTTCTGGATTGTGGTGTTGCTAATTGATATGCTACTATCTTGGTTAATCTATAATGATGCTCCCTGCTCCACCATATAGTTGTTGTTACTATTTCTTCAGATGTTGTCTTCTTGATGCGGACTATCGTCTACATTGCTGCTACTACTGCTACTAGATTTGATTTGTTGTGTTATTTACACTATTATCCAATTGTGTAGTGTGTGAGTCATTATTTTAATGTTAATGTAATGGTTCAGATGTAATTTGTGATAGTTGTAGTTCACAACTGATTACACTTCAGTTTTACTATTACTCTTTGTATCGAATTCAAATGTATGTTAAAGATTCTTCAAAGTTCAATAGGCATGTGATATATTCTTTCATTTTATGTTGCATATCAGATCTATGATTTCATTTCTCCTATTTCCATTATCCAGTATCAGGTTTAAAAAATCCTTCTTGCTATAATCTAGTCCTTACTTAAGATCAGGCTCATTCTCTTACACTTCAATCACAAAGTTACTTTTATTTAAAAGGTTACTTTTTGTACCCTATAGTTACTCTTTGTGTCAATTTGATACGTTTTGGTTGCAGTTGTTGTGCTTATGTTGCTCATGTTACTTTTCGGTTCATATAATTACTTTCATATTTGCATATTTACTTTATAACTAAAAAGATGACACTTTGTTATTTAGTAGTTGCAACACAACAATTGTGTAATGTTATGTTGATATAGTTTCATTTTTATCAAGCATCACCTGTAGCTACTTTCTGGAACCATTTTTTACCTTTGTGGACCCAAACTTAACAAATACGTTGATAGTTACATTATAATATACATAGTGAGCTTTCAGTTTGTTGAGTTACTTTCCAGTTCAATAGGTTATGTTTGATATGATATAATTACTTTTGTGTTCAAAATGTTACTTTTCAGTTGTCATATTTATGTTTTTTTAAGTGTTACTTTATAGCTAGAATAATCACACTGTGTTATTCAGCAGCAGTCACAAGAATTTGTTGAACCTTTTGAACATATTTATCATAATGAAAGCCATCTTTCTCATATATACATATCAAATATATAAAAAGAGCATTCTAATTGAACATGTCCATTCTGAAAAGGGAAAGAATCACTTATTGTTACATTGTGGAACCCAACGTTACTCTTTTGAACCCAATACTAGTTAAATATGTCCAACAATTACTTTTTTGTCCACAATGATACTTTTAGGTTGATATAGTTACTTGTTACCTCTTGTTGTTACTTTTTCGATTGACAAAGTTACTTTTCAGTTCATATAGTTAACTTTTATCTGGAATGATCATACTTTGTTATTTTATCTGTAATAATACAAAAAATGTGTAACCTTATGTTCAGATAGTTGCATACTTATTAAGAGTTCCTTAGTATATACATTTCATAATCTTTTGTTACTTTTTTGATCCAAAGTTACTTTATATGTCCAATAATTACTTTCCAGTACAAAGAATTACTTTTCAGTTTAGATAGGTACTTTACTGTTCTCATATTTACTTTCCTATTCACATAGTTACTTCACATTTCACATATTTACTCTTCAGTTCAGAGAGTTACTTCATAGATGGAACGCGCACCTCACAGTTGATGACAATCGTTATCTTTTAGAATATATATGACTTGTGATACGATATGTCATACACATTAATTCTCATGCATATGAACACCAGCTAGCTAAAGTTACAAAACCATGCAACAAACATCAAAGTAATAGGTTTAAACATCGAAAAAAAGCATCAAACCCAGAGATATTGTAATTAGAACCATAATATTTGTATAAAGATAAACCCATAGAACTCATGTTATCTCTTGACTCCTTACTCCAAATGTAATTTTTTGTTCAACCCAAAACATAATTCATACTCAAGTTGTATTTTCTAGAGTTTACATATACATTTTCTCAAGCCTCATTTCATCACATTGTTTTACTACGTTGTTTTCTAAAAGTTGTACTTAATCTGACACAAGCCATTCATTCAAGCTTGACATAACATCTTGAAACTTGTCTTCATTCTACTTGTCACCTGTTCCTTCTTTTGACTCTTCATGATCTGGAGCAGGTTCTCTAACTGGGTGCAGTCTTTCCTTCTTCATCATTCATTAGAAGATCTCTGCCCTAATTATAGGGATGTCTTTACTTGTGAAGTTCATTTCTTTTACATTCACCAAGCATTCAATATACTTAATAATGTATACTCCACAATCAACACCATCATCTTCTTGTTGGGGGCATTTAGGGTATTCTATTATCCATTGAGACATTTGACTTCCATGCTCTGGCGTTCCCCTAAAGAACTCATGAACAAAGCCCATCTGCATTCAAAACCAAACATTGTTAAGCACAATGTAACCGACACCATTTTCCTTCAAGAGTTCATTAACAATGTTTGGTTTTTCTTATCCATCTGGTGACTTCTTTCTTAGAATTGGACTTTCCGTACATTGAATTGTAAGACCCATGCACCCCTCTCTAAAGCTTGATTCAAGAAAGTGCCAGTGATTGTCATTTTAAGTATTATAAACACATAATCCATTGTCATAAATTTGTGGTTGGGTACATTGAATAGAGGTGATGTCATATCGATCTCCTTTATTGTCATGTCACCCACCATCATGTCCAGCTTTTGCTGTAAAAACAATATTCTAAATTACATAGTTGTAACCTTTATTGTATTGTGGTAACTTGCTCTAATCTAGTGTGATAGTGGTTTTTCTTACCGGCACATAAGTGTTCAAACAATTCCATGGCAATGCCTTCTTCCTCTTTTTGTTTGTTGTTTCTTTCAATATTTGCACAAAGCAATCCATAACCTGAAAATCCAAACTTTTTAGTTAGAAATCTATAATATAGTGATAAATACTTACAATTTCAATTTTTAGGGTGATTGCATCATTTTGTCTTTAACTAATAGTGTTGCTAGATCCTTTCCTGTGCACCATGTATCTTTTCCAAAACTCCATTCTCTCCTGGATTTTCACATTGTTTATTTTTTTAATAGTTTTATACTAAAGATGTGGCATAGAATGTACAAATTGAGAAACTAATCTATATTGAATGTATTTATTGTCTCTAACAAGTAGCTATTTTATTTGATGTCTAAGTTATTGTTACACATATTAAAAGTAAGTATAATGTCTACATTGTAACCGATTGTTAGTATATGAGTACAAAAAAGTAACTCATTACACTTCGTCTATGTTCTGAATGAATTCCTCTACATCCTCTTTCATTTCTTTTGTCTTGAAGTGCTCCAATCCTATGAACGTTAAACTCTTTTGTTGTTTTTGAAGTATAACTTATGTTAGTTACTTATCTAAAAGATACATAAAAGTTTACATATTTTCTTGTACTCTTTACCCTTACATGTGCATGCCTTCTTATTTTGATATTTTCTTATATGCTTCCAATATCCATCTTGATATTCCTCTTTCTCTTTCTCAACACTTCTGGCATTTTCTTCTTAACTTCATCAGAAGGTATTTCAGCTTATTTTTCTGTATCATTTGTCTCAAATTCTTTCAGTTCAGCTTCAATGTCAATATCCATCATTATGTTTTGTATCTCATCTTCATCTTTTTTGCTAGAACTTCTACTCCAGGCTGAGCATCTTCAAGGATTTCTGAAGGGTGAGTATCTCCTTCTTCGATTTTGTCATCTTCTTGCATTGAAGATGAATCTTGCTTATGTTGTTTCTCAACCACTTTCCTCTTTAGATGGAGTTTGTTGAATCTTGGTGTTTCTTCTTTGTCTTCACTCTTGCTTGTAGATTTAGTTACTGAACCACCAGATTTCATCTCCAGCCTCTTCGAAATGTAATCTCCATTTTTCCCATGTTGGTTTGTATCAGCCAACTTCTTTTTTAGCTCCTCTATCCTATTTCTGACTTCATCTACATCTTCTGAATTCCACCTAGCATTCTCATTGAATTTTTGAGTCAATGTATTTGCATTTTCTACATGCATCTGAACTGCATTTTCTTTTCTCAACCTTTTATTTTCATCTTCAACTTTTGACAATCTTTGTTGGGAAATATGGGCACAGAGTAAGGCAGCGAAAACAAAAATTTTATCTATTCATATTCCCATAACAGCAAGATCGCGTCAACTACTATGAAATAGGAAGGATAGTTTAACGAGTTTATACCTGGTCCTGGAGCAAGTCCAGTGACTACAACTCGTTGTAGTTGCAACTATCTTCTAGTTGCTCTTGGATGGTTTTTGTGCAGCTCCTGGTCTTCACCATGAACAATAGACTTGGCAACTTTTGTGGAAACTTTTGTGGTCTTGCCATGGAATGTAGATTGGATCAGCTTCTGCAGCGACTCATGTGGTCTCACCATGGACTGCAGTCTGACATTGTTGTCCTAGTAGTAGCCAAAGGAATCCTTCATCTAGAGTAGTCCACATGGACCAACTAGAACTCATATCGTCCTGATAGAATGGATAGGAAGGAGTTGTCCCTCATGTTGGTGTATAAGTCACCAACTTGCTCTCCCACAACAATGATGCTCAATTGTTCTCTCCCGTCACTATCCCTCCCTAGTTGGTTAGGACTTGCTTGGGCTCTCTTGGTTACCACTACCAGAGAGGACAACAATTTTTAGAGAAACTAATTTTCAATTGTCTGTGTTGTACTCTGGGAAGCCCCCAGTACCCCTCTATTTATAGGCGGGTTCAGGGTCACTTTTCCAGTCTGTTCGGTATATGTGTGGGAGTGGAATGGATCGAAAGATCTTGAACTTTTACAACCTGCGACATCTGAAACGGATGTTTAGCAGCCCAGACGGTTGTCTGGATGATGATATGCTCATTTCACTCTACAAGACAGTCGTCTAGCAGTTTCCCAATCGCATATGAATTTGGCAATTTGAATCCAATTAATGCATGACATTGATGTCAGCACTAATTCCTTGTTGCAATTGAATTTCCCTATGAACTGAGCAATCTTGCACATGCGAGATGGTCGTTTGGTGAGTCGAGCTAAGCCGTTCGGTTCACCTGATCGAACTGATCGGTTCACACCTTAGTTTGGGTAGAATTTAGCCAATTCAACTTCTTATCAGTCTGACAACCCAAGTGGTCGTCTCAACATTTGAGACGATCGTATGTTGCACCAAACAGCCATCTCACCTTGTGAGATGATCGGTTGGGGTATTGTTAGTTGATCCATTGTGTGAATTGAGTAGCTAAATACTTTAGTAATCAATCCAATCATCATTTAAGATCAAACTCCTCATCTAGATGAGTTCCTTTGTGTGTGACCCTATAGGCCCCATATCATGTTGGCAGTGAATGTTCATAACTAACTTATGACATCGCAACTAGAGAGCGGTGTCTAGTCGCACATCAGTGCTACCCAATTGGATGGAAAGTTGGAGAACAACTTCAACCTACAATATGTGTAAGGTGTTGTAGTGATTGTATAATTTCATTGTATCTGAAATATAGAGTGAACTCGAGGCATGGAATTATCATCCTGTCAATGTTCAACTCATGTTTCTTGAACCAAGAGCAGATTGTCTGAGATAATGTGACCTCAATATCATATATTAATTCACATGTGCATGAGCATGCGTTTCTCAATCTTGCTTATCAAGTGGCCAGGATATCAAACCCCATCAGGAGGGACAAATCTCATCTTTATCACTAAAATTCTATCCTCATGTTTCAAAGCTACCTGATCATCAATTTTATGGGAACATGTATTTCAGGATTATGTTTGATCATGTCAAAGTATACCCAACGACATGTGATGAGTGCAGTGATTTCAGGTCTAAGAATCACAATCACCACCTTCACTATGAGATATGACTATGACCACCAATAATGGTTTCCATGTGTCACTTATAAAGGCGGGTCTATCTGATACACTCTTTCCTAACATGTATATGTGTGCTTGGTTTGATATGCCATATCATGACTAATGAGATTCAGTCATCAACCAACCTACACTCCAGTCTTATGTGTTACTGGTGTCTTCTACCTTCTACGATAACAACCAGCTAGGGACATAATAAGAATGTACATACACTTAGCATTTGCATGATCTCATTCTCCAAGTCACATACTTGAAGACATACGTCATTGAGTATTGTCATTCTTTAGATATTCATAATGTTTTATCATTATCTCATAACTGTATGAAACAGAATGAATTGGAAGCTTGCATTTATGAGTATTAATCAAATCCTTTATTGTATGTGCCATGTCAATATCATATGATTTGCTCTATGGGCATACTTTACCAACAATCTTTTCCTCAATCTCTCATTTTCTTCTCTTAAAGAAGAAAAAGCTTCTACTACTATTTGATTGTAGAACTCCTTTTGCAGTCTTAGTTTGTCCTCAAGAATTTGGACTCTCTTCTTCAAGCTATTTGTGACTGTCATGCTTATGTCAACTGATTTAACTACCCTAGTAGTCATTGCCTTACTCTTTGCTCAATTTGCTACAAGATAAAATGGTAATTTTTAAGACTTCCATTGTAGCTTCCAAGTTATCCATTCTATCCTTCTTCAACTTTGTCAAAACTTGTGCACATTAATCGTCACAAAGCCAATAATGTGTCATATGTGTATCCTATATGTCTTATATGAATATATAGATTCATTCCCATCAATGACATTCAATCTTACATTTTTAGTATCTAAATTGTTGAGATCCTTGATCTTCTTAAAAGGAGCATACCATTTCTTTATTTTTGGCTTTGTTTCATTGAATGTTGGATTTGATATTCCTATAATCTCATAAGCCCAGACATGTGTGGATATGAAAAGTGGAATTTAGAATTCAAATATTCATGTAGAGTAGTTCAATGAAATTAAAAAAAAGATGAAATGAGTTACTTACACATAGGCACATAACACATCATGTGGTGTAAAACATACTTCTACTATTTTCCCCTCTTTTCCTCCTTTTAGATTTTTGCTTAATTATTTCATCCTCTTGAAGATGTGATTGTGCACTAACTTAGCCTAATTTAACTGCCCTATTGCAGTTACATCATCCAAGTAGTGTAGAAGGAAAATTGGGGCACAATAACTTGTATCTAGTAATAGGAATGTTGTCAACAAGTACAACATCCATGCTCTACACATGTTTGGGTAGCTTTCTTCTGCATCGTTCTTGGAAAATTCTTGCCACAACTTCCCTAAGTTGTCCTTATGTAATACATCCTTCTCCCTTTTCTCTTAACACCTTCACCACTTCCATCTTCTCCTTTTTCTGCAAGAGTTCAATTCTCCCAAACTTCTTTTATAATTTGTGACTTTTTTCTCGAAAAAATATCTATACCACTATTAGGTAAACCTAGTATCACCGCAACATCCTCTACTCTCATCCTATCCCCAACCCCTGGTGCTATCATGAATCTATCATGTTCAATATATCTTTCGATTAGATCTTCTAAAAAGTCACATCTACAGTAAGATGAGGCATGACTATCAAACTCACAAAAGTAGTTGATCTCATCATTTCTATTTGGTTTTTGCTAAGCAACAAGTTGTTCAGGATGCTATTATAACTCTTTATATAACATTTATGGTAAAGTTTTTGTGTACCTACAACAATATCAAAAGTTTCTATTAATTTTCTTACCTACTTACTTCCCAGTTTACATTGTTACTTTTTCAGTTCACAATGTTACTTTCCATTTGACATAGTTATAGGGTTACTTTTTTGTTTACAGAGTTACTTTTCAATGAAAAAAGTTACTTTTTGATTTGACATTATAGAGAACGTGAGTTTGGGCCACATTAATGTGATTATGTTAACTTAAACGTACACAAATTTTAGGAGTAGAGTAAAATATTTATTATCAGTCGACAATATTACTTTTCAATTCAAATAGATATTTTTCCTTTCATGTTGTTACTTTTTATTTCACACAGATACTTTTTGTTAACATATTTTACTTATCGATTTATAGAGTTACTTTTTATTTTAGAATGTTACTTTTTTATTAACCACGTTACTTTTCAGTTGAAATAGTTACTTTTCAATTCGCTGAGTTACTTTCTTCTTGACATATACCTTTTTCTTAATATAGTTACTTTTAATTTGTCATACTTACTTTTTCATTCATAGAGTTACTTTTTTATTAGCAAAGTTATATTTTGATTAACACAGTTACACTTTAGTTGATTGTGTTACATTTTCGTAAACAAGTGTAACTTCTATTGACAGAATGATAGTAATTAGTCTAAATGTCCACTTTAGATATTATTAACACTACCTTCTACAATCTTTCCTTTGCCTTTTAGTTTCATTTTTTATTTCAGAATGTTCTCCTGCTTTCCCTAGTGATTTTCTTCTTCTTCTGATCTTATCCTTCTTCAGCAGATCTAGTTCTTCATTCTCACGCACAACAACCGCCTCTTCTTCAGCAGCTTCGCGCACAACAACCACCTCTTCTTCAATAGGTTCTGGTTCTTCATTCTCACACACAGCAACCACCTCTTTAGTAGCTTCTGCTCCAATCCCATCCGAATCATTCTCATCTCCAGCAAGCTCATCTCTGAAAATAGTACTAGTTGTCTTCATGTTATGCCTCTTCTTCTTACCTTTCTTTGTATTTCTCATCGCACAATATATATTTTCCTCTTCAAGGCCTTTTTCTGTTACATTAACTCCTTACACAATATTCGCAAATTCTTCTTCTACAATATTTTCGACAACTTCATAGTGTGTTGTTATGAAATCGTCATCTTTTCTCACTTTTATGTTGTCCTTACTCATTGCCTTTTTTGTAGTTGCTCTCCCTAATTTTGTTCTCCCCATTTGATCTCAGTGGAAGACACCATACACTTTTTCTTTCACTTGTGTGTTTCTGCACAAACACAACAGTTAACACCAGGGGAATCGAGACCAAAAGCAACGGTGCAAATGAAAATGAAGAAATTGAGAAATGCAGTAGAAATCCCTCGAGAATAGAATTGTCTCTCAATTTGGGAATTTTAGGGCAGAGAAAAACTTGCAAATTGCTTTTCGTTGCTCTTTTGCGCAATCGCAAATGAATTCAATTCAATTTTCCGTCTTCCTCATATTACAAAATTATCACCGTGTTTTCCAATAATTACCAAGTTGCCACCACATTTTCAAAGACGGGTAAGTTTGCTACAGTATCCGTGCGGGTATTAGAATCATATATATATATATGGACAAAAAACCAAAATAACACACTTTAATAAAAAAATGTACTAAAATAGCACCAAAGTCATCTTAATTCCCAAAATAGCCCACTTTCTGGGAAAAGTGCCAACACTTTTGGCGTTTTACTGTTTCCGGGACCAAAAGCACCAAAAATATGGCGTTTTCAGTTGAAAGCGCCCAAAACTTGGCGTTTTCAGGTAAAAGCGCCAAAAATTAGGTGTTTTCAGGTGAAAGCGCCAACTTTCTGGTCGCATCAGCCTAGACACGAGCACCGGAGCCGCATAAGCCTTCTCCTCGGGAGACCCCTTGAGGAGCTTTGCGACCTGCTCCCAGATCAGGCACAGGATTGGCTCGTTGGTCGCGATAGGGGGCATGCCTAGGTACCGATGGCGTTCTCGAGCTCGAGGTAGATCTTCTTGAAGGCGTTTGCTGGGATGATGGTGAAGACGCGGCGGACGATCCCCTGGTCGTGGCACCTGGTGACGAGCGCGAGGGCCTTGTCAAGGGCGTGCTCAGTGTCGTCCATGATGTTGCACGTGGGGTGCTCGTAGAGGTCGGCACGAGTGGCCTGGCGGAGCAGCGCCGCGAGACACTCCGCTTTGTTCTTGGCCTCCAAGCACTCCGTCTTGAAGACACGAGCCTCCCCGGCGGTCTTCACCACCATCTCCGCCAGCTGGATGGGCTTCGCCAGCACCTGCATCACGCCGTCCGCCATCGGTTCGGTCCCTGTCTTGTCAGATCTCTGCAGCCCGATCTAATTAGGTCAGCGGGAGGCGGCGGAGGTGGATCTAGAATTGGGAACGGAAGGAAGGGGAAGAGAAGAGAGTAGTTGGTGATGCAGAACAAATAGAGATCTCGGAACGGGGGTGGTGGAGTGACTAGAAGCTTCTAGGGGCTATCCTACTGCCTTCCGCCGGAGTTGCTTCCGCATAGGCAGAGGAGCGGGGGAAGTTGGAAATTGAAAAGGGGAGGAGCTATGACCAGAAGAGAAGTGGGAGGAGTGGGGAGAATAGTATGTGGATCAGAGGATAGAGAGGCGGGATGCAGGTACTTGGGGTTGGGTTTGATAATTCCATATTGGTGGCGGTAACCATGGGGGGAGGTTTTGGTGTATCAGTAGGTGAAGATGAGGACGGGGAAGTGAGTAGGGAGGCGGTGGCAGTCTGGGTTGTTGTAGGAAGAGCTGAGGTGCTTGCTATTGTAGTTGGAGACGGCAGGGAAGTGGTGGCCGTCGGGTTTGTTATAGGTGGTGTTGTTAGTAGCCACTAGGAAGTATCGTATCGTCGGCCATGTCTCTGGTGCTTTAATTGAAAACGTTGGCGCCTTTGTCTGAAAACTTCAAAAAATTGGCGCCTTTGTTCTAAAACGCTAGAAAGTTGGCGCTTTTACCTGAAAACATCTAATTTTTGGCGCTTTTACCTGAAAACGCCAAGTTTTGGGCGCTTTCAACTGAAAACGCCATATTTTTGGTACTTTTGGTCCCGGAAACAGTAAAACGCCAAAAGTGTTGGCACTTTTCCCAGAAAGTGGGCTATTTCGGGAATTAAGATGACTTTGGTGCTATTTCAGTACATATTTTTATTAAAGTGTGCTACTTTAGTTTCTGCACAAACACAATAGTGAACACCAGGGGAATCGAGACCAAAAGCAACGGTGCAAATGAAAATGAAGAAATTGAGAAATGCAGTAGAAATCCCTCGAGAATAGAATTGTCTCTCAATTTGGGAATTTTAGGGCAGAGAAAAACTTGCAAATTGCTTTTCGTTGCTCTTTTGCGCAATCGCAAACGAATTCAATTCAATTTGCCGTCTTCCTCATATTACAAAATTATCACAGTGTTTTCCAATAATTACCAAGTTGCCACCACATTTTCAAAGACGGATAAGTTTGCTACAGTATTCGTGCAGGTATTAGAATCATATATATATATATATATATATATATATATATATATATATTACTGATCTACTGCGAGCCAAGTTCCCGTGCGAAAATGCTAGTTGCAAACACCGTCCGTCGATTGAATTCAATTTGCATCCACCACATACGTGCCATCACGCCTCATGTCTGTAGTGAGTGGACGATTATAAAATTCGTTGACATGACATAGCAAATTTCTGTGAGGTGACAACATAAAAGTAGGGACAAAAAACCAAAATAGTACAGTTTTATAAAAATATGTACTAAACTAGCACCAAAACTAGCCCACTTTCTGGAGAAAGCGCTAAGATTTTGACGTTTTAGTGTTTACAAGGGTAAAAACGCCAACCAGTTTGGCGTTTTTAAGTGAAAGCTCTACAAAGTTGGCGTTTTCACCGTCTTCCGATATGAACGCCAGGATGTGCTTTGGGGATTTCCGTGCTTGAAAGTGCAATAAAATTTGGGGAGGAGTTCCGATAAAATCTCAACTCTGAAGCTCACCTCCACCCCCCCCCCCCCCCCCCCCGTTCTTCCAGCACCATCCCTCCGATCAACTACCGACAACACCGACTTCATTCCTCCTTATCTCCAGAGTTGAGTTGTTACGAGAGCAGACGTCTCTCTGTCTGTAGAGATTGGTGATGGTATACACGCAGAGAGGAGAAGAAGAGAGAGAAGACGGCTTGTTTTGCCTTCACCCACCTCCATGTTCCCAATCCTTGTGGTCCATGCTCATGTGTAAGGTCTCCGGCTCGTTTGACCCTGGCATCGGGCAAAAGCCCCAACTGGAGCTCCGCGATTCCCCTTCTTTTCCTCCCTTTCCATCTTTCAGCTGGTATAGAGGATAGAGAGGCGGCATGCAGGTACTTGGGGTTGGGTTTGATAATTTCATGTTGGTGGCGGTAACCATGGGGGGAGGTGTTGGTGTATGAGTAGGTGAAGATGAGGACGGCGAAGTCAGTAGGGAGGTGCTGTAGGAAGAGCTGAAGTGCTTGTTGTTCTTTAATTGAAAACGCCACATAAAAACGTCAAAAAGTTGGCGTCTTTATTCTAAAACGCCGGAAAGTTGACGCTTTTACTCGAAAACGTCTAATTTTTGGCGCTTTTACCTGAAGACGCCAAGTTTTGGATGCTTTCAACTGAAAACGTCATATTTTTGGCGTTTTTGGTCCCGAAAATAGTAAAACGCCAAAAGTGTTACGTTTTTCCCAAAAAGTAGGCTATTTGAGTACATATTAAAGTGTGCTATTTTGTTTTTTTGTCCTGAAAGCAGACACCGACGGATTGGCAGTGCTTACTGCTACAGCAGGTATTAACGTAAAACAACTGACGAATTAAAATTTCACGAGGACGATCCACTTCATTTTCTTCTGCCGCTACGCCTACTCCTTTCAACTAAGTTATTTCCTTCTAATTAATTAAATCGAGCATGCTTCCCCCATCTGACATCGTCGTGCTTCATTCCCTTTAATCTTTTAGAATATAAATGACTCCATTACAGTAATTTGTACATGTTAACATGTTAATTATATGAATCTTCTATGTATTCGTTCTACTTATGTTCCTTCATCTTTTACTTGCTCTTTTTTCATGGGGTCCATCTTTTACTTGCTCTCCTTTTGTTTGCTTATAGAAGGCTAAACATTAATAGCACGTGAGCTCAATTCTTGCAAGAACTAACGACGAGGGACATTAGTAGATCTGTTACATTGAGGCGGGTGACATTGAGCTTCGATAATTGTCAATGTTGCACATCATGCATCAAAATAAAAGGTTCAAATTTCACTAATATTGCCTTATGCATGATTCCAATTCAGAACCTGCATGCTAGATAATCAACACCCTAATCACCTACATCGAAACTCTACTACTATCAACACCCAAACTTTGAACATGTACTATTTTGATTTTGATGCATGTTTAACCCGAATGTTGGTGTATATATATATACACATTGGTACATTTGTAATAATATTATATAGGACCTGCACCAAGACGATGTAACAACATCTAAATAGTAAGGCTTTCGTATCGTTCAAATGCTTACGAACGTGATTCATTGGAATTACTTTGGGACTTGAACTATCAAGCATAAACATATCATTTGAAACGGACACCATACTTCCATCTATCACACGTTGTCTCGAAAAAGAAAAAAGAAAGGAGACATTCGGGGAATAAAGCTCCGCCTTTTTCCGGTAGTAAACACCACATAATAAAAAAAAAATGGAGTCGCCAACACATTTTATACTAAAAATGAGGAAAAAGAATATCAATGAAATCATGAAGGATTCTGAGCGGTTATCATTGAGGGATAAAAAAAATGAAAAACAAAATCAAAACTGAAGATCTGGTCGGGCGATCTACTTAGGAGTAGGGTAGGATTAGCACTCGTCTCCCGCTCGGTAACCGGTATCAAGTGTGGTTGTCAACACCATACATGACATGTCTGTTGGCTAAATTGGACATTAGTTCATTCAATTTTTTGATGATGACAAACATTTCTTATTTGTAGATTTTACATGCTATCTAAGTGTTTCAGGTACAAAGTGCATGTTGAGAAAAATTGATCAATATTTGAGTATCAGATACTTGAATTATTGTGTATATGTGCTTATTTATAATACAAATATATAAGTTCTTACCATTTATGTAAAATCAAGCTATGGACAAACCCCAACTATCTCAAACATATTCATATGTCTAAACTAAGTGTCTAGGATAGGTTGGTCATTTTAGAAAAATCATTAGATAAGTTTTCCAACATTTGCTAAACCAATTTCCATGAATGTTTTCGGTCGACTAACTTGTCAACCAAGTCTCCCTCAGTCGAAGAAAGTATCGACCGAGAACCCCCTCGATTGAAGACTCAGAGCAATGGAAGAACCTTTACAATTACTATGATAACCTAGATTTCTCTCACTTTCCAAGTACATGTTGTCTGCTTCATCTTTGCTTTAGTTCTCACCCTAACCCTCAATGTCATGTTTGAATGAGTTTTGATGCACAACTAGTCCATCTAGTGTACATGTATCACTAAGATGATGCTCGACTTGTTTAAAACCAAATTTTACTTTCATGTACCACACCATCATCCTTTTCCTTAAATTTTGAATGTATGATTTTTAGTGCTCAACCTTAGCCATATCATGAACCCACTTGTATGTTATGACCCTAATCAGTGACATAAGCTATCTTGTGTTGTATAAATCATACTTGACAATGCTTAGCCCTTATAATGACCTTACTTTATGAGATGTGCCTCTAATGACACCAAAGATGGTCTTTTATGCTAAAAATATGGACTTTGTGAATCAATATGATCTTATGACCCTTCAATGTTCATAATCACACTATATATATTAGTTGCTAATGTATGCTTTAGCCATGAATCGAATTTGTACCTACTTGAACTCTATTGCAACTTGATGGTATGAAAAATACCATAAAATGTAATATTTATGGACCCCTCTATGATGATCCTTAACCTTAGGGATATATGTTCATCAAATATGTTATATGCTACTTTGTGAACACCAAATCAGTAACTTGATGTGTCGTTCATATCTAAAAACCACATGCCTGGTAAAACAAGAGGGTTTAGTTGCAACAAGTACTTTTATAATTTTTCCTAACAGATAAGTTAATAAAATTATTTGTTACAAAATCTTAATTAGAAACAACTAGGTAGTGGACTGACGTCTTAGATGGAATCACTCTAAATCCCATCCTCTAGAGTAGAAGATTCTCTAAGACATTTAGCATGAGACAGATACTTCTAAGGATGAATGTCCGTAATGAAAAGAAGAAGGAAGGTAGAGAAAGAAGGGAATAGAAAAGTAGGGTTTAGGGTTTAGGCTTGACCTCTCTTCATGGCAAAGAGGAACCAACCACTTCCTTATATATATAATATACATACGATGTAGATTGAGGAGGGGAGAATCGGCGCTACAAGCCCATTAAATTAGTTATCAAATTATCTTTTTCCCTATAACAAGAAATATCATCACTCAAGCCCATTAAATTAGTTATCAAAATATATTTTTCCCTATAACTCAAAATATCATCACTCAAAGCAGTTGTTATCTTATATACTATACTAGAACAATATTTTAAAAGAATCATCTTTTTTTATTGTTAACAACTTTGAAAGAAGATATTGGGAAAGGTGTTGGTTGTTTGCATTTTTTTCGTTCTATTATTGCTATAAATTTTTATAAGGATCTATTCACCCCTCCCCCTCTAAATCTCTTCAAGGTCATAGTGCGAGGCTATGGGGCTTCAAAATTTGTTATCCCAGATTTAATGTTCTAATTTTTTTAGTTCGATAAGAGCGCCTCTTCTATTTTATTGATATATGAGAAAATTCATATTTACAACTTTTATAAAGAAAGAAAATAGATCTATGCATGAAATGAGTATAGAAATTAACATTGTCTATATAGAATAAGAATATCAAGGACGAATTTGAGTTAAACATGTAACAAAATTCAAATGGTACATGCACCACACCTCTGGTGCAATGCAAATGAGATTTAAAATGATAAGTATACGTATAATAGTTTAAGTCCCAAAATAATTCAAAAAAATCACACACTATTATTTGAATTGTATTCCTTACTATCTATATGTTAGTGCACCATCGTGGTGTAGGAACGATATAATTTAGTTTCAAATGTCATATAATTTAGTTGCAAATGCATCAACGTTTATATATGAATGGGTTGATATTTGGGTTAAAAATGCATCATAATCAAGGTGCAATATCTCTCACCTTAATATCTTGGATCTGATAACATCTGTGTTATTGGTTCTTGCATGTACGGATGGCAAACAAAATTGTAGCGGTACTCGGCTCATTCTGATCTAAAAATTGGGGCCTTTTTTTAGTCTTTTCAATCTTAGGTCGAGTCCATTTGGTTCCATTTTAGTTCGGATCTGGTCAGGGTAGGCCAGGTCTTATCTGGTTTGGGTCGGTCGAGACGGATCGGGTTTTTAATTTGTTATAATTTTTTGCAGATTTTTATAATAAGAGTATTTTTTGTTATTTTCGAGTCTAGTGAATCTGGTTGATTTTGTGTCATGTATGTGCGGGTTCAGGTCCAATCAAAGCCCTTCGGATTCAGGTGAATTTCAGATCCGATTAATCGGTTCAGGTCCAATTAAATCGGGTCTAGCAAAACCTGACCAATTGTCAAGCCTACATGTAAAATGACAGCCTATAAGCAAATAAAAGAAGATCAATTAAAAAATGGAAGAAAAAAAAAAGAATTCAGTAGAAGATGGAATAAAATGAGTGGAATGAATAAATAGAAGTCGTTTACAATAGCATGACAATCATTTATATTCTAGAAAATTAAGGGGAACGAAGGACGGCAACGTTAGACTAGGGAACTAAGCTTGATTTAGTTAATTAGGAGAAACTAAGATAGTTACGAAGGAGTAGGCACAGCCATAGAAAAAAATGAACATAAGTGGAATGTCCTCGTGAAATTTTAATTCATCAGTGACAGTTATTTATGGTCGTACTTGTTCTAACAGTAACCACTGCCGATGTCTGCTTTTTTGTTGTCACCACACAGAAGTATGCTAATGGTGTCATGTCAACGGTTTTTATAATATCTCACTCACCTGTCCGAAGCTGACTGCAGATATGAGGCGTGATGGCATGTATGTGGTGGATGCAACTTGAATTCCATCGACGGACGGTGTTTGCAGCTCGTATTTTCGCACGGGAACTTGACTCGTATAGATCTGTAATATATATATATATATATATATATATATATATATATATATATATATATATATATATATATATATATATACTAGTAAACATACACGTGTAAATGCACGTGCCTCACTAAAGAAGTAACATTATATTAGATAATTATTTAAAAAATAAATGAGGTCACGTTCTTTTTCTCAAACCTTATAAAAAACACTTGTGTTAACTTATATGATACAATTTTCAAATCCTTCGAATGCTATGATAGTATTCAATATGAGTGAGCAAATCAGGAAGGGCCAAAAATTGTAAGTGGAGGGAGATAAAATGTTTGAAAATAAATGTGAAGTTTCATTATAAAAGACAGTAAATCTATAGACTATAATCACCATATAAAGAGTCAAAGTTTATAGAAGAGTTGAGAGAGAAAGTAGATATAGAAAAATGATACCTTACAACTTAGTTTTTAGGAAAGAATAAAGAGTTAACTGAGATAATTACGTTTTACAATAAATACTTTCTCACAACATTGTAAAGGCAATGAAAGGATGTAATATGGTATATAATGGGTAGGTGAGTGACATGAAAGGTAAAATTAAGAATAGAATGGCAAAAGGACCAGCAAATGTGAGAGTGGAGTGAGTGGTCTAAAATTCTGACTTTCTGTTCTGATTTGTCTGAGTGTTAGGATTTTTTATATAATAATAAAATATAATATGTGAAATATAGAAAATCATATAAAATAAGAGGTTGTAATTTTTAATGATTTTTTGAGATACCATTATCTCATTAATAGAGTAGGCTCTTCCAACTGAAAATATGTAAAAGTGATCTTTGTAATTTAAATATATCATCTGATGTCTAAGTTTCAAAGAAAAATAGATGCATTGTAAAAGTTAGACAATCAATAGTTTAGTAAATATCATTTGAAATAAAAGGGAAAAATCAAGACAAAAACTACTATGTGTATCTTAGTATGTAATTAAACTTCATATATTTTTTTGGATAAATTCGATAGGAATACAGACATGTACTTATATGCAAATAGAAAAATATACAAATCATCTAAAATCTAGCAATATTACAAACATCTCAAAATGATGAATTGAAGTTACAGTAGTTTCTAACTCTAATTGGAGTTAACAATTGGTTCACCTCATATATATAATGGACAACATATGTATTTTCTAATGTCAATCATAATGACAACCATTAGTAAATTTACACATAATAAAACATATACAACTTAGACAGTGACATTACACTTCTGAAGACAAAACCTCCCTAACTCAAATGTGTACATAAGTTTACCATATGGAGGTTAAAAGACATCTATTTACGTATCTATATATATGTAGAAAAAAAGAATCACGGCTATAAAGCATCTAAAGGGGAGGTGATACTCGTTGTTAGATTTGAAATGCATGTAATATCGTACCAATCAACTACATTAGAAGTCCAATGTCAAATAGAAATTCACTTTCAAATTTTTTACTTGACATTAATAAACTGAAGTGAGTAACTCCGTATACAAATGAAACTTATTAACTAAAGTTTTATATATTCATACCATGTACATTTAGTTATTTAATTATATAGTTATGTATGACCTAAAAATTTATATAAATGTTACATAGATAATCGTAATGAGCTTCACTGAATAAATGACCCATACTCAAGTCCAGTAGTAGTCGGACACATGTGATATATTGGATATCAGGTTATTTCATGGATCTATATAACAGAATGAAACTACGATCTACATGTGATGGGCACCACTTGTCATAAATGACATTTTTATTAATGGGCAGATCTCTTCTGCAGCTGTCAACAATATGTATACGTCAATTTGTGTTGCGTGACTTCAAAAATAAAAACAAATAAATAAAAGCTTGGACCTGCTAATAATTAGTTATAAACACAAATTGAGTAGATGTAAACAAATATTCTTAGCAATATGTTACATTACACAGAAACCATCATCTATCTTTTTCTAGTTGGCATGACATGTGGCAATGAGGCCTTAGAAAGAACGTCATGTGTGCCATATCACCTTTTTATGCAACGGTATCACTCCATGGCCGGAAATACTGACATTGGGCATGGATCTTTGTAATCTGGTTCTTAATTCAAGAAAGCTTATATGAAGAATATGTTATTTACATGGTGTTCATCGATAGAGTAAGTTGTCACATCTGTGAACATGGATTTGATGTCACCAATGTAGTTAGTTAAAGACATGTCAAGGGTAGATGGTTTCACAGTATTAGCACCACAATGGTGTCGTAAATTCAAACAATTTGAAGGCATCCACATGTCAGCATGTACTCCATGTTTACGAACACAAGTGAACCACATCCGTAGCACAAAAATGACAAACCTCAAAAACAAACATATAAAAGAAGACGATTCTTACGCATGCAGCTAATCATATCCATTTACGTGGTATTCATACATGTCAATAAACTTACGACATATATCAATTGTATTGTTGATTTAATATACATGCTGAAGCAACTTAGAAGATCCCGGCTGGGGATTTGACATGTAAACCTCCTTTATATCCATCCATCAGGTTTTTGGTTGCCATTAAATATAAAGAATAAATATTATCAAGCGGTTTCTCGGGCCTCTTGGCTTACTCATCGTGTCCTTACCGTAGTTGTAGTTGTATGCCTTCACGTTCTCAACAGTGAATCCTTCATGTCCGTGCCCAAACGACCACATGGTCTCGCCGGGCACAACCCGTGATCTATCACCCCGACGCTCTTCAACACTGCCGACGCCACCATTTGCTTGAAATCTCGGCAGCATAAACGCTTCTGCCAGCAGTGTAGGCAAGGCAACATTGCAGGAAGCGACGACATGAGATAATGATCCCTGGAATGATGAATGTGAGGCCGCATGCACGACAGTAAAGAGCCAGAGGCACTGCTGGAGCTGCCCATGGTCACCTATGCAGATGTTGCGGATGCGGACTACTTGTGAATGGGGTGCGCCCCTAGTGGAGACCTATAACCTTACGACGAAAAAAGGAGATGAGGCGGCTAGTTAATGTATTTCGACCATGATCTCGATGGTGGTGGTGCAGAGTGTGGAGAGAGCAGACTGTAGAGGTATCTGGGTGAACTGTGGAAGAGAGGAAGTGAGTGATTTTTACGAATGTGATGAGGTAGACGATGTAGCCATGTGGTGAGAGTTGCCGCATTTCATGCCACAGACAGTTATTAGTTTGTTTGGCATCACGGGGATAATGATATTTTTCATGGGATCGTAGGGGAAGTTATTGTGGTGAATTAGGATGTGGAGACGTAACGTAGGAGTTGGTCAAACACAACCGTATTTTCAGTAAATATGGCATGTGAATTAATTATTTTCTCTCAATTTATGGAGTGAGGGTGTGTGTTGAAACAAAACATGGAAATCAGAAGTGAATAAATATCTCTCAATTTATTTATTTTTCATTTTGTTTAATACAAAATGAAGAGAGTATTAAATTGTGTTTAATAAAAAGATTCAATATGTTGGTTTGGATTAATTGTTTTTAAAAGGGTAATTACTGTGAGTTTATGGGAGGTATCGTTATGCCAAGAGTAGATGAAGTAATGGGAAGACAGAGGGGAGGCGTGCGATTTTTTTTAGGAGAATGGCTTAATAGGCGGGGAGAGTGAAATATAGAAGATATAATAATGGGGGTTAAAAAAGAAAACAAAGATATGATAATTAGAAAAAAACTAACTTCCGATGGAGTAGTTGGGTGCTGACCTCACTTCTAGTGGAGGGAGCGATAAAGATGGAAACGTGATTTACAATGGGAGAGAAACTAACTTGATGCCACGTTTAGGTGAAGGAAGTGGAGAGATATGTAATGCAGTTATAGTGTGTAGGAGAGGAAGTCATGGGGATTGGCCATTTTCTGGATAGAATTAATGATGATTGTTGACGTGGTCATACTTACCGTTAAGGGTGGGGAGACAAACATGAAGTTTAAGCTTGAAAATAGGTCATTTAATGGGGTGGCGTGTGTGAGAAAAGCCAACAAAATAAATAAATAAAAAGTTGTGAAAAAACGTGAGAAGAGAGAGGGTGAAGGAGAGAACACCATTTTGGAACACTGTGTTGTGATTGGCTAAGAGGGGTAGAATGTCATGTGTTTGTAATTAGTCCAAAAAACTCCCTCTTTTTATAGTAGTATAGATATATATATATATATATATATATATATAGAGAGAGAGAGAGAGAGAGAGAGAGTCATTGTAGAATACACTCGAGTATATAGATCATGCCGTACACCCCAATGGTGTTTGTCTATCTAGACTATATTTTTTCAAAATCTAATCAATTGATCTTCATGGTTACAATAATAATATGTCACATATAAAATTTGAACTCATTTGGATGAGTGTAAGTCACTCATCCAAGAACAACAAAATCGACGCACAAAATTAATTTGAAATACGTGATTTTTACCTCTTTTAAAGACACGGCCTATAAGTGTCCAAATAAACTAAAATTTAGTATATAATATGTTCTTATAATAATTAATAAGATCAACGGTTTAAATTTTTCGAAAAATTATTACATCTTCAAAAATGACCACTCGAGTGTACACTAACCTCTCTCTCTCTCTCTCTCTCTCTCTCTATATATATATATATATATATATATATATATATATATAGAGAGAGAGAGAGAGAGAGTTAGGCTAGAATACACTCGAGTGTATCCGGAGCGGAATACACTCAAGTAGTTTTTCATGATGCAATATTTTTTTTGAAAATCTAATCCATTGATCTTCTTAAACATCTCGTGAACAACTCATACGCAAAATTTGAGCACATTTGGATATGTATAGCTCATGTTATGAAGACCGCAAAAATTATGCATTTCAAATTAGTTTCGCGCGTTGATTTTGTTGCCCTTGGATGAGTGACTTACACTCATCCAAATGGGCTCAAAATTTGTATGTAGCCTACTTATAATATGACGGTGAAGATCAATGGTTTACATTTTGCAAAAAAATAGTCTTGATATGCAAACACACTTGAGTGTATTCGTGCGATCCGTACACTCGAGTGTATTCTAGCCTGACTATATATATATATATATATATATATATATATATATATATATATATATATATATATATATATATATATATATATATATATATATATATATATATATATATATATATATATATATATATATATATATATATAGGGCCCATCTTTATTACCCGCGCGGGTAGCTACCCGCCCACCCTTCCAATCATTTTTTTTCAAAAAAAAAATTTCGCAATTGTAGAGGACTGTTTTGTCAAGCTCTCCAAAAAATTTTAGCCAAAAATAATATCATTTGCCCCTCCAAAATCAAAAAACCCGTCCTTATATATATCTGTTGTATATTTTGTACAGAGTTACTTTTTTGGCCAACAGAGTTACTTTTTTGACACTATAGTTACTTTTTTTTACAGCAGAGTTACTTTCTTAGCCAGGAGAGTTACTTTTTGGGCTGCCGGGTAGCCAAAATCCAGGCTACCCGCGCGGGCAATGAATGAATGGCCATATATATATATATATATATATATATATATATATATATATATATATATATATATATATATATATGTGTGTGTGTGTGTGTGTGTGTGTGTATGTGTGTGTTTTTTTATTTATTACCTTTAGCTTAGGCTATCCGGCGACTTGATCTCTCAGCTTTCCAGTTTCTTAGGGAACAACGACATCACTCCATCACCACCACAAAATCAACCCTCCCAAAATCCCTGCCCTCCTCTTCCATCTCACTGACCTGACCCTGGGCCCTTATTTACCCCACGACAACAGACACAACAAACCTTTCCACCTGTCGGCTTGTGATGATATAGGGACACTAGTCAGGCATCGTGGTGCCCGTATCCTTGAGCCACTCGAAGTATCCTTGTAGGCTATACTCCTTGTACTCCCTCCAGGGTACCTCAACCTCGTACGACCTGCTGAGCCTGGTGACAACGAAATCAAGCACAAGCAGGGCCATCAGTGTGGCAATCAAGGCAGCCATGACCAGCAGGTAGGTCTCTAGTTGTCAGCGTCCGTTCCAGTCACGAACCCTGCAAGGGAGACAAAGAAGATGACCATGCTGATGATGAAGAGAAGCACTCGTTGTGACCCCGTGTGGCCTCCCAGATGCTGGCGTCAATCACAGAGGAGTAGAGGACGGCGAGGAAGTTGAGGAGGGTGATGAAATTGTTGCTTATTTTCATGAGAGGGGGTGGAATTGAAGAAAAGGCGTGAGGGATTACCAACAGTGGCGAAGTCACGATTTTTAATTTGGGGGGTGATTGTTTTTTTGTGGGTCAAAATTGTAAACACGACTGTCCAGTCAAACATATCGGATTTTAAATTAATAACCGACTAAAAGAGACGTCAGCAACTCAATACGAAGTCTTTGTAGTAGTTCGGCGTTGAATACATGGACAAAAAGAACAATAGAATAAGAATGGGAGGTCTTAGCTTAGTTAGTCAAACCGAATAAGTGAATTTGATGGTGTCCCAGTCAAGGAACAAACTAATCTAATTTGAACAGTAAATCTAAAAACCAAAGGAAAGAAATAAAAATGAAATGTAAAACAAGGCTAAAAGAAAATTGGATTGGATTTCAATGATCAAACCATCCACAATCATGTAAAACTTCACTCTTAAATTATATATTTAATTATTTTGCAAATACTCATGAAAGATATATGTTCCTTCCTTCTCTCGAGATCTGGATAGATTTTTATCTTAAGGGTTCTCTCTCTCGATATAATAACTGAAATACCAAGGGAAAACTGTATGATTTTTGTTATAGCAACTCCTCACTCTCGTATCTCGTTATTATCCTATATCATTGAAAATATTCTCTCGAACAATATTCATATCAAGCGTCAAAAGATGGTAGATAATCATCAATCAACGCAATAAAATAAGAATATAGAAACAAAACTTCTAAGAACATATGTCATAAAATAGAAGAATGAATAATTATATGGTTCGAAGGACCTTACGGCTACTCCTAACCCAAGTTATGGAGTCTAGCCTCTCATGGCACAAGAACAAAACATATTACAACTTGGACCAATCGTGCTAAGAAAAGAAAAGAGAAAAGGTCGATGATCGCGAAGTCTAGAGGTCGATGGTCTAGACTTGGACTTTGATCTCAACTACAACCTTTCGGTCATTTGTCTCCGAAATTCAAGCTGCCTGAGATATCCATGTCTGATGGCAGCTGCTTGGTATTTATAGAAATAGACCGGAAGTTGAAGAATCAGTCTTGAGATTTTTAAAGTCACAACATTTAATGCAGCGGGGCCCTAGCAGACAAGTAACATTATCAAGAACGTCGACAGGCGGCGTCCATTGGTGCGTCGACGGGCGGTCGTCCACTGGAGGTTTCTAGATGTCGGAGGTCGAGATGCGAACTTGGCCATGGATGTCGATGGTTGTTGTGTCGAGGGGCCTTCGAGGAATAAGTCGATGGCTCCTAGGCTATCAAGCTGTTTCGGGCTCTCGAGGTGCTGGCTGTCGACCGAAAATATACTGATGTCGTCGTGGCAGGTCGACATACATATATATGGAAATTGGTCGATGGTCATAGCTATGGATGAGGATGGTTGCTGGTCTGTAGCTCGATGGCTTTGCTATATTCTGCAATCTGCATGATCGATTGCTCGACATGAATATAATATTGATCAATCATGGAGTTGCGCTAGACAAGAAAGTCGACAGCCCGTATGCATTGATACAATTGCTGCTAAGCCTGCTAGGATTCGTGGATTAGTAATGCCGGCACGTATTGGTATTCGTACTCGGAAATCATGTACTAAGAAATAATGGAATTTCCATTTGCTCATTCCGTTGCCTTCTCAATGTTTCTTCTATTATTGTTCGACAGAATGGATGTGCTTTCTTGGTCAAAGTCTCCCCACCGTGGACGGAATTACAAAAGAATCTCAATAACTTTAAATATTTAAGTTGCCCAATTTCAGAATTGATGTTAATTTTGTTTTCATTAAGCCATTAATGCATTGCCCATAACTCACTCAAGTCTCATGGTTTCTCATCTTTCTTTTTTTTATACTTTTCATTTCGGTCAAATACTTTAATGAATTTCTAAGCCTTTCCAACAATGTAAAATTGTTGGTTTAATTTCTTTAATTTCCACAACCAATTTAATAGACACAAATAAATTGTGTTTTACGTTACCTGCAAGCCAAATATGTACTAATTAAGAAACTAATTTCAAATAAAGATAAAAATTACAAAAGACTATGAATTAAACAATAACAGACATATCATGGCTAATAAAGGTATGAAAATTAAGGTAAAATACATAGTAGTTTTGTATAAATTTAGCTGTTATCAACTACTCCAAGCTTACAACTTGTTTGTCCTCAAGCAAGACTCAAACTCAAAGATCATAAAATAAATCCAAATTAAACTTGGCAATAAAACTAAGATTAGAAAAATAGCTTTGATCATAAGTTGTACATAACATGTTATTTCAAAATAAACCTCCACCATACAAACAAACCTGCTATTGTAAGATCAGGGAACTCTCAGACATGTTTAAGTGATTTCATTAAAGTCCAAGAAGATTCATAGGGATGTAAACTATATATATGAGTTAAAGCACATTCACTTAAAAAATCACAAAAACGACGAATGTGAGTAGTGATATGCCATCTTGAATTCATGTAAACCAATCAAGTACAACATACCTCACACTTATTCATTTCCTAATGCAAATATTAAACTAAAAAGACTCTAATAACTTTTGAGGTTCCCAATCTGCGTTCGGATGGTCCATGTACGAACAACGGTCTCTGCAGTCCAAGTCAGTTGACTCAAAGCAATGAGATGATCCCCTCGTATCGTGCTCGAATCAACCCTGCTACTGGGAAGATCCCATTAGTATCCTAAGGGTTCCTAACAGACTATCTAATGAGTTTTAAACTTTTAACTGACACTACCAGGTACGACATACCTGTATTTGTGAGCGTAGTCATACACACACTGGGCATCAACCTTAACTCTCCTAAAAAGGAAAAAAATAAATCACTCATGTTTTTATTCACTCTCAGGCTTTTAACACTGCATTCTAATTAATTTGGCATGGGTGATAGCTATTCTTTTTCTTCTTTTTTGTAGAAAGAAAATTATTTTTGGGATTTCTGAGTGGCCGACTCTCTTTTACTTATTTTTTTGACTCAATCAAATGTGGGAAAGCATGAAGAACGTCATAGTAAATATTACATCTTGATTAAACTCAAAACTCATCATCGCTCGCTCAAACCTTAGTGAAGATTTGTATATGGTACAGAAAAATCCTTAGAATATTGTCAAAACCGTGAAAGTAGTTTGAAGTTTTGATCTTACACTAGCTCCAACATTCAGACACAAACCTTAGGTAAATCATCCATAACATGAAATGGAAGAAGAAGTATTTTAAATTGTAGGTAGCAACGCGTAATCTTTAAATCCATTACCAACATTGTAAAAAGGAATCAATGAGATGAATTCCCATAATTTTTGGAGAATGTTTGATCTCTGAAATAAACGAATTACAGTAACTTTTGTATAACTGAATATTCAGCCAATATAATTAAAGTTGAGTGTTGGGTCAATATGCAATTGACCCAAGCAGCTCAAATGGTCTATATGAGTAACCACACACACAAGTAGCTCTCATTATTCGTCATTCACTCCATAGAAACGAAAATCTAGAGAGAGAGGGAGAGTTAGGGCTTGAGTGGAGAAAGAGGAGGAATTGCTGAATTAGGGTTCTGCGGTCCCAAGAATGGTGAAATCAAGTAAGTTTGGATCCTTTGCATAGACTTTTATGGTGAATCTTCTCTCTCATGTCAATATTCCGTCCATGCTCTTATTTGATCCAAGATGCTGTCGAAATTCCCTCTTTTCTCACCCTTTCTTCATAATCCCTCATTTTCAAGGTTTCCGAGTTGAATGGAAGAAGAATTGGGAGACTTGCTAGGGATTTGATAGGAATTCGAGATTCCCTGAGTTGAGCTGTAGTTGTGAGGTGTTTTCACACCTTAGGGTGAGTGGGTTCTTCCTTCAAACAGTGTAATGCACAAATTTGATTATAGCATCCAAATCCCTAATTGCTTAGTATGTGATTCTAAAACCTAAAATGTCCGTTTGATTTAAGATTGTTGCAAATTGATATGATATGGATTCCTTCTCTGTTTGAATGATTCCTAAATGGTAGATTCATATCAGAAACGTATATAACACTTCCTAGTTAGAGTGATTTTCAGATTTATATCAAATGATGTAATTAGGGTTTAACCTAATTGAGACATCACTAGAGCTTCAACCTTATTGAAAAGGACCGGTAATCCTATAAATGGTTAGGATGTACCTCATGGGTTATCTTAATTGAATTTTATCCTTGATACATGATATCTCAGTGAATGGTATGGAAAACCTAAATTTAGTTCAATTTCCATGGTTTCATACATATATCGATTGTATATGATTTGTTGAAAACAATCTTTATTTAGTGAATGCTTATATCTTATGAAATCCTTATGAGAGCCATGTGACAAGTGAATGAGGTAAATGAAAAGATGAATAAGGCAAATGAAACCCTAAGGATAGGGTGTTCAATGAATCATGTTATGGTGACATGAAAGGTCTCGATATGAGATGTGGTGATACTTAACTGTTGAATTGTATGTTTCTAGTACATTTAACTTTGTGTGCTTGTTCTCTCTGAGTTGATATCTACATACTGCAGGGCTTCTTATATTTCAATACATATCTCGTAAATTGCAGGTGATGAGATATGACATGCCCTAGAAAGGGATGTTACTGAGACATGGTATATGTTGAATACATGAGCTATGATATTTATATGTTAATCAGTTAATAGACTTAGGTGCCCTAACACCGTAGAACCCCTTTGACAGATCTTCTTCTTAGGGGTGAAACTCGTGTTGCAACATCATCCGTGCTTGTGTCATGGACACACGAGGAAAGAGAGGCAGTGTCCAACAACAATCGTGCTTGTGTCACGATGGCACTGGAGGAAAAAAATGGGGGTTATCCAACATCATCCGTGCTTGTGTCACGGAGGTAACCCGGTGAGACTCTCCGCCTGTGTACTCAGGTTAGAGGAGGAGTCTAGAGCACTCAGAGTAGTGCCTTGAGGCCGTAGAGCCTATGAGTCAGGCCGGAGAGCCTGGGGTCCTGTGGCAGAGCAGGGCTGGCGTCAGACTTAGCATTTCCCGGGTGTGTCGCTAAGTCTTGTACGGTGGGATCGTAGTTCGCTACGGATCTTTATATGCAGAGTACACTGCATATGATTAGGGCATAAGCTAAAATATGATTATATAGGTTCATAGAGTTCCTTATAAATGAAAGAGTTAAGTAAGACTAGAGCATAGCCTTCTAGTAGTTATTCTTTGGATGCAATATTTACATTCTTTGTTATTTCAATTATATTGTTTAGAACTGCTCAGTGTAGTATTTATTATTGTTAAATTTTATATCGTTTACTCAAAATTATATCTGTAATCACATTAGTGCATTAGTCGGTTTCCTTGAAGTACTCATTCACTGAGCGAGTAGGCTCACCCCTCTACTCAAACATTTTAGGGTTAACCGCGTGGACTTGAAGATGGTCAGAGCATCAGTGTAGATCTGCTACAAGAGTTAAGTACAAGATTAGTTGAGTCAGTCGGTCCTTGTCACTCTAGGTCCTCAGTAAGAGATAAGAGAGAGAGTTGTAATTACGATGTGTAATATTGTTCCTCTTTGATATGTATGCTAATTAACAAGTTTTATGTGCACAAGTTGTGAAAGACATCATGAATGTTATACATATATCTTTTCTATTGAAGTATGATTAGTAAAGGAAATGTTCAGATTCCTTTGTTAAGATGATATGTGGTTCAATGCGGTGAAATAAGAGTTTAAAGGAAAAGAAAAAGTTAAGGGTGTTCTTTGTGTTACATATAAATCCTATCTTATGCCCTAATCTCATGATTTGAGGAAATTGTGAGATCGGGGTGTAACAAAATGGGTCCCCAAGCTAACCTCGGATCCCAAAGTTTGAGTTGGGTTCCGACATCCTTCTTTTTTGCAGGTTAAAAAAAGATGGATTGTTGATAGTGGCTGCTCTAAGCACATGACTGGAGAAATCAGCCATTTCAATAAGTTTGTGAAAAAGAAAGGAGGATCGGTAACCTTAGGGGACAACAAGAAGGGTAAGGTCATAGGTGAGGGTGATGTGGGCAATGAGCTATGTATTAAAAATGTGTTGTTTGTTGATGGCCTACATCACAATTTAATTAGTTTTAGTCAACTCTGTGACAATGGATATCTTGTGTTGTTAACTTCTTTAGAATGCTTGCTTCTAGATTCCCTCTCCTACAATGTTATATTTAAGGGAACTAGAAATGGTAATCTTTATGTTATTGTTCTTGATTCTCTTAAGCCCATACTAAATAGATGTTTGGTAGTGGATAAAAATGATATTTCTCTTTGACATCACTGTTTGGGTCATGTGAATATGCATCAAATGAAGAAATTGAGCAAAAAGGACTTGGTTAAAGGACTTCCCAAATTGGATTTTGAAAAGGATGAGGAATGCCAACCTTGTACACAAGGGAAACAAACCAAATCCTCCTTCAAATCCAAAGGAGTAATGAGTACCAAGAGAGTTCTTGAACTTCTTCATATTGATCTATTCGGACCAATGAGAATGCAAATGTTTCGTGGTTCCAAATATTGTCTTGTTATTGTTGATGATTTCTCTCGATATACTTGGACCTTCTTTCTCGTTTCTTAAAGCGATACTCTTGATGTTTTCTTGAGCTTTTGTAAACGGGATGAAAATGAAGCTTCTTGTCGAATTGTTTCTATCCGTAGTGATCATAGGGGAGAATTTGAAAATTATCTTTTTGAGCATTTTTGTGAAAAATCTGGTTATTCGCACAATTTCTCTTCTCCTCGTACGCCTCAACAAAATGGGGTTGTAGAGAGAAAGAATAGGTCGCTACAAGAGATGGATAGGACCATGATTCTTGAGTATGACACTCCAAAGAAGTTTTGGGATGAAGCTGTTAGCACCTCATGCTTTGTACAAAACTGAGTTTTCACACATCCTCCTTTAAAGAAAACCCCCTATGAACTATGGCGTGGTAGAAAGTCGTCTATTGACTTCTTTCATGTTTTCATATGTCCTTGTTTTGTTTTAAACATGAAGTATTCTCTTGACAAGTTTGATCTGAAATCTTATAAGGCTTTCTTCCTAGGCTATAGCACTACTAGCAGGGCATATAGAGTATTCAACATTGAATTGTCTAAAATTGAAGAATCTATCAATGTTAAGTTTATTGAAACTAACCCTATCGTTGGAAAGCATGTTGTTGATAATGATGTTGCAGATGATTTGATTACTATCTTAAAAGACCTCAACATCCAAAATAAAGGTAAGCAGGTGATAGAAGAAGAAGAAGAAGAAGAAGAAGAAGAAAAGAAGGATCCCACTCCCCACTTTGCAAAGAATCATCCAAAGGAATTGATCATTGGCAACCCATTTGAGAGAGTGAGGACACGAGCTGCTCATAACAAAGAACAAGCAGACAGTGCCTTCATCTCCCAAATAGAGCCAAAGAACATCAAAGAAGCCCTTGGTGATGATGAGTGGATCCTAGCCATGCAAGAAGAGTTAGAGCAATTCGAGAAGAATAGTGTGTGGACTCTAGTTCCAAGACCAAGTGATAGAAAAATCATTGGCACCAAATGGGTCTACCGCAACAAGCTAGATGAGCAAGGAAATGTGGTAAGAAACAAAGCAAGGTTAGTAACACAAGGTTACAACCAACAGGAAGGTATTTACTTTGATGAAACTTATGCTCATGTTGCTAGATTAGAATCTATTTGTATGTTACTTGCCTTTGCTACTTACAAAAATTTCTTGTTATATCACATGGACGTTAAAAGTGTATTTTTGAATGGTACAATTGAGGAGGAAGTATTTGTTGCTCAACCTCTGGGCTTTGAAAATGACAAGTTACCCAATCATGTTTATTTGTTGCAAAAAGCTCTCTATGGACTCAAACAAGCACCTCGAGCTTGGTATGAGAAACTAAAGAACTTTTTTTCAGATAAAGGGTATGTCATGGGCAAAGTTGATTCTACCTTGTTCCTAAAACACACTTCTAACCATTTTCTTATAATTCAAAATTATGTTGATGATATCATTTTTGGCGGGACTGATCTTGATTTTTGCAAAGAGTTTAGTTCTCTTATGCAGAGTGAATTTGAAATGAGCATGATGGGTGAGTTGACTTTCTTCCTCGGATTTCAAATCAAGCAAACAAAAGAAGGGAACTTCATCAACCAAGGCAAGTACACAAATGAACTGCTCAAGGGCTTTAGGATGGAGAACATGAAGTTGATGGATACACCCATGTCCAACACCGCCAAACTTGACAAAGATGAAGAAGGTGAGAAGGTAGATGAGAAGCTCTATAGAGGTATGATTGGAAGTTTACTCTATTTAACTGCCTCTAGACCTGATATTATGTTTAGTGTTGGCTTGTGTGCTCACTTTCAATCTAGCCCTAAGAAGTCGCATCTTATTGTTGTCAAGAGGATTTTGAGATACTTAGCCAAAACCCAAAATTTTGGACTATGGTATCCTAAATCAAGAGATTTCACTCTTAGAGCATATAGTGATGTGGATTATGTAGGGTGTTTGGTTGATAAAAAGTGCACAAGTGGCACTTGCTTCATTCTAGGACCATGCTTAGTATCTTGGTTCTCCAAGAAACAAAGTACAGTGGCATTATCAACTACCGATGCTGAATATATTGCAGCTGGGAGCTATTGTGCACAGGTCCTATGGATGAAGCAAATGCTCCAAGATTTCAACATATTTTTTTATGCTTCTCCTATCTTTTGTGACAATACTAGTGCAATTAATCTATCTTGCAATCCTATATTGCATCGTAGAGCCAAGCATATAGAGGTTCGTCATCACTTTCTTCGTGATCACATTGCCAAGAAGGATATTTATATCACACATGTGGACACAGAAAATCAATTGGCAAATATCTTTACAAAATCTCTAACTAGAGATCAATTTAACTTTATTCGATCTAAATTGCTTATTATTGATTTGAATGATATTGCCATGTGGTCTAGCTAGTTGTCTCTTTCCTATATGCTTGCTCATGTCTTTCTTCACCTTGTTTTGCCTATATATGCTTAAATGTGCCTAATTTTCTTGTAAACATGCTTAGTTTTCTTGTTTTTGGGTTTTTATCGAATTCCATATTTTATCACAAAATAGTGCCCAATGATGAGCTAAATGTGCCTAAGTATGTTCATGATACATAATAGAATGGAAAAATAAATTTAATCGCCATGTATATGTCTAGAAGCTAAGAATGTGACCTTTAGGTCAGGTTGACCTTTGGTCGAGTTTTCACCCTCAGAAACTCGACCGAACAGGAGCCGAGAGCAAGTCGTTAATGGACCGTTCGGCCGAGTTTTCCACATACAGAACTCGGCTGATCCGTGGGTTGGGCCAACTTAAAAGTTAGTATCGGTCGTCTTTTTTCCCTCTCAACTAGAAAACAGACAACTGATTCCTCACCTCTTAGCCCTAAGCTCTCAAACCCTACCCTAAACCTCCCGTTCCTAGCCCTAGATCGACCTAGAATCGTTGTTCTTGACCTCCCTGGGCGTTAGTGGTGGTGTTTCTTTGGCGTTTGAGGTTTGTTGTTGCTTGTATGCACGATTTTCATCTCATTTTCACTTCCATGGCTTCTCATAGATGAAAACGTCCTACTCCAAGCAATGTCCCAGCTTCCTCATCCAATAATCGTTTGATTTTGTTTGATAATACCTTTTTTTTGTCGGTTGAAGCTGTAAATAGGTACAAGGACCTTCTTCCCCGAAGACCTTTTACTTTTTGTGCTTTGATCGATCCTTCCCCTAGGTATCAAGCGATTATTGCCTCTGTTTCTCAGCTTCTCGCGTCCCACCATTTGTCCACCCTAGCGGTCGAACGTGACTATTTTAACAACACTCTATCTAGCACTAAAGCAGTTCACAAGTTCTACGCGAACTTGTGTTGGAACTATGACACGCTTATCCCGCCGCTGAATACTCAAGTAATTCTTACTTCTATGATCGTTGGTCATTGTTTCCAACTCTCCGAGGATACTTTAAATGTATTTTTTGTCGGAGATGGGGAAAATGACACATGGTGTAAGGATTAGGGCGAGTACTTCGATCTTCTTGACTCGGAAGGTTTTTACAAACACCATGAATTGACATTGCCGGATGTTCATCAGTTTTTGAAGAAACCCGATGTGTCCTATAAGAAGAAGTCCACCCTTCCCTCCTCCTCTCTTGACCTAAAGAGGTGCATATTGGCTCTGGTGATTAACTGTAATGTCCACCCCAAGAGAAATTAAACGGACATTGCTGAAAACACCACAGTCATTATGTATTGTTTGTTAAACAATATCGGTGTCAAGTGGGCTAGGTATATCTTACATCACATGACCTGCTTTAACACTGGTAAGAACACCAAAGGCACCCACCCACCCTACCCGGCTTTGATCTGTGGTTTTTTCAAGTTTGCCACAAACAAATGTCTCTTTTCTGACTTCCATTATCCAGTTGCTAGGAAAGGTGTTTGTATTAGTGAAACCACTCTTCAGAAGTCCGTTCCTGTGTTTTCCTCTACCTATGGTGATTCTGCCTCTACCGCCGCTTCAGCTACCCCATCCTCCTCTACCTGAGCTCCACCACTGCAGCCTCCTCCTAGACCCAGTCGTGCATCTTTTCATGTGTCTAATGAAACCCTTATGGTTTATATGATGCATCAATAGGCGTACAATCAACACGTTCAGGATCACCTACACCAGGATCTATGTTCCATAATGTCTCACATGAACATATCATGTGCATCACCCTACCCTACCTACCAGCCATACCCCGGTAGTGCCTATGCTTCATATGCATATGAGCATTACTATCCTGTTGTCGAGCCTTTCGTTGCTGCTCTGCCACCTTTTGATGCTGGTAGTTTCGTTCCTGCTATTCTGCCATTACATGTTGGCCCCCGGGCCACTCTACTCGCCTCCTTGGGTGACTCTGCTCTGTCCTTCCCACAGGCCAAGGAGCTTCTTGCTCTTGGTATGTCACGGGCTGAGCAGAATGTCTGTTGGCCTGATCGTTCCTTTGACCCTCCTGATGATGAGGAGATGCCAGACCAGGCTGAGGATGATGATTGCTGATGTTGATGACGGTGATGATGAGGATGCTTCCGACGATGGTGACGGTGATGGTGTTGGTTATGATGTTGTCACTATTGCTCTGCCTTCTGACGGGGATAAGGACTACACTCTTGGCGATGAGGATGTTGTTGATATAGATAACTTAGACGTTTAGGTGGTGTCTTCATTTTTAGTCTAGCATGCTTATCATATATATCTTTCTAGACTATTTTGTATCGAAAACATCATGGCACATTCTTCTGAGTTGTACTATTTCTTATCTTTGTGTTATCGCTTTTGTGTTTGTAGTGGCTTGTATGTGGATGTATATCTCAGTTGTAATATCCTTGATGTGTACTATGGCTATTTCCTATGGTTTATCCTATTCTTTGGTGCTATCTTGAGTTATATTTTGATCATGACTTGGATTGTATGTCATCTTTATCTGTGTGTGATATTTGCCTTTAAACTGTTATTTCATCCTTTGCTTACATGTTTGGTTGAGTTTTTGGAGAAGACCTGGCTTTTTCTCTTCTACCCCCCCTACCTTTTTGATAATTTCAAAAGGGGGAGAGATATTTCAAGTGATAGCTCATGTCTTGAAACTCAATCATATTGGTTTTTCTTTGCTATAATATTTCTTTTTCTTGTGAGATCCTTTTCTTGTTCAATTCATTGTCCTTTATGTGAACTTGCAAAGGACTACACATTACATGTATATTGGTATTGCTATGCGTAGAGAAACTAACCATGCAGGTTAGAGGAAGCATAGATTGAGGGGGAGCAAATTCACATTGTTCACATCATGAATCCCCCTAATTTACAAGGCAAATGTATAACTTTCATATCCTTTTCAATATGCTTTAGGAATGGTTTGTCATTGTCAAAAAGGGGGAGAATGTTGACCTAGAGGTTATACATTGCCTATATTTTGATAATGACTTAACCATTCCATTCATATGTATCCAATATGTGTGTTTAAGATTGTTTGCAGGCATTAGGTACATGAAAAGGATCCAAAATCCAAAGCCCTGGAATGGGTCAAGTTCAAGTCAAAATAGCTACAGGTGTGCCTTTTGGTATTTCTATGTAAATGACCTTAGAACCTTTATGTAATCACTTGTAATGATGAATTGACTTGTAACTTAAGTGAGAAAAATTGTTTGGGAAAAAAATCACCAAGTTTTAATCACTTTAGATGCAATTTAGAAAATTGATTTCAGGCACTTTGTCGGTCAAGTTTCCCAGCCTTAAAACTCGACTGATCAATCCTTAGTCAATTTTCTGCAGATTGCATCGGTCGAGTTGTGTTTACACAGAACTCGACCGATCAGGTATTTGACCATTTTGACTTCAAATGGCCGGTCGAGTTTTGTCAAGACAAACTCGACCGATCATTTGAATATTGGCTTTGTCGTTTACTTGATCGGTCAAGTTACCTTTATTGAAACTCAACCGATTGCACTGTACAGAATTTTTAGAAAAAAGTGATGTGACCGTTGGTGAGTGTATTGAGCAAAAATAGAGTCATTCCTTTGAACACAAAATGGCTATTTTCATATCCAAGTGTCCCACAACTTAAAGGAGCACCCTCAACTATAAATAGACCCTCTTGGAGTTCATTCCAAGGCTTCTCATTCATTGCAAACTTGGTGCTAGCATAGTTGAGAGTGTTCTAACCCTTTGAGCCCCTTTCTCTCTCTACCTTCAAGTCAAATTCGTGAGTATGAGTGAGATAGGTCCCTGTGTAAGAGAGCTACTCCATGTGTTGATGTAAAAGCTCTCCTCCTCCATCTTCCAACCTCCTTTCCTTTGAAGATTGTTGAAGATCCCTCTCCAAGTGAAGGAGAATGTGGTGTTGTTCTTCAAGGTTGAAGAAGGCAAGTTGCTCCAGGTCTCCAAGTGAAGGATATAGGTGCTCCAAGGTCTCCAAGTGAAAGAGACGATCAAGGCAACGCTCAAGGAAGATAGGTAATCCCTTGAAGGTAGAAGACTTGAAGAAAGGAGTGGGTAAGTCCATGGTGATGGCTGAAGACTCCTAGGAATCAAGTGGGTAAGCTCCTTCTACATGTTGAAGATCTTTGCTTGAGGTACTAAGCCTTGGATGTGTGGTTGTTGTATCTTGTAATCTTATTGTGGAATATAAGAGTACCAAGATTACAAATCCTAGAAACTAACCCACTCTAGGTAGTGGACTGACATTGCTCCTAAGTTTAGGACATGGAACCACTCTAAACCACCTGTCCATGTGCTTGCACTTCCTTGTCTCTTATCCTTGTTGTGCATGTTAGATTAGGTCATCAAATTGCTGCTTGTTTAAGTTTTTGCAATTAATATTTTGGTGGTCTAATCAATCTTGTGAGAATTGTGAAGCTTTATTCAACCCCCCCCCTAGAGCCCATTGATCCAACATTTACATGTTGGGAGAGCCTTACTGGCTACTCCCAACCCAAGTTATATGTTTAGCCACTCATGGTGGTGAGTAACATTATGGATTTACTAGTATAATGAGACATGAGATGGATGATGAAAAGGATGAAAGAGATGAAGGAAGGTGAAAAGATTTAAAGATGAACAAATGGGATACACCAACAGTGACCACATATGGTCAAGGTCAATGGATGACTTCTTCCAATCTGGATCAAGTGTTACCATTGAAGGTGGTTGCTCCTTCTCTCAAAAAAATGTATCTCGTTAGTTCTTGGTGATGACGGAGGCACGCTATACCCTTTAGACTCTTGTCTTTAGATATCTTGAACCAATGATGGAATGGTAACCGATGCAGACAAATGGTGAGGTGGCTATGCTATCAATAGCACTTCGTCATCCCTCACACGTCGCAACCCCCTCTAATGACTAAGGTGGTTAGATATTTATAGGCATAGGTTGTGAAGTAGAAGTTTTGTCAGGTGTGAGCTCATCAGTCACTGAAGACATGAAGTCCTATTAGCTGTCAGAGCTGAGGACTCGTTAGGCACCAAAGCTTTAGGCCCAATGGTCACCGATATTAAGGGTTCGTCGGGCACCGATGGTGCAGGCCTAGTGGTCGTCGAGATTGAGGGCTCATCAAACATCGATGGTGTAGGCCCATTGGTCGTCGAGCTTTCTAGGACTGTGATTTTTTGTGCAACAAGGGTAAGGAAAGGAAGTTAGGGTAGTTACTCCAGAAGTGCTAAAAAAGTGGATCTATTAGAGAAAAGCATCGTTAAGTCAATAATGTGAGGGTAAAATAGGCACTGAAAACTCCACAAAATTAGATGTTATAAACCCCTAAAACATAGGATCTAACTTGTCCTCAAGAAAAGAGATATAATTAATGCATCGGACAACTTCAAAAGGCTTTATTAGATTAGTGCTTTTAGAGTGTGAAAAATGTATTTACGTCAGCCTTAAATGAAGACGTATGTATCATGGTTAGGTAGTTGTTAACCCCTAGATTCTTCCTCTCATATAAGGAGTTGTGGCACATGTCTTGTCCATTACGACCTTCTTTCTAGGAAGGATTTATCCATCGTGATTGTAACAACCCCTCCCCCTGTAATCCCCTATTCAAGCGAATTGAGAGGGCAAGGGCCATTACTATAATTATAGAATCAAGGTTTAGCAATTAACCAATAATTATACATTTTCACTAAATGGAAAAGAGTTTGGTAGAATATAGAAAGGTAAGCTTCTACTAAGGAGTTACATGATATGGAAATCTAGTGGTTGTAACATAAAATAAAATCTATCTATCGAAATCCTCTAGAGTTGCATTAAGTCTTTTCTTTTGGTACCTTGTTCTCTGGTTACCCATCTTCCATTATTAATTGCATATTTATAGCAGTTTATCCTTAAACACTATGAAACAAAAACACGGTCAGTATAACAAGTTATATTTGTATGTGGGGAAAATAAAATATTCACATGTAGGTGTAAAAATATAGTCAGTCATAGCAACAAATATAATTACAAAATTGAACATGAGTTTTCTCTCTAACTTGTCAACTTAATCTCTACAGGGACACTCCCTCTCTATATTATTCATGTGGGGAACCCTCTCTCTAGGGTTTAATCCCTATAGTGGACATATCATACATATGCCTTGGCCCAATCACCTGTCACCATAGTGACATTTTATACACAGGCCTTTGCCCGAGGTGATCTTCTCTTCTGGGCCAGATCATTGGTTAGCATAATGGCATTTCTTACATAGGCCTTATCCAGAGGTGATCTTCTTATCCCAGCCTGATCATTCATCACCATAGTGACATTTCTTACATCCCACATGTATCACTTACATCCACAAGAGATCATTGATCAAGTTATACTTATATAATGTGATATCCATAGTGAGTTTATATATTGTAGGGATTTAGTAAAGAACCAATAGTTTAATTTGCAATCAATATGACAAACCTTAGAAAACCAACAAAATTGTTAAAGTTGGGTAGTCAGGCGTAGCCACATACCTTTCTCAGAAGTAACTTGATGTCTAAGAAAAAAGTCAACAAGAGCAACCAATCAAGGAATTATCCTGAAAATAAAACATAACACCCAAGTATTACTAATTTTTCCAAACTCTATCATAAAGACTGACTTGGGTCCTAAGTTAGGGTATTGGTGTCAACTTGGGATTTCATTAGGGTTTTGGCTTTCCAAACCCTAATTATCAATTTTAATGCATTTAAGCTTACAAGCCCTAATTTGATGTTATATGTATTCTTATTCTCAACATAAGCCAAAGATGTCCTTTCTATCCATAAAGACTAAATTTTATCCATTTAAGTTATTTAGACAAGTTTTGATCATTATATGTATTCTTATTCTCCTTCATGTCGATTCCAGGCTACCTCATCGCCAGGTCTTGATGCGCGGTTTACTCCGCTGCTCCTAGCGACGGGCGGATTCTTCCCGGCGCTAGCCGACCTCAAGTCGTCGGTTTGCTTCTTCGCGTGAGCCGACCGCCAGCTGAGCTGGTATTCCAGCCCTGGTGCGAAGCTGCTGGTTAGGCTGGTGGCTACTCGTGGGAAGTGAAAACACCCGAAGGTGGTTGGGGACTGCACGCCATCATAGGCGAGAGCGACTGGAAGCTCCGAGGCATAGTGAACGGGATCGACATGAAGGACTGGAACCCGGAGACATCAACCTGAAATCGGACGGGTACAAGAACTGGACGGGTACAAGAACTATTCCCTGGAAACGCTGCGTACAGGGAAGGCTCAGTGCAAGGCGGCCTTGCATAGAGAGCTGGGATTCATTTTCCTGATGGATGTCCTTGCGTGGCTCCCCTGATGCTGCGGGTTCTTGCACTCTAGGTGCTCGATGAGGGGCTTCTGTGTGTACATGAGTTGCGTGGTTTGTTTAGGGGGGCAGTTCTTCTTCTCTTCCTTTCGAGCCTTCTCTGTTGGGAGTCTTTGATCTGCCCCTACGGGCATGGTGTCCCTGTGGGCTCGGCTACTGATATTCTCTGGTGCTGCGATTGGGATACCTCTTGGTGTTCGGTGCTTTGCTTCAGGGCTACCAGTAGTTGATCTGTTTTGTCGCCTGCTTGATGCTTGTTGATACGACCCAGTGCAAACAGGGGATGTCTCTTGCTCTCTTGCAGGCTTACCAGGGATCTGAGGTGAAGCCTTGCTGCTCCTGCAACATGGAGGCTGGCTTGCAGGTGGCAACCTGTCAGTTCATCAGGGGATTAGCCTGTTTGCGTGGGTCAGTTCGAGGTTCCTCGGTTATTTGTTCGGCACACTTTCAGAGGATGAGGTTTATTGCAAGTGCTTGGATGATCATCTATAGGTCTTGGTTATGGTCCCATGTTTTCAGGGTTTGAAATCTTGGTGTTCTGAGATATGCTCTTGATCTGGATTCTGGATAGCGTTGGGTTTTGGACCTGAGTTATGCTGACGTTTTTTCGATTATCAGCTACCTAAGGCATCATAATTTTAGTAGGATGTGGATAATGCTATTGATGTCTTGGTTAGTTAGGTGTTCGCTGGACTGCCGTCTGGCTGGCAGGTCCGTCCCTTCCCTTTTCTTGTCCAGATGTATGGCTCAATAGGAGCTCTGTTTTTGCTTTTGTTCTCTGGGTGTCTTACATCCTGGGTGTGATGAGTTTTTGTTAGCTCATGTTGATGTAATGGGGTACTTAGTGCCCAAAGTTTTTGGTATTAATAGTAACACGCTTTTTGGACCGACCAAAAAATACATTAAAGTTAACAACTTTAAGAACTTTTAGAATTGGAAGTGGATGTATGTCTAAAATTTATTTCTATTGAAATCCTTGCATTTTTGTAATTAACTTTCATATATAATATGTCCTCATCTAAGCATCCTATAAACTACTACATTTTTTTGCAAGATAAATATAGACTGGCCAATCAGAAAATGTCATGCCGGCATTATCCATCTTATTCCATTTTCCATGTGGTTTAGTCTATCCAATCAGTGGGGTCAAACTAGGCTAAGCACTTCAGTGTGACCCAGCTCAGATTGAGTGAAAAGACCCTACTTTCCCTTACGCTACGATCAGGGTTGATTGTGTTGATGAGGGCATTGGGGTAAAAACCCCTAGAGGATTGATCATCCCCCTTTCTTGCCCGATCACTACTTCAAGGCAGCCATGGCATGGTCAACCTGAGGGTTGACTCTCACAACCAGGGCTCGGGGGTAGCAACGAGAGACAAGGATTCAGATGGTGGGTTCTCATGAACTTAGAGGAGTCACTAGTTGAGCTAGGATCATATAACAAGGTGGTTTTTATTTTGATATCTTTTCTTTATTATTTAAGGCAACAAATAATCTTTTCTTTTCCAAACTTGGCCAGATTCTCTATTTTGATATCTTTTCTCATAATTAACAATATGGAACCAGGAATGAACCATTAGTTGCCTTCAACACCACTTTTCTAGAAAACTTCACATAATTCCATATGTAGAATGCTAACTACCCATTACCTTTGGTAATTCACTTTATTATTAGATTTTCACTCTTTCTTTTCCCCTATCTTTTATTGGATTATTGAAAATAGTAAAATCCATGAAAACCATTGTAAAGGAATATTTGCAAAATAAATGCATACCTTTAAAACAAAGCATGTCAATTTTCTAATATATCCTTAACAACCCAAATTTTGCAATTCAAATATGTATGAAAACATGTGAAAAACTAGGTTATAACATCCTTCCCCTCTTATGGGAATTTTGTCCTCAAAATTCACTAATCATACAAAAAGTTCAGGATGAGATTTTCTCATGTCCACCTTTAGTTCCCATGAGACTTCACCGTCACTATGGTGCTTCCAAAGAACCTATATCATATCAAAATTTAAAACTACTATATTATTGTTTTCATTGGATATCTTAATAGTGTGCTGCCATTCATGGTCAAGTACTTATTCTTGTATTTTTCATCCAACTAAAAATTTTATTCATAGAATTTGAATTTTTCAAATTTGAAGATTTAGCAACATCCACCCCTCCTTGAAGGCATTTTGTCCCCAAAATTCAAGTCAAAATGATTCAAGGTGAATGATTACTTCCCATTAGTTTCAAAACTTAGGGTTACAAACCCTCCTTATATATATTTATCTATATTATTCTTAACAACTTTTATTTGATCTATAAAGTTGTCACTTTACTAAGATTTGTATTCAATTTCAATTTCACAGTAATCCACAACCCTGCCCATTGTGCGTTTTTATCACTTAGTGATTACTTTGTGATTTACAGTTCCACTTTTAATTACATTCTGCTTCGATTGGTGACTACCCTTTTCACCAAGGTTTCCAATCTATTATACACTATTTAATGGTGAGGTAATGGTGCACCCGCCAGAGGTGCTACACACTAGCTTATAAGACTTGACTAGATGTACCCCACGAGATCGGAACACACGGTGGATCTTTCAAATTTATATTAATCCTAACAAAAGTCGATCGCAAAACCAAATAGATCACCCGCAAGCGCACGGGTTACTATTGTAGTATAGGTGATTGGCAAGTGTAAGGGTCAATCCTCAGAGATAGAGGGCGAACTAGAGCTATGTTAGCGTTGGCTATGTTCTTAATGCGGAGTCTAGGGTTGAAGGGTTTAAACGGGGTTTGTTTTGTGATTAATCTAAGTGAGCGATCAAGAAAGGCAGAATTGAACCTAAGTTATCTTAAACAAGCAAGTATAACAATCTAGGTTAACCAACTAACTAAGTAAGAACAAAGGTAAGTTACACTGCACTACATGAGCAAGGAGAAATTTAGAAACTAAGTTAACCACTAAAGCAAGAAAAGATCTAAATTAACTTTAATTATCACAACTAAGCAATTGACTAGGTTAAGCAAGAACAACTAGACTATACTAGAATAAGCAAGCAAACATAGCAAGTTGAGTTTTAAATAAGATGATTAAGGTAGGTGGGCCATTTGGGGATGTAAATTTAATATTAGTTGGGGGGAGGTTATTGGACAAGAATGGTTATCATCTTTCATCTAGATTACCAAACTAAACAATAAGGTAAATGCTATTAGAATGTACCCTATACTAGTAGTGGAAGACTAGGGTTAGGTGTAATTCTAATAGGATTAGCCAAATCTTGGTTTCTAGGATAAGTGGTATTGAGCAATTGAGAGCCGAGGGTAGAGATGGGAGTAGAGATGAGGGTATTTGACCTCATGCCACTAGCCATTCTAGCCTTTAGAAAACCCTAGGAAATCACATAAATCCCACTTATACTAGTAACTTAGGTTTCATACCAAGTAGTATGAGAGGGTGTAGGCATGTAGGAACAAAGGGGGCTAGCTAGGGATCCCCTATTGGGACCTAGGAGTCATTCCTAAGATTGCCACATGCATCCCAATTCTCCTAGAAACATGGTATCATCAAGCACTATCAAACAAGCAATTCATAGCAAAAAGCATAAATCACAAAAATGGCAATGGGATAAGAGACAAAAGCATGGAGCAATCATGATTGATAAAAATAAGTTCATTACAAGCCAAAATTCCCCCAACATGGTATCAAAGTCACATTTTATCCCCAAATAGCCCACCACTAGGGGCTTAGCTACACATAGTCAAAGAAATGGCAAAAGAATGGGGAAGAAGGGGAAGAAACTCCATGGAGCTCGGGGAAGTAGCCTTCTTCTTCACCTCCTTGCTACTGGGGACATCCTCTCTCCTCCAAGGGTGCAGATGAGCATGAAGATATGGGGGATTATGGAGGAAAACCTAGAAAACTAGGTTTCCAAGGTGGAATGGAGATGGAAATGGTGGGTGGAGAGCATAAATGCAAGGTAAATGCACTAAATGCTCAAGGAGTAGGTGGAGAGGAGTAATGGAGGATGGGAGGAGCTATAGGGTAGTTAACCTTCGTGCCCCATACACCACCTATGTATATATAGGTGGTGGGGAGGCACTAGGGTAAGTGGGGGTAGAAAAGGAAAAATAGTGTAAAAAATAGGTAGGGTTGGTTGTTCACCACGGCCATGTTGGGGTCTGCATCAGTCAATTGAACTTCAAACTTCATCATTCATGGATTTCATTTCTTGATGACGACTCTTGGCCATTGGGGTAGGTTGAGGGAGCTTTTAGGGCATTCTTTAGACCCCTCCATGAGTGGAGGAGCCCTAGAACTCCTTCCTTATCTCTCATCCATCCAAGGCATGGTCCAAGTACCTGAAAATAGTGCAAAAAACATCCGTAAGCACATTTGGCAATGATAAACATATTAGGGGAAATAGCTTGTAATCTAACATGTTTAGATGTGATTTAAGTACAAAATGGTACAAAATGGAGCCCTAAAATTGGGCTACATCACCACCCTAAACTTAAAACATACTAGTCCTCAAGTATTGTAACACCCAAATTTTCATAACGCATGAGCGGAAGCTATATTTTTTTTCTTTTCTGGGAGTGTCACAAACATGATAGCCATTGCAATAAAAGTAAATGAAACACTTTATCAAACTATAAAATCGATTCGTACATAGCTTTTTGTCAACATAAAACTACATCATGTTTATGCATAAGTTCATAATAATCAATACTCTGGATCATCTAGGTAGATGGCACCCCACTAGGCAAGCTTGGAAATATCCTAGACCTTTACTTGTTCCTTTAATACTCAGCTGCTCTAAAACCTACAAACATCACGTCCCCAGCCATGCATTGGGAAAATAATAGTCGTTAGAGTAAGTGGCATGAGTATTCTGAAATGTACATTGCTAAGAGTTGAAATTGGGTATTATAAACATGAACTAACATCAAACTGTGAGTAAACCGAAACATAAAATATCTTCTTCTCAATCTGAATCTTTATCTTTCTACCTTATCTTATTCTGGAGACATGTACCCCGGTGCATGGATCTCAAGACCTACACCAAAGTGCTTGGGTCATACTTATCTTATCTGATTCCCTATCATCATACTCATGTATGAGATTATGAGCATGCTCTAAACTAAGGTATCTTTGTTGGTATGTATGCCCTGAGATCCAATCATGGGATGACTGGTGGGATACAATAAGATTGATTTGATAAACATCAAAGGCAAGCTTCCAATTCTTTCTGGTTCAGTCATATGAGATAGTTATAGAACAGATTGAATGTCTAGAGAATGACAATACTCAATGACGTATGCTTTCAGGTTCAGGACCTGAACGATGAGATCATACGGATGCTAAGAGTTTGTACATTCTTGTTATGTCCCTAGTCGGATGTCATTATGGAAGGTAGATAGACAACAATGACACACAAGACTAGATTGTGGTGTTGGTTGATGACAGAATCTCATTAGTCGTGATATAGAGATATCAAACCAAGCACATAGGTGCTTGTTAGAGAACAAGTGTACCGGACAGACCCACCGTGAGTTTGACACATGGAACCATGACATGGTAGTCACAGTCAATACTCACAGTGATGGTGGTGAATGTGATTCTTTGACCTGAAATCACTACACTCAACACATGTCATTGGGTACACTTTGACATCATCAAACGCGGTCTTGAAACATGGGTTGTTATAAAGGTGATGATTGGGTGGCTTTGACACATGGGGCTTTTGAGGGATGAGTGATAGATATGGGATTTGTCCCTCCCGAGGGAGTTTGATATCCAACGCCACTTGATGAGTAGGATTGAAATAGGCGTGCGCACGCATGTGTGAATCAATATGTGATATTGATGTCATACATATCTCTTCCAATCTGCTTTGAGATCAAGAAAGTGAATGAACGTTGACAGGATGACTATTCCATGCCTCGAGTTCATTCAGGATATCAGTGACAAAGGAATTATACATTCGCTGTAACACCATTCACATATTGTAGGATTGAAAGTTGTTCTCCAACTTTCTATTTCACTTGGGTAGCACTGATGTGTGACTAGGCACCGCTCTTTGCTTGTGAAGTCATAAGTGTTATGGACCTTCACTGCCAACGTGAAAAGGACATGTAGGGTCACACACATAGGATTTAACCTGGAAGAGGAGTTTGTCTACAAACAAGGTTTAGATTGATTGCTAAAGGAGTTTAGTAGTTCAATTAAACACTCAATTAATTGATAGCTCAATGTCATAATGTTCAAGGTGTTGGACACATTGATTGGAGTATCAGATTGATTGAAACTGCAATTGACTGATTCTGCACAATCTGCACTCCCAACCGATCGGCTCATGTGATGAACCAATCGGTTGAGCTTGGTGAACCGATCGGCTCAGGTGGTGAGTCAATCAGCTCATGGACAGGGTGCAATGATTGCTTCAAGTGTTGAAACGATCGGTTCAACTGTTGCAACCGAGCAAGTTGGGAAAGTAAGATTGGTGAGAAATTTCTTTTTGTTTCACTTGCCCAATTTGATTGGAACAAGGATTGGTATTAGGTACCAATTAGAAACAAAAGAGGAAAAGTCAATCGGGAACTGGCCAAGGCCACGAACCGATCGGTTCAGAAGTGAACCGACCGGTTGAGGTGTCCCAACTGATCGGTTGAGGTGTCAACCGACCGGCTCATGTCCCCAACTGACCGTTTCAGAAATGAAACAATCGGTTCAGGTCTCGCAGTTGGTTGTTTTTGTGGAAAATATCGAACCCTTCTACTCCTGCTTTAATCTCGCATTGCCCAGGATGGAGAACCCTGTCCCATGACCCTCCTATATATAGGGGTATTAGGGGCTTCTCAAAACACAGCTCAGTGCAACCAGTTGCTCTGTAAAGTTGTTGTTCTCTCTGGTTTTGGTAACTGAGAGAGCCCGAGCAGGTGCTACCCAATAAGGGAGGCACAGCAAGGGAAAGACAACTACAGAAAGTGACTGGTGGCAGGAGAGTGTGTCGGCGACTAGTATGCTGACAGGAGGGTGCGACTCCTTCCAATTCCTTGTGGGACAAGGATATTGGAGTTCCAGGTGGTCTGTGTGGACTACTTCAGAGGCGAGAGATTTCTGCCACTCGAAGGACAAATGTCAATCCCGACAGTCCCGGTGAGACCAGGAGTTGTCAGTCCCGGTGTGACCAAGAGCAGCACAGACACCATCCAAGACCAAAGGTGAAGACCGCACAAGGCGCGAGGTATTGTCTCCGAGCAAGCCTCGGGACAAGGTATGATTCCACAAACCATCCCTTCCTATTGTATAGACGTTGACGCTTTTCCTTGTTCTGGGTTTGGGAGGAGAAAATTTTTGTTTCCATTGCCTTCTCTGCCTCCCCTAAAACCCAACAGTGGTATCAGAGCCACGTCAACTTCTCTATACTTTAGGGATTATCGATATGATCAATTTTGGTTTGTCGCCTTTATTTATTACATACGATGCGAATAAAATTGGCGTTATGCATGTCCAATCCTAAATCCACAAATCCCAATTTACATATATGATATGTATTATTAATGCACTCGATACGCGTCACCCTTAAATGAGTTTTGTGGTGGATGTATAGCGTGGTTATGGCCAATAAACCCTATATGTGTATGGTTGTATGTAGTTGCTTGCATCTCGGTCTGCGCACCAATCTTCCTTCTCCTATTATTGATGTAACTCGAAATAATTTGAGATTTCTTTCCTACCTTTGCTCCCCTCGGATGTAACTCGAGGTTTCTCTTTTTACAATGTAAAATAGGATAGAATTTTATTTCCTGTTATGTCAAAGAACGGAGGACATCCTGACGACAGCTGAGACGATCGGTTCAAGGTGTGAACCTATCGGTTGACGTTCGAGATGATCGGTTCAAGGAGTGAGTCGATCAGTTTATGACCGGTTCAAGGAGTGAGACGAGAGGGTGGCGGCCATGATGAGATGCACGATGACCAGGCGAACCGATCGGTTGGAGGAGCCAACCGATCGGCTGGTGGCACCCATCCAACCAGTCTGTTGGCGAGCCGATCATTCATGTGATGAGTTGATCAAACCCTGAAAGGCAAAGCACAGAGTTCATCTTGTACAGGTTGCATGTGATGTAGACCTAGATGACCGTGATTCCTCTTTGCTCAAGGAATCACATTAGGATGGCCATAATCATCGCTTTTGTCATTTTGCATGTTTTCTGTGGGATATAGCATGTATATGATATGTACTATGTATTGTGGTGATTGGATATGTATATGTATATAAAACCAAATCCCTTATTATATATTAAGTTTTAGATGCCTTCCAAATGCGACACACGTGAAAAGCTTGATCGACCAAGTGTGGGCACGCCCTAGCATGGTGCACCATCTATCTCGTGGAAGAGTTAAGGATGAATGTGTGGGTCTTCCCTAGCAGGGTGCATATTCATCGTGTTGGCTTTGGGTCAGACTTAACAAGGTGACCTAGACAGGATCTAGCACCTTGAGGCATGGAGATGATCATGGCAAGGAGTTGCATATGACATCTTATCAAGAGTTGCATATGATGCAATTGGAAAAATTTGCCTACCTGAGAGATCTAAGTTGTGGGTGACATCCCTAGCCGGTCCATGACTTAGAGGATTTCAGGATCTTGCCCACTAGAAGGTTGTATGCTGCAATCTTCCGAATTGATGGTGAGGGCTATCAATTTGAACTAAAATTGTGGGAGCGATAATTAATTAAAGGCCTAATTTTTATCATCAACCTTTCAAATCAATCAAATAAAGTCAAAAGAGTTTTGGACTAAAATTACATATATTTCCTTTTGTTAAAATAAATGGTTAATCAACAATAATCACTTTATTTGTGATCAGTCTTTGAGACCAACAAATTAAATGGGAATAATTCCACGACTGGTTAGGATGATGAGAAGTGTTCTCAATCAAAGAGCGAAAGCTCTAAGTCCTAGTTATACCAAGACCAGATGAACTCAATCCCACCACATCAATGATTGAAAGTATGCTTATGGAAGCATACCAAGGATGACATTGATGAGGAGTGCTTGATGTTGTGTTCTCTGAACTATGAGTTGCAGAGACAACATGAGACATATGATGTCTCAAGGACACTGTACTAGTATGTCATGACAGAAGAAGATCCAGTAAGGTATTCACGCACTCAATATGATTGGGTATGTGGAAAACTTGACTAAGAAGGATTCCCTCTGAGCCAAGAGTTGGCTATTGGTATGATACTGCAAATGTTGCAAGAATCATACAATTCATGGTAAGCTACAACATGAACAACTTTGACAAGCGTTGACAGAGTTGTTGGACATGATAAGGATAGTAGAGGCAAAGATGAATAAAGACAAACCATAATCTTTGATGTGATCAAAGAAAAGGTAATTCTTAAGGGAAAGGACAAGGGCAAAGCAAAGAAGTGTTCTGATGCTAGCCAGCAATCCAAGCCGTCTTCAGCCTCAAGGCACATGGGGAAAGGGTGTATGAGGGAATTGCCCTATATATCTGAAAGAACAAAAGAAGATGAAGTAGGGGATGGAGATCTCCACCTAAGGTATGATGAAATGAACCGCGTCTTTATCTGAGGTATATGATACCCAGATATGGATATGTCATATATGATATGCAAGATCCACAAAGCAGTGATGGCCTTTGTGAAAGGACCGAGAAAGAAGTACTCATTATTGGGGCAAGTGTTGCTGCCATAGATAGGAGTATCTTTCAGTTTATTTCAACCTAAAGGGCACGAAATAGAGTTGAGAACTGCTATTTCATATATTGCCAATAGATAGAAATACTTTATTTTTGCATATTGTATGACAATGATGGCAATTAATAAAGTTGATGTTTCAATTATAAAGATATGATCTTTGTGGCAATGCCTTATTTATCTTGTGGTACTTGGTATGCATAAGATAAAATGATACCTAAAGTTATTGATAACTCAAACAATCAAATTAGCATAAATCATAAGAAATTCATTTCTAGTTTCCATGTGATGGATAAATCTAGACTCTTTTGGTTAGAGAACCAGTAAGAGACATGAATCTCTTGTACATGATTAATCAATCTTCACTAATGATAGTGGGAGAATGATTATCCAATTAGGTATAATACATATGATGTATTTACATACCTATTGGAGTAAATGTTAATACTTCAAAAGGTGTTTAGGGAAATACCAATATGAATATCTTGAAGTGTTCAAGAATATCATAGATGAAGTACAAATTTGGTAAATTGATAATTCTTGATGAGATCAATGAATGAAATACTTAGACCAAAAATGTTTGAGATCCTTATGAGTGATTATGATAATGTATCAGAGTGAGCTCATGATTAAGGCATAATGATGTCTAAATCAAAAAGGGAATCATACTCTAAGGAGTTAGAGAATATTTATCAAATAACTAAATTCTTCTTAAATAAAGAATACCCTACACTAATAAAGGACATTAAGAATCACAAGAAGTTGTGAATTCTTATATCCTTGACAGATACATCTCGATCAACTATATGATGAGTTGGTCATGTGATGAGTCAACTATCTAGATGAATGAGAGGAACCGAATTTTGAGTTATTGTAGATGACCATTACATCCTAAATGACTTCCATGTAAACCATAAGGTATGACCTTGATGGTAGCACTCATTGGGATGAAATCCATAAGTGTGAATAAGTCTTAAGTGTTAAGACACATGGATAACATTTTGAGAAGGAAGATGCTTGTTGATTGCAACTTAATGACTAAGACATTTGGCATATGGATACTAAAACTGCATTCCTATGAGGAATAAAACAAGGATGTGTACGTGACACAACCTATAAGGTTTATGAATCCACTAATGCAAATGAAGTCTATAAGTTGCAATGGACTGATCAATGTGATTGATTGAGTACAAGAAACTCAGAATTGGATCTTTACTTTAATGATATAGTCAAAGGGTTTGACTGATATGTCAAAGATAAAGAAGGGATCTGTGATTTAGTGGGAGCGTATTCACATTCCACATATTGATGTGAAATGGAAATGTTCTAGAATGGAAATCCAAAGTGGAAATTATCTTTAAGGAAGATAGAGATGTTTCTTATGAGATAGGAATAGAGATCTATAGAGATAGTTCTCGAAAACCTCTTGACCTGGAAAAGAGATAGCATACATTGGCAATCTATACTAAAGGGTTCAGTGTACACAGATTTAATGGGAGAAAACTTGTCCATGTTACATGGAGTTAGTATCCCAAGGCCAAGTGTCCAATTCTTATGAAGAATGGGAACACTGAGAATAGATATGGATCTATCATGTATGTAATCATCCCATTATCTTGCATGTATGGACATGGCAAGAATAAAAGGAATTCATCATCTTGTATGTAGGACATGACAATATGATGTGCTCATCCTGATAACTCGTATGTGGGACATGACGAATGGATGTATGTCTACTTCCAGTAAGGGTTACTGGAAACCATAAGAACTTGATAAGTACTTGAGAAGTACTAGTTCTATGGAGATAAGGAAGAGTTCTATGTAAAGAGTTACATTGATGTGAACTTCTGAAAAGGACAGAAAATTAATCGCAAAATATATATAGGATATATAAAAGTGAAAGTTTGTTGATAATTGGAAGTGTTCCAATGAAACCATTTAAAAGGAAATGATGAGTATCTGTGTGTTAAAGAACAACAGTGGATACTATATGGATCTGGAAGTTCATGAGATGAACTTATAGATATTCCGGTCATTGATGACAAGTATGGAATCCTTGATCATGCAATGTGGCTAAAGGTTAGCAAAGGAATATTGGATCGCATATTACGGTGACTCCATCTCATACGTGTGACGTACAACGAAGATATGTGAGACATGCAATTAATACTGACTTTGACAAGGTGTTGCCATAGCTCACTATGTTAGCACAAGAGCACAGAAACGTGTGGGACATGTTTGAAGATCACTATGAATATGATTCAAGGGTGATTGGCTCGCAGTGCAAATGGGAGTCTGTTGGTATGTATGCCCTGAGAGCCAATCATGGGATGATTGGTGGGATACAATAAGATTGATTTGATAAACATCAAAGGCAAGCTTCCAATTCTTTTGGTTCAGTCATATGAGATAGTGATAGAACAGATTGAATGTCTAGAGAATGACAATACTCAATGACATATGCTTTCAGGTTCAGGACCTGAACGATGAGATCATACGGATGCTAAGAGTTTGTACATTCTTGTTATGTCCCTAGTCGGATGTCACTGTGGAAGGTAGATAGACAACAATGACACACAAGACTAGATTGTGGTGTTGGTTGAAGACAGAATCCCATTAGTCATGATATAGAGATATCAAACCAAGCACATAGGTACTTGTTAGAGAACAAGTGTATCGGACAGACCCACCGTGAGTTTGACACATGGAACCATGACATGGTAGTCACAGTCAGTACTCACAGTGATGGTGGTGAATGTGATTCTTTGACCTGAAATCACTACACTCAACACATGTCATTGGGTACACTTTGACATCATCAAATGCAGTCTTGAAACATGGGTTGTTATAAAGGTGATGATTGGGTGGCTTTGACACATGGGGCTTTTGAGGGGTGAGTGATAGATATGGTATTTGTCCCTCCTAAGGGAGTTTGATATCCAAGGCCACTTGATGAGTAGGATTGAAATAGGTGTACGCACACATGTGTGAATCAGTATGTGATATTGATGTCATACATATCTCTTCTAATCTGCTCTGAGATCAAGAAAGTGAATGAACGTTGACAGGATGATTATTCCATGCCTCGAGTTCATTCGGGATATCAGTGACAAAGGAATTGTACATTTGCTGTAACACCATTCACGGATTGTAGGATTGAAAGTTGTTCTCCAACTTTCTATTTCACTTGGGTAGCACTGATGTGTAACTAGGCACCACTCTTTGCTTGTGAAGTCGTAAGTGTTATGGACTTTCACTGCCAACGTGAAAAGGACATGTAGGGTCACACACATAGGATTTAACCTGGAAGAGGATTTTGTCCACAAATAAGGTTTAGATTGATTGCTAAAGGAGTTTAGTAGTTCAATTAAACACTCAATTAATTGATAGTTCAATGTCATAATGTTCAAGGTGTTGGACACATTGATTGGAGTATCAAATTGATTGAAATTGCAAATGACTGATTCTGCACAATCTGCACTCCCAACCGATCGGCTCATGTGATGAACCGATCGGCTGAGCTTGGTGAACTGATCGGCTCAGGTGGTGAGTCGATCAGCTCATGGACAGGGTGAAACGATTGCTTCAAGTGTTGAAACGATCGGTTCAACTGTTGCAACCGAGCAAGTTGTGAAAGTAAGATTGGTGAGAAATTTCTTTTTATTTCACTTGCCCAATTTGATTGGAACAAGGATTGGTATTAGGTACCAATTAGAAACAATAGAGGAAAATTCAATCGGGAACTGACCAGGGCCACGAACCAATCGGTTCAGAAGTGAACCGACCGGTTGAGGTGTCCCAACCGATCAGTTGAGGTGTCAACCGACCGGCTCAGGTCCCCAACCAACCGTTTCAGAAATGAAACGATCGGTTCAGGTCACGCAGTTGGTTGTTTTTGTGGAAAATCTTGAACCCTTCTACTCCTGCTTTAGTCCCGCATTGCCCAGGATGGAGAACCATGTCCCATGACCCTCCTATATATAGGGGTATTGGGGGCTTCTCAAAACACATATCAGTGCAACCAGTTGCTCTATAAAGTTGTCGTTCTCTCTGGTTTTGGTAACCGAGAGAGCCCGACCAAGTGCTACCCAATAAGGGAGGCACAGTAAGGGAAAGACAACTGTAGAAAGCGACTCATGGCAGGAGAGTGTTTCGGCGACTAGTACACTGACAAGAGGGTGTGACTCCTTCCAATTCCTTGTAGTACAAGGAGATTGGAGTTCCAAGTGGTCCGTGTGGACTACTTCAGAGGAGGGAGATTTTTGCCGCTCAGAGGACAGCTGTCAGTCCTGACAGTCCCAGTGAGACCAGGAGTCGTCAGTCCCGGTGCGACCAGGAGCTGCACAGACACCATCCAAGACCGAAGGTGAAGACCACACAAGGCTTGAGGTATTGTCACTGAGCAAGCCTCGGGACAAGGTATGATTCCACAAACCATCCCTCCCTATTGTATAGACGTTGACGCGTTTCCTTGTTCTGGGTTTGGGAGGAGAAAATTTTTGTTTCCGCTGCCTTCTCTGCCTCCCCTAAAACCCAACAATCTTTTACTTACAATTTTTATCTGATTATGGCCACCATTATACAATAAGTCCTCCTCTGTGACACCGAAGTGTCCTCTATGGTGCAGCGCACCCTCTATTGGCACAACGTGCCCTCTGTTGACACCGAAGTGTCCTCTATGGTGCAGCGCACCCTCTGTTGGCATAACATGCCCTCTGTGACACCTGCAGTGTCTGGCGCAACGCGCCCTCTGAATCATCTTGGGACTCTCTGGTGAGGACTTATTGTATAATGTATTATGTGAAGGTTTTGAATTAATTATCTTAAGTCTATCTTTACTAAACTCTGAATATGAACTTATTTGAATCTGAGTACTAAACATGTACTTAGTTTTAAATCTGAAATCTGAATCTAAATCTAAATCTAAATCTAAATCTTTACTCTTTCAAATATGAACTAAATCTATTATGGAATTTGAATATGTATTTCAAATTACAACATAATTGAGATTAGGTCTATAAACCATATCATGTACCTTTATTCAAAATCTGGCTACTCACATGGTGAGTAGTTTAAGTCTGAATCTAAATCTCATATTCTTAAATTCTAAACTGAATTCATTGTTGGATTTGAACATGTATCTCATTATCTAGGTAAACCTTATTATAAAACTCTTATTTGGTAACATTACTTCATTATACCATTTATATCATAAATGAGTCTAATGTCTTATAAGAAAGGATCTGACATGAATATAGAAATATTAAGTATACAAAGTATCTTAAGTCAAGCTTATGAAAGTAACATAAATACAACATATCTAAAAATACCAATTCTGACAAGATGGTTCAATCCTTCTTATAAAATATGATGTTACCCTGAAACTTTGCATATGAACTTACATATTAAACCTTACATATCAAAATAGAAATCTTATAAAATATTGTATTGGAACCTAATCATAACTTAATTTGTCATTATCTTATAATGCCATCATGAACTCATTTTTACAATACATTGTGATCCCAAAAGTACCTTTATTTCTAAAAAATAGACCGTCTTAATATTTTGAAATTCATATTCTTATATTGTAATTAAATTCTAGATATTATTCATTCTAAGGAATATAGTTGTTATATCTATACATATGCATGAAATCTTTCTGGCATGTTTTTACTTGAAATCGTAATACATAGTTATGCCTATAAATATGAGAAATCTTGACGACATATGTGTACTTAAATTCTAAATACAAAACTATCCCAAATCACCAACTAAGTATGTCTACATTACTTGCATATCTTATCTTACAATCTTATTCATTAATTTTGAACATTTCTAAGAAATCTTGTAAGAACATGATTCTTTAACTTTCTCATGGACTTGGTCCATGGGTCACAACTATTTTGAGCAACATGTCTCTATTTGAGATTTTGGATATCTAAACTTACATAATGATAGAGATATGAGAATATTCTTGTATGCATTAAAATCTTAGAACATTGAGCCATATAAATTATAAAAGTCTTATCAGGAGACATATAAACATACTAAACTTAAAACATGAGTAGTCATGGGCATGGACCACTTACCTCTTGTACATATGGCATCGATAAGGAAGTCTCGATTCTAAGTTCCATAACTTTAATAACCTGGATATCATCATAGTTTTATCAGTCCAAGCCTATATTCCCTCTTTCTATTTTTAAATCTCAAAACCCCATCTTCCTAACTACATATACCAACTTAGGGTTCTCATTTAGACTAAACATAACTTTAAGTCACCATAAAATCTTAGCGTTGAAATAAAATAAAACTCATACTATATAATTAGTATTATCTTTATACTCAAATAAGACATAAATCGTCTTATGCACTAATATGAACATATACTTCATATAATGAGAATAATTCTCAAAAATAGTCACATATTATAAACATACTGACTCAATCAGGTAATCAAAGTAGAATACCATCACATTACTAATATCAGGCCTAATTGGCCATACATATATCACTTATAGTGTCAGGATAATCATTTATTATTCTTTCATAATGGCTACTCATCTAAAACTAACAATTAATATAATAGCACAAGAAACTTCATCAAATCACCATAAAAGTATTCATATAATGTAGGAATAATCAGGTATTAAAATATCATGTCATTTGAAAAATCATATCATGGGAGAAGTGTGCTACAATCTCTAGCCAAGATTGCTCGATTCCTAACTGGAATGAGTATCTCTCAGTGAGATTTGTGGGTAGGAAACCATTTAGTGGCCAGCTAAGTGGTTGGATGCAGCGACTTTGGTGGCCTAGTGGTCATGTCGAAGTTATAGCTGAGGAGCGAGATGGCTTCATCGTGAAGATGCTGACTGAGAGTGAGAGGAACCGTGTGCTAGATGAGGCGTCGTGGTTCATGGACGGGTCATTGATCATCGTCTACGTGTGGCAGCCAAGATCGACTCTCCATTCCCTCTCCTTTCTGCGGGTCCCGATATGGTTCAAGATCGAGAACCCTGGTTTGCCATGAACCATGTGACATGTCACCTGTGTCGCCAGTACCATGGGCATCCTAGTCGATGTCGATGAGCAATCCATTACTACTGGCTATCTCGGAGATGCAATAGCTTGCATTGAAGTCAGCTGTGAGAATAAGCTCCCTAGAGCTGTGAAGGTGGAGGTTGATTCGTCGCTGAAGACCTTGAAGGTGGAGCCGATTGTTCATCCAGTGATCTGCCCCAGCTACAAGAAACTCGGGCATAAGTGGATGTCGTGCCCCCTGCAGGAAAGGAAACATCCACCTAAAAAGGACGTTCAAGTCAAGTTAGGCAAATCAGTTGTTCGAAGCAATGCCAAGGAGGCTAACAAGCCTACAAAGCAACCATCGAGCAGTGCTTGTGAAGTCCACTCAGATGTGGATGACAACCTATGTGAACTGATCTTCCAACAAGTCAAAGACATTGTCATTGACAGTGAACGAGAGATCCATCTATCCCATTGTTCTTCTTCCAACATTCAAATGGAGGAACCTGACATGTTTGGGGGTACGCCTATTTGTAATGTAGGCAGTAGGAACTTTGATTGGGAATTGGAAATCGCCAAGAGGGGTGAAAAAACCTCTGGTTCTGGTTCTTTTTAGCTGAACAAAATATGGAACAGTTGTAGCTTCTCGAGCCACTCCAAAGAGGATCTGCTCGGAGAAGATGAGGTGTCCAATGCCTCTGACTATGAATCAGAGCATTGGGACTCATTCTCTATGGACTACGATCAAGTCTGGTCAAAGAGAAAGAAGAATTTAGGCAGAAAGAAGCTGGTTGGGTACTAATGTGCTCATCGGACTTGCAAAAGCCTGAGTCGCTTGTTTCCTATATGGTTGCATATTGTTATCATATGGCTCCTAAGAAGGGTATGTTGACGGCTGATGAAGATGGGTGAAAACGCCCTTGAAATCCATTCTTTCAGTGATGAGAATAATGCATATGGAGGACAGGGGGTTTCCCCTCCATGGACATAAGTTGTTTATCATAACCTTTGGATGTGCTATTTTGGTTCTATCTCTGTTGTTCGGTTGCACACCTACAAGTAGTTTGAGTCTGTTGATGGTTGGCCTATTGATGTTGCTATCTTCCCATGTAGATTAAGGCTACCTCGGGCGGCTTGATGTCACACTTTGAAGGTGGTCATACTGTCAGTGATGTTGAGTCATTTGTAAGGAGCTCTAAATCTGTGTGATAGTTGCTAGCATAGGATAGGGGTTTTTTTCATCTCTTTCTCCTTCTGCTTCTTGGGAGGTCTTGGATTAGGCCTTTTGTTTTTTTTTCTGGATTTATATCCTAGTTGTAAGGGGTGCTCTTTTGTGCCCAAAGTTTTTGGACTTCATCTAATAGTAACACGCTTTTTGGACCGACCAAAAAAAATCATATCATGGGTGAAATACCCAAAATACCCTTATTAGGGTTTATATAAAAAAATCTCAATAAAACTTCATATAATAGATATCAGGCTTTGAAATTATGTTAAGAATATCATAGTACACATTTAGTGAAATTTACATGAATTTCTAAGTTCGTTTGCTATTTTTAATTGACAAAATATCAAAATTATATAGTTTGGGCTACTGAACACATAATAAATAATAGACATCCAAATCACATTCTGAAGATATTTTTATAATATAGTACATTCGAAGAGCTTTCCATAGATATCTTATTTGATAAATTCTAAGTTCCCAATCTCAAGATATGAATTTTAGAAGTTTACCTAAACTTGGTCGATCTCTGCCGTCAAGATATGATCTGGCGGTCATGGTCTCATGTGCATCTAGGGTCGGTGCATCCTCCCGTCTTCTTCTTCCTCGTGATCCCCTATTCTGAGTTTAGGAACATAGCATGGTGGCGCCAGCCATGGGTTCCCTATCCAGACCACCACCGTGCAAGATCCAGTTGTCAACGACTCTGGATGACTCTCCCTAATCTTGGCGACACCATCCCTACATGCAAGGTGGTGAAAGTCGAAGCTTCTTAGCTCCATGGAACTCATAGCCCCCCTCTGGCCTCCTCTTATACCTCTCCCTTGGTTCTCTCTTGTCTCTAAGTTTCGGGCCCGAACCCTAGAAATGACGGTGTGTCCTCCTATTCTTCTCAAAACTAGGGCGTTTATAGCCATTTTCCCTCTAGATCTTGGGCGAGATCCTCCGCTTCCAAAGACTCTATTTGGATCCTGAGAATAGAGGCGCCGGTTCTCTGGTCCGCGGACTGGAGTCGGGGTGCCCATTTTTTATTTTTTATTTTTTTTCTTCCTATTTTTGATAAAAGTCCGAATATAAGAAATATTTATACAGCCCACTCTATAGCGCAATTTGACTTCAGATTTTGGGATAAATACTATATTATCATCAACTTCACATGAGCAAGATTTTAAGTAAAAACTAGTTGTACAAATAGTCCAAACATGTCTTTTAAATAAAAATATTATAATTACTAATTTAATTACCTAGACCACTATATACATCAAAACCATATGAAATTTCTCCCACCATCTAATATTCTAATTATTATTCTAGTAAAAATATTTTGAGCATTCATTATGACCATGAAATACTTAATTCTCAAATTGTACTCCAAGGACCTATTTGTAAAACTTAATTGCCCTAATAGGGCTGGAATTGGGCTCTAGGGCACATGGCCCATCCCTTAGTATTTCAAAGGGTCCATGAGCTTAATTGTATTCCAAATCATGAAAATATATCTTCAATCAATATAATTTCTCAATTGAAGCTCATGTATGACATATGTGATCAATATTTCTTTAGTTACATAACATGAAGACCTAAGCTAGGTCTAAGGCTCAAGCCATGAACTGGAGTCATTAAAATATATATTCGTCACATTATTGTACATAGGAATAATTCATTTATATTCATATACAACCGACTACAATCATACACATTTAAGTCCTTATGTGTGTATTGGTTGGCCAGATGACTTGTATCACAAATTTTCTAAACTTAATGACATACCTAGCCATGTTAGGTTCATTACGTCCCTTGACATACACTTACTATAAAACCCCACATTAAAGGCTTACATTAGCTATGAAATTGAGGATGTTACAATTCTACCCACCTTGAAATAAATTTCATCCTCGAAATTTCTCTAGGCTACTACCCACCTTAGGGTTCTGCTTACCTCTTAATTTATTGTAAGACACACTTATGTTCAAACTTTTGCATGAAAAGAGATATGTAATGTGTTTCACTAAATGATTATGTGAGCATTATTTGCTACCTTGATCTACTACTCAACTCATACTTAAGGTCTATGAAGCTAAACGGGTCTCTACATTTAGGGCATCTGACTCAACCTTGTCATGAATCTCAAACATTAGGTGTAGTTGACTGTCTAATCTTAGGACTTCCAGGTACCTCCTACATTTCTAGATATGTGGTGATCAAGCGCATACCCAGAGATGTGAGATCCTTCCATGCTATCCCTCACTAACCCACTAACACATGTGTCCCATACCACATGGGCTTGTAAGAAAGGAGAGATTCATAAAAGTCTAGCGCTTATGAAATTCCTTTTCAATTCTCAATTGGCGGGCCATAACCACTGAGAATGGAGAAGAAACCTCACTAGCTAGGTTTAGATTGATACTTTAGATCTAAACAAGGATGACTTCTACCTCTAAGATATCTATCTATCCTAAGGTTAAGACCCATAATCACTCTAGTTTATGGTATTCTTCTCATGGAATCTGTCCCTAAACCCTAATCTTATCTCTTCACTCTAGGGTAACTATGAGAATCATGTTTTCCTAGTGGCCATTTACCAAATTGCTCTGATACCATATTGTAACACCCAAATTTTCATAACTCATGAGCGGAAGCTATATTTTTTTTCTGGGAGTGTTACAAACATGATAACCATTGCAATAAAAGTAAATGAAACACTTTACCAAACTATAAAATTGATTCGTACATAGCTTTTTGTCAACATAAAACTACATCATGTTTATGCATAAGTTCATAATAATTAATACTCAGGATCATCTAGGTAGATGGCACCCCACTAGGAAAGCTTGGAAATATCCTAGACCTTTACTTGTTCCTTTAATCCTCAACTGCTCCAAAACCTGTGGACATCACGTCCCCAGTCATGCATTGGGAAAATAACAGTCGTTAGAGTAAGTGGCATGAGTATTCTGAAATGTACATTGCTAAAGAGCTGAAATTGGGTATTATAAACATGAACTAACATCAAACTGTGAGTAAACTAAAACATAAAATATCTTATTTCTCAATATAAATCTTTATCTTTCTACCTTATCTTATTATGGAGACATGTACCGTGGTAATGGATCTCAAGACCTACACCAAAGTGCTTGGGTCATACTTATCTTATTTGATTCCCTCTCATCATACTCATGGATGAGATTATGAGCATGCTCTAAACTAAGGTATCTTTTACTTACAATTTTTATATGATTGTGGACACCATTATACAATAAGTCCTCCTCTGTGACATCGAAGTGTCCTCTATGGTGTAACGCACCCTCTGTTGGCACAACGTGCCCTCTGTTGACACTGAAGTGTCCTCTTTGGTGCAACGCACCCTCTGTTGGCATAACATGCCCTCTGTGACACCTGCAGTGTCTGGCACAACGCGCCCTCTGAATCATCTTGGGACTCTCTGGTGAGGACTTATTACATAATGTATTATGTGAAGGTTTTGAATTAATTATCTTAAGTCTATCTTTACTAAACTCTGAATCTGAACTTATTTGAATCTGAGTACTAAACATGTACTTAGTTTTGAATCTGAAATCTAAATCTGAATCTGAATCTAAATCTAAATATGAATCTTTACTCTTTTAAATCTGAACTAAATCTATTATGGAATTTGAATATGTATTTCAAATTACAACATAATTGAGATTGGGTCTATAACCCATATCATGTACCTTTATTCAAAATCTGGCTACTCACATGGTGAGTAATTTAAGTCTGAATCTAAATCTCTTATTCTTAAATTCTAAACTGAATTCATTGCTGGATTTGAACATGTATCTCATTATCTAGGTAAACCTTATTCTAAAACTCTTATTTGGTAACATTACTTCATTATACCAATTATATCATAAATAAGTCTAATGTCTTACGAGAAAGGATCTGACATGAATATATAAATACTAAGTATACAAAGTATCTTAAGTCAAGCTTATGAAAGTATCATAAATACAACATATCTAAAAATATCAATTCTGACAAGATGGTTCAATCCTTCTTATAAAATATGATGTTACCCTGAAACTTTGCATATGAACTTACATATTAAACCTTACATATCAAAATATAAATCTTATAAAATATTGTATTGCAACCTAATCATAACTTAATGTGTCATTATCTTATAATGCCATCATGAACTCATTTTTACAATACACTATGATCCCAAAAGTACCTTTATTTCTAAAAAATAGACCATGTCTTAATATTTTGAAATTCATATTCTTATATTGTAATTAAATTCTAGATATTATTCATTCAAAGGAATCTAGTTATTATATCTATACATATGCATGAAATCTTTATGGCATGTTTTTACTTGAAATCGTAATACATAGTTATGCCTATAAATATGAGAATCATGATGACATATGTGTACTTAAATTCTAAATACAAAACTGTCCCAAATCACCAACTAAGTATGTCTACATTACTTGCATATCCTATCTTACAATCTTATTCATTAATTTCGAACATTTCTAAGAAATTTTGTAGGAACATGATTCTTTAACTTTTTCATGGACTTGGTCTGTGGGTCACAACTATTTTGAGTAACATGTCTCTATTTGAGATTTTGGATATCTAAACTTACATAATGATAAATATATGAGAATATTCTTTGTTTGCATTAAAATCTTAGAACATTGAGCCATATAAATTATAAAAGTCTTATCAGGAGACATATAAACATACTGAACTTAAAACATGAGTACTCATGGGCATGGACCACTTACCTCTTATAACGATGGCATCGATAAGGAAGTCTCGATTCTAAGTTCCATAACTTTAATAACCTGGATATCATCATAGTTTTATCAGTCCAAGCCTATATTCCCTCTTTTTATTTCTAAATCTCAAAACCCCATCTTCCTAACTACATATACCAACTTAGGGTTCTCATTTAGACTAAACATAACTTTAATCTAAAGTCACCATAAAATCTTAGCATTGAAATAAAATAAAACTCAAACTATATAATTAGTATTACCTTTATACTCAAATAAGACATAAATCGTCTTATGCACTAATATGAACATATACTTCATATAATGAGAATAATTCTCAAAAATAGTCACATGTTGTAAACTTACTAACTCAATTAGGTAATCAAAGTAGAATACAATCACATTACTAATATTAGGCCTAGTTGACCATACATATATCACTTATAGTGTCAGGATAATCATTTATTATTCTTTCATAATGGCTACTCATCTAAAACTAACAACTAATATAATAGCACAAGAAACTTCATCAAATCACCATAAAAGTATTCATATAATGTAGGAAAAATCATGTATTAAAATATCAGGTCATTTAAAAAATCATATCATGGGTGAAATACCCAAATACCCTTATCAGGGTTTATATCAAAAACCTCAATAAAACTTCATATAATAGAGATCAGGCTTTGAAATCATGTTAAGAATGTCATAATACACATTTAATAAAATTTACATGAATTTCTAAGTTCGTTTGCTATTTTTAATTGACAAAACATCAAAATCATATAGTTTTGGCTACCGAACACATAATAAATAATAGACATCCAAATCAAATTCTGGAGATATTTTTAGAATATAATACATTCGAAGAGATTTCCATGGATATCGTATTTGATAAATTTCGAGTTCCCAATCTCAAGATATGAATTTTAGAAGTTTACCTAAATTTGGTCGATCTCGGTCGTCAAGATATGATCTGGCGGTCATGGTCTCATGTGCATCTAGGGCCGGCGCATCCTCCCATCTTCTTCTTCCTCATGATCCCCTGTTCCGAATTCAGGAATAGAGCATGGTGGTGCCAGCCATGAGTGCCCTATCTAGACCACCACCGTGCAAGATCCCGTTGTCAACGACTCCGGATGACTCTCCCTAATCTCGGCGACACCATCCCTATGTGCAAGGTGGTGAAAGTCAAAGCTTCTTGGCTCCATGGAACTCACATCCTCCCTCTAGCCATCACTTATACCTCTCCCTTGGTTCTCTCTTGTTTCTCAGTTTCGGGCCCAAACCCTAGAAATGACGGTGTGTCCTCCTATTTTTCTCAAAACTAGGGTGTTAATGCCCTTTTCCCTCTGGATCTTGGGCGAGATCCTCCGCTTCCAAAGACTCTGTTTGGGTCCTGAGAATAGAGGCGTCGATTCTCTGGTCTGCGGACTAGAGTCGGGGTGCCCATTTTTTATTTTTTTTTATTTTTCTTCCTCTTTTTGATAAAAGTCCAAATATAAGAAATATTTATACAGCTCGCTCTACAACTCAGTTTGACTTCAGATTTTGGGATAAATACTATATTATCATCAACTTCACATGAGCAAGATTTTAAGTAAAAACTAGTTGTACAAATAGTCCAAATATGTCTTATAAATAAAAATATTATAATTACTAATTGAATTACCTAGACCACTATATACATCAAAACCATATGAAATTTCTCCCACCATCTTATATTCTAATTATTATTCTACTAAAAATATTTTGAGCATTCACTATGACCAAGAAATACTTAATTCTCAATTTGTACTCCAAGGACCTATTTGTAAAACTTAATTGGCTCAATAGGGCTGGAATTGGGCTCTAGGGCACATGGCCCATCCCTTAGTATTTCCAAGGGTCCATGAGCTTAATTTTATTCCAAATCATGAAAATATATCTTCAATCAATATAATTTCTCAATTGAAGCTCATGTATGACATATGTGATCAATATTTCTTTAGTTACATAACATAAAGACCTAAGCTAGGTCTAAGGCTCAAGCCATGAACTGGAGTCATCAAAATATATATTCGTCACATTATTTTACATAGGAATAATTCATTTATATTCATATACGACCGACTACAATCATACACATTTAAGTCGTTATGTGTGTATTGGTTGACCAGATGACTTGTATCACAAATTTTGTAAACTTAATGACATACCTAGCCATGTTAGGTTCATTAGGTCCCTTGGCATACACTTACTAGAAAACCCCACATTAAAGGCTTACATTAGCTATGAAATTGAGGATGTTACAAGTATGCTCTAACTTAATCTCTCTTTTCAGTTTTCATTCAATATATAAGAATGGAAAATGCATAGCAACAGAAAATTATTGACTACATGGTCTTGAAAGTGACTAAGTGCATGTGTTTCATCTCTCTCCTCTCCTCTTTCACATACCAATAATGAAATGAGCATTGAGCATACAAACTTCAAATATAAAGCATAGAAAACACAAGTTGTCTATATGTCCTTCATGTCATTCCAGGTAAACCGTTTCATGTTGGTGTTAATCAAAGATGACTAGGAGTACTGTTTTGCTTTTATCCATTCACTCTTATGACTCAAACCACACTAGATGACCCACTTGGTTGTAGAAAAGGGTAAAGTGATCTAGATTTGATGTTTTCTAGCTCAATAGGTATGAAAATGTAAGAAAGGATTGCGGTAAGATTTTGGAGTGTTTTTACACACTCATATTTTCTTTATTTAGATGCTCTTAAACAGGAGCATCTTTTTATTTTCTTTTAACTTTTTCTTTTCGTAATTTCTTTTCTTTTTCCCTAGGTGTAGATAGGGCATATGGTGGATAGAGTGAAATGAGGAGATGTAGATATGGCCACCCCAAACTTTTGGAGGTGGCCAAGGCTGAATATGTGCTATAGGGCATCCTTTCATGAGGCGGAGAGGTATGAAGATGGTGAAAGAAGAGTCGAGTTAAAGGGGGGTCATTAGTGTAGTCCTCAACATAAGATTTCCTGCATGAAAACTAATCCAACACTTCATCAAATGATATCACACAACATGATTGAACAACATGAGATTCACATTTAGATCAAGTGGTTACATGGGCTCTAATCATTTATAGCTTGCTCAATTCACAATTCAATTGAAACATTCACAAACTTGAGAGAAGTGGTGCACATGTAAAAAGTCAACAATCAAGACCAGATAGCAATAAAATGTAAGGAAACGGCATGCATTTGGCAAAGATCAAAATTTTTAGCTCAAAACATTGGAGATTAAGTTAAAACATGCTTTTAGGCAATAATATCTAAATTTGGGCAAAATTGGCCAAAATGGTGCCAATTTGCATTCAATCACATCTAAACCTAACTTTAGGGAATTAAAATATAAAGCAGCAAATCTTACTTAAAAACACACACAAATTACCAAAATCTACACGGAAAAGTAATGCATGACATGGAAGAGCAAAAAGAGAATTTTTTTTGAAAAAATACGCAAAAATGCATGAAATTAAACTACATGTATGCATGAATGCTAGAAGACACACAAGGTCAAGATAGACAAGTATGAATGTTAGTCAAACTGTTTGATCATCTTGCAAAAATTTAGCACAAGGTACATAGATAAAAATGCGGTGAAAGAAGGTCTTACCGCCCTACCACCCCAAATTTTTAAATCATGTTGTTCTCAGCATGAAATAGAAGTTTAGAATAGTAGGGTAAAGGGCATGGAGTCGTGGGATACAACCACCAACAGATGGAGTGATCAATGTAGCACTAGGTGAGCAGGGCAAGACCACCACAACCGTGCTAAGCAACACAGTCATTCTGTCTTGCCAGTCACACGACTGTGTTGTGTGGTACGACCATTATGGACTCCTTCCTGTAGATTTTCTACTATTTTGCAATGTTCTCTTCAACTTTGGTCTTCTCCTTGGCTAGACTTTTTGTTCATCAACTTTTCTTCCTTATACATGTACTAACATGATTCATAAATAAAAAAACTACCAAGTATAGAGTGTGTGTGTGTGTGTGTTTCTTGAAAAAAAGAGTGTAATCAAAGAAAAAAAAGGTTTTTGAGAGAAAGAGTCTCAAACCAACGTGGGTTGTGTCCCACTAGCACTAAGTTTAGATCCTTCAGCTAGTCTTGTTGTTCCTCCGTCAATCAATCATTGTCCAAAAGCAAAATGTTTTCATCCCCATCATATGCAATCCTCTCAAATGCCTTCATTATTTGATCTTCCTCCCAAGGGTTATGTGAGTTCCTCAAGTGTCTTTCTTCATATGTCTCTCCTCCAAGGTCATCATCATAGGTCTCAAAGTAAGAATTCTCATCAACAAAACTTTTCAGCTCATTCAACATGTTTCTCTTAGGCAACTTCCTCCTTATCTTCTTAATCATCCTTGAGACCTTCAGAATTTTCATGCTATAATTTTGCTTTCCCATAAGGAATGGGTCTTTGTAGGCATCAAAGGAAGGGGTTTCCATCCCGTTGGACACTTATGAACCTAAAAATATCACATTGGGGTGTCTTGGATCAGAAATTGGGGAACTTGGTGGTGTCATCTCAAAGGAAGGTGGGACATAAGATTTTATATTCTCAAAATCTGGCAGGACTGTAGAATTTTTAGTGCACTTAGCACTCTCACAAGGACTTTGTGGCATGAGTTCTCCATCATGATCTTTGTCTAATTGCTTCCCTCCCTTGTTGAGCTCCTGTATAACCTTGTCACACCTCAAGATTGAAATTCTATCCACTTGCTCAAGGGGAGGAGGGGGAGCAAGTGATGGTTGTGGTGGTGTTGGTGGTAGTGGTGGATTAGGATTGTGAAGGATGTAGGATGGTTGTTGCAGAGGTGGTTGGTATGGGGGTGGTTCTTGTGGTTGATATTGTGGTGGTGGTTGTGAGGTGTGTTGGAAGTTGTAGGAAGGTTGAGGAGGTGGTTGATCATAGATAACTTGAGGGGAACCCATAGAACTATTTGCATTGTTTGGGTTGGCTATGGTTTGGGAAAGGGTCTTCCCTCCTCACAAAGGGAAAGTGAAAGGGAAATCTCATCCAGCCTTTGATCAAGTCGATCAATGGTTTGTTTATGAAAGGGCACCTCTCTCTTCACTTCATGAAGACTTCTCAACCTTGCAAGAACTTCTTCTTCAAACATGGAGTTGTCTCCTGGCTCACGGTCTCCTTGTGGTTCCCATGAAAACTTTGGACCATTTCTCCATTCTGAAGTGTAAGAGCTTGACATGGAGCCTTGGTTGTTCTGAATGTCATAGAATTGTAGAACTTAGACATATTCACAAGGATCCTCCATGTTGTTGGCGAAGTGATTAGAAGAACCTCCCACATGAATCTTCATGAGATTTAACATGTCTTCAAGTATCTTCATCATGTAGGGAGATTGAGGGATTGAGGGGGCTTGTGCATCTCGGTCTACCATCTTGAATTCAAAGGGTTGCTTGTCACATGCACAAGGCACAACCAAACAAAAGAGGAGAATTTAGCAAACTAAGATGGAAAAGTAACACAAAGAATAAATAATCTTAATGGTGAGGGCAGTAGGAAAATCTAAGCTACACTAACTAGCTAGGTCGAGTGCCTCTATCCCCGGCAATGACGCCAGAAAGCTTGGTGTGCCCGCCATAGGTGCTACACACTAGCCGATAAGACTCGACTATATGTGCCCTACAAGATCAAAACACACGGTGGATCTTTCAAAATTTATATTAACCCTAACAAAAGTCAATCACAAAATCAAATAGATCACCCGCAAGCGCATGGGGTACTATTGTAGTATAGGTAATTGGCAAGTGTAAGGGTCGATCCTCAGGTATAGAGGGGGCACTAGAGCTATTTTAGCGTTGGCTATGTTCCTAATGCAGAGTCTAGGGTTGAAGGGTTTAAACAGGGTTTGTTTTGTGATTAATCTAAGTGAGCGAGCAAGAAATTCAGAATTGAACCTAAGTTATCTTAAACAAGCAAGTTTAACAATATAGGTTAACCAACTAACTAAGCAAGAACAAAGGTAAGTTACACTACACTACAGGAGCAAGGAGCAATTTAGAAACTAAGCTAACCACTAAAGCAAGAAAAGATCTAAAATAACTTTAATTATCACAACTAAACAATTGACTAGGTTAAGCAAGAACAACTAGACTATACTAGCATAAGCAAGCAAACAGAGCAAGTTGAGTTTTAAACAAGATGATTAAGTTAGGTGGGCCATTTGGGGATGTAACTTTAATATTAGTTGGGGGAGGTTATTAGACAACATGGTTCTCATCTTTCATCTAGATTACCAAACCAAACAATAAGGAAAATGCTATTAAAATGTACCCTATACTACTAGTGGAAGACTAGATTTAGGTGTAATTCTAGTAGGATTAGCCAAATCCAGGTTTCTAGGATAAGTGGTATTGAGCAATTGAGGGTGAAGGGTAGAGATGGGAGTAATTGAGGCTGGGAGGAGCTATAGGGTAGCTAACCTTCGTGCCACAGCCACCACCTATGTATATATAGGTGGTGGGGAGGCACTAGGGTAACCGGGGGTAGAAAAGAAAAAAAATAGTGTAAAAAATAGGTAGGGTTGGTTGTTCACCACAGTCGTGTTGATGGGTGCAAGTCCCTATTAATTATATTGATTCTTCACCATAAAAGACACAACTGTGGGAGTATGCCCATGGCTGTGTTGGGTCTGCATCAGTTAATTGAACTTCAAACTTCATCATCCATGGATTTCTTTGCTTGATGACGACTCTTGGCCATTGGGGTAGGTTGAGGGAGCTTTTAGGGCCTTCTTTGGACCCCTCCATGAGTAGAGGATCCCTATAACTCCTTCTTTCTCTCTCATCCATCCAAGGCATGCTCCAAGTAGCTAAAAATAGTGCAAAGAAGATCCATAAGTGCATTTGGCAATGATAAACATATTAGGGGAAATAGCTTGTAATCTAACATGTTTAGATGTGATTTAAGTGCAAAATGGCACAAGATGGAGCCCTAAAATAGGGCTACATCAGGTAACTCCTCCAAACCTAGGTTATATCATTAAAGTTCAACTTAGGTATTCATTCATATATATACACACATTATCATAACGTGTGTCTATCCAATCTCTCACACTCATAATAAGAATAAATGAATATCTAATTACAGTCTAAATACAAAGTTCATCATGTTCCAAGGGAAGAGATAGTTTGATCACACATTATACTTTAAATTTCTAATTTTTTTGTCACCCTCATCAATGACTCCATTCCATGAATATTTGTTAGTTAGACGCACACATGGAATGTGATTTAATATTCTTATTCAAACATCATCTTAGGACTTCTTGTGTTCTTTTCATTTACATATCATGTCTCATTAGCCTCAGTCATATCCTTAAGATCTCTCAGGCATAGGTACCTTCAGAATGATCTCTTCTTGACCCCCAAGGGTCTTATGACTTACCACATAATTATTTCCCATCTTCAAAAGTCTTATGTACCTTTAATCATCCTATAATATCTTAGGGTTGACTTGTGGCCCTACCCCTCCCTAAGGGTTTTATCGAGATGTCATGACTTTATTTAATTTCATTACACATTTTGCTTGAGGTTTGTATGCTAATGTCAAAGCACATTATATCCTTTAAAAATTCCTTCACCTGAATTTTTTTCATCTCTTAGGGCACCCATAGTTTTCATTACTTCTTTTCATTGGGCTCATGGTGACCTTCCCATCTGGGCTTGGTCCCATTGTATTGGTCACTTCCATAGTGACTTTTCTTCATGTCCTTTAAAGATGGTCATACATGGGTCTAAAGATGATTTTGTGCTTCATGCACTTAATCTCTCAAGTTTTAAGTGGCATTTAATTTTACCTCAATTCTTAAACTAATTTGTGAATTCAACCTTCCAGGGAAGGTCCTATCCCAGGGAAAATAAAAATTAATACTTGAACCAAAATTCATAACATTACAAGAGGATAGGTCTTTTAGGCATATTTTCCATTATGTCATCCATGCACTTCCTACCTTAGAGTTATATCTTGTGATCTACCACTCAAGAGTTGGATCGCTATTGTTACCTTGCTACCATGAATTAAAGTGTCTAGATATAATGGGATCTATGTATAATGTCTAATGTATCAAAGACTATAGGAACAATGATTTCACCTAATATCATATGCCAAGTACGTTATCCAATCCATATAATATGATAGGCCAAAAGTGGTAAAGCATACTTTGAAGAAGACAAAAAAAATTACCACATAGTCCTCGTTCAACTATAACCACATTCAATATTTATCATGAGTATTATCCCATTTCACTTTCTCATAATAGGTTGCACTTTTTATTAAAGGTTCATCATAAGGGTAGCTAACCACTTCACATTTTCATATTTCCTACATGTGGCTAACCAATAACAGATAGAGAGATTATTAAACCATTTCTAAGTTTTCCATTATGACATACCCATTCATCCCTCCTCGAGGTTGGACTAGTTTCATATTTACATATGTTGGTATGGTAGTGCTAAACCAACTTGTGTGAGTGGCTCGTCAAACATATATCAAAGTTGAAGTGGGGTTTCCCTTATCCCAATACTCAAGGGGTGTGCTATGCTCAACCTCTATGAGCTCACTCGACTCTATGAGTATTATGTGCACCAGATACCACCAATTTTCCTCTTTGGTCTGGAGACCTCAGGTTCATCTCCTTATCCTTGGTCATCCATACTCCATGACCTAGCCATTCAAGCACATACCAAATGAAAACATGATATGGCATTATCTTCATTGATTCCTACTCTTGAAATATCCTTACCCAACTTCCTATTTTTTCACATAAGCAACCCTTATAATCTGACACAAGGGACTACCAATCCAAGTATGAGGCTTCACAATATATTACCATTCCTTACCTCTCTAGGATCTTGAAACTCTCTCTCCCTCACCTATATGGTAGGTACTCATATCATATACACATCAATCTAAGTAGCCTCTTTCTCTATCTTTAGGTTTTGGTCCTTCTAAGGACATCTAGGGTACAACGAGCCTCTAGGGATAATGCATATAGAAACTCAACCCTCTCGCTCAGGGTAGTCTACTTTAAATATTTCTCATAATTCCCCGTGTCTCGCAGTCAAGGTTCCTTCTCCTTATGGGTCCCACTCTCTCAGGAGTTAACCATATCACTGGTCTAAACATAAGGGGTACCCCTTTTTTTAGAGGAAGTGGAGGACCCTACAATTCACATTGTAGATTATCTTATCTAAGAAGCACACACACGTATCTTATGTCCAAATTTCAAAACTAAGGTCAAATTCTCAAAACTAATTAAGGTAATCATAAACCATATTATCTCATCACGTAGAACTAAACTCATTATTTATTTCTTCTAGTGTGCCTACCTTGTAATCCAACATGCATTAAACCTTTGGCTTAGAACGAATCCCTTTTCTAGTCTTAATGTCACTCACTTTCACGTTGATGCATGTCTACCTTCTACTTGTATTGTGTGGTAACACGCTTCCTGTTAGGGTATCTACCACAAGGAGTTTGGACTTTTTGGTCACAAACTGATCTTAGGGTTTAACTCTCTCATAGATCTTTTCTCCACTCTTAGGTTGACCCCTCCTAGATTGAGACACCATTCCAAAGTTGCACTAAGGGTTTTCATATTTTCTCTATAACGTAATGACTTGTATTCATATGTATATCCAAACCTTCACCTACAACTCTATGTACTTGCATGCATGGGTATGCTAGGGTATCCCCACTTATTGGGTTTGATCTCTTTTCACTATCCATTGCTTAGATTAGGTTTTAAGGTTATATAAGTAGTCTATGCTTCTTAAAACTTTTCTCATAATTGCCATGTTCCGCATGGACACATGCATGGGATACTGAGTCACCTAACTCATTATGTTTTTCTTATTTCTTTACAACATAAACAAGGTTCATATGGGCAAGGTTACTCTATTACCCACACTATTCCCATTTCCCAGGATTAGGGTTTTGGGTTTGGATTAGGGACCATACCCTATAATTTAGGGTTTTATGACTCCCCTAACCCACTAATGTTGTTCCTAAACCATCCCTAGCTCCATCTAGAGTTTACCTCTACAAGGGAAAATTGATAAACATTTTAGTTTACTTTCTCATTATTTCCACATATTGTACATTATTTGATCGAGGATGCCTTAATCCCTAATGTCCATAACACTAGTATTTCGAAAGGGGGTAAAGAGAGCAGTTATAGATGCCTAGGGTTTAGTGAGTGAAGCAAGGGTTAAAGAAGGGATGAAAATAGATGAGAAATCCTAAAGGTATTTTATTTCGAGTACAATCCTCTAACTTTGGTTATGCAGAATGCACATATCCGAGAATACTCATAAGCCGGCTAGAGGTGTGGTGGAAAATTTTGTCATCCCCCAGATCGTGATCCCTTATAGATATCATCATATTTGTAAAGTACTCTCATAATTCCCTTGAGATCTATAGAACTCTTTAAAATTTAATAATTACTAAATGTTAAATGGTAAATCAGGCTCTGATACCAAATGTAGCAACCCCCTCCCCTTGTTATTCCCTATTCAGGCAAACCGAGAGGTCAAGGGCCATTACCATAATTAGAGGATCAAGGTTTCACAATTAAGCAATAATAATTATAAAATTTCACTAAATGGAAAAGAGTTTGGTATAATATAGAAAGGTAAACTTCTACTAAGGAGTTACATGATATGGAAATATATTGATTGTAACATAAAACAAAATCTATCTATCTATATCCTCAAGAGTTTCATTAAGTCTTGTCTTTTGGTGCCTTGTTCTCTAGATATCCATCTCCCATCATTAATTTTAGATTTATAGCAGTTTATCCTAAAACACTGTGAAACAAAAATGCAGTCAGTATAACAAGTTCTACAAGTGTGTGGGGGAAATAAAATATTCACATGTAGGTGTAACAAGATAGTCAGCCACAACAACAATTATAATTACAAATTGAACATGTGTTTTCTTTCTAACTTCTCAATTTAATCAGTATGGGACACTCCCTCTCTGGAGTATACATGTGGGGAACCCTCTTTGTAGGGTTTATTCCTTGCAGTGGACATATCATACATAGGCCTTGGCCCAATCACCTGTCACCATAGTGACATTTCGTACATGGGGCTTTGCCCGAGGTGATCTTCTCTTCTGGTCCAGATCATTGGTCACCATAGTGACATTTCTTACATAGGCCTTATCTTGAGGTGATCTTCTTATCCCTGTCTGATCATTCATCACCATAGTGACATTTCTTACATCCCACATGTATCACTTACATCCACAAGAGATAGTTTAGAAAATTATACTTTTATAACATGATATCCATAGCGACATTATAGATTGTAGGAATTAAATAAACAACCAAAACTTTAGCTTGCAATCAATCAAACAAACCTCAAAACACCACGGGAATTTGCTAGATTCTCTATTTTGATATCTTTTCCAAATATCCTCTCGATTATTTATTTAAGGCAACAAATTAATCTTTTCTTTTCCAAACTTGGCTAGATTCTCTATTTTGATATCTTTTCTCATAATTAACAATATGGAACCAGAAAAAAACCATTAGTTGCCTTCAACACCACATTTCTAGAAAACTTCACATAATTCCATATGTAGAATACTAACTACCCATTACCTTTGGTAATTCATTTTATTATTAGATTTTCACTCTTTCTTTTCCCCTATCTTTTATTAGATTATTGAAAATAGTAAAATCTAAGAAAACCATTGCAAAGGAATATTTGCAAAATAAATGCATACCTTTAAAACAAAGCACGTCAATTTTCTAACGTATCCTTATTAACCCAAATTTTGCATTTCAAATATGTATGAAAATATGTGAAAAAATAGGTTATAACATCCTTCCCCTCTTATAGGAATTTTGTCCTCAAAATTCACTAATCATACAAAAAGTTCAGGATGAGACTTTCCCATGTCCACCTTTAGCTCCCATGAGACTTCACCGTCACCATGGTGCTTCCAAAGAACCTTTATCATATCAAAATTTAAAACTACGACATTAATGTTTTCATTGGATATCTTAATAGTGTGTTGCCATTCATGGATAAGTACTTATTCTTATGTTTTTCATCAAACTAAAACTTGTATTCATAGATTTGAATTTTCCAAATTTGAAGACTTAACACCCACCCCTCCTTGAAGGCATTTTGTCCCTAAAATTCAAGACTAAATTATTCAAGCTGAATGATAACTTACCATTATTTTCAAAACTTAGGGTTACAAACCCTTCTTAGATATCTTTATCTAGATTATTCTTAACAACTTTTATTTGATCTATAAAGTTATCACTCTACTAAGACTTGTATTCAATTTCAATTTCATGATAATCCACAACCCTGCCCATTGTGTGTTTTTATAACTTAGTGATTACTTTGTGATTTCCAATTCCAATTTGTATTACATTCTGACTTCGATTGGTGACTACCCTTCTCACCAAGGTTTCCAATCTGTTATACACTATTTGTTGGTGAGGTAACTCTTCCAACCCTAGGTTTTGTCATTGAATTTGAACTTAGGTATATATATATATATATACATATACACATATATATACATATATATATTATTATAATGTGTGTCTATACAATCTCTCACATTCATAACAAGAAGAAATGAATAGTTGGTTACAGTTTAAATACAAAGTTCATCATGTTCAAATGGCAGAGACAGTGTGATCACACATTATCTTTTAAATTTCTAAATTTTGTTTGAGTCACTCTCATCAATGAATCCATACCATGAATACTTGTTAGTTATACGCTCACATGGAATGTGATTTAATATTCTTATTCAAACATCATCTTAGGACTTCTTGTGTTATTTTCACTTACATCTCATGTCTCAGTAGCCTCAGTCATCTCCTTAATATCTCTAGGGCATAGGTACCTTCAGAATGATCTCTTCTTGACCCCTAAGGGTCTTATGACTTAGCACGTAATTATTTCCCATCTTTAAAAGTCGTATGTACCTTTAATCATCCTACAAGATCTTAGGGCTGACTGGACCTGCCCCTCCCTAAGGGTTTTATTGAGATATCATGACTTTATTTAATTTCATTACACATTTTGCTTTAGGTTTGTATGATAATGTCGAAGCACATTATATCCTATAAAATTCTTTCACCTTAATTTACTTCATCTCTTAGGGCACCCATAGTTTTCATTATTTCCCTTCATTGGGCTTATGGAAACCTTCCCATCTAGGCATGGTTCCATTGTATTGGTCACTTCCATAGTGACTTTTCTTCATGTCCCTTAGAGTTGGTCATACATGGGTCTAAAGATGCTTTTGTGCTTCGTGCACTTAATCTCTCAAGTTTTAAGTGGCATTTAATTTTACCTAAATTCTTAAACTAATTTGTGAATTCAACCTTCCAGGAAAGGTCCTATCCCAGGAAAAAGAAAATCTAATACTTGACAATACAAAAGCATGCTTGAACCAAAATTCATAACATTACAAGAGGACAGGTCTTTTAGGCATATTTTACATTATGTCATCCATGAACTTCCTACCTAAGAGTTATATCTTGTGATCTACCATGCAAGAGTTGGATCACTATTGGTACCTTGCTACCATGAATTGAAGTGTCTAGATATAATGGGATCTATGTATAATGTCTCATGTGCCAAAGACTATAGGAACAACTATTTCACCTAATATCATATGCCAAGTACGTTATTTAATCCATACAATATGATAGGCCAAAAGAGGTAAAGCATACTTTGAAGAAGACAAAAAAAATTTACCACATAGTCCTCGTTCAACTACAACTACGTTCAATATTTATCATGAGTATTATCCCATTTCACTTTCTCATATTAGGTTGCACTTTTTATTAAAGGTTCATCCTGAGGGTAGTTAACCACTTCACATTTTCATATTTCCTACATGTGTCTAACCAATAGCAGATAGAGAGCTTACTAAACCATTTATAAGATTTCCATTATGCCATACCCATTTATCCCTCCTCAAGGTTGGACTAGTTTCATATTTACATATGTTAGTATGGTAGTGCTAAACCAACTTGTGTGAGTGGCTCTTCAACCATATATCAAAGTCAAAGTGGGGATTCTCTTATCCCAATACTCAAGGGGTGTGCTATGCTCAACCTCTATGAGCTCACTCGACTCTATGAGTATTATGTGCACTAGATACCACCACTTTTCCTCTTTGGTCTAGGGACCTCGGCCTTATCTCCTAATCCTTGGTCATCCACACTCCATGACCTAGCCATTCAAGCACGTACCACACCAAAACATAATATGGAATTATCTTCATAGATTCCTACTCTCAAAATATCCTTACCCAATTTCCTCTTTTTCACATAAGTAACCCTTAGAGTCTGACACAAGGGACTACCAATCCAAGTATGAGGCTTCACAATATATTACCATTCCTTATCTCTGTAGGATCTTGGGACTCTCTCTCCCTCACCTATATGGTAGGTACTCATATCATATACACATCAATCTAAGTATCCTCTTTCTCTATCTTTAGGTTTTGGTCCTTCTAAGGACATCTAGGGTACGACGAGCCTCTAGGGATCATGCATATAGAAACTCAACCCTCTCACTCAGGGGTAGTCTACTTTTAATATTTCTCATAATTCCCCATGTCTCAGAGTCAAGGTTTCTTCTCCTTCTGGGTCCCACTCTCTCAGGAGTTAACCCTATCATTGGTCCTAACACAAGGGGTCCCCCTTCTTGTAGAAGAGGTGGAGGCTCCTACAGATTCACATCATATATTATCTTATCTAAGAAGCGCACACATGTATCTTATGTCCAAATTTCAAAACTAAGGTCAAATTCTCAAAACTAATTAAGGTCATTATAAACCATATTATCTCATCACGTAGAAATAAGCTCATTGTTTGTTTCTTCTAGTGTGCCTACCTTGTAATCCAACATGCATTAAACCTCTGGCTTAGAATGAGTCCCTTTTCTAGTCATGATGTCACTCACTTTCACATTGATACATGTCTACCTTATACTTATTTTGTGTGGTAGAACACTTCCTATTAGGGTACCTACTAGAAGGAGTTTGGACTTTTTGGTCACAAACTGACCTTGGGGTTTAAGTCTCTCATAGATCTTTTATCCACTTTTGGTTTGACACCTCCTAGGTCGGGACACCAATCCAAAAGTCGCACTAAGGGTTTTCATATTTTCTCTATAATATAACCACTTATATTTATATGTATATTCAAACCTTCACCTATAATCTATGTACTTCCCTGTTATATTGTGAAAGGGATTTTTATCCTATGATAGTATGATGGTCTTAATGACCTTTGGGCATGGTTGAGCCCTGAATGAGGTGTAATCCTCTTATGTTGATAATGATTGATACCTTGTGATATTATGAATAGGATTTATATCTTGTGATAGTATGATGACTAGTGTGGTCTCATGAATGGCAAGTGAATAGTACCATGTGATGATGAGATGAAAAATTATGTTCCACACATTTTATATCTTTTAAAAGTTGTGATATTTATATGCTTTCTAGAAGTGAATTAGGGTTTGTATGTCCACTTGTTTGATGCAGCCTTAATTCACCCAATTGGCATAACTAATCAAGTTCAACTCTAATCATGTAGTGCCCTATGCCGTAGAGCCATCTTCAGTGTCAGAACTTACTGGATGGTGAAATTAGTATTCCTAAGGGAAACTTGGAGTGCATACTATTGAGTATGTGGGGGTGGCAGGTTGAGGATATATCCTTGTCATCTACAATGTAGATTGTGGAGGTTGGCTATGGTCATGCCTCATACATCTGATGTGATTGAGAACGGATACGATCATGTCTCAGTGATTATAACATGATGTGATTAGAGTACAATTGTGGTTGTACCTCAGTGATTGGGTTTGAATACCCTGGTTTCTAGTGGCGTGACCTGTACCAAGGGCACACTAGTGGTTGGCAGACTATATGTCAACTGTAGTGGCAACTTTTGACTAATATGTCATTGCCTTTTTACTCATACTGATTGAGGGGAAGAGATCTTAGGATACTGGCACTCCTAGATCTTGTACGGAACCGAATAGCCCTTTGTAGGGGTCAGTTGGGCTTTGAATGGTACGATTCAAATTCCCCAGGGTGTAATAAAAGATGTAATACAGCCGTGTAGCATTTTTTTAGGGTTATACACAATGTTTTACATTGGATGATAACCGTTGTTTGTTATCTTTACATAAATATGATGCTTAGTGCAATTAAGAGATAGTAGATATACTTAGGTTGAGGATATGCTTAAGATTGTAGATGCATACATACAGTAGCTATGCTTGTGTTGATAATTATACTGCTACTGTTGATTATAATCATGATGCTAGCTATCTCATGTTGTTAGTTATGTTTAGCATGCTAGCCATGCCTTTGTAACTAGAGATGCATATACTGCTAATCATGCTTATCCAGATAGTTGTGCTTATGTTGTTAGCTCTTCTTATGATGTTGATATGTTCAACCAATTATACATGCTCATGTTGTTAGCTATGCTATGTTACTAGACTTGCTCATGATGCTAGATATGCATATGCTACTGAATTGCTTATATTGTCAACAAGATAAAGGATGATAGTCAGGCTAATGATGATAGTTATTATCTACTCCTTTATGTATTTTGTTAATCATCGGTACTGTTGATCTTATTTGTTATATCTGATTAAACTGCTTAACTGTTTAATTATTTAAAAATGTTGTAATCAATAAACGTTGTTGGAGGTTATATCTCTTGCTGGGACATGGGTCTCACCCTTGTGGTTCGCCACATTTTTTTAGGTAATCAGAAGTGACGAAAACAAACATGTGGCAGCAAAAAGGAGCTATAGTAATGAATCTTTGAAGAAGTTGATTAGATGTCTCTTGTGTCCTAGAGTCATCCCTGTACTCTCAGGTCCGGGCAGGAAAAGTTTGTATATGGTGTTTTAAACGAATCAGACTTTTGTTAGCATATTAATGCTTGTTTGTGTGGAATATACAAATATTGTTCTCCTGTATATATGTTGTGGCTAAGGCAATAGAACAATTTATATCAAATTCTTGGCATAGTATGGATATAAGAAAGATGTTGGGCTCTTATGCAAATGTTTCTAAGCGGGTGTTGATGTTGAAATCAGTTTTAATTTATCCATATTTTTGGGTATGTGATCAATTAGTGATTGATTGTGTTTTATGTTTTGAGTAATCTCATTTAGTGTAACGGGTTCTCACACTTCTTCTCTTCATCTTTCTCTTCTTCTTGAGTTACCACCTCTTTTCCCTTTTGGGTGATGTTGAATTCTTTAAGAATAGGAATTACTTCACTTGCACCATCATCATTTGGAACAATATCTTTGGGAATACAGGGGTTAGTCTCAATAAACTTAACATTTATAGATTCTTCTACTTTAGCAAGATCAACATTAAACACTCTATAAGCCTTGCTAGTAGTGTTATAGCCAAGAAAGAAAGACTTGTAAGATTTTGGATCAAACTTGTCGAGAGAATCTTACATATTCCAAACAAAACAAGGACATCCAAAAACATGGAAATACTCAATAGAGGGCTTCCTACCATGCCATAGATGATGGGGGGTTTTCTTTAAAGAAGGATGTGTAAAATCCCAATTTTGCACAAAACATGAGGCACTTACGACTTCGACCCAAAACTTCTTTGGAGTGTCATACTCTAAAAGCATGGTCCTAGCTGTCTCCTGTAGTGACCTATTCTTCCTCTCTACAACCCCATTTTGTTGAGGTGTTCGAGATGAAGAGAAGTAATGTGCATAGCCAGATTCTTGACAGAAATGTTCAAAAATATCATTTTCAATTTCTCCCCCATGGTCACTATGGATGGAAATGATCTACAAGAAGCTTCATTTTAATCTCATTTACAAAAACTCAAGAAAACATCAAGTGTATCACTCTTGGAAATGAGAAAGAAGGTCCAAGTATATCTAGAAAAATCATCGACAATAACAAGGCAATACTTGGAACCACAAAGCGATTGAGTTCTCATTATTCCATATAGATCAATGTGAAGAAGTTCAAGAACTCTCTTGGTACTAAGGACTCCTTTGGATTTGAAGGAGGACTTGGTTTGATTTCCTTGGGTAAAAGGTTGGCATTCCTCATCCTTTTCAAAGTCCAATTTGGAAGGTCCCTTGACCAAGTCCTTTTTGCTCAACTTCTTCAACTGATGCATATTTACATGACCAAGCCAACGATGAAAAAGAGAAATATCATTGGAATTAACTAAGAGGCATCTATCAACAACATGCTTAATAGAGTTAAGCACAATTACATAAAGATTACCACTTCTAGTTCCCTTATATATGACTTGATAGGTGTGGCAATCTAGAATCAAGCATTCAAAAGAAGTAAATAGAACAAGGTAACCATTACCATATAATTGACTTACACGAATTACATTGTGATGTAGGCCATCCACAAAAAGAACATTCTTGATCACAAGGATTCACCTACATCACTCTCACCTTTGACCTTACCTTTCTTCTTGTCTCTAAAGGTAACTGAACCTCCTTTCTTTTTGGTGAAATTGTTGAAATGGCTTATATCACATGTCATATGCTTAGTGCAACCACTATCAACAATCCATCTACCTTTTTCATGCAAGAAAGGAGAGTGTTGGTTCCCAACTCAAACTTTGGGATCCAAAGTTAGCTTGGGGACCCATTTCATCTTTGGGTTGGTCCCCTTAGGCTTGTAAGGACAATAAGTAGAGTAATGATCATCACACTTGCAATGACAACAAATCATAGGGTTCTTAGTGTTAGAGGACTCTTCAATGAAAAAGGAGGTCTTGGCAGTATGTTCTAGATTTATGCGGTGTAGGCATAAGGCTGGGCTCAATCCTTAATATCTTCCATAGAGAACCCTATTAGATTTCCTCTGAAGTTTGAGTTCCTTTAACAACTTTTCCATTTGTTCATCTATCAAGCCTGAGTTAATAATTAATGGATTCCTTTCTTCATCATCTAGGAATTCATACTTCAAGCCTTTAGGTAGAGGCTTTAATACTGGCTTTGGTTTTGGTGCTTCTTTCTCTTCAGGGGTTTGTTCTAGTGACACAAACATTACTATATCGAAGGTTACATCTTCTTCGTCACTAAACTCCTCTTCCGGTTGGTTCAAATAATCTAGAATCTCCACCACATCATGGTCTTCTAGACTAGGATCTGGATTGTTCAAGGCTCGCATGAGCGGATCGACGATGGCATTGTCCTCTTATACCTCTTCACAATAATGGGTATATGTAACGAATTGAATTCCATTGTATTTGAAATTTCACCCTATTCATAAAGATATCTTACTTTTCTTCTCTGGTTGTCCTTATTGTTAATTTTGTGGAAGTTGAGGGACTTGGAATAAATATGCATGCAAACTTAAGGAGTTAGTGCACAATTACCTCAATTAATATATTTTTGAGAGTTAAGTTGCTAGATGCCCATAAAAACGGAATGGTTGTTGAAATAAAATTAGAAATATAACTTAATGTAAATACAACTGTTAAATAAGTATATCATCATCACTCCTCTTTACCTCTCTCCTCATAAAAGGCAAATAAATCTTGAAAATGAGGGTAATAACTCCATTTATGGCCTTTGAATGAATGAGGGAGAATTACCTCACATTTTCATCCAAAAATGATTATAGAAAATCTATTTCAAATAAACTTAAATTCTTATACATTAAGTAATACATTAAATACCAATATGGTGATTAATGGCCAAAAGGTGAATAAAAACGAGATTTAAGGCCATAGGAATATTCTAGACTTAATTTTTAATTCATGGTTCAAATTTGGGATCATTTGACCATTGTTTGACCGCTCAATTTGTTTTTACAAAATTTAACTAAAGTTTTATTAGAATTAACTCGGTTTCATTAATTGACGCATTTATACCTAAGTTTTGGTTTTGATAAATGTCACACACTATAGACTTATGCGTGAGGTCTGTGAACCATTGATCTTTGATCTGACGATGGTCGAGTCATCATCTACCTTCGACGGCGAGCTGTAACGGACTCACAGCAACCACGACCTTCCCTCAACCCGGTATCACTCCTCAATCAACCAAACAAATTGATTCATTCACCATCATGATCGCTATTCTTTTCCATTTGATTCAAGCCCTCACTCACCAGCTATCTCCCCCAAACAACAAAATGCCACCTCGGCAGTCTTGAGCCCTCTCACCTCCAACTAGCCTAGACCAAACGACACCATCCCACCTATAAATACTTACACCCTGATCTCCGCCAAAGCACCAGCAATCGTCCTCCAATCCCAATTCAACCGAGGATCCTTCCCACCTCCACGTGCTACTCAAGTTTTCCCCTGACCTAGCAACAGCTCCCTCGGGTTGTAGGTGAGACCAGTAAGGAAATTGCGAGCCCAGACCAGTCTGATACCACCTTGCCTTCATTTCTAGATTATAACTTCGAGCTTTCATTTTATTTTGTGTTTTCACCCAATTTTCGATCTTACTACTTAGGTATAGCTTGGTGGCATGGATGGCTCATGAGAGGGGATGAATCCCCAGGGTGAAATGTCCTAAAACCACCCGTCGTTTCCTTCTTCACTTGCTTTTTGCCCCAGGGGCATAACATTACTTTTCACCTATTTTTAGCCCTCACTTTTGACCGAGACCGCGAGCGTGGACCCATGACCTGGACATGCGTGATTGGCCTAGGTCAGCGTAGGCCCGACCTTCGGTTCAGCTATTTTATAAACCTTTGAGCCACGTGGCATTTTCCTATTTGTTAATTTTTTGAAAATTCATAACTAATTACTCAATTATCAGAAAAATATAAACAAATAGGCTATGGATTTAGAAAAATAAATCCTATCTAATAAAAATGATTTCCGAGTTTGATTTACAAGTTTTTTGATAAGATTTTTCTATGAACCAAAATAACTAATGAAAAGCCCTAAAATGCATAAATAATTCATTTCAACCTCAAATTAACTAAATGGATATGTTTTTCTAACTAGAATAATATACTCAATCATTTGAGATAGTTTTCAAACCCAAAATCAAAGTGTTGTCTAGAAGGTATAAAATTAGGGTTTCAACCCTTATATTACCTCAAAACCTAATTCTTGTGATTAAAGATCTGTATTTAGGGTATAAAGATATTAGACATCAATAATTGAGGAAAAGACAAATGTAGGATAACTCAAGTGAGGTATGTGCATTCTAACCCTAAAGTTGGGCATTATTTATACAAGCCTAAATTCCTAATGAGGCATGAGCCTATTTTATATATTCTTGCTATTCCACTATAAATGTTTCAAGGGTCTTGGATCCCACCTACAAATGTTGTTATATTTCTTATATCTGCCATTGAAGTACTTTAGCATGATGATGAAAATGTCTAATTAACTGATGTAGTGTACATGAGTACAAACCACCCATAGTTATGGGAATGAGCCCAGGGAAATGTGACCACTCTCCCCAATTATAAAAATGTTAGGGTGCTTGGGAATGTGTTACCTCCCTCACCTAGAGGTTGAGGTCTGGTAGGTGCCTCATCCCTATATTAGTATAATTTAGTCAAAACTAAACATGCATGAAATTTATTATCATTCAAACTTGGCATAAATTCTTATTTGATATACTTGCCTCATACTCTTGACATTTCATAGTTAGTGAACCTTTATTTTGTCATACTTAAACTATTGAATTGTCCTTCACCTATAATTGACACATACATTTTATCTCCTTTTGCTGAGTGACCCCAACCACCCAAAGCCAGGAAGAGGACTAGGACCAGATCACGGTGTAGCTGATCAAATGTGAGACTACCCGAAGATGACTAGGTTACTATTGCTAGATCCTATAGTATTTAGTTTATCTTTAAAAAATAAAGCTATGTAATAGCATAGACAATTACATTTCCCTTAGATTTTAGTAAGGAGGTGATCTCACCTCTTTACAGCATGGTATCAGAGTTTGTAGGGTAGTTACTAGGGCACAACATTGAAAGTGATGGTGTCTAGAAAGGGTCAGAGCTTGGGGGCTGGAACTATTTTCCTCCGTGCCACTAGCTTGGTTTACAGGGACTCCCGAGCTCATATGACCCAGCCTGGCCTTATCTGATACAGAATGCCCAAAATAGCATGTCTATATGCAATAATAGCCTCATCTTTTTCTATATAAAAACTCCTAGAAATATTACACTATGACCTTGCCTTTCAGGAGAGGAAAATTTTTTTGGGGACTACTCTGAAAGCTCCAACCCTCCTGAGACTCCTATCACTCTGCCTCCACCAACAATGATACCTGGGCAGGAGTTGACCATGCTCTGTCAACTTCTCTAGACTACTCTGGTGGTTCAAATTTTTGTTGTTGCGGCTTCAGCTAGTAAGCCAAAGGATTTCACACTGACGGACTTCATAAAGATGCAACCACCGTCTTTCAAAGGGGAAAATGACGCTAACATGGTAGACAAAGATGATTACTGGGTGCTATCCCTAGAGTGCACCTTTGATGGCATGATGTGCCCTCCTCACCAAAAGGTCTGCTTTGCGACCTATTTCCTGGATGGCCCAGCCCGCATTTGGAGGAATGGCATCTCCCGCACCAGAAACATAGTTGAGATGACCTAGGAAGACTTTTTTAAGCTATTTATAGAAATGCCTACCCAGCTTACCTGAAGAAGAAGAAGAAGAAGAAGAAGTTTGAATTCTACAGTCTTAGTCAGGGGAACCTGAGTGTCTCTGAGTATATTCAGCATTTCCTACTTCTGGAGTGCTACATCAATTATCTAGGGACTCAGCGTAGATTGACCTTGTTCTTGGAGGGACTCAACTACAATGTGGGCCACAATCTTGTCCCACAATTGCCACTTACCTTCCAACAAATGGTGGACAAGGCCCTGGCTATAGAGTCATACCCTGGCTTCCAAGCTTCTAGATCTGGTAGCAACAAGAGGAAGAATTCAGGTGGATATCAAAGGAGAGACCGATGCAACCATTGCTCCCATTCTCACCCACCTGGAAAGTGCCCTATGGGCAATGCACCACCTCAGAGGGAGGATCGTCCCACACCAGTCTACCATGAGTGTGGCCAGCTTGGTCATATTCGACCAAATTGTCCTAGATTCCAGCGAAGACAAGCCCCTACGCAGCAGCCACCTCAGCGTCAAAATTCGCCTCTGCGGAACAACAACAACAACAACAAAAACCACCACCACCACAACAACAATAACAACTAGCAGGGGCGCCGACCTCTGATAGAAAAGCAGAACATAAGGGTTTTTGCTATAGATGTTGAAGAAGCTGGTGAAGGCAATGAGGTCATCGAAGGTACTTTACACCTTAACATGCATCCGATTAAAGCACTTTTTTATTCTAGATCATCACATACCTTCATATCTTTACAATTTGCCTCTATGCTTGAATTGGAATCTAAATTTATGGACCATGTGTTAGATGTCAAAACCCCTAGTAGTAGAATATGCTCATCTTATCTCAGACTTCCGACCATGGACCTTTTCATCTTGGGGAAGATGTTTCCTTCAGACTTTATCTTGCTTGACATGACATCCTTTGATATTATCCTGGGTATGAATTGGTTGAAGAGATATAAGGCAATCCTATTCTGTGAAGAGTCGAAGGCTAGCTTGTTACATCCTAAAGAAGGAAGGATGTGTATCAAGGGTAGAAAGCGAGAAGAATGGAAATTTATCATCTCTGTCATCAAATCTGAAAATATCATCTCATAAGGGTGTAGGGCATATGTAGCAACAATAGTTCTCGATGCCACCCCTCCTGCCCTTGACCATATAGAAGTGGTGAAGGATTTCCCTGATGTATTCCCTAAAGAGTTACCTAGGTTTCCTCCAACTCGTGACGTGGAATTCTCCATCGAGCTTGCACCTGGAACTTCACTAATTTTGAAGCCACCTTATCGCTTAGCACCAGCTGAGCTTGTTGAGTTGAAGAAGCAGCTTCAAGAACTTCTCCACATGGGTTTTATTCACCCAAGCATCTCACCTGGGGGAGCCCCTATCCTGTTCGTAAAGAAGAAAGATGGTTCAATGCAGATGTGTAACGACCCCACCTCCCGGTAACCCCCAATTAAGGGAGACCGAAAGGTCGGTGCCATTATCCAATTAACAGGATCAAAGGTTCGAAAAATAATCAATAATAATTATGAAATTCTACTAACTAACTGGAATTTGGTATAAAATTAAAACTTTACTTACCTTTGAAAACTTTGGAAATCTATCTATCCAGAGCTTGAATTATTGTATCTAATCCTCCTTGCACTTTAGTTCTTATTTCCACAATGTGTCACTTTACTGTTTGTTCTTTCAATTGTTGTTCCTAAAACGCCGACAAACAAAACGTCGGTCAGTATATCGAAATATACTGGTATGTGGGAACAACCAAAATCTTGCAAATATGGCTAACAATTTATTAATCACAATCAAATTAATTAACAAGCCAATTTACACTCTTCAGTATGACATTCTTCACCGCTTTTGCCCTAACCCTGGTATACCCACCTTAGGGTTTCCTTTGCCAATGACTTAAGGCCACCTTCTCAATCCCGAGCTTGGTACATGGGGGTCACCACCCATGGTGCCCAATAGTCATGCAATATCATAGGCCACCTTCTCATTCCCAAGCTTGGTGCCTGGGGTCACCACTCAAGGTGTCCATTGGTCTACCCATCTGGGCCTGACCTTTGGCATCATCCATCAGGGTGGCATGTAGGTGCGAGAATACATACTTCTATTTTTAATGTGATAATCATAGTGACTTTATGATTTGCAAGTATGAACATCCAAACATATAATTTGCATTCAATGCGATTAATCATCCGGAAAATCCTCGAGAAACTAAGGCAGTTATTCATAATTAACCACATACCTGATCTGACGATTTGAACAGAAATATCCATGCAAATAAGAATCCAAGCAAGCAAGCATTTTCAACAAGATCATGAAATAACCACGTAATTCCCTTTTTATTATTCATGTCATCAAGATCCTAGCTAGCTTCCTAGGGTTTCTAATTCACTTTTAGGGTTTCTATTGCAATTAGGGTTTCCCTTCATCTTTTACTATTTTAAACCCTAATTTAATGCAATTGATCACTAACCTAATTATTTCCACATCTAATCCGTAATTCTGGATTAAAGGCATAATTAACCATTAATTAAGCTCATTAAGCCTCTTTTACATTAAAGCTACTATTTTTATCCCTTTAATCCATGATAAGATCATTATATGCATTTATCATCAATTTATAGTTCATTATGGTCCAAAACACATATGAACTCGATTTACCATTAATTCTATCTTTTATTCATCAGAAAACCCTAATTACTACATTTAGGGTATTTATCCACAATTAGGAACTTTACTGTTCGAAATAGCTTATAACCATGAAAACTCAGTTTGATACATGAAATCGAATAATTAAAGCCATTAATTACCAACATTAGGGTTTCAAGGCCCATTAAAGCCTATATATGTACCTAAACTCTAAATTAAGTGAATTACATGCAAAGTTCATTCTTTTTATTCCTAATGTCCCTTTTTATCATTAACAGACTAATATCAACTTTAATTATCTATTAAACCCTACTAATCACATTAATCATATCAAAATAGGGTTCTTTAAACATTAATACATTAAAGTTGATATCTTCCATTACTTTTCGAATTGCAAAAGGAATCAGGCTTCAATTATATTTGTATTGGATTCTTCACATTTTTCTGATCAACTTTCATGTATAATATGTCCTTATTCGACCTACCAATTATTTACTATGAATTTAGCAAATTCCACTTACTCTGGCCAATCAGAGGGCGCCATGTGTCCCCTTTCCATGCAACGTGCCTTGCGTTTTTGGGAACATAGTTGATTGTCGAAATTGCCCCCGCGTAAGTGGGCAGCGCTTCAGCCCGTGGAGGGGCATTTCTGTCCAATGCCATCTCCCTCTTCAACCTTACGCAACTCGACCTGCGGCTGCCCTAGCCGCCCATGGCGCGGCTTCATCTTCCTCCCTGGACCTCGAGGGCCATCGGCGACGGTCACCCTACCTCCGACGTCCACCTCCGCACCTGCCCAAGCTCCGACCAGTGGCCCAGAGGGCCGGGTGCAGGAGTACAGGTCCTGCAACCCGCGGTCGCACTGCAGTCCTCCTGCAGTGTTTGCACAAAGATAGCGGCGAGGTGGTGATGCCCGATCCTTCCCAGGTGGTCGTGGGACCTTATAGCCTCCAACAGGATCACCAAACCAACCGTCGTTGCTCCAAGGATAGGTCTACACCCTTGCTAGGGTTTACACTTAAGGAAGATGATGGGAGAGAGAGAAGAATCCTTGGGATTCTCTAGAGCCCGATCAGGGGTCTACCCCTTTTATAGGGTGGAGTATGAAGCCCTAAGGCGTGCCTCATGAGGACTCAAGTCCCAAACTCAAAAGGAAACACACTTTCCTTGGTTGTGAAGCAACCATCTCTCTCTCTCTTCATTACCTCCTACTTCCTTGATATTCCTTGTTGCATAGATATTTAGGAATTCGAAATTCCTCTCCCTTATCCTTTTTAATCTTTCCTTTTAGTTATTTGTCACGAAATCATGTTTTCTTTTAATATAAAATACCACCTTTTGAAAAACAACACAAAATTCATTAATAATGTATCACATTATCCTTTTATTTTACAATTTTGGTATTTTCTCTTTCTTTCCTCTTTATTGGGACTCCTTGGATCCCAAGACACTCCATTAATTCGAAATCCTTTTTATTGGATACTCATTACCCTTCTAGATGCATCTAAATGCATTATTCTTCATTATCATGTGTATTTCTTATTAAAATATTTCTTTTTGAGGATTTCTCTTTATTTCTCTTTTATTTTCCTCATTAGTATTCCTTTTACCATTAGTAATCCTTGGAATACGAAACTCCACTAAGGATAACTCAATTATACCTCTTTTCACTTGTTTTCCACCTTTTACCATTGTTTTCCAATTTCTTTCTTAATAAAGAAATACTTAATTAATCTTTTCTTTTTCTTAGTGTTTTTCTTTGCAACTTTGGACTCCTTGGAACCCAAGGAACCCAAGAGGCACGAAATCCTCTTTGGATGTGCCCTCTAAAGGTTTCCATATTTCCCTTTTTTTCAAATATTCAATTATTCAATTACTAATTGAATTTTCTTTGTTATTTGGGCCCAATAGCCAATAAAGCCCACAATACAAACATCAAGGCTATTGTAAACAAAATCCATGTATTCAAAACAAATTATACCATTCTTTGTTCAATTATCTTTAATATGAGAAATTACATTTCTCACCAGATGAACCCAAAAATTGGGGTTGTAACAGGATGTGTATGGACTACCACATTCTCAACCAAGTCACAGTGAAGAATTGTTATCTACTACCACACATCGATGATATCCTTGACCAGCTCAAGTCTGCCACTGTCTTTTCAAAGATGGACTTGCGAAGTGGTTATTTTCATATGTGAGTGAAGGATGAAGATATATCAAAGACAGCCTTCAGAACCAGATATGGGCATTATGAATTCTTGGTCATGGCTTCTGGTCTGACCAATGCCCCTACTGCCTTTATGGACCTGATGAATCGATTATTCCATCCATATCTTGATCAATTTGTCATGGTATTCATTGATGATGTCTTAATATATTCTGAGTCAGAAGAACAACAACATGAACATATGAGACTGGCACTCAAAACACTATGAGAGAATCAACTGCATGAAAAATTCTCAAAGTGTGAGTTCTGAATTAAAGAAGTAATGTTCTTGGGTCATGTAATCTCTTCTGGACACATTGTTGTTGACCCTGTAAAAGTGGAGGTTGTAACTAAGTGGAAGGCTCTGAAGAACCCATCTGAAATCTGTAGTTTCCTCAGTCTAGCGGGTTATATCAGAAATTTATCAAGAATTTCTCAGAGCTAGCCCTTCCTATGGCAAAATTGATGAGAAAAGAAGTCAAATTTGTTTGGAATCCTGAGTGTGAAGATAGATTTCAGAAGTTGAACCAAATCCTGACATCTGTACCTACACTTGCATTACCTATCGAAGGCAAACCCTATGTTATTTTCACTGATGCCTCCAAGCAAGGTTTAGGGTGTGTTCTGATGCAAGAAGGTAAAGTGATTGCCTATGCCTCTCGCCAGTTGAAACCAAATGAAGAAAACTGACCTACGCATGATATAGAGCTATCAGCCATTGTCCATGTTCTAAAAATCTGGCGACACTATATCTATGGAGTCAAGTTTGAGGTCTTCTCTGATCATAAGAGTTTAAAGTACCTATTGGAATAAAAGGACTTAAATCTGAGACAATGTAGGTGGATGGAATACCTTAAGGACTATGACTTTACCATAACCTATCATCCTAGTAAAGCTAATGTAGTTGTCGATGCCTTAAGTCAGAAGAGAATTGGTACATGTGTTGCTATGACCTGTTCTATATGGAGGAACATGGAGTATATTTCTTGCTGGAAACCACAGCCTGTGGAAATTCCGAATGATGAAGCTACCGACAAGTTATGTGTTCACATGGCTAGCTTATCCATCACCCCAACATGGATTTCAGATATTGTTGCTACCCGGTTAGAAAGTCCTAAGTTAGAAGAAATGAAGACCTTAACCATGAAGAGACATTCTGATTTCTCTATCAGAGTGGATGGTGCTCTCCGCTTTCGATAAAGATTGTGGATTCTTGATACAGTAACTTACGACAAAAAGTTTTGAGCAAAGCTCATGGGTCTAAGTACACAATTCATCATATCATGACCAAAATGTACAAGGACCTACAACGAAGCTTCTGATGGAAGAATATGAAGAAAGATATAGCCCTATATGTGTCTAGATGCTTGACTTGTCAACAAGTGAAGATAGAACATCAATGACCTGGTGGTCTTTTACATCCGCTTAAGATTCTAGAATGGAAATAGGAGAAGATAACTATGGATTTAGTTACTAGTTTTCCCAAGACTAGAAAGGGATGTGATGATGTGTGGGTAGTAATCGACCATTTGACAAAGTCTGCCCACTTTCTGCCTTTCAAATCCAACTACAAGGTAGAAGACACGACACAATTATATGTGGAGTGGATAGTTTGTCTGCACGGTGTACCCAAGGTGATAGTATCTGATCGTGACCCAAAGTTCACCTCTCTACTGTGGAGTCAAATTCAAGAAGAGATGGGAACTGACCTACATTTCAGTATTGTGTACCACCCACAAACTGATGGTCTATCTGAAAGAACTGTATAGAATGTGGAAGATCTGCTACGTGCATGTGTTATGGACTAGGGAGGTGCATGGGACAAATATCTACCATTCGCTGAGTTTGTGTATAATAATAGCTACCAAGCCAGCATTGGGATGCCTCCATATGAAGCCTTATATGGTAGACCTTGTCATTCTCCGTTGCATTGGGACGACGTGGGAGAATGTACTCTAGTGAAGACTGATAACATGCAAATGATGATAGAGAAGGTTCAGTTGATTAAGAAGCGTATGAAAGCTGCACAAGCAGCCAAGCATAGGTATGATGTAAGCTTCTTAGTGGGAGACCATGTGTTCCTAAAATTCAAGCCTATATGCTCTATTGTGAGATATAAATTCAAAGGCAAGCTTAATCCTCATTATGTGGGACCTTTTGAGATCTTAGCTAAGATAGGAGAGTGTGCATATCGTCTAGCTCTTCATCCTACTTATGATAAGATCCACAATGTCTTTCCTGTCTCTGTGCTGAGAAAGTACGTGAAAGATCCTTCTCATGTACTCACTATAGAACCTGTGGAGATTCATGAGAATCTATCCTACAAGGATTTACCCATGAAGATTCTTGACACCCGATTGAAACAGTTGAAGAACAAAGAGATTGAACTAGTGAAAGTCTTGTGGAAGTATCATGGGTTAGAAGAGTCAACTTGGGAACTTAGAGACAAGATGATGCACACTCACCCTTCCCTTTTTGTTTGAGATTTTGGGGATGAAATCCTTTTTAATGGGTGGAGTGATGTAACAAACTGAATTCCATTGTATTTGAAATTTCACCCTATTCATAAAGATATCTTACTTTTTCTTCTCTGCTTGTTCGTATTGTTAATTTTGTGGAAGTTGAGGGAGTTGGAATAAATATGCATACAAACTTAAGGAGTTAGTGCACAATTACCTCAATTAATATATTGTTGAGAGTTAAGTTGCTAGATTCCCATAAAAATGAAATGGTTGTTGAAATAAAATTAGAAATACAATTTAATGTAAATACAAGTGTTAAATAAGTATCATCATCACTCCTCTTTACCTTTCTTCTCATAAAAGGTAGATAAAGATTGAAAATGAGGCTAATAACTCCATTGATGGCCTTTGAATGAATGAGGGAGAATTACCTCACATTTTCGTCCAAAAATGATAATAGAAAATCTATTTCAAATAATCTTAAATTCCTATACATTAAGTAATACATTAAAGACCAATATGGTGATCAATGGCCAAAAGGTGAATATAAACGAGATTTGAAGCCATAGGAATATTCTAGACTTAATTTTGGATTCATGGTTCAAATTTGGCATCATTTGACCATTGTTTGACCCCTCAATTCATTTTTACAAGATTTGACTAAAGTTGTATTAAGGAATTAACTCGGTTTCATTAATTGACACATTTATACCTAAGTTTTGGTTTTGATAAATGCCACACACTATAGACTTAGGCGCAAGGTCTTTGAACCATTGATCTTTGATCTGACGATGGTCAATTCATCATCTACCTTTGGCGGCGAGCTGTAACGGACTCACAGTGACCCCGACCTTCCCACACCCATTCTCACTCCTCAATCAACCAAATGAATTGATTCCTTCACCATCACGATTGTCATTCTTTTCCATTCAATTCAAGCCCTCACTCATCGGCTATCTCCCCCAAATGACAAAATGCCACCTCGACCGTCGTGAGCCCTCTCACCTCCAAGTAGCCTAGACCAGATGACCACCCCACCTATACATAGTTACACCCCGAGCTCTGCCAAAGCACCAACAATCGTCCTCCAATCCCAATTCGACCGAGGATCCTTCCCACCTCCATGTGCTACTCAAGTTTTCCCCTAACCTAGCGATGACTCCCTCGGGTTGTAGGTGAGACCAGTAAGGAAATTGCAAGCCCAGGCCAGTCCGATACCACCTTGCCTTCATTTCTAGATTATAACTTTGAGCTTTCATTTTGTTTTGTGCTTTCACCCAATTTCTGAGCTTGCTACTCAGGTAGAGCTCAGTGCCATGACTGGCTCATGAGAGGGGATGAATCCCCAGGGTGTAATGTCCTAAAACCACCCCTCGTTTCCTTCTTCGCTTGCTTTTCACTTGAGGGGCATAACATTACTTTTCACCTATTTTTAGCCCTCGCTTTTGACCGAGACCGCGAGCGTGGACCCATGACCTGGCCATGCATGATTGGCCTAGGTCAGCACAAGCCCGACCTTCGGGTCAGCTATTTTGCAAACCTTTGAGCCACAGGGCATTTTCCTATTCGTCAATTTTAGAAAATTCATAACTAATTACTCGATTATCAGACAAATATAAACAAATAGGCTATGGATTCAGAAAAATAAATCATAACTAATGAAAATGTTTCTCAATCCTGATTTCCAAGTTTTTCGAGAAGATTTTTCTATGAACCAAAATAACTAATTAAAAGCCCTAAAATGCATAAATAATTCATTTCAACCTCAAATTAACTAAATGAATATGTTTTTCTAACTAGAACAATATACTGAACCGTTTGAGCTAATTTTCAAACCCAAAATCGAGGTGTTGTCTAGAAGGTATAAAATTAGGGTTTCAACCCTTATATTACCTCAAAACCTAATTCTTGTGATTAAAGACTTATATTTAGGACATAAAGATATTGGACATCAATAATTGAGGAAAAGACAAATCTAGGATAACTTAAGTGAGGTATGTGCATTATAACCCTAAAGTTGGGCATTATTTATCAAAACCTAAATTCACAATGAGGCATGAGCTTGTTTTATATATTCTTGCTATTCCACTATAAATGTTTCAAGGGTCTTGGACCCCACCTACAAATGTTGTTAAACTTCTTATATCTGCCATTGAAGTACTTTAGTATGATGATTAAAATGACTAATTAACTAATGTAGTGTACATGAGTACAAACCACCCATAGTTATGAGCATGAGCCCAGGGAAATGTGACCACTCTCCCTAATTATAAAAATGTTAGGGTGTTTGGGAATGTGTTACTGTCCCTCACCCAGAGGTTGAGGTCTGGTAGGTGCCTCAACACTATATTAGTATAATTTAGTCAAAAGTAAGCATGCATGTAATTTATTATTGTTCAAACTTGGTAGAAACTCTTATTTGTTGTACTTGCCTCATACTCTTGATATTTCATAGTTAGAGAACCTTTATTTTGTCATACTTCAATTGTTGAATTGTCCTTCACCTATATTGACACATACATTTTATCTCCTTTTGCTGGGTGACTCCAACCACCCAGATCCAGGAAGAGGGATAGGACCAGATCGTAGTGTAGCTGATCAAGTGTGAGACTACCCGAATATGACTAGGTTACTATTACTAGATCCTATAGTATTTCAATTTATCTTTCAAAAATAAAGTTATGTAATAGCATAGGTATTTACATTATGCTGCTGCTATTGACATTAAATTGTATTTGGTCCATGCTTATTTAATTGGAATTATTATGCCTTCATCCCTCATCTTAAAGTTTTTATAGAAAGATGGATGTTGTGTATTTTTAGTTAGATTTTAGTAAGGAGGTGATCTCTCCTCTTTACAATATAACTATCCATGAAATATACGGACTTGAATAGAGAGGGCCCCCCGCATAGCATTATGGACATGAAAATCGTTATGGTTGTCCCTGACACAAAGTGTAATAATTCCTTCTACCACATCAATCAGGGACCTACCTGTAGCAAGGAAGGGTCTTCCAAGTATCATTGAGCATGTTGGGCCCTCAATGGTATCAATCACCACTATTGTATAAATAATTTTCCTACTCGAATTAGGACATCTTCCACTATCCCCACTGGCTTTGTAAAAGTGTGGTCAGCCAACTCGATCTTCATTCCAGTCTTTAACATGTCCATTGGTCCAAGCCTTTAGGATAAGGAAAGAGGCATTAGACTTATGCTTTCCCCTAGACTTTGAATCCTTTCCTTTCCATGTTATCTCTAACGTTGAAGGGGATAATGAATGGCCCAAGAACTTTCTTCTTTGTGGGCAATTCAGCTTGGACAAGGCACTTGACATCTTGGCTAGCTTCACCGTCTCTATATGATCTCCTCTCCTTCTTTTTGTGATAAGATCCTTGAATAACTTTGCATATGTGGGCATTTCCTCAATAGAGTCAAGGAAAGGGATGTCTAGGTGCAACTTTTTCACAACCAACATGAACTTCTTGTATCTTTTCTTAAGATGTGCTTTAGTTAATTTATAAGATAAGGGAACTCTTGGGGCATAGGGATTTCTTTGTGTAAAGATTTCTCCAGTAGGGCATAGATTCTTAGTCTTTGCACTCTTCTTCTCTTGGTCTTCTTCTTTATTCTGGTCTTTCTTCGTGGACTTATCTTTCTCATATTATTCCCCTATCGTAGTGGATTCAAGTTGTGGCTTAGTGGTGGTGTCCTCCTCTTGGTGACTCTCTTTTAGCAGTTTCTCTGTAACCTTCCCTGAGCAAAGGGTAGCCATATTTGCTATTTCTATGTTAACAGGGATCTTCCCTATGGATTCTTTATCAACTCAGACAATTGCACCAGGTGTTAATCAATTTGTTTCTGATGCATCAACATATCATCCATCTGGGTGTGCATCATTGTTAAGATTCCTAAATTGGTGATGGCACTTTGGGTTAGCTGATCATTCATAGAAGCCTACCTCTTTGTAAAATCAAACAATTATGCAATCATGTCTGGCTGATTTTGTTTTTATTTTGGCCTTGATCCTAGTTTTGTGGGCCCACATTCTTGTTTTGGTATTGGCCTTGACCTTGTTCTTGTCCTTGTCCTTGTCCTTGGTAATTGTTTCTATTTTGCTGGTAAGTTGTAGTTTTGGTATATTGAGTCTATCCACCTCCTTTTCCAAATCATGGTCGTGGTTTAGGTGCTCCACTCAGATGGTGAGAGTTTTCCACAACATCTTTGTTTCCATAACTAAAACCACGGTGATCTGGTCTTTTAAATTTGCATAGAAACATTTTTTTTGCTTCATCCTCGTTACTATCTTCCGATTGTGTATATATGTAGTTATTGATTCCATGACCTCCTTCACCGCATGTAACACATTTCATGACCTTTTCAGCAGGTTTCTTGCCCTTGCTTCCAGAGTCTTTGAGTTGTTTGACATCTACAACAATCTTTTGAATTTGGGCAGTGATAGTTTCCAGAGCTTTTGATTCCATAGAAGGTCCTTCAGATGTTGTTTTTGTTGCCGAATATCTGTCTCTTCTGTCGAAATCCATCCCGACCTGTAGACCTGCCATGTTTTCGATGATTTTCATAGTCTTCTTTGGTTTCTTACCTAGGAAGTCACTTCCTATGACAACATTCAGTGAAGTCCTCTCAGTAGAAGTAAGACCATTGTAGAAGTTTGTGACTATGTGACCCTTGTCGTAGTTATGATGAAGACAATCCCCCAGATACTCCTGGAATCTTGCCATGCTTCATACAAATTTTCTCCAGCATTCTGCATAAACCCGTTTATATTCTACCTATTCCTGAGGGTTTTCTCCACTGGGTAGAACTTGGTGATGAAAGCATCAACCAAGTCTTCTTGTTGGGTAAAGAAAGATGCCATGCCAGGGCTTTGATTCTTAAAGAAAAATTGAATCCCTTGCAATATATCGGTTCTTGTAGAACTCCCCTCATTTTGATGGTGTCATAGATATTTTTGTAGGCATCAAGATGATGATAGGGGTTCTCATCTCTAGAATTCCCCAAAGGACTTGTTTTGAATCATGGATATAACTACATGCTTCAGTACAAAATTGAGCACATCAAACCTCAAAATGATAATAGGATTCCTCGACTCATTTTCTTTTGTAGCAGTTAGATCTTGGAGGGATAGTTCTTCCTCATCATCTTCTTTACTACTATGATTGTTATGGTCATGTTCATGATTATTCCTTCAGTTTCTTCTTTCTTGATGGTGGCAATGTTAGTGATGGTGTTGTTCCTTGCGATCCTCATCTTCATGTTGTTCTTCATGTTCATATTTGTCATGAGGTCAGTAATGAGTTTCGTCATGTTTGAACTCGGTCACTGATGGAGTTCAGAAATCCTCCACCCTTCGGTTCTGATTTTCATCAGCATGTGCCTCTCTACGGGGTGTCATGTTGATGCGAAAAGGGAACAAAGCGTCATCTAAATATGCTTTCCAAAGCTACCTAAACAATTCACACAGCTGAGTTAGAAAGTTGGACATGTAAAATGAAGTATTCTAAGCAGTTATATATAGAAGATTTTAAAATTTTTACACTCAAGTCTATTACTAAACTTGAGGCATGGGTGTATGGTGAGTAGACTCATGTTATTAAAAGCACCATTTTTCCTCATCTCCGACAATGACGCAAAAAGTTGACTAGCCTAAATTACACATCCAAAATAGAGCGAATCTATAATAGTCAGACTCTTGAACTTGTAACCTGACACTCATGCCCCAAAACTATTATACGAGGTCTGATGTAGTAGATCAGGGTCAAACCATAGGGACAAGGATGGTATGTGCTAAGAACGTAGAATCTTTGACTAAGATACACCAAACAAATGGGTAGATTAAGTTGGTGTTCCAAATAGAACGAAATTACTTGAAATAATTAAAACTAATAAAGAATATAAAGAAACAAAACAAAAGAACAAAAGTAGACAAGCACGTGGTAACAAAATATGGATGGGAACTTGGATTGGGCTTCACCTACTAAGATCTCTCACCAACACGCAATACTCGCACCCTTTTTATATCCTTAGCAAGATTATAAGCAAGCATCTTATATGTCTATTCTCTCATCTCTCAAGCTTAGGATAGATCTAGAGTATAAGGTTCTCTCGAGAGAGAGAGAGAGAAAGAGAGGGCAAACAAAAAGTCATAAAGATAATCATATGATCATAAGCTTTAAAATTCCAACATTCTCATGCATTCATGTAACTCCAAAACATTTATATAAGTCTAGTGTTACTCTTTCGAGGCACTAACAATCAAACATAACAAGATGGTAGCTAATCATACAAGTGAAGCATTAAGACCAAGAAAATGGAGATAATCTTTGCTAAGAGCATATATATTCAAATGGATGTAAGTATATACACGTTGGGAGACCTTAGTGGATACCCCCAACCCGAGTAAAGAAATTAGCCACTCATTTTTGTGATCAACATTACAGATTTACAAATGGATGAAAACATGGAGTGCTATCAGAAGGAGGCCAGGGAGGGGATAAATGAGTTGTAGAACCATGGGAATAGGGGATACACCAACTGTGACTAGGTGGTGGCCACAACTGATGGTCGGTTCTCCTACTCATGGACTTGGTGCAGTGGTGGAGGTGGATTGATCCTCTACCTCCTTTCGTCAAAGGAGAAGGCCCATAGTGAGTCAGAGCGTGCAGGATGAAGCACTAGAATAGGTCTAGTGGACTCTCATCTTCCTTCCATGTCAACCAGTGGTGGTGGTGATCAGCTGATGGTGCACTTCTGCTTTGGTAGTGTCTCCAGGTCTGCTTTGTAGCATGACGACGTTGACGCGGTCCAACCTCCTTCACGTAGTTGGTGGTGTCATGTATGGGTGTTGGCTTGGGCCCTTTACTTGTGCCCCAAGCCTCCTAGGTACCTTCCTTGGGCCATGTGCTTAATGGGCCCAAACAACATCTCTATTAGAGGCACCATCAGATTATAGCCACCGAATGATAGGCGCATGTGGGCCACCGGGTAATGGATGTAGGATGACCATCAGGTGATGGTCACAAATGGGCCATCAAGTGATGGTTGTAGACTTCTATCGGATGACCATCGGTTGTCGATTTTCTACGGACATCATTTGGTGATGCGATAGGGCACTCCTAGATAGTGTCTGGTGGTGATGGAGTGATGGTTGTGGGGAGACCATCAGTTGTCACCCATTGGTAGTCCCGCCCTTGGTAATATGCTTATATTCCTTTGTTTACCTCCTATGTGACGTCATTGCAATCCTCAAATAGGGTAGAGAAAGTATATGCAAGATAGCAGGGAAGTGAATACAAAATTTCTTAGTAGGAGGAAAATACAGATAAAATTAAGGCATATGATATCTACAAAATTAGATGTTATCATCACTAATTCAATCAAGAGTTGACACAAAACCCATCTGTCACCGAGAATCCATATTCCCACTGACCTTTGAGTTTCCTTGCCAGTAGGAGGATCAAAAGCCCCATCAATTGCAGGGATTCTAGGAGTGTTGTCGACCACTAGTTCCTTTAGAACCTCAGCAACCGATGATGTTTCACTCAACCTCGTCGATCGTCGAACCCCCTCAGGGTATATAAACCAATTCATCAGCCAACATACCTGTAGCCTAACTCAAACTCTTTGTGACCACTCTGGTGATTTCATAGACGATCAGTGTCAAACCTCCCCCTAGATGCAAGGGACTTACCATGAATGATGACACCTCCTACACATTCACTCTGCCAAAGCATTATTTCACCACCATCGAACCAACTCTACGTCAAAACCATTGATCCAAAAATGCCACAACGTCGAAGGAGCTGATCTACACCGACCTAGGTAGGTGAACGCAAGTGAAGGGGACAGGGAGTGTTGCCACTTCACCAACAAGAATTTCACCAAATGGATGGTACCCCTAATTTTCTACTCCTTCGCATCATCTCTCTTATGCTGTGAATGCCTTAGTCATCAAGGATTAGGGTTTCCAGACCTATTTTTTGTTCCCTCTCCCAACCTTTATTTCTCCTTCGAACACCCTCACCTCCATATTTGAGGTGAAACTCTATCTTACACGATCCTTGATCTCTTGGCAACTGCCAAGCTTATTGTTTCTGATGACCACCGAACCCTTTTTAGCAATACATGCATCCTTGTTCACCATTGAGGATCCAATTTTCTTCTAGACCACCATGGTTCTAGTTTTCTCCTTAAACGTTGAGGTTTCAATCTTCTCATTGACCAGCGAGCTTTGGTAACCTAAGAAGAATTCTCGGTGACCACAAAAACAAGGTTTTCCGTTGACTGTCAGTTTGACCCTGACATGCCCCAAGGAAATAACAAGAATTCTGGACACAAACCCTGATATGCCCCAAGATAAATATAAATATAGAGTTAAAAAGGGAGCAAGTACTCCTCTTGTTAGGACATGAATCAGACAAGTCTGAAGAGGAAGACATGACTCCATCATAAATACCTCATAATACATGCCTTCAGAGGAAGAAACCAAGATGAAGGGGAAACAAAAAGCAATAAGAACAACTTCGGAAAGCCCACTGCATAAAAAGACAAGGGCAACAAAGAAGACTAAACTAGAACCTGGAGGACCCGCATCATCAACTACACCAACGGACACCACAACAAGCAATACCACAACTAGCGAGACCCAAGTGTCATACGATGATAGATGCAAGCAGCCATAAGATTTTTTCAACCTAGGAACTATACCAAGTATGCACTTTTTTTACAGACCAAGTCTTATAAAGCGACCAAGTACACGACAAGGACACCCTACAACAGCTAGGAATTGCTGAATGAGTCATAGAATTTTTTAAGGGATCCAACCAGAAGTCAACGACACACCCATATGCTGAAAAACCAAAAGCATGCATGAACAAGTCAACGGTACACCCAAAAGCTCCACGTGAAGGCGTGGTGGAGGAGATACCATGAGACGAGCAGGCAAAGATACATACGACTGTGACTGATGAAGACGCGGTCCAGCCAATGAGTCCCAAGCACCCTGCACCATCTCCACCCTGGGTGGAGAAAGCAACACACCCATAAACAATGCATGTGGTGGTTGCAACTATAGAATCACATGAATGAAGGCACAAGACATACCTCAAAGAATAAACAAGACGTCAATTTGATGTCATGTGTGAGAAATTCAAAATTCACTTTCTAATTCATTAACTATTGCATCTAGCCTTCAAGCACCAACTATGTAGGTAGAAAAACTAGACGAAAGAACAATGAATCTACCACAATTCATGAAAGACGTCCTCTCCAACCAATAAAAGGTGATTCAAGTAATGACTGTAATGGTGCCAAAAATAGCAGAACTCAAAAAGGAGAGGAACAAAATGCACAAAGATCGAGAAGAAATACACAAAGAACATGAGGAGTTATTACAAGAAATGGAAGAAGAATAATGGCATTAAGAGGAAAGGTGAGCAAAAAAAGTTCCAACTGTATTGTTAACTCTTCACCCTCGAAGGCATCCTCAAGTCCATCCAACCTAGTTTCCCACAAAGAAGAAGAAGAAGTAGAGAATAATACCTTAGCAAAGAAGGAATAAATCCACCATGAGGAACACCATAGAGATGAAGAGGGATCCAGAGTCGAACCTAATGCTCCAGCGAAGGACTTTGATTTAAACTCTTCACCAACAGACAATGACCCTCCAATAAAGGTTCAACCCGGTGAAGGGAGCATGTCCAGACAAAGGGAGGAGAGTCATGTCCAATTATTAGACACCATAGATGCAACAACAACCTCACAATATCTTGATGATGTGGGCATAGGGATGGATATCTATGATATTTATTTACAGTTCAACTAGCAGAACGAAGACACTCTAGTTGACAATACAAGATATGATAGGAAGACATCCATCAAGTTGGATAAACTAGGATCAACAATTTTAGAACCAACTCTAGCGGAACCAACACCGCCTGAAGCACCTCCAGTGCCGCCTCTATCTGACACTCCTACAGTAAATGTTCCAGAACCTAGACCAACAGTACAAGAACCCATACCAACAATCTAGGAAACAACAAGTGGTGAGGGAATCTCCGATGAAAGTGAGCTCACCTTATTCTTCCTAAATGCACCACCCAAAGAACCTCTACCTTCAATTCTAAATGAGATGACATGAGGCCCAATGCATCCTCCCCTTCCTTGCAAATTGATAGGGACGGATATGGCATCAATGTCTCGAATCTCATGTAGAGATATCCACATCCTCGTAAAAATCCTAGATGACAATCTACTCAGAAATGATATCGAATATAAAAATAAAGGGAGGACTCTAACTAGAGAATTCTTGTAGGGAATTTTCATGAATGAGGCAAAAGTCCATAAAAGCTTATTCACAATCCTTTGTGATACTCAGAACTGATATCATATATAAAAACAAAGGGAGGACTCTAACTAGATAATTCTTGTAGGGAATTTTCATGAATGAGGCAAAAGTCCATAAAAGCTTATTCACACTCCTTTGTAAAACCTCTCTCAGAGAGTTCTTGCATGATGACAAAGTCCAACTAGATTTTTTATGGTAAATCTATTTTAGCAAAGAGTTTATATAAGGATAAGCTTGACTCGGACCCTGTCAAGGAACTTCAAGCTATAGTTGCAAGATGAGAAATAAGATTTGTCACATTACCCATCCGAATAATCAAACACTGGGCATTGATGGTTGTCAATCTATATAAATGATAAATGACCATCTTCAATTGATGTAGTGTAGAGCTACCTTGCAATTTCCTGGTCTTCAGAGATAAAGAAGCGCATGACATCCAGAAAGTTCCTATCATACTCTAGCATGCCATCTAGAAAGTAGGAAACATCCACATCAAAAATGGGAAAAACTTTCTAATAAACACAAAGGTCCCCAATAAGAACAAGGATCCGGGGACTGTGCATTCATTGTCTTGTGTCTGATGGAAGCAGTGAATAAGGGTATCCCATTTGAGGATCTCTTCCTCAAAAACCTACATGGGTTGTGAGGCATCTATGACGCAGAAGTAATCTACAATTTTTGCTTCTTCAATGATACAACAATGCCTCCAAATGTAGTCTCGCACATGCTACATACAGGCATACTGCTTCCTCAAAAATTGTCATGGCGTGAGAAGTGAATGACCTTATGGCTAGATCCATCAGAACCCGAGTGGGCATTGACATGGAAAGAAGGTTGGAAATCTATAAAACAACACGATAAAAAGAATCAACCCCAACAAAGACAACAACTAAAAAACATGCACCTCATTTTGAGAAGAACCAAGCAGAAACACCTCCTCCAACAAGTAGAACCAAGCCCCCAACAGTTGCCATACCAGAAGCAACTCCACATGTAATAGATCTATTGGAGGAAGGGGAACTAGAAGAGGAAACTCATCTTTGTCTAGAGGAGGAAGGACTTCTTGAGGCAAGGCTAGAAGGGCAAGATGGGACAATCAAATATAGCTTCCTAGATTTAACACATGGTCATGTGAATATCTCTCTTTAAAATTGCTACACATGATAATGAGCATGTTGAAGGAAAATGACGAACTCATGGAAGTAGTCTTTGAGAGGGACGAAATATGTGTCTTAAAGGACAACATCTATGATACTCTGAGTAATGATGGATGCATGATTGTGAGTGTGATATCAGATCAATCCCTACTTGGGGATAGTATGCCTAATATACACATGGCATACTACCTTCTACATGAGGACATCATCCACAAGAAGAATTTTGGAGAAAAAGAGTGACTGATACAACATCTAAAATGCTCTCTCCCATATTTCATTTTCTTACCAATCCTGCATGATAACCACTAGACACTTTTAGTGGTCAATATCAAGGTAAAAACTCCAGTCTTATACAACAACTTTGATGTGGCCTTCACATTGAACAAGTATACAAATATGACAACATTAGGGTTGTAAATGGGTAAGGGTAGACTCGCAGACCCACAAATCTGGACCCTTAAAAAGCCCGTCATGGGTCTAACTTTTTATACTCGCATACCCTTAGACCCGTATACCCTTGGACCCACATATAAGCAAGTCCAATAATGGGTATGCTTGGACCCATACCCGCTAGATCCGCATACCCACTATACATAAGTAACTACTTAAATAATATGTTATGTATATCATATTTTACTTGACTAGCTAATTCTTGAGATTATATACTACTCTACCCATAATAAGATTGATACTAGTCATCTAATTAAGAATTAACTATTCTAGTTACAATATCAAACAACATATGTAAACTTAAAATCAAAATATGTATTAATATACATTACTTTCAACATAAGTTAAACGTTATGATGATGACTACAAATATGTAAACAATTAAGTCAATAAATGTAAATTATAAAATATAGCATTATCTAGTATAATTATTGCATGTTAATATACTATATAATAGCAATATCTTGTTGTATAAAAATATATAGAACATAGTCATTTTTCTTACATAAACAATAGGATGTTTTATAGAACTGTTTACTCGCATACCCGCACTGTATACCCACTATTATTGTAGGTATGTGTATGGTGTGAGTCTAGGTTTTGTATTATGTGAGTCTAGAATCGAAATTGGACCCGATAAATTAGATGGGTATGGATATGGGTATGGCTAGACCCACAATGTACCCGCACTGTTTACACCCCTAGACAACACCAAAGAGTGTCATAGAAGTAAAGACAAAGACTTGTGCAGAAGAGATCATAAAGATGATATAAGAGAATGACAAGGGATACCACTTAGTCCCTAACAAAGAATTTAGAAAACCACAGTTCTACCACCGGAGCCCTCAACAACTTCAACAATCCAACTACCATGGTTTTCACTACATATAGTGGATGTCATCCTTGGTTCTGAGAGAAATTAAGCTAGAAAGTCTACAAAACGAGTGTTACAATACACTATGAGGAGTCTATGCTAATATGTTGTTGCAATCTCTCTAGGAAATCAAAGGGGCACCAAACGATGAGTAAACCCCGCTCGTTTGTATCCAACCACTATCTTTGACACTCTGGGATGGAGTGTATGATAAGTTTGGGGGGGTATAAATGAGTGAGGGAGGTACCGCTTTCACACCTTTTACTCAATTACATTTTTACACATCAACCTATAAACAACCTAAGATTTTAAACTTTTGATTTTGCATATAACCTCAATTTGGAAAATTTTACAATTTCTAAATAGAACTAGAACTTTTTGCTATTTTTCAAAGAAGTTGTGCCACTTGCAAGTTTGGATCCATTTTTCCCCTAGATGTTATCATAACCTTAACCCTTGGACTTTATTGTCTTCAAGATAACTCTTAGCGTAATTATTTCAAGAATGACATACTGGGCAATCTAATTCACCTAAAAACTAATAATGTTTTTCGCCAATCTTATTCTAAGATACTGTAAAATGAAAAAATATGCTTAATATTCCAAGTTAAACCCTCGATGTAAGGAGGATTAGCCTAATATGCTCTTGATTGATCACCCTAAATTTCAAGTACAAGTTGGGAAGCACATGACCCTATAAAAAAGGAAATAGCTACTCCTTCTAGTGCTTAAATTCCCATTTTGGGATCAAAAGAGGCTTGGCGACCCAAAACATCCTTGAAATCCCTCTTACCGCTAAGCCTGTAAGCAAGAATAAAAGTCGAGTGAGAATAAAATCATGAGAGTAGTGCCAAAAATTCAAAAGATGCTGAGGTGCACAAGTCCAAAATCCAAACTTCCCACACGCCTTTCAAAGGAAACCTCACATAACCTCCTAAGACTACATCAGCACCAAAACCAGAAACATTGTCATGACAATTGTACCCATGGTTGAGCAAACCTCAGAAAGGTAGGGAAACATTCCAGCCTAAGCCTACCGCAACATAATAGCTAAGATATCCATAAAATAAAAGTTGGATGTGAAAGCTACCTCTACCCAAAACCTTGCACAAGTACAACCAGGAAAGGATCTTTTGGTGCGTCACTATAATAACTTGGTTTTTCACTTGTTTTCATACATATTTGAAATGCAAATTTTGGGTTGTTAAGGATAACTTGAAAATTGATGTGCTTTGTTTTAAAGGTATGGATTTAATTTGCAAATATTCCTTTGCAATGGTTTTTGTGGATTTTATTATTTTCAATAATCCAATAAAAGATACGGGGAAAAAATAGAGAAAATTCAATAATAAAGTGAATTACCAAAGGTAATGGTTAGTTAGTATTCTACAAATGGAAGTATGTAAAGTTTTATAGAATAATGGTGTTGAAGACAACTAATGGTTTGTTTTGGTCCCATATTGTTAATTATGAGAAGAGATATCAATATAGAGAATCTGGCCAAGTTCGAAAAAGAAAAGAGTTAATTCGATGCCTTAAATAAGTAATATAGAGAGGAGTCTTGGAGAGAAAAGAAAGGTGGCTTTAAGTTTTGTATTTTGGTCTCCAATCTCACCCACACCTAGAAAAAGGTGATAAAGAATTGTCTTCAAATTTTGGGATAAAAAGGATAAAACGAGAGAGAGAAACAAATTAGAAACTTTTCCCTAAAGTGATGGTTTATGGGAAGTACATAATTAAATGTAATCATTAAAGTAATTTTAGAAATCAAGGACCGACCCCTTTATTAATTGCATCTTAAGGACCATTTATTGATGATCAAACGAAGCTCCAATTGTCCCCTACCTCACGTCAGAATGAGAAACCAGTACTATCATGTCATGATTTTTCCTTCACCCATTTCTCTTTCCAATCATCACCTTTCCTCCTATTTCTTTTCCTAGTAGATTGGAGAGAGAGAGAGATGAGTTGAATGAGCCCTCATAGAGCCACTACCCTATTATATTTAGGTTTTGCCCACATCACTGACAAACCCGGATCTTAGGGCTACATGGGAACCCTAGTATCCTTACCTCCCATGCCTATATAAGGCGCCAGGTGGTTCACCTACCAACCCCAGAACAACTCAATCCTTTCAATTGGCCCTAAGACCCTATGTGTGTTGCCACCAAGCTTAGTCATCACCATTGGAGACACCAACCATGAACCCACAACTTGGGACTCCTCTGGCCAATTCCTTGGCACTGGAGTTTCCTGGGGTGGCGGCAAATAGTTGTTGAACCTCAGTGCATCTTGAGGCTAGTCTAGTCTTGGTACCCTCTAGACGTCTCCACCTGATCGGAGCAGCCTGTCAGGGTGGAGATATCAGACCTCCTCCAACCATGAAAGGATTATTGGGAGGATCACAGAGGGTGTATGGACTTCAGAACAACGACGTTAAGGTACTTTACTCCTTCCATCCTTGATGATACCGACTTAGTACAGAGAAGACCTAGATGATGAAATAACCATGTTATATGATCCTGGCCCAACTAGTGAGTCCTCTAAGTTCACGAGAACCCACCACAAGATTTGCTATCTCTCATTGCTACTGTCGAGCCCTAGGCGCAAGAGTCAACCATCAAGTTCACCACACCGTGGAAGCCTTGAAGCAGTGCTCAGGTAGCAAAGGGGGATGATCAATCCTCTAGGGGGTTTACCCTAGTGGCCTCATCTGTGAAATCAACCCTGGTCGCAGTGTAAGAGGTAGTAGGGGTCTTTTCCCCCAATTTAAGGTGGGCTACGCCGAAGCGCTTAGCCTAGTTGGACACTGCTGATTGGATGGACTAAACCATGTGGAAAATGGAATAAGATGGACAATGATGACATGATGCTTTCTGATTGGCCAACCTATATTTATCTTACAAAAATATGTAGTAATTGATGGGATGCTCAGATGAAGACAGTTATATGTGAAAGTTAATCAAATAAATGCAAGGATTTCAATAAAAATAAATTCAAGACCTATATATGATTCTAATTATAAAAGTGCCTAAAGTTGTTAACTTTAATGTATTAAAATCATGTAAACCCTAGTTTCTTGAGTTTAATGATAAAAACTTGTCTAAATAACTTAAATGGATAAAATTTAGTCTTTTTGGATAGAAGGGACACATTTGGCTTAATTTGAGAATAAGAATGCATATAACATCAAATTAGGGTTTGTAAGCTTAAAAGACATTAAAAGTGATAATTAGGGTTTGGAAAGCCAAAACCGTAATGAAACTCTAAGTTGACCTCCAAGACCTAACTTGGAACCCAAGTCAGTCTTCATGATAGATTTGGTCAAACTAGTAATACTTGGGGGTTATGCTTAATTTTCAGGATAGTTTCTTGATTGGTTGCTCTTGTTGCCTTTTTGCTTGGACATCAAGTTACTTCTGAGGAACGTATGTGGTTATGCCTAAGAATACCCGACTTAAACAAATTTGTGATTTTTTGAGGTTTGTTCGATTGATTGCAAACTCAACTTTTGGTTGTTTATTTAATTCATACAATTTATAAAGTCGCTATGGATATCATATTATAAAAGTATAATTTGCTCAACTATCTCTTGTGGATGTAAGTGATACATGTGGGATGTAAGAAATGTCACTATGGTGATGAATGATCTGGCAGGGATAAGAAGATCACCTCAAGCTAAGGCCTATGTAATAAATGTCACTATGGTGACCAATGATCTGGACCAGAAGAGAAGATACAAGGAATAAACCCTACAAAGAGGGTTCTCCACATGTATACTCCAAAGAGGGAGTGTCCCATACATATTAAATTGAGAAGATAGAAAGAAAACACATGTTCAATTTGTAATTATATTTGTTGTTGTGGTTGACTATCTTGTTACACCTACATGTGAATATTTTGTTTACCCCACACACCAGTAGAACTTGTTATATTGATCGCATTTTTGTTTCACAATGTTTTAGGATAAACTGCTAGAAATCTACAATTAATGATGGAATATGGATATCTAGAGAAGAAGGCACCAAAAGAAAAGACTTAATGCAACTCTGGAGGATTTAGATAGATAGATTTTTTTTATGTTACTATCAATAGGTTTTTCATATCATGTAACTCCTTAGTAGAAGTTTACCTTTCTATATTATACCAAATTCTTTTCCATTTAGTGAAATTTTATAATTATTATTACTTAATTGCTAAACCTTGATCCTCTAATTATGGTGATGGACCTTGCCCTCTCGATCTGCTAGAATAGGGAATAACAAGGGGCGGGGGTCGCTTAATTTGGTATCAGAGCTCGATTTACCATTTAACCTTTAGTAATTATTAAATTTTAAAGAGTTCTATAGAGCTCAAGGGAATTATGAGAGTACTTTCCAAAGATGATGATATCTAGAAGGGACCACGATCCGGGGGTTGGCAAAACTTCCCTCCACACCGCTTGTCAGCTTACGAGTATTCTCGGACCTGTGCATCCTACATGGCCAAAGTTAGAGGATTGTACTCGAAATAAAATACCTCTAGGATTTTTCATCTATTTTCATCCCTTCTTTAACCCTTGCTTCACTTACTAAACCCTAGGCACCTATAACTATTCTCTTTACCCCCTTTTAAAGTAATGGTGTTATGGACATTAGGTATTTAGGCATCCTCGACCTAATAATGTACATTAATGTGGAAATAATGAGAAAGTAAAGTAAAATGTTTTATCAATTTTCCCTTGCAGAGGTAAACTCTGGATGGAGCTAGGACTGGTTTGGGAACAACATTAGTGGGTCAGGGGAGTCATAAAACCCTAAATTATAGGGTATGGTCCCTAAACCGAACCCAAAACCCTAATCATGGGAAATGGGAATAGTGTGGGTAATAGAGTAACCTTACCCATATGAACCTTATTTATGGTGTAAAGTAATAAGAAAACATAATGCATTAGGTGACTCAATATCCCATGCATGTGTCCATGCGGAACATGGCATTAATGAGAAAAGTTATAAGAAGCATAGGCAACTTATATAACCTTAAAACCTAATCTAAGCAATGGATAATGAAAAGAGATAAAATTTGATAAGTGGGGATACCATGTAATATGTTGGTCCTAATAATGTGATTTAGATGGTTTCCTTTATATGATCAACTTAAGGAGCTTACCTATTGACAATGGATGGCTTGTTTTAAATGAACAGTCGATTGTGGGTTTTAACCTACTCTCAATGGAACATTTTGTGTTGTTAATCAAGGGATGTCTAGGGTTAAATGGTGACTCTTTCTAGAGAACAAATCAAGGACTTCATAGGTGGTTTATCCAAGGTGTTTACTTATGTAAACAACCAATGGTCTTACCTTTTAAACATCCAATGGTTATGGGTGACATTGTGGTAAGGTGATATGGGTTGAATGATGATGGAACAAAGGGAGGGTTACCCTTAATAAGGTAGTCTTACCTATTCACTCATATGAATAGAAGGGATCATAATCATATTGTGTTGATATGTAACCCTAATGAGGTATAATTGGGTATGAATAGTCCTTGAATGACTAATACAATCATGGAGTACTTTGTTACTATTGTTAAAACCCTAGTATGCTATAACCCGATGGTTACACCTTGATTTATGTGTGGATTCATACTTGAGAATAGTATGGAATGTGATGGTGATGCTTCACCTTATGCATCCATGATCCAATGGGGATGTCATGAGTTAGGGTTTGGGTATAAGTGTTGATTAGTAACATTGATATAATTTATCATGTTGAACCTAACTCTAATGCAAATAGATAAAGATGAATATTCATGTTTAACATTCTTATATGATGGAATGATGGTGGAATAACCTCCTTAACATGATCATAACCTTAAAGTGTTAATTGATGCTTATCATAGCCACATGGTTGATACTTTCTTATGTGAAACATGTGCATTATGGATATGATGAGTGTTAATCATATCTAGATTCCTTGCATGTTGATTTAATAAAGGAATGTTCTTAATGTTAATATAACCCTACTATGATTGTTTATGGATATCTCCTAGCTCATTAATGCAATATTGTGCTGATCTGGTGTATTGTATGTAAGTGATGTTGTTGAGCCTTATTTTAAGGCATGGAAAGATAATGATGATCTTGTAGGGAATAGTATGATGGTCTTAATGACCTTTGGGCATGGTTGAGCCTTGAATGAGGTGTAATCCTCTTGTGTTGATAAGGGTTGACATCATTCCACTTTATTGGAGGAATAAACATTAAATCTTGACCATTGGGTCAAGTTCATATGTTAAAACCATCAATTACAGTATAGGTCCGACCATTGCATCAAGTGACCCAAGAAACCATTGGTCCAACGCTTAATTGATGCTACAACTATATGATTAACTAACCATAGGTTTTGGAGACCTGATCCACCATCATTATTGACCATTGAGTCGCCATAGGTTGTTAGATCAGCACTATATTCATTAATCACCCTCGAATATCAAACTAATATCACCATTGATTGATAACATCATTAGGGTACTTAGTTGTTAATCAAACTAATATCACCATTGATTGATAACATCATTAGGGTACTTAGTTGTTAATCACTAAGCTTCTATTTAGGCCAACACCTGACCTAAAGGGTGAACGTTAGTTGACACCCTTGGTCACCACTATCAGTTGTCATTAAGACAACACTATCAGTTGTTGCAATGGTACCACCATTGAGTCATGTGTTTATAGAAGAAATCAACTTTAAACCCTAAAATTGACCATTGGTTGATAGGTGTTTAGCACCATTGGTTGTCAAACCAACCTAATCCAAGTTATATTATACCTTAGGAATAATGTACACATGAACATTATAAAAATCAAAATCCAAGTCAAGCATAGCTTTTTAGTGCATGGATCATCATTTTCAAGCAAGAACATGGGCTATAAAGCTTTTGGTAAGTAATAAACGTGGAGAAAGTTATTAAACTTGCCTATAATTAGAAGATGAAACCCCAAACAGAAGAAAACTTGAGTAGGTAGGGTAGAAAATCCAAGCATAAGTTGTGACTTCGTCCATCTAGCACCTTTCTTCATCAAATGAGCAAACCCTAAGCATAAGGAGCAAGAAAGGTAGGGTTTTAGAGCTTTAGAGCAATTTCTACCATGGAAAAGCAAGGTTATGACCTGGATAAAGGTAGGAGGAAGGATAACAAAGAAATAAATGGAGGAAAGAAGGGGATTCTTACTCTTTTAGGTCAAGATCACTAGAAGGAAGCTTTGTAAACCCTAAAAGGAAGTCAATTGCAACCCTAGATTCTTTTTCCAAGAAGGTCCCCTCTTTCTTCTTCCTTGGATAGGAAATTCATAGAATCACATAGGGAGGATGAGGTTTGTAGAAAGAGGGAAGTGTTGGAGAGAAAATGGATCTTTTTGGTTCTTAGGGATAAGTATATGAAACTTTAAGATAAAGAAAAAGAAAAAGTTGAAGTTCTAGTATCTTTCCAAGTCTCCATGGCCTTAAACTATTAAGAATATACAAGAACACATACAAGAAGCTCCCACACCATCCATAGAGACATGCTTATCCCTCGTTTTTTGAATTTCCAAGCAAAACAAATAATTCATTAGTTGATAGCTACTAAAGGTAGCTCATCCATGAAGGGGTAAATCCTAAAATACCCTTGGAGAAAACACCTTCAAAACAAGGTTTAAATAGGCGCCCCATGGCTCAACAAGCTCAATAATGATGATAGAATATCCTAGGAACATAATTCAAGTGATAAATTGCAAAGAAAACCTCTCAATTGGGTAAATTGCATAAAAGTCCAAAATGTGCATAAAATTGCATAACTTGCTCAAACAATGTCCAAATTGGACCAAATTTGAGACTTAAGCCTGTCTTATAATTTCAAAGCATATAACAAGGTTATATTAGGGTCATAAGAATTAAATTATGATAATTATGCTTATTCAACTCATTGTGCAAGTTTAGGGGCCTTACAAGAAGGATCCAACTCCCTGATTTGCAAAGAATCATCCAAAAGAGCTGATTTTAGGTGATCCTTTTGAAAGATTTAAGATACGGGCTTCATTAAACAAATAACAAGCCAAAAAAACCTTCATCTCACAAATCAAGCCTAAGAACGCCAAGGAAGCTCTTGGGGATGATGAATGGATCTTATCCATGCAAGAAGAGTTGGAACAATTTGAAAAGAACAAAGTATGGACCCTAGTGCCGAGACGAAGTGATAGAAAGATCATTAGCACCAAGTGGGTCTACCACAACAAACTAGATGAAAACAGCAAAGTGATAAGGAACAAAGTAGGGCTAGTAGCTCAAGGCTACAATCAGCAGGAAGGTATATATTTTGATGAATCATATGCACATGTAGCTAGACTTGAGTCCATTCATATTTTGCTTGCTTTTGCTAGTTATAAAAACTTTATTCTATATCAAATGGTAGTTAAAAGTGTGTTTTTGAATGGTACAATTGAGGAGAAAGTGTATGTTGCACAACCCCCGGGCTTCAAACATGATAGTTTACCTAACCATATTTATTTATTGCAAAAATCTCTCTATGGACTCAAACAAGCACCTCGAGCTTGGTATGAGAAATTAAAGAACTTTTTGTTAGATCATGGGTATATCATGGGCAAATTAGATTCTTCCTTATTTCTAAAGCATACTTTTAACAATTTCTTATCATTCAAATATATATTGATGATATCATTTTTGGCGGAACTAACCTTGATATTTGCAAAGAATTTAGGGATCTTATACATAGTGAATTTCATATGAGTATGATGGGTGAGCTCACATTCTTCATCGACTTTCAAATCAAGAAAACTAAAGATGGGAACTTCATCAACCAAGGCAAGTACACAGGTGAGTTACTAAAGCATTTTGGGATGGAGAACACCAAGACAATGGACACACCCATGTCAAACACTGTAAAACTTGTTAAGGATGAAGAAGGTGAGAAGGTAGATGAGAATCTCTTTAGAGGTATGATCAGAAGTTTACTGTACTTAACTGCCTCTAGACCTGATATAATGTTTAGTGTTAGCTTGTATGCTTACTTTCAATCAAATCCTAAGATATCACATCTTATAGCTGTTAAGAGGATTTTAAGGTACTTAGCCAAAACTCCAAATTTTGGTCTATGGTATCCCAAGTCAAGGGACTTTACTCTTATGACTTATAGTGATGTGGATTACATAGGATGCTTGATTGAGAGAAAGTGCACAAGTGGCGCTTACTTTCTCCTAGGACCATGCTTGGTGTCTTAGTTCTCCAAGAAACATAGCACAGTGGCATTCTCAACCACTGAGGCTGAATACATTGCAATCGAGAGTTGTTGTGCCCATGTCCTATGGATGAAGCAAATGTTCTAAGACTTTAACATTCATTTTGATTCTTCTCCTATCTATTGTGATAATACTAATACAATTAACTTGTCATATAATCCTATCTTGCATAGTGAAGCTAAGCATATACATGTTTGTTGTCATTTTCTTTGTGATCACATTGCCAAAAATGATATCTATATCACGCATGTGGACACCGAAAATCAGTTGGCAGACATTTTCACTAAACCTCTGCCTAGAGAGCAATTAACTTTAGTAGATCTAAACTACTCATAATTTCTTTGAATGAATCTGATATGCCTTCTAGCTAGTTGTTATCTATCATATATGCTTTGTCTATGTTTTGATTACCATTGCTTGCTGATATGCTAAAAATCAATTTTCATGTCCTTTTTGCCTTGCTTTTCTCTTATTTTTGGGTATTTTTCACAAACGCATGTTTTATCACAAAATAGTACCCAATGATGAGTGATATGTGCATAAGTATGTTTAAAATGCAAAATGGACGTGAAAAATAAATTTTATTAGCACTCAAATGGCTAGAAATTAGATTTTCTAATGTTGATTCAGTTGGACCATCAGTCAAGTTGCCAACTCGATCGATTGGAGGCTGAGAGCTTTTTTAAAGAGCCTATCAGTTGAGTTTTTGAGTCACAGAACTTGACCGATGGCTGGGTTGGAGCAAACATAAGTTAGGTTCGGTCGACTTTTCTCCCTCTCAACTAGAGAAAAAACGACCAATCCAACATGTAGCTCCCTCAAGCTCTCAACCCTAGCCCCAAGCTTCCTCTCTCTAGCCTTAGTTCGACCTAGATTGACCTCCTTACTATCAACCGTAGGTGTGTGGATGGGTTTTGGTGGTGTTTCTCTTTCTTTTTCTCTCTCCATCCTCTCCATATCATCTCCATGGCGTCCAACAGGAGAAAGAGGGTGGCCCCAGCTGGAGCACCATCATTGTCTTCCAACTCACGTCTCATTCCTTTTGATGACACCTTCTTTGTTTCCAATGAGGCTCTCAATAGGTACAAGGACCTCCTTCCTAGGAATCCTTTTCCTTTATGTGCCCTCTTTGAGCCATGCCCTTGTAGACAAAGGGTCATTGATTAAGTGGTTGAGTTGCTTTACAATCACCATCTATCTACCTTGTGTGTCGAATGCTTGTGCTACAACAATTCCATAACTAGCACAAAAGCCATTCATGAATTATATGATAACTTGCAATGGAATTATGACACACTTGTACCATCACCCAATACTCTAGTAGTCCTCACTTCCATGATTATCGGGAAGAAATTCCAAGTCTCTAAGGATACCCTGAACTTCTTCTTTTCGGGTACTGAAGTGATTAACACTTAGAGGAAGGACTACCCCAAGTATTTTGACCTAGTTGAGCCTAAGTCCTTATACAAACAACATGATCTTACTCTCCCTGGTATTCATAAATACTTGAAGAAGCCTCAATTCCCATATAGGAAGAAGTCTACCCTTCCCTCCTCTGCCTTAGATCTCAAGAATTGCATACTTGCCTTAGTTCTTAACTGCAATATTCATCCTAAGAAAAATCAGACTGAAATTGCAGAAAACACTGCGGTAATTATGTATTATCTCTTGAAGAACATAGGAGTCAAGTGGTAAAGATATGTTCTCCACCATATGACCTAATTTGATTCAGGTAAGAATACCTATGGCACCCACCCACCCTACCCAACCCTAATATGTGGTCTTTTTCAGCTTGCCACTAGCAAATCTCTTTTCCATGACCTTTGCTACAAACCTGCCCAGAAAGGATTTTGCATTAGTGAGACCACACTTTAAGAGATTATGCCTATCCCATCCTCTACCACACATGAAGCCTCTACCTCTACCTCCACATGTGCACCTCCACCACCTCAGCCTTCTCGACCTACCCGCGCCTCATTCCATGTATCAAATGAAACCCTTATGGGGTACATGATGCGACAACAGACGTACAACCTTCAAGTTGAAGAGCACATGCATCAGGACCTCTGTGCCATCATGTCAAACATGAACCTATCTTGTACACATCCTTATCCTGCCTACAAGTCCTACCCAGGAGGTGACTATGCATCCTATGCATATGATCACTTTTACCCAGCCCCTACACCTACTGCTTCCGCTGCTACACCCTCTGTTGTTAGTGGATCTACCCCTGGAGTGTTGCCTCTAATTGCTGGCCCCTTGGCCACCCTACTTGCTAGTCTTGGTACTTTTGCACCTTCCTTCCCACAGGCCAATGAGCTTCATGCTCTTGGCATGTCTTAGGCTGAGCAGAATGCCTATTGGCTCGTTCATGATTTTGGTTCCCTTATTGATGAGGAGATACCAAACCATGTTGATGAGGTGGTTGCGATTACTGTTGAGGAGGCTTCTGATGATGATGTTGGCTCTGATGGCTTTGTTGGTGCCTCTGGTGATGAAGGTGATGTTTTTGTCTCTGTTGCACCTTCAGACGGAGATGATGACTATGAGATAGAAGCTTCTAATGACGATGATGATGTGGACATAGATGGCCTATATGTTTATATTTTCTAGTTTCTAGCCTAGATGTTGATCATATATATCTTTCTAGGCTATCTTGTATTAAAAATATCTAGGCACATTTTCTGAGTTATACTATTTTATCATCTAGTTTTCATCATTTTGTCTTGTAGTTGTTTATGAGAACATGCTTTTTGGGTTGTAATCTTAATCCTTTATACACTTATTCTTTGATTTATATATCTCATGAGTTGGTGCCATGTTTACCATATTTTTTTATTATGACTTAGACTGTATGTTTATGTCATCTTTGTTGTATGCTTTGAGCTTGCATGTTGTGGATGTATGTTTGGTTGTGCTTGGAGAAGACTCATTTCTTTGCTCTTATACCCCCTTCCTTTTTGATAATGTCAAAAGGGGGAGAGAAGTTCAATGTTTTGAAGCTGAACCATATTGTTTTAATTGCCTATGTGATCCTTTTCTTATTCATTATATGCTTTATCATGTGACTTGCTAAAGGACCATATAATATATATGTCATGTTGCTTTTTGTAGATAGACTAACTATGTAGGTAAGAGTAAGCATAGATTGAGGGGGAGCAATTCACATTGTTCAAATCATGACCCCCCCTACAATTCACAAGGAAAATGTATAACTTTACATGTCCTTTTCAATATGATTGAGGTATGGTTTGTCATTATCAAAAAGGGGGAGAATGTTGACTTGAGAGTATACATTGCCCATATTTTGATAATGACTTAACCATTCCATTCATATGTATCTAATATGTTTGTTCAGGATTGATTTTAGGCTTTAGGTACATGAAAAAGATCAAATTACACAAGCCCTAGCTTGTTCAAGTTCAAGTCAAAAGCAATGCAAATGTGCAATTTGGGAAATCACTCTAAATGACCTTAGATGATTTTTTTAATCACTTGTATTGATGATATGACTTGTAACTAAGATGAGAAAAAATTACACACACTTAATTCCAATGTTTGATCACTCAAATGTCAATTTCAAAATTTTGTCACATGTTGTTTATTGGTCGAGTTGGAAACTCAACCGATCCAGTGATGGATTTTCTAGAGAGACCAATCGGTCGAGTTACACACTCACATAACTCGACTAATTGATCAACTAACCAAAACTAATTTTGACTCATCAATCGAGTTTCCCATAACAAACTCGACCAATAGTTTGAAATTTGACTTTGTCACTTAGTGGATTGGTCGAATTACCTTTATTGAAACTCGACCGAATGTACTATACAAAAAACGCAAAAAAAGTGATTATAACTGTTGGTGAGTTGTTTTGAGTGAGAATAGATCCATTGTAACTTGGAAAATGGCTATATTTTGCCCTTAAGTGATCCCACACTCATGGGAACACCCCAAGCTATAAATAGGACCCCTCGGGGTTCATTCCAAGTTTGCTCATTCATGCTAGTCTAAGTCCATGCTATAGTTGAGTGTGTTTCAACTCCTCAAGCTCCTTTCTGTCCCTCATTTACAAAGAATTTCATGATAATGAGTGAGTTAGGCCAGTTGTAAGAGAGATACTTCCTTGTGCTTGTAAAGCTCTCATTCCATTCCATCTTCCCTACCCCTTTTCTCAAAATCAAAGGTGAAGCAAGCTACTCTAAGTGAAGGTGAAGTTGTTGTTATTCTTCTTTAAGGTTGAAGAAGAGGTGAAGATCTTCTCCAGGAGTAGGAGAAGAGCAAGGCCAAGATTCAAGATGAGTGAGCAAATTCCTTCAAAGCCAAAGACTTGATGCAAGTGTGGGTAAGTCCTTGTTGAAGGCTGAAGACATCTTGATCAAGTGGGTAAGTCCTTGTGTAGGTGGAAGACTCTTGTCTTGAATAGGTAAGTCCTTGGATGTATGGTGGTCTCCTTGTATCTCTTATGAATGGAATATAAGTATACACGGATTGCAGAGTCCTAGAGGTTGACCTCTCTAGGTAGTGGATTGACTCTCTCCTAGTTTGAAGAGTGGAACCACTCTAAACTACCTTGTCCAAGTGCTTGTTTCATTTTCTCTCATCCTTGCTATGTTTTTTAGTTAGGACTTCAAATTGCTCTTAAGTAAATTGGTTTTGATTAATATAATTTGAAGGTCTAACTTATCTTGTGAGAATTTTGAAGCTCTATACACCCCCCACTAGAGCCCTTGATCCAACAATACTTTCTCTTTAAGTGGGCATCATGCCACACCTTCGTCCTTTGTTTATATATTCTTACATTTTCATAAAAATTTTATTTTCTGTCAATCATGGGTCCATATTTAGGAATTTGATTGCCTAATATGCCTTATACTCTTATTCCACTAACAAATGGCATGCCTTATCATATATCAGTCTATAGGGGGTTGGTCCCTATAGGGGTCTTGTAGGAAGTGCAATACGCCCACAAGGCATCCTCTAGCTTCATGGACCAATCTTTTTTTATCATTCCTACCATCTTTCCCAAGATTTGTTTAGTTTGCCTATTGGAGACCTCCACTTGACCAGAGGTCTGTGGGTTGTAGGGAGTGGCAACCTTGTGCCTTACTACATACGTTTTTAGCAATGCTGCAATTATCTTTGAGCAAAATGGGATCCCCCGTCACTAATGACGGTGCACGGAACTCCAAATCTAGGGAAGGTAATCTTTTCAAACAACCTTCTTATAGGCTTTGCATCACAAGACAGGGTAGTTGATGTTTCTACCCATTTTGACACACAGTCTACAATGACTAAAATGTACTAATTTCCTTTAGAGGATGGGAAAGGTCCCATATAATCAATTCCCCATACATCAAAAATCTCCACCTCGATTTAGCCAGATATGGGCATTTATTCATTTGGGATGTATTTTTAGTGTGTTGACACTCGTCGCACATCTTGATGTATTCATGCACATCTTTAAACAAGGTTGGATAATAGAAACTAGATTGTCATACTTTGGCTGCGGTCCTATCTCCGCCTAATGACCACCATAGGGTAAAGAGTGACATTCATGGAGGATCTAAGGTACTTATTTTTCTAGAATACATCGCTGATACTAATTATCGACACATCTTTAAAATAGAAGAGGATCATCCCAATAATAATTTTTCAGATTAGAAAATAGTTTCTTTTCCTGATTGTAGGTGATATCAGGAGGTAGTTGCTAACATGCTAAGTAATTGCAAATGTCTACAAACCAGGGTAATGCGGGCATGACAAGTAATTGCAAATTTCTGCAAACTAGGGTAAAGCGGGTTCAATGGATCTTGCCATTATCAAAACTTCATTGACATAGCTTTCATTTATATACAGTGGGTCTTTTTTAGTAACCATGATTCATGACAAATGGTCGGCAACAACATTCTTTGTCCCCTTTTGTTCGATAATCTCATGATCAAACTCTTGCAGCAACAAACCCCACAACATGAGTCTAGTCTTGGTGTCTTTCTTGTGCATTAGGTACTTGATATCACCATGGTTTGTGCATACTTTCACTTTCAATCCTATTTGATAAGAACTGAATTTGTCGAAAGTGAATACCATTGCTAGCATCTTTTTCTCTGTGATAGTGTAGTTAACTTGTGCGTCATCCATAGTTTTGTTAGATCGCATGGTGTTTCTTATCCTTTCTTTGCCCGAGTACTTCTCTAATAGCATAATCAATTATGTCATGTGTTATATTAAAAGGGAGGTTCCAATCTGGAGCTTGGAGGATAGGAGTTATCATTAGGGCATCCTTCAGAGTTCTGAAATCTTGAAGGCATTCATCTGTAAAATCGAGCATAATGTCTTTAACGAGCAATTTGGATAAAGGTTTTTATATCTTAGAGAAGTCTTTGATGAATCTTTTATAATAACCTACATGGCCTAGAAAACTTCTTACCCCAGTTACCAACCTAGGAGGTAGAATCTTAGATCTAGCTTCTACATGTTGGTATGTATGCCGAGAGAGCCAATCATATTATGATTGGGATATGGCATTAGATACCTGATTTGATAATAATAAAGGCAAGCTTCCAATTTATTTTGTATATTCAGTTATGAGATAATGAATTACATAATAAATGTCTAGAGAATGATATTACTCAATGACATATGTCTTCAAGTACATACTTGGAAGAATGAGATCGTACATATGTTAAGAGTATACACATTCTCATTATGTCCCTGATCAGTTGTTATTGTGGAAGGCAGGTAGACAACAATAACACATAAGATCAGAGTGTGAGTTGGTTGATGACTAAATCTCATTAGTCATGATATGGCATTATCAAAACAAGCACACAGATACATGTTAGGGAACAGTGAATCAGACAGACCCATCATGAGACTGACACATGGAAGCCATCATCATGGAAGACATAGTGAGGTCTCACAGTGATGGTGGTGGTTGTGGTTCTTAGACCTAAAATCACTGCACTCATCACATGTCGTCGGGTACACTTTGACATCATTAAACACAGTCCTAAAACATGAGATGTTATAATGGTGATGAATGGGTGGCTTTGATACATGGGGATTGATTGTGAATGATAGATATGGGATTTGTCCCTCTTATAAGAGTATGATATCCAAGTCCTCTTGATTAGTGAGACTGAAAAAAGTATGGCCATATGCATGTGAGTCAATATGTGATATTGAGCTTACATATATCTTTTGCAGTCTGCTCTGGTTCAAGGAACAAGATTGAATAATAATGAGGATGACTACTCCATGCCTCTAGTTCAATCTGGATATCAGTGACAAAGGAACTATACAAACACTATAACACTGATGCGTTGATTTTGAGTCGCATTTATAGACTTGTTTGATATGTGTTTTATGCAGTTATTAGTCATTCTTGTGGTTAATGTTGCATAATTCATTCATTTTGGTCTATGCTACTTCTTTATGTCAAATTTCCTTTATTTCAGCATTTTGAGTATTAATTATCAAAAATATACATTTTGTGTGCACTTATGTGGTTTCGTGTGTTAATTTTAGGAAAAACAAGTATCTGTTACTGTCGATACCATCGACGGTGGTCGATACTATCGACACGACCACAGGCGCACAGCCGCAAGGACCAAAAGAAAGTCGATACTATCGATAGGGATGTCGATGGTATCGAGATACCATCAGGTTGCGGACAAAAATGAGGTCGATACTATCGACACAAAGTCGATACCATCGACCCAGGAGGCTATAGTGATGGAAAAGGACAACAACCGACGCCTTAGAGTGTTGATACCATCGACCCGTGTCGATGGTATCGAGATGACATCAGGCGCAAAGACAAAAGAAAAGAGAACTGCCGCTATCACGCAGGGTCGATGGTATCGACACCGTCAGATACTTGTTGGCTTTGTAATAATCTTAATCGGACGGATGTGATTAATTGGTAACCTAATTCGGGAAATATACCTAATGACGGCGCCCAAGGGGGAATGATCATGTCATTAGCCACTACACACATCCCGGAGAGCAAGGAGAGAAGAACGGAGCACGAGAGCACGCCCCAGCCGATCCGGACGCTGAAGAAGACGATTTCCACCACCGAAAGGCGGGAGAACGCGCATTCCACACCAAGGATCACTTGGATCTTCTCCGTTCAGGGGTTTAACCACTCAATCACGTTTTTCTTCATGTTTCCCTTTTTCTACTCCACGTTTTTCTTTGAGATGAACATGCAGGGCTAATCCCCTTTGTCTTTAGGACCAGGAGTAGCCCGGGAATTCATTGTATGACAATTTTATCATAGTAATTCATATCTTATCTCTTAAATCCGTGGTATAATTTTGTTTTCTCAAATATATTGTTATGCTTGATCACCATAATAATAATCTAACGCCCTTAATTGCTTTGAAAGAAGAATTAATGGTTGAAAAGAGACGGAATTTACGTTAATTGACAAATCCCTTGAACAAGGTGGTGTAAGATTAATGGTGGATACCGAGAGGTCATTTTTAATGCACCTAGTTTAGGATATAGGTTACTACGACGGTGGAACCGACCTAGACATAGGTAGTGAATTGTACCACGACAGTGGGCAATTCTGATTTCAGGTCACTACCCGGATAGAGAGATATAATTGAGTAACTATATAGACTTTAATACAATGAAAACCCGCGGTGAAACTGCAATCCTAAAGATCTCCTTTTGAATTGATTAAACCAACATTTAATCGATTGGTTGTTTTGTTTTATTTTTATTTTCTTTTAATTTAGACAACAACTCTCAACTATTTAATCAGCTTAGCTGATCGCGAGTAGTTAGTAGGAGTCTCCGACGATTTCATGTATCCCTGAGTTTGACTCGGGCCTCACAAAGTCCTGTATTACTTCAACGTGTTCACTTGCGTTTCTGCGCACGGTAAAATTGCGTCAAACACCATACACAGATTGTAGGTTGAAGTTGCTCCCCAACTTTCCATTCACTTGAGTAGCAATGATGTGTGACTAGGCACCACTTTTTGCTTGTGATGTCATAAGCTAGTTATGGACATTCACTACCAACGTGATATGGGACCTATAGGGTCACACACATAGGAACTCATATAGAAGAGGAGTTTGATCTTAAATGATGATTGAATTAAGTACTAAAGTATTTAGGTACTCAATTCTCACAACAGATCAATGAATTGGCTGACTGAACTGCCAAACGACCATCTCATAGGGTGAGACAGTTGTTTGGGTAGCCAGACAGGCATCTCAAGTGTTGAGACGGTCGTTTGGGTTGTCAGGTAGATCATAAATTGAATTGGCATAGTTCTGCCCTATGAACCAACCGATTCAAGTTGTTGAACCGATCAGATCAAATCAAACTCACCACACGACCGTATGGGTGAGTGAGACCGGCATATCACTTGTGTGAGATGGCATGGTTGGGATGAATGAAGGTTTTGGAGTTTTCCCGAACTCATTTCAATTGCACATACTTGGGGTGCAATTAAAATAATTGTATGACATTAATTAAAAAATGATTTTCCAGTTCATATATGACTGGGAAAGTGTGAAATAACTATCTCGCTTAGCGAGATGATAGTCTCACTTGGTGAGATGACTGTTTCGACGCACGTAAGTTGTGAAACTTCTAGAAAAGTTACAAAAAATTAAGATCTACTTGTCCTTTCCACTCTCGTTTTAGTCCCACATTGGCTAGGGATTGGGAACCCTGACCCTAACCACTCATATATATAGAGGGGTATTGGGGGATTCCCAGAGTACAACTATTACACAGACAATTGAGAACCAATTTCTCTGAAAATTGTTATCCTCTCTGGTTGTAGTAACCACGAGAGCCTAGGCAAGTCCTACATGACTAGGGAGGATAGCCATGGGAGAACAACAATTGAGGATCATTATTGTGGGAGAGCATGTTGGTGACTAGAACACCAACAGGAGGGACAAATCCTTCCTGTCTATTCATGTAGGATGACATGAGTTCTAGTTGGTCCGTGTGGACTACTTTAGAGGTAGGAGTCCTTTGGCTGCTTCTAGGAGGGCAACATCAAATCGCAGTCTGTGGCAAGATCTGAGGAGTTGATGTAGTAGTTGTCTGAGTCTAATGTATTTGGAGGAGCAGTCAGACGAGTTCGAGTGTGACTAGGAGCTGTACAGACACCATCCAAGATAGAGTGCACATCTACATCAACGAGGATTTTTGTTGGACTTGCTCAAGGACCAGGTATATCTTCGTGAAACCATCCTTCCCATTGTATAGTTATTGACACGATCTATTGGTTAAATGGGAAATATGTCAGTAATTTTTGTTTTTTATTTCCACTGCCTATCTGATGCCATATTTCCCAACACTACCTTGCTTAAATCAACTTCGAATCCTTTTTGGAAATTTGTGTCCAAGTACTATGCCTTCCTGCACCATAAAGTGACATTTCTCCCAGTTCACCACTAATTATTTTTCTTCACATATTTTCAAGACTTGGGATAAGTTCCTTAAGAAACTATCAATATCAGTTCAATAAACAAAGAAGTTGTCCATGGATACTTCCATAATATCTTTCAGAAAGTCAGCAAGTACTGAGATCATGCACCTTTAAAATGTTGTGGGTGTGTTGCATACCCCGAATGACATCCTTGAAAGGCACATGTACCATAGTTGTAGGTAAAGTTGGTTTTATCTTAATCATCCTTGAGTGATTGTTGGACCATCAGTATTTGTCTAAGAAGTAGAAGTATGAGTGATGGGCTAGTTGTTCTAGGGCCCAATCTATGAACGCCAATGGAAAATGATCTTTCTTGGTGACATCATTGAGCTTTCTATAGTCTATGCACATTTGCCATGCAGTCGTGGTATGTATTACTACTTCATCCCCCTTTTCACCCTTCACCACTACCATACCTCCCTTTTAGAGATTACACCCAACTGTTGTTTCTTATTGGGTATATAATACCAGCATCCCAAAGCTTTATCATTTCCTTCTTGACCACCTCCCTCAGGTTCTGATTTAGCTTCCTTTGAGGTTGGGCTAGAGGTTTGGCATTTTCTTCTAGATTTATTCTATGCATGCAAACAGACGGGCTTAGGCCTTTGATGTCTTCAACAAAGTATCATATCACTTTCTTTCTCGGTTTGAGTTCATTTAATAACTTCTCTTACTAGTCGTCTGTCTAGGTAGAATTTGTACTCTATGTCTAGAAATTCATATTTTAATCTTTTGGGAAGCTACTTCAGCTTCGATTTAGGCTTAGGTTCTTCCTTCTCTTCCATAGTTTGTTTAAGAGGGACGTATTTCACTGTCTCAATGCTTACATCTTCTTTGTCACTAGAGTCCTTTTCAAGTTGATTCAGATAATCAAGGATCTTGACTACCTCTGGATCTTCAACATATGGATCATGGATGTTCAAAGCTCTCATGTGCAGATCAAGTATAGAGTTTTTCTCTTGTACTTCTTTACAAAACTGGTTGTAGTTGTTTATAGAATAGACCGATTCAAAGAGAGATGGTCCTCTCATGGAGCCTTGAACATGAAAATCAATTTGATCATTCCCTACTCTGATGATGACGATGATCCCAACTTCAACATTTATCAAAGATCTTCCCATGGAGAGGAATGGCCTTCCAAATATCATCGGGCATGTCAGGTCTTCCACAATGTCAGTCATGACTATATCACATGGTATGAAGAATCATCCCACTCGGATGGGGATGTCCTTAACAATCTGCATCGATCTCATAGTAGAAAATTTGACCAATTAAATTCTCATTATTTTTTTTGACCACATCAGTAAGTCCTAGCCTCTAAGCTAGAGTGAGAGGCATAAGTCTAATGCTCTAAGATCTGACATACATTGTCTCACATCATTATCTCCCACATTGGAAGGTATAGTGAATGTTCATGGATCCTTTTGTTTTGCATCTCCACTTGTACAAAAGCAATGGATATTTTGCTTGTCTCATTTGTTTCAACATGGTTTCCTCTCCTTATTTTTGTAATCAAATCCTTGAAGAACTTCACATATGTTCGCATTTCTTCAATGTCATATAGGAATGAATATCCATATGTAGTGCTTCACAACTTCCATAAATTTTCCATATATTCTTTTTAAGTGAGCTTTGATTAGCTTGTATGGAAAGGGAACATTTAGTACATAAGGATCCCTATCTACGAGAGCTTCCTCAACTTATTCAGATCCTTATCTGTAGCCTTCTTGGTAGAATCCTCCATCCCAGGTTCTTCTTCTACTATGGCCAGTTTGGATTGGGATTCAGTAGTGGAATTTCTTTTCTAGATGGTCTTGCCTGTTGGCTCTTCTAGAACTTTTTTCTGATCGAAGAGTTGCCATTTTTATGCTTTCAGTATTTAAGGGTATTTTTCTTGTGGGTTCTTTATCAGCTCTGACAACTACGCCAATTGTTGATCAATTTGTTTCAAGTGGGTATGCATGTCAGCCATCTGAGTTGTCACACCTCCTAGATGGGTTTGCATCATGTTCAATACATTGATGTTGGTTATAACACTTTGGGGTAGTTGTTCATTCACCAACACTTGTCTTTTCACATATTCAAAAAGTTCAAAAATCATATCTAGTTGATTGGTATTTCTATCTGACTTCGGTCTTGACTTGGCCCGCTTGAATTTTTATTTTTGTTTTGGCCTTGGTAGTTGTTCCTATTTTGTTGGTAAGTCGTGTTGTGGGTGAACACAGATGGTCCTCCACCTCTACCGAAGCCTGGCGGTCTTTTAGGTGGTTTGGTATTTTAGGTGGGTTGTTTAGATGATGCGCATTAACAGTGGCATCCTTATTTCCGTAAGAGAACCTCGAATGATCCGGCCTATTGAAGTTAGAATAAGAGACATTTTATTTTCCTTCTTCTTCACTATCTTATTCATATTGGGTATAGATGCGATTGTCTATTCCGTGTCCTCCTTCCCTGTAGGTAACACATTTCATTACTTTTTTAGCTTTGTTATTTCCCTTGCTTATATAATCCTTCAGTTGTTTTACATCTAAAGCAATCTTTTGGGTTTGGTTAGTTATGGTCTCTAAAGCTTTAGACTTGGTAGTAGTACCCTCAGACGATACCTTTTTCACCCTTCCCCTATCATAACCCAGACTGGCCTACAAGGTTGCCATGTTGTCAATGATCTTCATGGTCTTCTTTGGGTTCTTACCAAGGAATTCACTTCTTATAGCATCATCTAGTAAAGCTCTTTCAACTGAGATAAACACGTTGTAAAAGGTAGTGACTAGAAATCTTCTATCATAGTTATGGTGAGGGCACTCCCTTTGATACTCTTGAAATCTTTGCCAGGCTTTCTAGAAGTTCTCGCCTGGTTTCTGTATGAGCCTAGTGGTCTTGTGCCTATTTCTAAGAGTTTTCTCTACTAGATAGAACTTGGTGACAAAAGTGTTAGCCAAGGTGCCCATCCATTGATGGTTTTGTCAGGCAGAGCAAGATACCACGACAAAGCTTTATTCCTTAGAGAAAATTTGAATCCCTTGTAGTAGATTACCTCATGTGACATCCTATTCATCTTGATGGCATCATGGATATTTTAAAGGCATTCATGTGATGGTAATGGTTCTTGTCTCAATAATTTTCCCCAAAGGTTTTGTTTTGGATCATGACGATGACTGATGGCTTGTGTTCTAAGTTTGGAGCATTGAACCTAGGAATGATGACTGGGCATATGGATTCATTGGCCTTGGTAGCGGTCAATTTTCAAAGAGAAGTTCTCTCGTCATCCTCATCATCATCGTTGTTGTGGTTTGTCATGTTTCTTCTATTTCTATTACGACATCCTTCATCATGACACTCTTCCTTGCACTCTTCCTCATGTTCTTCTCCATACTCTTCATTGTGACGCTCCTCGTCGTGCTCTTCTTCATGTTCTTCTTCACTTTCTTCCTCATGATGAGATTCATGATTGTTGTGAAGATATTCCACCCTCTATCTTTGACACTTTAGAATAGAGTGTGTGATAAGTTTGGGGGCGGGTATAAATGGATGAGGGAGGTACTACCTCTCATATCCTCTACTCAATTACATTTTTACGCATCAACCTTTTGACTGTCTAAACTTTTAAACTTTTGATTTTGCAACAACGCCAAAAAGTTGTCTGATCTAAATCACATCTTTAAAGAAGGGATCTAGAGTAATCGGACTTTTAAGTTTATATCCCGAAACTCTGGCCCCCACAACTATAGTACAGGGTCTGATGTAGTGAATCAGGGTAGATCCACATGGACAAGGGTGGTATGTATTCAGAATGGAGAGCATTGACTTAGTTACACCAAACAAAGAGTGAGATAAAGTTTTACATTCCTTATGGAATGATGATGTTACAACAAACAAACAAGAATTAAAAACAAGGAAAGTAAAAGTAGTAACTAAAGTAAAAGAGTAAGAAAATCAAAAGATAAGATAGCAAGTATGGATGGGAAGCATGGATTTGGTTTCACCATCTAAGATCTCTCACCAACATGTAATATTCACACCCATTTTATATCCATAGCAAGTTTACATGAAATCATCATAAATGTCTATTCCCTCCCCTTTCGAGCTTAGGATGGATCTTTATTATAAGGTTTTCTCTCTCAAGATGGCAAACAAATAATCACAATAAAACCATATGATCATTAGATTAAGCATTCCAACATTCTCATGCATCCATGCAACTCCACAACATTCAAATATGGGTAATACTACTTTTTTGAGATACTAACAATCAAACAACACAAAATGGTAGATAAGCATACAAGTGAAGCATTAAGACCAAGAGTATGGATATAAACATTAATTTTTTTGGTCAGCTAGATAAACATTACTAAGAACACATATTCAATGGAGATAAACATTACTAAGAGCACATATTTAATGGATATAAGTATTTACATGTTGGGAGAGCCTTAGTGGCTACTCCCAACCCAAACTATATGTTTAGCCACTCATAGTGGTGAGTAACATTATGGATTTCCAAGTATAATGAGAGATGAGATGGATGACAAAATGGATGAAAGAGATGAAGGAAGGTGTGAAGATTTACAGAAGAAGAAGAAGGGGGATACACTAACAATGACCATGGATGGTCAAGGTCGATGGAAGAATTTTTCAAATCTGAATCAGGTGTTGGCGTCAAAGGTGGTTTCTCCTCTTGAAGACAAGCATAAAAGGTGGTTGATCCTCTTGAAGACGAAGCCTTAAAGTGTTTGGTGATGGCGGAGGCGTGTTGTCCCCTTCAAACTCTCAACTTCAGATATCCCAAATCGATTACAGAATGGGAACCGATGGAGACCAATGGCAAGATGTCTATGTTGTGTGGCAACACTTTGTCGTCCCTCACACATTGCGACCCCCTCCTATGACTAAGGTGGTCAGCTATTTATAGGCCCGAGCTACAGATAGCAGTTTTGTTAGGTCTGAGCTTATCATTTTCCAAAGATTTAAAGTCCCGTCAGACTCCAGGGTTGAGGACTCATTGGGTGCCGAAGCTACATGCCCAATGGTTGTCAGGATTGAGGGTTCATCATGCACTTATGGTGTAGGCCCATCAGTCATCGATGATGTCGGCCTAGAGGTTGTCGAGATCGAGGGCTTGTCAAGCACTGATGGTGTAGGCTCATCTGTTGCTGAGCTTCTACGCTCCATCTCTTGTAATTTTCTATGCAACAAGGGTAGACCTATAAACGGATCGAATACACAATGGATACTACTATATCTGATATCTGAATCTGGAAAAAAATCTGATCCGATATCCGTCAGATATCATGTGATAATATCCAAATCCGATATGACAAATAATATTTGAATTTGGATAAATATCCGATCCAAACCAAAAAGCATAAATGTATTGTTATTAATACATTGTATGTAGAAAACATTGATATCGCTATGAATATATATAATATAATATCTATATTTTTATGTTTTTATATATAGATAATATATTTATAATATGTATATATTTGTAGGATTTTAGATTTTTTCAGAACAGATATAGCCATATTCAAACTACTATCCAAAATCTTCATATATGAAATTTGATATTCTAAATCCAATTTGGATTATGCGGATGTCGTATTTTTTCTTCAAAATTTCAAACTCGAATCTGGGAATTTGCAGATTTCGAATATCCATTTACAGGTCTTAACAAGGGTAAGGTAAGGAGGTTATGGTAGTTACTTTAGAATTATCAAAACAAGTGTATTTATTGGAATAAAGCATCATTAAGTCGATATTATGAGGGTAAAATTGGCACTTAAAACTTCACAAATTTAGATGTTATCAGATATACATGTGGGACTAGCTCTCTTATTGTGACAACTCGACGGTCAAGCCGCCACAATGTAATGATGCGGAATAACATTAGCAGTGGATTAACAAAAATCACTAAAAAATTAAAACCATTTTGCAAAGAGATTCACTACCAGGAAACTCTTTATAGAAAGAACCAAAGTAATATTGTAAAGACCAAGTCTCTACTATAAACATGATAAACAAATCACCATTTGTGTGGCAACGGAAGAATTAAAACTTGACTTTATTCAAAATGTATAAAGAGTACTTTACAAATATTTCCCAAATGGGAGTACAACTTTATACAAGCATAGGATCTAGGTAGAGGAAAACTTAGACTAATACATATATTGATAACTTAGTGACTATAATCCATTTATATGCATTAAGGTATATTATGTGATGATGACACCTAATGTCACTAACGTATCATGAAAGGCATTAAGGGTATATATATGTATATATGTTGTCAAAACTAGATGATTACATATTAGAGTTTAGGTCAACATAATCATTACATGTCATCCTTATGGTACATTATTCATACACATCTTACCATTAGGGTGGCATAGTTAACATTATGTATATTCACCATTTGAAATGAGTAACTCATTATTATGTGCATGAAGCCTATATTAAGGTTCAAGCATATGAATTATTCCTATATGACTTACTACATATTCATGTGTGTATAAACAAACAAGTTGAATTACAAGTATAATGTGTTTGGTAAATTCTTGTTCTCATAATTTATTATGTACATGTCCACATAGATAGTGTTTCTAACTCTAAAGATATTTGATTTTGCTTTTAATTGGGATTCCATCCCCCTAAAAAGGGATTTCGTCCTCAAAATCAGATTTGCAAAACCAAATAGGGAACTAACAACATTACCCTCACTCCACCCCTTAAAAGGGTCAACTAAGTTAAGCTAAGGGTAAAAGGTACATAAAACTCAACACTAAAAGGATTTACTAACCAAGCTTCAAGGTGTAACCTAGGGTACACTAATCCCTAAACTTAGGAGTATAAGGTATTTAAGGATGACTTTTATGTAAGAGATCAAATCATCACTTATGGTTTTCATAAGGTATTCAACAATTAGGCAACATGCCCAAAGATAGACTATTTCGAGTTGTCTGTATCAGATCAGGCCAGGCCAGGTCATATGAGCTCAGGAGTCCTCGTTACCAAGCTAGTGGGGTGGAGGAAAATATTGCCAGCCCCAAGCTCTGACCCTTTCTAGACACCATCACTTTCAACTTCTTGCTCTAGTAGCTTCTTAATAGACAATTCACCAAAAATTTGACAAATTTTATTTTTAATATGAAATTATTATGATCCTAAATCAAACTTTCATGCTAGGTCAACTCTAACATGAAAAACTTACTATAGGGGTACTATATACGATTAGGGTTCTATCTAGGAGACAATTTGAATTAGTCAAGAATCTGACTACCTTGATGCTCTGATACCATGTTGTAAAGACCAAGTCTCTACTATAAACATGATAAACAAATCACCATTTGTGTGGCAGCGGAAGAATTAAAACTTGACTTTATTCAAAATGTATAAAGAGTACTTTACAAATATTTCCCAAATGGGAGTACAGCTTTATACAAGCATAGGATCTAGGTAGAGGAAAACTTAGACTAATACAACATTGTCTCCCAACAAAAACAACTTATAACATAAAAGCAACTATGATCAAGCCAACTATATGTTCCTTTTCTTCTTGTCCTATCCTTAGCCTTAGGTTCACCAAGCTTCCATGCGCACTCTGATCCTATCCTGGATGGTTGGGGTCATCCAGCAAGAGAAAGATAAAACAAGGTATGTGTCAATTAAGAGTAATAGGACAATTAAATGATCCAAAGCATTGCAATATAAAAGATTCTCTACACTAAGAGATTTCAAAAGAAATGAGGCAAGTATATGAATAAGAGAGAGTAAACTGCCATAATCAATCACCACAATAATAATCACATAGCATGAATATATTAAGACACAAACTCATCTCAATGTAGGGTGAGGCACCTACCGGACCTCACCAATGACAGGGGGACTAAAACCCCAGTGCCTAAAAAGTGGCAGGGGGACTAAAACCCCAGTGCCTAATATATAAAATGGCAGGGGGACTAAAACCCCAGTGCCCTGTGGGTGGTTTGTACTCATGTACACTACATTGTCATTTGGCCTAAAATACATCATGCTTAAATAGTCTCTTTGCAGTATAGTGAAAAGTAACAAGATTGCAACATTGCATTGGGAATAAAACCCAAATAAATAAATGTGCCATCATAGGTAACAACAAGATTAAAGCATTTCCAAGTAAAGGAGGCGACATATGTAGTAGCATGATTCACATGATTCAATTGAATGAGCCACAATGGCATTAGAAGCATAAAATAAGTAAAGATCCAAATAAAGGCATTTAGGAGAATATCAAGGCTAGAACAAAATGTTTGTAGGGTTGGATAAGATCCCAACTGAAGAGTAGGTTGATTGCACAATATACATTCCACATTCATTTCACATTCATCATAGATGTTCACATAAATATGATTCACATACACAAATAGGATCCACATACTGAAATAGGGCTCACATACAAAATAGGTTTCACATACTTAAATAGGTGTCACATACCTGTTTTAATTATTTACCATCACCTTTACCAATCAGATTGCATCCAATTCCATAATTCCCTAGTTACATTATTACACATGTATTAATATATATAATGACATAAAGCATAGGAAAAACCCTAATTTTCTACCTTGAAAACCAAAACTCGATTTGTGACTCAAAACCTTGACCAAACGATTATTCATATTCTCCTGAATAATAAAACATATTTTATTTTCCAATTTGGAGTTAAAATGAATTAATTAGGTATTTTAGAACATTTTATACACTTAAAAAGGCATTCAAAGCAAACCTTGGAAAAAAAAAAGAAATCATAATTTGGACTCAAAAACTATAAAATCAGATTCTACATGAAAAATCCTTTCCATTGACTATTTATTTGCATTTTTCTGACCATGGATCGATTTACTATGAATTAAGTAAAATCGACCAATCAGGATGCAGGAAAACTAGAATGTGACAGGTATTTAAATCAAATGTAAATCGATGTAAATAATAGCTGAAATGACCAAAATACCCTTGGTCATCAAATCAAATTAATTAAAATGATGAGGGCAGTAGGGTCATTGGAACCATCGATTGTTTGCAAGCGAGAAACATGGCCCAGGGTGAAATTACGAGATTGCCCCTGCGTTGCAAAATTGGTTAGTCAGAGGGGCGAGGGTTGCCCTGGTCATTTACTGACCAGGCACCTTCTTGCTCTCGCCATGGCGCGCAGAAGCAGCAGGTCAGGGAAAGGTGCCGATCCGATTCGGAGCTATGATCTCATCGAGAGAAAACTGGAGTCGGGATCGCGTTCACCATTGTTTGACAAATTGGACAAGCCTAGAGTCGAGGCTTCTGTCTGAACAGGAGCTTCGACAAGCTGCTCCGCAGGTCGAGAACAGGGGAAGCAAGAGCGAATGAAAATCCAGAGATTACGAAGGAGAAACCACCGGCTAAGGCCGTAAAAACATTCGCGGAGACTCGGTGACTCAAAACCACACCTCGCCAGGGGCGGAGGAGCACCAAAGCTCAAAAAGACTTGGCGTCGATGGCTGCTCTATGGCGGCTCTACAGGTTACGACAGTCGGGGGCTGCTCGAGCCAAAGTGAAGAGGCGAATAGAAAGAAGGGAGGCTAAGGATGGTTACCTAGCCTATGATTTGACTGAGGCGATCGGAGCTTCGAGATACTGCTCGCCATAACCGGGGGAGAAGACCGAGCAGGTCGGGTAGCTAGAGGGAACCTGTGGAGAAATTGAAAGGAGAGGAAGGTATTTCGGGGGCCGAGGGTGCTTGAATCGGCCTTAAATAGGCGTGAGAGTGGGTGAAGGTCCCTCTGCGTGGCCATGGTGGAGACTAAACGAGGAGGCACGTTGGGCGTTTTGCAACCGGACCAAAGAAGACAATGAGCTAGGTCTCATTCAAACCGGCGGCGGGAGACGGAGCCAATGGGCTTGGAATCACGCGCAAAGGTGGAGAGGAGAGGGAGAACGGGTCGAGGGAGCCCAGGAGCATGGCAGCCCGAACGGCTGGAGGTAGGAGAAGGTACGAACGCCGTTGGATCAGTTGGGAAGCGGATCACAGCCGTTGGATCGTGCGCAGGTCAAAAGGGGGCGCGTGACAAGGAAAAATAATGGAACAATAGTGTGACAAATCGATATAAATGAAATCGATTAAAATCCCTAGTTATACTTTATTAAAAGCTCATAAAATGGATTTGAAGGGTCAAACAAAGTCCAAAAGCCACCAAATTTTAACCACATGTTCACATTAAAGTGTAGCATCATGTTATATAATTAGATTTCGTATTTATATCCAATAAGGCCCTTAATAAATATATTTCTCATTAAAGTGTATTTTAACACATTAAAAGGTATGAATTATTATGAAATAACTATATTAATGCAATTAGTGAGTCAAATTCGAGGTGATAGATATATATGAGTATTAAGAGAAAAATATCAACCTTAAAACATGTTTTCACACATTTATCTTCAAATTGGAGGAGAGAGAAAGTAAAGAGGTTAATATACTCATAATTAATTCAAATGCTTATTATTATTAATATATTTATCCAAAAAGCTCCAAATTAATATTATCTACTTATCTCCATCCTTAATGACCAAATTACATTATTAACCCTCACTTATCTCCTAAATTGGGTTATTTGTGCAAACACCCCTTCATTATCATAAATGAGGGAAAAAGGTAATTTTAAACATTGAATTGTGCTCAAATTGCACAAGGGGTCCAAAAAGAATATAAAACAAGGGAAATTTATGAAAAAGGTCCAAAAGGACTAGAAGGCAAAGAAAAGCTCAAAATTGGGTAAATTGTAGGGAAGACCCTGAATTTCAGTATGTTACAGCACACCACCCCTTAAAGAGGATTTCGTCCCCAAAATCACAACAAGAGGGAAAGAGAGGGTGGGTGTGCAACATCCCAACCTTAAACACTAGGTTATAACCCTTAATCTAGGGCACAACACAAAATCTACATAAGTTAGGTGTTACTAAGGTTTCCACAAAACCTATAGCCTTTTATCAAACTCAAATTAACATTTTTGTCTTATTAGTATATTCTTCATCATGAAGAGGTATCATATTTATCGTACTATCACTTGTGCCACATTTTATTCAAAACAATTACATCTCAATATTATATCATGTGTATTTCCCTCATCAAGGGTTTTAAGCACAGTTAGGGTTTAATAAGCCATTACAACATTAATTAATGTATTAGGTCAAAAACCTTAATAACATGAATTCATTTTCCATTATCCTCTTAAAACTATCATGTAGAGTTATAACAAATTATTTTGTAGAAAAAGGTTAATATTATCCAATAAGTTATTAAGCCTATTATAATTCCAAATAATGTTCATATTGCACATTTTCATATCATCTTTCATACTCATATTAATGACATCCTTAATCATTTTCATCCATTACACTTCATATTATAAATTATACATATTTTACTTCACATTAGGCATTTTATGAATATTTATGTGAATCCAATTATTCATTACCATGTTTGAGTCATTATATGCATTTTAGTGAATAGGATGTAGCACATTAAATATTAATGAATTAATTCATATATCAAATTATGATGAGGTGTACCTTACATATATTGATAACTTAGTGACTATAATCCATTTATATGCATTAAGGTATATTATGTGATGATGACACCTAATGTCACTAATGTATCATGAAAGGCATTAAGGGTATATATATGTATATATGTTGTCAAAACTAGATGATTACATATTAGGGTTTAGGTCAACATAATCATTACATGTCATCCTTATGGTACATTATTCATACACATCTTACCATTAGGGTGGCATAGTTAACATTATGTATATTCACCATTTGAAATGAGTAACTCATTATTATGTGCATGAAGCCTATATTAAGGTTCAAGCATATGAATTATTCCTATATGACTTACTACATATTCATGTGTGTATAAACAAACAAGTTGAATTACAAGTATAATGTGTTTGGTAAATTCTTGTTCTCATAATTTATTATGTACATATGTCCACATAGATAGTGTTTCTAACTCTAAAGATATTTGATTTTGCTTTTAATTGGGATTCCATCCCCCTAAAAAGGGATTTCGTCCTCAAAATCAGATTTGCAAAACCAAATAGGGAACTAACAACATTACCCTCACTCCACCCCTTAAAAGGGTCAACTAAGTTAAGCTAAGGGTAAAAGGTACATAAAACTCAACACTAAAAGGATTTACTAACCAAGCTTCAAGGTGTAACCTAGGGTACACTAATCCCTAAACTTAGGAGTATAAGGTATTTAAGGATGACTTTTATGTAAGAGATCAAATCATCACTTATGGTTTTCATAAGGTATTCAACAATTAGGCAACATGCCCAAAGATAGACTATTTCGAGTTGTCTGTATCAGATCAGGCCAGGCCAGGTCATATGAGCTCAGGAGTCCTCGTTACCAAGCTAGTGGGGTGGAGGAAAATATTGCCAGCCCCAAGCTCTGACCCTTTCTAGACACCATCACTTTCAACTTCTTGCTCTAGTAGCTTCTTAATAGACAATTCACCAAAAATTTGACAAATTTTATTTTTAATATGAAATTATTATGATCCTAAATCAAACTTTCATGCTAGGTCAACTCTAACATGAAAAACTTACTATAGGGGTACTATATACGATTAGGGTTCTATCTAGGAGACAATTTGAATTAGTCAAGAATCTGACTACCTTGATGCTCTGATACCATGTTGTAAAGACCAAGTCTCTACTATAAACATGATAAACAAATCACCATTTGTGTGGCAGCGGAAGAATTAAAACTTGACTTTATTCAAAATGTATAAAGAGTACTTTACAAATATTTCCCAAATGGGAGTACAGCTTTATACAAGCATAGGATCTAGGTAGAGGAAAACTTAGACTAATACAACATTGTCTCCCAACAAAAACAACTTATAACATAAAAGCAACTATGATCAAGCCAACTATATGTTCCTTTTCTTCTTGTCCTATCCTTAGCCTTAGGTTCACCAAGCTTCCATGCGCACTCTGATCCTATCCTGGATGGTTGGGGTCATCCAGCAAGAGAAAGATAAAACAAGGTATGTGTCAATTAAGAGTAATAGGACAATTAAATGATCCAAAGCATTGCAATATAAAAGATTCTCTACACTAAGAGATTTCAAAAGAAATGAGGCAAGTATATGAATAAGAGAGAGTAAACTGCCATAATCAATCACCACAATAATAATCACATAGCATGAATATATTAAGACACAAACTCATCTCAATGTAGGGTGAGGCACCTACCGGACCTCACCAATGACAGGGGGACTAAAACCCCAGTGCCTAAAAAGTGGCAGGGGGACTAAAACCCCAGTGCCTAATATATAAAATGGCAGGGGGACTAAAACCCCAGTGCCCTGTGGGTGGTTTGTACTCATGTACACTACATTGTCATTTGGCCTAAAATACATCATGCTTAAATAGTCTCTTTGCAGTATAGTGAAAAGTAACAAGATTGCAACATTGCATTGGGAATAAAACCCAAATAAATAAATGTGCCATCATAGGTAACAACAAGATTAAAGCATTTCCAAGTAAAGGAGGCGACATATGTAGTAGCATGATTCACATGATTCAATTGAATGAGCCACAATGGCATTAGAAGCATAAAATAAGTAAAGATCCAAATAAAGGCATTTAGGAGAATATCAAGGCTAGAACAAAATGTTTGTAGGGTTGGATAAGATCCCAACTGAAGAGTAGGTTGATTGCACAATATACATTCCACATTCATTTCACATTCATCATAGATGTTCACATAAATATGATTCACATACACAAATAGGATCCACATACTGAAATAGGGCTCACATACAAAATAGGTTTCACATACTTAAATAGGTGTCACATACCTGTTTTAATTATTTACCATCACCTTTACCAATCAGATTGCATCCAATTCCATAATTCCCTAGTTACATTATTACACATGTATTAATATATATAATGACATAAAGCATAGGAAAAACCCTAATTTTCTACCTTGAAAACCAAAACTCGATTTGTGACTCAAAACCTTGACCAAACGATTATTCATATTCTCCTGAATAATAAAACATATTTTATTTTCCAATTTGGAGTTAAAATGAATTAATTAGGTATTTTAGAACATTTTATACACTTAAAAAGGCATTCAAAGCAAACCTTGGAAAAAAAAAAGAAATCATAATTTGGACTCAAAAACTATAAAATCAGATTCTACATGAAAAATCCTTTCCATTGACTATTTATTTGCATTTTTCTGACCATGGATCGATTTACTATGAATTAAGTAAAATCGACCAATCAGGATGCAGGAAAACTAGAATGTGACAGGTATTTAAATCAAATGTAAATCGATGTAAATAATAGCTGAAATGACCAAAATACCCTTGGTCATCAAATCAAATTAATTAAAATGATGAGGGCAGTAGGGTCATTGGAACCATCGATTGTTTGCAAGCGAGAAACATGGCCCAGGGTGAAATTACGAGATTGCCCCTGCGTTGCAAAATTGGTTAGTCAGAGGGGCGAGGGTTGCCCTGGTCATTTACTGACCAGGCACCTTCTTGCTCTCGCCATGGCGCGCAGAAGCAGCAGGTCAGGGAAAGGTGCCGATCCGATTCGGAGCTATGATCTCATCGAGAGAAAACTGGAGTCGGGATCGCGTTCACCATTGTTTGACAAATTGGACAAGCCTAGAGTCGAGGCTTCTGTCTGAACAGGAGCTTCGACAAGCTGCTCCGCAGGTCGAGAACAGGGGAAGCAAGAGCGAATGAAAATCCAGAGATTACGAAGGAGAAACCACCGGCTAAGGCCGTAAAAACATTCGCGGAGACTCGGTGACTCAAAACCACACCTCGCCAGGGGCGGAGGAGCACCAAAGCTCAAAAAGACTTGGCGTCGATGGCTGCTCTATGGCGGCTCTACAGGTTACGACAGTCGGGGGCTGCTCGAGCCAAAGTGAAGAGGCGAATAGAAAGAAGGGAGGCTAAGGATGGTTACCTAGCCTATGATTTGACTGAGGCGATCGGAGCTTCGAGATACTGCTCGCCATAACCGGGGGAGAAGACCGAGCAGGTCGGGTAGCTAGAGGGAACCTGTGGAGAAATTGAAAGGAGAGGAAGGTATTTCGGGGGCCGAGGGTGCTTGAATCGGCCTTAAATAGGCGTGAGAGTGGGTGAAGGTCCCTCTGCGTGGCCATGGTGGAGACTAAACGAGGAGGCACGTTGGGCGTTTTGCAACCGGACCAAAGAAGACAATGAGCTAGGTCTCATTCAAACCGGCGGCGGGAGACGGAGCCAATGGGCTTGGAATCACGCGCAAAGGTGGAGAGGAGAGGGAGAACGGGTCGAGGGAGCCCAGGAGCATGGCAGCCCGAACGGCTGGAGGTAGGAGAAGGTACGAACGCCGTTGGATCAGTTGGGAAGCGGATCACAGCCGTTGGATCGTGCGCAGGTCAAAAGGGGGCGCGTGACAAGGAAAAATAATGGAACAATAGTGTGACAAATCGATATAAATGAAATCGATTAAAATCCCTAGTTATACTTTATTAAAAGCTCATAAAATGGATTTGAAGGGTCAAACAAAGTCCAAAAGCCACCAAATTTTAACCACATGTTCACATTAAAGTGTAGCATCATGTTATATAATTAGATTTCGTATTTATATCCAATAAGGCCCTTAATAAATATATTTCTCATTAAAGTGTATTTTAACACATTAAAAGGTATGAATTATTATGAAATAACTATATTAATGCAATTAGTGAGTCAAATTCGAGGTGATAGATATATATGAGTATTAAGAGAAAAATATCAACCTTAAAACATGTTTTCACACATTTATCTTCAAATTGGAGGAGAGAGAAAGTAAAGAGGTTAATATACTCATAATTAATTCAAATGCTTATTATTATTAATATATTTATCCAAAAAGCTCCAAATTAATATTATCTACTTATCTCCATCCTTAATGACCAAATTACATTATTAACCCTCACTTATCTCCTAAATTGGGTTATTTGTGCAAACACCCCTTCATTATCATAAATGAGGGAAAAAGGTAATTTTAAACATTGAATTGTGCTCAAATTGCACAAGGGGTCCAAAAAGAATATAAAACAAGGGAAATTTATGAAAAAGGTCCAAAAGGACTAGAAGGCAAAGAAAAGCTCAAAATTGGGTAAATTGTAGGGAAGACCCTGAATTTCAGTATGTTACAGCACACCACCCCTTAAAGAGGATTTCGTCCCCAAAATCACAACAAGAGGGAAAGAGAGGGTGGGTGTGCAACATCCCAACCTTAAACACTAGGTTATAACCCTTAATCTAGGGCACAACACAAAATCTACATAAGTTAGGTGTTACTAAGGTTTCCACAAAACCTATAGCCTTTTATCAAACTCAAATTAACATTTTTGTCTTATTAGTATATTCTTCATCATGAAGAGGTATCATATTTATCGTACTATCACTTGTGCCACATTTTATTCAAAACAATTACATCTCAATATTATATCATGTGTATTTCCCTCATCAAGGGTTTTAAGCACAGTTAGGGTTTAATAAGCCATTACAACATTAATTAATGTATTAGGTCAAAAACCTTAATAACATGAATTCATTTTCCATTATCCTCTTAAAACTATCATGTAGAGTTATAACAAATTATTTTGTAGAAAAAGGTTAATATTATCCAATAAGTTATTAAGCCTATTATAATTCCAAATAATGTTCATATTGCACATTTTCATATCATCTTTCATACTCATATTAATGACATCCTTAATCATTTTCATCCATTACACTTCATATTATAAATTATACATATTTTACTTCACATTAGGCATTTTATGAATATTTATGTGAATCCAATTATTCATTACCATGTTTGAGTCATTATATGCATTTTAGTGAATAGGATGTAGCACATTAAATATTAATGAATTAATTCATATATCAAATTATGATGAGGTGTACCTTACATATATTGATAACTTAGTGACTATAATCCATTTATATGCATTAAGGTATATTATGTGATGATGACACCTAATGTCACTAACGTATCATGAAAGGCATTAAGGGTATATATATGTATATATGTTGTCAAAACTAGATGATTACATATTAGGGTTTAGGTCAACATAATCATTACATGTCATCCTTATGGTACATTATTCATACACATCTTACCATTAGGGTGGCATAGTTAACATTATGTATATTCACCATTTGAAATGAGTAACTCATTATTATGTGCATGAAGCCTATATTAAGGTTCAAGCATATGAATTATTCCTATATGACTTACTACATATTCATGTGTGTATAAACAAACAAGTTGAATTACAAGTATAATGTGTTTGGTAAATTCTTGTTCTCATAATTTATTATGTACATATGTCCACATAGATAGTGTTTCTAACTCTAAAGATATTTGATTTTGCTTTTAATTGGGATTCCATCCCCCTAAAAAGGGATTTCGTCCTCAAAATCAGATTTGCAAAACCAAATAGGGAACTAACAACATTACCCTCACTCCACCCCTTAAAAGGGTCAACTAAGTTAAGCTAAGGGTAAAAGGTACATAAAACTCAACACTAAAAGGATTTACTAACCAAGCTTCAAGGTGTAACCTAGGGTACACTAATCCCTAAACTTAGGAGTATAAGGTATTTAAGGATGACTTTTATGTAAGAGATCAAATCATCACTTATGGTTTTCATAAGGTATTCAACAATTAGGCAACATGCCCAAAGATAGACTATTTCGAGTTGTCTGTATCAGATCAGGCCAGGCCAGGTCATATGAGCTCAGGAGTCCTCGTTACCAAGCTAGTGGGGTGGAGGAAAATATTGCCAGCCCCAAGCTCTGACCCTTTCTAGACACCATCACTTTCAACTTCTTGCTCTAGTAGCTTCTTAATAGACAATTCACCAAAAATTTGACAAATTTTATTTTTAATATGAAATTATTATGATCCTAAATCAAACTTTCATGCTAGGTCAACTCTAACATGAAAAACTTACTATAGGGGTACTATATACGATTAGGGTTCTATCTAGGAGACAATTTGAATTAGTCAAGAATCTGACTACCTTGATGCTCTGATACCATGTTGTAAAGACCAAGTCTCTACTATAAACATGATAAACAAATCACCATTTGTGTGGCAGCGGAAGAATTAAAACTTGACTTTATTCAAAATGTATAAAGAGTACTTTACAAATATTTCCCAAATGGGAGTACAGCTTTATACAAGCATAGGATCTAGGTAGAGGAAAACTTAGACTAATACAACATTGTCTCCCAACAAAAACAACTTATAACATAAAAGCAACTATGATCAAGCCAACTATATGTTCCTTTTCTTCTTGTCCTATCCTTAGCCTTAGGTTCACCAAGCTTCCATGCGCACTCTGATCCTATCCTGGATGGTTGGGGTCATCCAGCAAGAGAAAGATAAAACAAGGTATGTGTCAATTAAGAGTAATAGGACAATTAAATGATCCAAAGCATTGCAATATAAAAGATTCTCTACACTAAGAGATTTCAAAAGAAATGAGGCAAGTATATGAATAAGAGAGAGTAAACTGCCATAATCAATCACCACAATAATAATCACATAGCATGAATATATTAAGACACAAACTCATCTCAATGTAGGGTGAGGCACCTACCGGACCTCACCAATGACAGGGGGACTAAAACCCCAGTGCCTAAAAAGTGGCAGGGGGACTAAAACCCCAGTGCCTAATATATAAAATGGCAGGGGGACTAAAACCCCAGTGCCCTGTGGGTGGTTTGTACTCATGTACACTACATTGTCATTTGGCCTAAAATACATCATGCTTAAATAGTCTCTTTGCAGTATAGTGAAAAGTAACAAGATTGCAACATTGCATTGGGAATAAAACCCAAATAAATAAATGTGCCATCATAGGTAACAACAAGATTAAAGCATTTCCAAGTAAAGGAGGCGACATATGTAGTAGCATGATTCACATGATTCAATTGAATGAGCCACAATGGCATTAGAAGCATAAAATAAGTAAAGATCCAAATAAAGGCATTTAGGAGAATATCAAGGCTAGAATAAAATGTTTGTAGGGTTGGATAAGATCCCAACTGAAGAGTAGGTTGATTGCACAATATACATTCCACATTCATTTCACATTCATCATAGATGTTCACATAAATATGATTCACATACACAAATAGGATCCACATACTGAAATAGGGCTCACATACAAAATAGGTTTCACATACTTAAATAGGTGTCACATACCTGTTTTAATTATTTACCATCACCTTTACCAATCAGATTGCATCCAATTCCATAATTCCCTAGTTACATTATTACACATGTATTAATATATATAATGACATAAAGCATAGGAAAAACCCTAATTTTCTACCTTGAAAACCAAAACTCGATTTGTGACTCAAAACCTTGACCAAACGATTATTCATATTCTCCTGAATAATAAAACATATTTTATTTTCCAATTTGGAGTTAAAATGAATTAATTAGGTATTTTAGAACATTTTATACACTTAAAAAGGCATTCAAAGCAAACCTTGGAAAAAAAAATCATAATTTGGACTCAAAAACTATAAAATCAGATTCTACATGAAAAATCCTTTCCATTGACTATTTATTTGCATTTTTCTGACCATGGATCGATTTACTATGAATTAAGTAAAATCGACCAATCAGGATGCAGGAAAACTAGAATGTGACAGGTATTTAAATCAAATGTAAATCGATGTAAATAATAGCTGAAATGACCAAAATACCCTTGGTCATCAAATCAAATTAATTAAAATGATGAGGGCAGTAGGGTCATTGGAACCATCGATTGTTTGCAAGCGAGAAACATGGCCCAGGGTGAAATTACGAGATTGCCCCTGCGTTGCAAAATTGGCTAGTCAGAGGGGCGAGGGTTGCCCTGGTCATTTACTGACCAGGCACCTTCTTGCTCTCGCCATGGCGCGCAGAAGCAGCAGGTCAGGGAAAGGTGCCGATCCGATTCGGAGCTATGATCTCATCGAGAGAAAACTGGAGTCGGGATCGCGTTCACCATTGTTTGACAAATTGGACAAGCCTAGAGTCGAGGCTTCTGTCTGAACAGGAGCTTCGACAAGCTGCTCCGCAGGTCGAGAACAGGGGAAGCAAGAGCGAATGAAAATCCAGAGATTACGAAGGAGAAACCACCGGCTAAGGCCGTAAAAACATTCGCGGAGACTCGGTGACTCAAAACCACACCTCGCCAGGGGCGGAGGAGCACCAAAGCTCAAAAAGACTTGGCGTCGATGGCTGCTCTATGGCGGCTCTACAGGTTACGACAGTCGGGGGCTGCTCGAGCCAAAGTGAAGAGGCGAATAGAAAGAAGGGAGGCTAAGGATGGTTACCTAGCCTATGATTTGACTGAGGCGATCGGAGCTTCGAGATACTGCTCGCCATAACCGGGGGAGAAGACCGAGCAGGTCGGGTAGCTAGAGGGAACCTGTGGAGAAATTGAAAGGAGAGGAAGGTATTTCGGGGGCCGAGGGTGCTTGAATCGGCCTTAAATAGGCGTGAGAGTGGGTGAAGGTCCCTCTGCGTGGCCATGGTGGAGACTAAACGAGGAGGCACGTTGGGCGTTTTGCAACCGGACCAAAGAAGACAATGAGCTAGGTCTCATTCAAACCGGCGGCGGGAGATGGAGCCAATGGGCTTGGAATCACGCGCAAAGGTGGAGAGGAGAGGGAGAACGGGTCGAGGGAGCCCAGGAGCATGGCAGCCCGAACGGCTGGAGGTAGGAGAAGGTACGAACGCCGTTGGATCAGTTGGGAAGCGGATCACAGCCGTTGGATCGTGCGCAGGTCAAAAGGGGGCGCGTGACAAGGAAAAATAATGGAACAATAGTGTGACAAATCGATATAAATGAAATCGATTAAAATCCCTAGTTATACTTTATTAAAAGCTCATAAAATGGATTTGAAGGGTCAAACAAAGTCCAAAAGCCACCAAATTTTAACCACATGTTCACATTAAAGTGTAGCATCATGTTATATAATTAGATTTCGTATTTATATCCAATAAGGCCCTTAATAAATATATTTCTCATTAAAGTGTATTTTAACACATTAAAAGGTATGAATTATTATGAAATAACTATATTAATGCAATTAGTGAGTCAAATTCGAGGTGATAGATATATATGAGTATTAAGAGAAAAATATCAACCTTAAAACATGTTTTCACACATTTATCTTCAAATTGGAGGAGAGAGAAAGTAAAGAGGTTAATATACTCATAATTAATTCAAATGCTTATTATTATTAATATATTTATCCAAAAAGCTCCAAATTAATATTATCTACTTATCTCCATCCTTAATGACCAAATTACATTATTAACCCTCACTTATCTCCTAAATTGGGTTATTTGTGCAAACACCCCTTCATTATCATAAATGAGGGAAAAAGGTAATTTTAAACATTGAATTGTGCTCAAATTGCACAAGGGGTCCAAAAAGAATATAAAACAAGGGAAATTTATGAAAAAGGTCCAAAAGGACTAGAAGGCAAAGAAAAGCTCAAAATTGGGTAAATTGTAGGGAAGACCCTGAATTTCAGTATGTTACAGCACACCACCCCTTAAAGAGGATTTCGTCCCCAAAATCACAACAAGAGGGAAAGAGAGGGTGGGTGTGCAACATCCCAACCTTAAACACTAGGTTATAACCCTTAATCTAGGGCACAACACAAAATCTACATAAGTTAGGTGTTACTAAGGTTTCCACAAAACCTATAGCCTTTTATCAAACTCAAATTAACATTTTTGTCTTATTAGTATATTCTTCATCATGAAGAGGTATCATATTTATCGTACTATCACTTGTGCCACATTTTATTCAAAACAATTACATCTCAATATTATATCATGTGTATTTCCCTCATCAAGGGTTTTAAGCACAGTTAGGGTTTAATAAGCCATTACAACATTAATTAATGTATTAGGTCAAAAACCTTAATAACATGAATTCATTTTCCATTATCCTCTTAAAACTATCATGTAGAGTTATAACAAATTATTTTGTAGAAAAAGGTTAATATTATCCAATAAGTTATTAAGCCTATTATAATTCCAAATAATGTTCATATTGCACATTTTCATATCATCTTTCATACTCATATTAATGACATCCTTAATCATTTTCATCCATTACACTTCATATTATAAATTATACATATTTTACTTCACATTAGGCATTTTATGAATATTTATGTGAATCCAATTATTCATTACCATGTTTGAGTCATTATATGCATTTTAGTGAATAGGATGTAGCACATTAAATATTAATGAATTAATTCATATATCAAATTATGATGAGGTGTACCTTACATATATTGATAACTTAGTGACTATAATCCATTTATATGCATTAAGGTATATTATGTGATGATGACACCTAATGTCACTAACGTATCATGAAAGGCATTAAGGGTATATATATGTATATATGTTGTCAAAACTAGATGATTACATATTAGGGTTTAGGTCAACATAATCATTACATGTCATCCTTATGGTACATTATTCATACACATCTTACCATTAGGGTGGCATAGTTAACATTATGTATATTCACCATTTGAAATGAGTAACTCATTATTATGTGCATGAAGCCTATATTAAGGTTCAAGCATATGAATTATTCCTATATGACTTACTACATATTCATGTGTGTATAAACAAACAAGTTGAATTACAAGTATAATGTGTTTGGTAAATTCTTGTTCTCATAATTTATTATGTACATATGTCCACATAGATAGTGTTTCTAACTCTAAAGATATTTGATTTTGCTTTTAATTGGGATTCCATCCCCCTAAAAAGGGATTTCGTCCTCAAAATCAGATTTGCAAAACCAAATAGGGAACTAACAACATTACCCTCACTCCACCCCTTAAAAGGGTCAACTAAGTTAAGCTAAGGGTAAAAGGTACATAAAACTCAACACTAAAAGGATTTACTAACCAAGCTTCAAGGTGTAACCTAGGGTACACTAATCCCTAAACTTAGGAGTATAAGGTATTTAAGGATGACTTTTATGTAAGAGATCAAATCATCACTTATGGTTTTCATAAGGTATTCAACAATTAGGCAACATGCCCAAAGATAGACTATTTCGAGTTGTCTGTATCAGATCAGGCCAGGCCAGGTCATATGAGCTCAGGAGTCCTCGTTACCAAGCTAGTGGGGTGGAGGAAAATATTGCCAGCCCCAAGCTCTGACCCTTTTTAGACACCATCACTTTCAACTTCTTGCTCTAGTAGCTTCTTAATAGACAATTCACCAAAAATTTGACAAATTTTATTTTAATATGAAATTATTATGATCCTAAATCAAACTTTCATGCTAGGTCAACTCTAACATGAAAAACTTACTATAGGGGTACTATATACGATTAGGGTTCTATCTAGGAGACAATTTGAATTAGTCAAGAATCTGACTACCTTGATGCTCTGATACCATGTTGTAAAGACCAAGTCTCTACTATAAACATGATAAACAAATCACCATTTGTGTGGCAGCGGAAGAATTAAAACTTGACTTTATTCAAAATGTATAAAGAGTACTTTACAAATATTTCCCAAATGGGAGTACAACTTTATACAAGCATAGGATCTAGGTAGAGGAAAACTTAGACTAATACAACATTGTCTCCCAACAAAAACAACTTATAACATAAAAGCAACTATGATCAAGCCAACTATATGTTCCTTTTCTTCTTGTCCTATCCTTAGCCTTAGGTTCACCAAGCTTCCATGCGCACTCTGATCCTATCCTGGATGGTTGGGGTCATCCAGCAAGAGAAAGATAAAACAAGGTATGTGTCAATTAAGAGTAATAGGACAATTAAATGATCCAAAGCATTGCAATATAAAAGATTCTCTACACTAAGAGATTTCAAAAGAAATGAGGCAAGTATATGAATAAGAGAGAGTAAACTGCCATAATCAATCACCACAATAATAATCACATAGCATGAATAATTAAGACACAAACTCATCTCAATGTAGGGTGAGGCACCTACCGGACCTCACCAATGACAGGGGGACTAAAACCCCAGTGCCTAAAAAGTGGCAGGGGGACTAAAACCCCAGTGCCTAATATATAAAATGGCAGGGGGACTAAAACCCCAGTGCCCTGTGGGTGGTTTGTACTCATGTACACTACATTGTCATTTGGCCTAAAATACATCATGCTTAAATAGTCTCTTGGCAGTATAGTGAAAAGTAACAAGATTGCAACATTGCATTGGGAATAAAACCCAAATAAATAAATGGGCCATCATAGGCAACAACAAGATTAAAGCATTTCCAAGTAAAGGAGGCAACATATGTAGTAGCATGATTCACATGATTCAATTGAATGAGCCACAATGGCATTAGAAGCATAAAATAAGTAAAGATCCAAATAAAGGCATTTAGGAGAATATCAAGGCTAGAACAAAATGTTTGTAGGGTTGGATAAGATCCCAACTGAAGAGTAGGTTGATTGCACAATATACATTCCACATTCATTTCACATTCATCATAGATGTTCACATAAATATGATTCACATACACAAATAGGATCCACATACTGAAATAGGGCTCACATACAAAATAGGTTTCACATACTTAAATAGGTGTCACATACCTGTTTTAATTATTTACCATCACCTTTACCAATCAGATTGCATCCAATTCCATAATTCCCTAGTTACATTATTACACATGTATTAATATATATAATGACATAAAGCATAGGAAAAACCCTAATTTTCTACCTTGAAAACCAAAACTCGATTTGTGACTCAAAACCTTGACCAAACGATTATTCATATTCTCCTGAATAATAAAACATATTTTATTTTCCAATTTGGAGTTAAAATGAATTAATTAGGTATTTTAGAACATTTTATACACTTAAAAAGGCATTCAAAGCAAACCTTGAAAAAAAAAAGAAATCATAATTTGGACTCAAAAACTATAAAATCAGATTCTACATGAAAAATCCTTTCCATTGACTATTTATTTGCATTTTTCTGACCATGGATCGATTTACTATGAATTAAGTAAAATCGACCAATCAGGATGCAGGAAAACTAGAATGTGACAGGTATTTAAATCAAATGTAAATCGATGTAAATAATAGCTGAAATGACCAAAATACCCTTGGTCATCAAATCAAATTAATTAAAATGATGAGGGCAGTAGGGTCATTGGAACCATCGATTGTTTGCAAGCGAGAAACATGGCCCAGGGTGAAATTACGAGATTGCCCCTGTGTTGCAAAATTGGCTAGTCAGAGGGGCGAGGGTTGCCCTGGTCATTTACTGACCAGGCACCTTCTTGCTCTCGCCATGGCGCGCAGAAGCAGCAGGTCAGGGAAAGGTGCCGATCCGATTCGGAGCTATGATCTCATCGAGAGAAAACTGGAGTCGGGATCGCGTTCACCATTGTTTGACAAATTGGACAAGCCTAGAGTCGAGGCTTCTGTCTGAACAGGAGCTTCGACAAGCTGCTCCGCAGGTCGAGAACAGGGGAAGCAAGAGCGAATGAAAATCCAGAGATTACGAAGGAGAAACCACCGGCTAAGGCCGTAAAAACATTCGCGGAGACTCGGTGACTCAAAACCACACCTCGCCAGGGGCGGAGGAGCACCAAAGCTCAAAAAGACTTGGCGTCGATGGCTGCTCTATGGCGGCTCTACAGGTTACGACAGTCGGGGGCTGCTCGAGCCAAAGTGAAGAGGCGAATAGAAAGAAGGGAGGCTAAGGATGGTTACCTAGCCTATGATTTGACTGAGGCGATCGGAGCTTCGAGATACTGCTCGCCATAACCGGGGGAGAAGACCGAGCAGGTCGGGTAGCTAGAGGGAACCTGTGGAGAAATTGAAAGGAGAGGAAGGTATTTCGGGGGCCGAGGGTGCTTGAATCGGCCTTAAATAGGCGTGAGAGTGGGTGAAGGTCCCTCTGCGTGGCCATGGTGGAGAATAAACGAGGAGGCACGTTGGGCGTTTTGCAACCGGACCAAAGAAGACAATGAGCTAGGTCTCATTCAAACCGGCGGCGGGAGACGGAGCCAATGGGCTTGGAATCACGCGCAAAGGTGGAGAGGAGAGGGAGAACGGGTCGAGGGAGCCCAGGAGCATGGCAGCCCGAACGGCTGGAGGTAGGAGAAGGTACGAACGCCGTTGGATCAGTTGGGAAGCGGATCACAGCCGTTGGATCGTGCGCAGGTCAAAAGGGGGCGCGTGACAAGGAAAAATAATGGAACAATAGTGTGACAAATCGATATAAATGAAATCGATTAAAATCCCTAGTTATACTTTATTAAAAGCTCATAAAATGGATTTGAAGGGTCAAACAAAGTCCAAAAGCCACCAAATTTTAACCACATGTTCACATTAAAGTGTAGCATCATGTTATATAATTAGATTTCGTATTTATATCCAATAAGGCCCTTAATAAATATATTTCTCATTAAAGTGTATTTTAACACATTAAAAGGTATGAATTATTATGAAATAACTATATTAATGCAATTAGTGAGTCAAATTCGAGGTGATAGATATATATGAGTATTAAGAGAAAAATATCAACCTTAAAACATGTTTTCACACATTTATCTTCAAATTGGAGGAGAGAGAAAGTAAAGAGGTTAATATACTCATAATTAATTCAAATGCTTATTATTATTAATATATTTATCCAAAAAGCTCCAAATTAATATTATCTACTTATCTCCATCCTTAATGACCAAATTACATTATTAACCCTCACTTATCTCCTAAATTGGGTTATTTGTGCAAACACCCCTTCATTATCATAAATGAGGGAAAAAGGTAATTTTAAACATTGAATTGTGCTCAAATTGCACAAGGGGTCCAAAAAGAATATAAAACAAGGGAAATTTATGAAAAAGGTCCAAAAGGACTAGAAGGCAAAGAAAAGCTCAAAATTGGGTAAATTGTAGGGAAGACCCTGAATTTCAGTATGTTACAGCACACCACCCCTTAAAGAGGATTTCGTCCCCAAAATCACAACAAGAGGGAAAGAGAGGGTGGGTGTGCAACATCCCAACCTTAAACACTAGGTTATAACCCTTAATCTAGGGCACAACACAAAATCTACATAAGTTAGGTGTTACTAAGGTTTCCACAAAACCTATAGCCTTTTATCAAACTCAAATTAACATTTTTGTCTTATTAGTATATTCTTCATCATGAAGAGGTATCATATTTATCGTACTATCACTTGTGCCACATTTTATTCAAAACAATTACATCTCAATATTATATCATGTGTATTTCCCTCATCAAGGGTTTTAAGCACAGTTAGGGTTTAATAAGCCATTACAACATTAATTAATGTATTAGGTCAAAAACCTTAATAACATGAATTCATTTTCCATTATCCTCTTAAAACTATCATGTAGAGTTATAACAAATTATTTTGTAGAAAAAGGTTAATATTATCCAATAAGTTATTAAGCCTATTATAATTCCAAATAATGTTCATATTGCACATTTTCATATCATCTTTCATACTCATATTAATGACATCCTTAATCATTTTCATCCATTACACTTCATATTATAAATTATACATATTTTACTTCACATTAGGCATTTTATGAATATTTATGTGAATCCAATTATTCATTACCATGTTTGAGTCATTATATGCATTTTAGTGAATAGGATGTAGCACATTAAATATTAATGAATTAATTCATATATCAAATTATGATGAGGTGTACCTTACATATATTGATAACTTAGTGACTATAATCCATTTATATGCATTAAGGTATATTATGTGATGATGACACCTAATGTCACTAACGTATCATGAAAGGCATTAAGGGTATATATATGTATATATGTTGTCAAAACTAGATGATTACATATTAGGGTTTAGGTCAACATAATCATTACATGTCATCCTTATGGTACATTATTCATACACATCTTACCATTAGGGTGGCATAGTTAACATTATGTATATTCACCATTTGAAATGAGTAACTCATTATTATGTGCATGAAGCCTATATTAAGGTTCAAGCATATGAATTATTCCTATATGACTTACTACATATTCATGTGTGTATAAACAAACAAGTTGAATTACAAGTATAATGTGTTTGGTAAATTCTTGTTCTCATAATTTATTATGTACATATGTCCACATAGATAGTGTTTCTAACTCTAAAGATATTTGATTTTGCTTTTAATTGGGATTCCATCCCCCTAAAAAGGGATTTCGTCCTCAAAATCAGATTTGCAAAACCAAATAGGGAACTAACAACATTACCCTCACTCCACCCCTTAAAAGGGTCAACTAAGTTAAGCTAAGGGTAAAAGGTACATAAAACTCAACACTAAAAGGATTTACTAACCAAGCTTCAAGGTGTAACCTAGGGTACACTAATCCCTAAACTTAGGAGTATAAGGTATTTAAGGATGACTTTTATGTAAGAGATCAAATCATCACTTATGGTTTTCATAAGGTATTCAACAATTAGGCAACATGCCCAAAGATAGACTATTTCGAGTTGTCTGTATCAGATCAGGCCAGGCCAGGTCATATGAGCTCAGGAGTCCTCGTTACCAAGCTAGTGGGGTGGAGGAAAATATTGCCAGCCCCAAGCTCTGACCCTTTCTAGACACCATCACTTTCAACTTCTTGCTCTAGTAGCTTCTTAATAGACAATTCACCAAAAATTTGACAAATTTTATTTTTAATATGAAATTATTATGATCCTAAATCAAACTTTCATGCTAGGTCAACTCTAACATGAAAAACTTACTATAGGGGTACTATATACGATTAGGGTTCTATCTAGGAGACAATTTGAATTAGTCAAGAATCTGACTACCTTGATGCTCTGATACCATGTTGTAAAGACCAAGTCTCTACTATAAACATGATAAACAAATCACCATTTGTGTGGCAGCGGAAGAATTAAAACTTGACTTTATTCAAAATGTATAAAGAGTACTTTACAAATATTTCCCAAATGGGAGTACAGCTTTATACAAGCATAGGATCTAGGTAGAGGAAAACTTAGACTAATACAACATTGTCTCCCAACAAAAACAACTTATAACATAAAAGCAACTATGATCAAGCCAACTATATGTTCCTTTTCTTCTTGTCCTATCCTTAGCCTTAGGTTCACCAAGCTTCCATGCGCACTCTGATCCTATCCTGGATGGTTGGGGTCATCCAGCAAGAGAAAGATAAAACAAGGTATGTGTCAATTAAGAGTAATAGGACAATTAAATGATCCAAAGCATTGCAATATAAAAGATTCTCCACACTAAGAGATTTCAAAAGAAATGAGGCAAGTATATGAATAAGAGAGAGTAAACTGCCATAATCAATCACCACAATAATAATCACATAGCATGAATATATTAAGACACAAACTCATCTCAATGTAGGGTGAGGCACCTACCGGACCTCACCAATGACAGGGGGACTAAAACCCCAGTGCCTAAAAAGTGGCAGGGGGACTAAAACCCCAGTGCCTAATATATAAAATGGCAGGGGGACTAAAACCCCAGTGCCCTGTGGGTGGTTTGTACTCATGTACACTACATTGTCATTTGGCCTAAAATACATCATGCTTAAATAGTCTCTTTGCAGTATAGTGAAAAGTAACAAGATTGCAACATTGCATTGGGAATAAAACCCAAATAAATAAATGTGCCATCATAGGTAACAACAAGATTAAAGCATTTCCAAGTAAAGGAGGCGACATATGTAGTAGCATGATTCACATGATTCAATTGAATGAGCCACAATGGCATTAGAAGCATAAAATAAGTAAAGATCCAAATAAAGGCATTTAGGAGAATATCAAGGCTAGAACAAAATGTTTGTAGGGTTGGATAAGATCCCAACTGAAGAGTAGGTTGATTGCACAATATACATTCCACATTCATTTCACATTCATCATAGATGTTCACATAAATATGATTCACATACACAAATAGGATCCACATACTGAAATAGGGCTCACATACAAAATAGGTTTCACATACTTAAATAGGTGTCACATACCTGTTTTAATTATTTACCATCACCTTTACCAATCAGATTGCATCCAATTCCATAATTCCCTAGTTACATTATTACACATGTATTAATATATATAATGACATAAAGCATAGGAAAAACCCTAATTTTCTACCTTGAAAACCAAAACTCGATTTGTGACTCAAAACCTTGACCAAACGATTATTCATATTCTCCTGAATAATAAAACATATTTTATTTTCCAATTTGGAGTTAAAATGAATTAATTAGGTATTTTAGAACATTTTATACACTTAAAAAGGCATTCAAAGCAAACCTTGGAAAAAAAAAAGAAATCATAATTTGGACTCAAAAACTATAAAATCAGATTCTACATGAAAAATCCTTTCCATTGACTATTTATTTGCATTTTTCTGACCATGGATCGATTTACTATGAATTAAGTAAAATCGACCAATCAGGATGCAGGAAAACTAGAATGTGACAGGTATTTAAATCAAATGTAAATCGATGTAAATAATAGCTGAAATGACCAAAATACCCTTGGTCATCAAATCAAATTAATTAAAATGATGAGGGCAGTAGGGTCATTGGAACCATCGATTGTTTGCAAGCGAGAAACATGGCCCAGGGTGAAATTACGAGATTGCCCCTGCGTTGCAAAATTGGCTAGTCAGAGGGGCGAGGGTTGCCCTGGTCATTTACTGACCAGGCACCTTCTTGCTCTCGCCATGGCGCGCAGAAGCAGCAGGTCAGGGAAAGGTGCCGATCCGATTCGGAGCTATGATCTCATCGAGAGAAAACTGGAGTCGGGATCGCGTTCACCATTGTTTGACAAATTGGACAAGCCTAGAGTCGAGGCTTCTGTCTGAACAGGAGCTTCGACAAGCTGCTCCGCAGGTCGAGAACAGGGGAAGCAAGAGCGAATGAAAATCCAGAGATTACGAAGGAGAAACCACCGGCTAAGGCCGTAAAAACATTCGTGGAGACTCGGTGACTCAAAACCACACCTCGCCAGGGGCGGAGGAGCACCAAAGCTCAAAAAGACTTGGCGTCGATGGCTGCTCTATGGCGGCTCTACAGGTTACGACAGTCGGGGGCTGCTCGAGCCAAAGTGAAGAGGCGAATAGAAAGAAGGGAGGCTAAGGATGGTTACCTAGCCTATGATTTGACTGAGGCGATCGGAGCTTCGAGATACTGCTCGCCATAACCGGGGGAGAAGACCGAGCAGGTCGGGTAGCTAGAGGGAACCTGTGGAGAAATTGAAAGGAGAGGAAGGTATTTCGGGGGCCGAGGGTGCTTGAATCGGCCTTAAATAGGCGTGAGAGTGGGTGAAGGTCCCTCTGCGTGGCCATGGTGGAGACTAAACGAGGAGGCACGTTGGGCGTTTTGCAACCGGACCAAAGAAGACAATGAGCTAGGTCTCATTCAAACCGGCGGCGGGAGACGGAGCCAATGGGCTTGGAATCACGCGCAAAGGTGGAGAGGAGAGGGAGAACGGGTCGAGGGAGCCCAGGAGCATGGCAGCCCGAACGGCTGGAGGTAGGAGAAGGTACGAACGCCGTTGGATCAGTTGGGAAGCGGATCACAGCCGTTGGATCGTGCGCAGGTCAAAAGGGGGCGCGTGACAAGGAAAAATAATGGAACAATAGTGTGACAAATCGATATAAATGAAATCGATTAAAATCCCTAGTTATACTTTATTAAAAGCTCATAAAATGGATTTGAAGGGTCAAACAAAGTCCAAAAGCCACCAAATTTTAACCACATGTTCACATTAAAGTGTAGCATCATGTTATATAATTAGATTTCGTATTTATATCCAATAAGGCCCTTAATAAATATATTTCTCATTAAAGTGTATTTTAACACATTAAAAGGTATGAATTATTATGAAATAACTATATTAATGCAATTAGTGAGTCAAATTCGAGGTGATAGATATATATGAGTATTAAGAGAAAAATATCAACCTTAAAACATGTTTTCACACATTTATCTTCAAATTGGAGGAGAGAGAAAGTAAAGAGGTTAATATACTCATAATTAATTCAAATGCTTATTATTATTAATATATTTATCCAAAAAGCTCCAAATTAATATTATCTACTTATCTCCATCCTTAATGACCAAATTACATTATTAACCCTCACTTATCTCCTAAATTGGGTTATTTGTGCAAACACCCCTTCATTATCATAAATGAGGGAAAAAGGTAATTTTAAACATTGAATTGTGCTCAAATTGCACAAGGGGTCCAAAAAGAATATAAAACAAGGGAAATTTATGAAAAAGGTCCAAAAGGACTAGAAGGCAAAGAAAAGCTCAAAATTGGGTAAATTGTAGGGAAGACCCTGAATTTCAGTATGTTACAGCACACCACCCCTTAAAGAGGATTTCGTCCCCAAAATCACAACAAGAGGGAAAGAGAGGGTGGGTGTGCAACATCCCAACCTTAAACACTAGGTTATAACCCTTAATCTAGGGCACAACACAAAATCTACATAAGTTAGGTGTTACTAAGGTTTCCACAAAACCTATAGCCTTTTATCAAACTCAAATTAACATTTTTGTCTTATTAGTATATTCTTCATCATGAAGAGGTATCATATTTATCGTACTATCACTTGTGCCACATTTTATTCAAAACAATTACATCTCAATATTATATCATGTGTATTTCCCTCATCAAGGGTTTTAAGCACAGTTAGGGTTTAATAAGCCATTACAACATTAATTAATGTATTAGGTCAAAAACCTTAATAACATGAATTCATTTTCCATTATCCTCTTAAAACTATCATGTAGAGTTATAACAAATTATTTTGTAGAAAAAGGTTAATATTATCCAATAAGTTATTAAGCCTATTATAATTCCAAATAATGTTCATATTGCACATTTTCATATCATCTTTCATACTCATATTAATGACATCCTTAATCATTTTCATCCATTACACTTCATATTATAAATTATACATATTTTACTTCACATTAGGCATTTTATGAATATTTATGTGAATCCAATTATTCATTACCATGTTTGAGTCATTATATGCATTTTAGTGAATAGGATGTAGCACATTAAATATTAATGAATTAATTCATATATCAAATTATGATGAGGTGTACCTTACATATATTGATAACTTAGTGACTATAATCCATTTATATGCATTAAGGTATATTATGTGATGATGACACCTAATGTCACTAACGTATCATGAAAGGCATTAAGGGTATATATATGTATATATGTTGTCAAAACTAGATGATTACATATTAGGGTTTAGGTCAACATAATCATTACATGTCATCCTTATGGTACATTATTCATACACATCTTACCATTAGGGTGGCATAGTTAACATTATGTATATTCACCATTTGAAATGAGTAACTCATTATTATGTGCATGAAGCCTATATTAAGGTTCAAGCATATGAATTATTCCTATATGACTTACTACATATTCATGTGTGTATAAACAAACAAGTTGAATTACAAGTATAATGTGTTTGGTAAATTCTTGTTCTCATAATTTATTATGTACATATGTCCACATAGATAGTGTTTCTAACTCTAAAGATATTTGATTTTGCTTTTAATTGGGATTCCATCCCCCTAAAAAGGGATTTCGTCCTCAAAATCAGATTTGCAAAACCAAATAGGGAACTAACAACATTACCCTCACTCCACCCCTTAAAAGGGTCAACTAAGTTAAGCTAAGGGTAAAAGGTACATAAAACTCAACACTAAAAGGATTTACTAACCAAGCTTCAAGGTGTAACCTAGGGTACACTAATCCCTAAACTTAGGAGTATAAGGTATTTAAGGATGACTTTTATGTAAGAGATCAAATCATCACTTATGGTTTTCATAAGGTATTCAACAATTAGGCAACATGCCCAAAGATAGACTATTTCGAGTTGTCTGTATCAGATCAGGCCAGGCCAGGTCATATGAGCTCAGGAGTCCTCGTTACCAAGCTAGTGGGGTGGAGGAAAATATTGCCAGCCCCAAGCTCTGACCCTTTCTAGACACCATCACTTTCAACTTCTTGCTCTAGTAGCTTCTTAATAGACAATTCACCAAAAATTTGACAAATTTTATTTTAATATGAAATTATTATGATCCTAAATCAAACTTTCATGCTAGGTCAACTCTAACATGAAAAACTTACTATAGGGGTACTATATACGATTAGGGTTCTATCTAGGAGACAATTTGAATTAGTCAAGAATCTGACTACCTTGATGCTCTGATACCATGTTGTAAAGACCAAGTCTCTACTATAAACATGATAAACAAATCACCATTTGTGTGGCAGCGGAAGAATTAAAACTTGACTTTATTCAAAATGTATAAAGAGTACTTTACAAATATTTCCCAAATGGGAGTACAACTTTATACAAGCATAGGATCTAGGTAGAGGAAAACTTAGACTAATACAACATTGTCTCCCAACAAAAACAACTTATAACATAAAAGCAACTATGATCAAGCCAACTATATGTTCCTTTTCTTCTTGTCCTATCCTTAGCCTTAGGTTCACCAAGCTTCCATGCGCACTCTGATCCTATCCTGGATGGTTGGGGTCATCCAGCAAGAGAAAGATAAAACAAGGTATGTGTCAATTAAGAGTAATAGGACAATTAAATGATCCAAAGCATTGCAATATAAAAGATTCTCTACACTAAGAGATTTCAAAAGAAATGAGGCAAGTATATGAATAAGAGAGAGTAAACTGCCATAATCAATCACCACAATAATAATCACATAGCATGAATAATTAAGACACAAACTCATCTCAATGTAGGGTGAGGCACCTACCGGACCTCACCAATGACAGGGGGACTAAAACCCCAGTGCCTAAAAAGTGGCAGGGGGACTAAAACCCCAGTGCCTAATATATAAAATGGCAGGGGGACTAAAACCCCAGTGCCCTGTGGGTGGTTTGTACTCATGTACACTACATTGTCATTTGGCCTAAAATACATCATGCTTAAATAGTCTCTTGGCAGTATAGTGAAAAGTAACAAGATTGCAACATTGCATTGGGAATAAAACCCAAATAAATAAATGGGCCATCATAGGCAACAACAAGATTAAAGCATTTCCAAGTAAAGGAGGCAACATATGTAGTAGCATGATTCACATGATTCAATTGAATGAGCCACAATGGCATTAGAAGCATAAAATAAGTAAAGATCCAAATAAAGGCATTTAGGAGAATATCAAGGCTAGAACAAAATGTTTGTAGGGTTGGATAAGATCCCAACTGAAGAGTAGGTTGATTGCACAATATACATTCCACATTCATTTCACATTCATCATAGATGTTCACATAAATATGATTCACATACACAAATAGGATCCACATACTGAAATAGGGCTCACATACAAAATAGGTTTCACATACTTAAATAGGTGTCACATACCTGTTTTAATTATTTACCATCACCTTTACCAATCAGATTGCATCCAATTCCATAATTCCCTAGTTACATTATTACACATGTATTAATATATATAATGACATAAAGCATAGGAAAAACCCTAATTTTCTACCTTGAAAACCAAAACTCGATTTGTGACTCAAAACCTTGACCAAACGATTATTCATATTCTCCTGAATAATAAAACATATTTTATTTTCCAATTTGGAGTTAAAATGAATTAATTAGGTATTTTAGAACATTTTATACACTTAAAAAGGCATTCAAAGCAAACCTTGAAAAAAAAAGAAATCATAATTTGGACTCAAAAATCATAAAATCAGATTCTACATGAAAAATCCTTTCCATTGACTATTTATTTGCATTTTTCTGACCATGGATCGATTTACTATGAATTAAGTAAAATTGACCAATCAGGATGTAGGAAAACTATAGTGTGACAGGTATTTAAATCAAATGTAAATCGATGTAAATAATAGTTGAAATGACCAAAATACCCTTGGTCATCAAATCAAATTAATTAAAATGATGAGGGCAGTAGGGTCATTGGAACCATCGATTGTTTGCAAGCGAGAAACAAGACCCAGGGTGAAATTACGAGATTGCCCTTGCGTTGCAAAATTGGCTAGTCAGAGGGGCGAGGGTTGCCCTGGTCATTTACTGACCAGGCACCTTCTTGCTCTCGCCATGGCGCGCAGAAGCAGCAGGTCAGGGAAAGGCGCTGATCCGATTCGGAGCTATGATCTCATCGAGAGAAAACTTGAGTCGGGATCGCGTTCACCATCGTTTGACAAACTGGACAAGCCCAGAGTCGGGGCTTCCGTCTGAACAGGAGCTTAGACAAGCTGCTCTGTAGGTCGAGAACAGGGGAAGCAAGAGCGAATGAAAATCCAGAGATTACGAAGGAGAAACCACCGGCTAAGATTGTAAAAACATTCGCGGAGACTCGGTGACTCGAAACCACGCCTCGCCACGGGAGGAGGAGCACCAAAGCTTAAAAAGACTTGGCGTCGACGGCTGCTCTACGACGGCTCTACAGGTTACGATGGTCGGGGGCTGCTCGAGCCAAAGTGAAGAGGTGAATAGAAAGAAGGGAGGCTAAGGATAGTTACCTAGCCTGTGATTTGACTGAGGCGATCAGAGCTTCGAGATACTGCTCGCTGTCACCGGGGGAGCAGACCGAGCAGGTCGGGTAGCTAGAGGGAACCTGCGGAGAAATTGAAAGGAGAGGAAGGTATGTCGGGGGCCGAGGGTGCTTGATTGGGCCTTAAAGGCGCGAGAGTGGGTGAAGGTCCCTCTGCGTGTCCATGGTGGAGACTAAACGAGGAGGCACGTTGGGCATTTTGCAACCGGACCAAAGAAGACAATGAGCTAGGTCTCATTCAAACCGGCGGCGGGAGACGGAGCCAATGGGCTTGGAATCACGCGCAAAGGTGGAGAGGAGAGGGAGAACGGGTCGAGGGAGCCCAGGAGCCTGGCAGCCCGAACGGCTGGAGGTAGGAGAAGGTACGAACGCCGTTGGATCAGTTGGGAAGCGGATCACAGCCGTTGGATCGTGCGCAGGTCAAAAGGGGGCGCGTGACAAGGAAAAATAATGGAACAATAGTGTGACAAATCGATATAAATGAAATCGATTAAAATCCCTAGTTATACTTTATTAAAAGCTCATAAAATGGATTTGAAGGGTCAAACAAAGTCCAAAAGCCACCAAATTTTAACCACATGTTCACATTAAAGTGTAGCATCATGTTATATAATTAGATTTCGTATTTATATCCAATAAGGCCCTTAATAAATATATTTCTCATTAAAGTGTATTTTAACACATTAAAAGGTATGAATTATTATGAAATAACTATATTAATGCAATTCGTGAGTCAAATTCGAGGTGATAGATATATATGAGTATTAAGAGAAAAATATCAACCTTAAAACATGTTTTCACACATTTATCTTCAAATTGGAGGAGAGAGAAAGTAAAGAGGTTAATATACTCATAATTAATTCAAATGCTTATTATTATTAATATATTTATCCAAAAAGCTCCAAATTAATATTATCTACTTATCTCCATCCTTAATGACCAAATTACATTATTAACCCTCACTTATCTCCTAAATTGGGTTATTTGTGCAAACACCCCTTCATTATCATAAATGAGGGAAAAAGGTAATTTTAAACATTGAATTGTGCTCAAATTGCACAAGGGGTCCAAAAAGAATATAAAACAAGGGAAATTTATGAAAAATGTCCAAAAGGACTAGAAGGCAAAGAAAAGCTCAAAAGTGGGTAAATTGCAGGGAAGACCCTGAATTTCAGTATGTTACAGCACACCACCCCTTAAAGAGGATTTCGTCCCCAAAATCACAACAAGAGGGAAAGAGAGGGTGGGTGTGCAACATCCCAACCTTAAACACTAGGTTATAACCCTTAATCTAGGGCACAACACAAAATCTACATAAGTTAGGTGTTACTAAGGTTTCCACAAAACCTATAGCCTTTTATCAAACTCAAATTAACATTTTTGTCTTATTAGTATATTCTTCATCATGAAGAGGTATCATATTTATCGTACTATCACTTGTGCCACATTTTATTCAAAACAATTACATCTCAATATTATATCATGTGTATTTCCCTCATCAAGGGTTTTAAGCACAGTTAGGGTTTAATAAGCCATTACAACATTAATTAATGTATTAGGTCAAAAACCTTAATAACATGAATTCATTTTCCATTATCCTCTTAAAACTATCATGTAGAGTTATAACAAATTATTTTGTAGAAAAAGGTTAATATTATCCAATAAGTTATTAAGCCTATTATAATTCCAAATAATGTTCATATTGCACATTTTCATATCATCTTTCATACTCATATTAATGACATCCTTAATCATTTTCATCCATTACACTTCATATTATAAATTATACATATTTTACTTCACATTAGGCATTTTATGAATATTTATGTGAATCCAATTATTCATTACCATGTTTGAGTCATTATATGCATTTTAGTGAATAGGATGTAGCACATTAAATATTAATGAATTAATTCATATATCAAATTATGATGAGGTGTACCTTACATATATTGATAACTTAGTGACTATAATCCATTTATATGCATTAAGGTATATTATGTGATGATGACACCTAATGTCACTAACGTATCATGAAAGGCATTAAGGGTATATATATGTATATATGTTGTCAAAACTAGATGATTACATATTAGGGTTTAGGTCAACATAATCATTACATGTCATCCTTATGGTACATTATTCATACACATCTTACCATTAGGGTGGCATAGTTAACATTATGTATATTCACCATTTGAAATGAGTAACTCATTATTATGTGCATGAAGCCTATATTAAGGTTCAAGCATATGAATTATTCCTATATGACTTACTACATATTCATGTGTGTATAAACAAACAAGTTGAATTACAAGTATAATGTGTTTGGTAAATTCTTGTTCTCATAATTTATTATGTACATATGTCCACATAGATAGTGTTTCTAACTCTAAAGATATTTGATTTTGCTTTTAATTGGGATTCCATCCCCCTAAAAAGGGATTTCGTCCTCAAAATCAGATTTGCAAAACCAAATAGGGAACTAACAACATTACCCTCACTCCACCCCTTAAAAGGGTCAACTAAGTTAAGCTAAGGGTAAAAGGTACATAAAACTCAACACTAAAAGGATTTACTAACCAAGCTTCAAGGTGTAACCTAGGGTACACTAATCCCTAAACTTAGGAGTATAAGGTATTTAAGGATGACTTTTATGTAAGAGATCAAATCATCACTTATGGTTTTCATAAGGTATTCAACAATTAGGCAACATGCCCAAAGATAGACTATTTCGAGTTGTCTGTATCAGATCAGGCCAGGCCAGGTCATATGAGCTCAGGAGTCCTCGTTACCAAGCTAGTGGGGTGGAGGAAAATATTGCCAGCCCCAAGCTCTGACCCTTTCTAGACACCATCACTTTCAACTTCTTGCTCTAGTAGCTTCTTAATAGACAATTCACCAAAAATTTGACAAATTTTATTTTAATATGAAATTATTATGATCCTAAATCAAACTTTCATGCTAGGTCAACTCTAACATGAAAAACTTACTATAGGGGTACTATATACGATTAGGGTTCTATCTAGGAGACAATTTGAATTAGTCAAGAATCTGACTACCTTGATGCTCTGATACCATGTTGTAAAGACCAAGTCTCTACTATAAACATGATAAACAAATCACCATTTGTGTGGCAGCGGAAGAATTAAAACTTGACTTTATTCAAAATGTATAAAGAGTACTTTACAAATATTTCCCAAATGGGAGTACAACTTTATACAAGCATAGGATCTAGGTAGAGGAAAACTTAGACTAATACAACATTGTCTCCCAACAAAAACAACTTATAACATAAAAGCAACTATGATCAAGCCAACTATATGTTCCTTTTCTTCTTGTCCTATCCTTAGCCTTAGGTTCACCAAGCTTCCATGCGCACTCTGATCCTATCCTGGATGGTTGGGGTCATCCAGCAAGAGAAAGATAAAACAAGGTATGTGTCAATTAAGAGTAATAGGACAATTAAATGATCCAAAGCATTGCAATATAAAAGATTCTCTACACTAAGAGATTTCAAAAGAAATGAGGCAAGTATATGAATAAGAGAGAGTAAACTGCCATAATCAATCACCACAATAATAATCACATAGCATGAATAATTAAGACACAAACTCATCTCAATGTAGGGTGAGGCACCTACCGGACCTCACCAATGACAGGGGGACTAAAACCCCAGTGCCTAAAAAGTGGCAGGGGGACTAAAACCCCAGTGCCTAATATATAAAATGGCAGGGGGACTAAAACCCCAGTGCCCTGTGGGTGGTTTGTACTCATGTACACTACATTGTCATTTGGCCTAAAATACATCATGCTTAAATAGTCTCTTGGCAGTATAGTGAAAAGTAACAAGATTGCAACATTGCATTGGGAATAAAACCCAAATAAATAAATGGGCCATCATAGGCAACAACAAGATTAAAGCATTTCCAAGTAAAGGAGGCAACATATGTAGTAGCATGATTCACATGATTCAATTGAATGAGCCACAATGGCATTAGAAGCATAAAATAAGTAAAGATCCAAATAAAGGCATTTAGGAGAATATCAAGGCTAGAACAAAATGTTTGTAGGGTTGGATAAGATCCCAACTGAAGAGTAGGTTGATTGCACAATATACATTCCACATTCATTTCACATTCATCATAGATGTTCACATAAATATGATTCACATACACAAATAGGATCCACATACTGAAATAGGGCTCACATACAAAATAGGTTTCACATACTTAAATAGGTGTCATATACCTGTTTTAATTATTTACCATCACCTTTACCAATCAGATTGCATCCAATTCCATAATTCCCTAGTTACATTATTACACATGTATTAATATATATAATGACATAAAGCATAGGAAAAACCCTAATTTTCTACCTTGAAAACCAAAACTCGATTTGTGACTCAAAACCTTGACCAAACGATTATTCATATTCTCCTGAATAATAAAACATATTTTATTTTCCAATTTGGAGTTAAAATGAATTAATTAGGTATTTTAGAACATTTTATACACTTAAAAAGGCATTCAAAGCAAACCTTGAAAAAAAAAAGAAATCATAATTTGGACTCAAAAATCATAAAATCAGATTCTACATGAAAAATCCTTTCCATTGACTATTTATTTGCATTTTTCTGACCATGGATCGATTTACTATGAATTAAGTAAAATTGACCAATCAGGATGTAGGAAAACTATAGTGTGACAGGTATTTAAATCAAATGTAAATCGATGTAAATAATAGTTGAAATGACCAAAATACCCTTGGTTATCAAATCAAATTAATTAAAATGATGAGGGCAGTAGGGTCATTGGAACCATCGATTGTTTGCAAGCGAGAAACAAGACCCAGGGTGAAATTACGAGATTGCCCTTGCGTTGCAAAATTGGCTAGTCAGAGGGGCGAGGGTTGCCCTGGTCATTTACTGACCAGGCACCTTCTTGCTCTCGCCATGGCGCGCAGAAGCAGCAGGTCAGGGAAAGGCGCTGATCCGATTCGGAGCTATGATCTCATCGAGAGAAAACTTGAGTCGGGATCGCGTTCACCATCGTTTGACAAACTGGACAAGCCCAGAGTCGGGGCTTCCGTCTGAACAGGAGCTTAGACAAGCTGCTCTGTAGGTCGAGAACAGGGGAAGCAAGAGCGAATGAAAATCCAGAGATTACGAAGGAGAAACCACCGGCTAAGATTGTAAAAACATTCGCGGAGACTCGGTGACTCGAAACCACGCCTCGCCACGGGAGGAGGAGCACCAAAGCTTAAAAAGACTTGGCGTCGACGGCTGCTCTACGACGGCTCTACAGGTTACGATGGTCGGGGGCTGCTCGAGCCAAAGTGAAGAGGTGAATAGAAAGAAGGGAGGCTAAGGATAGTTACCTAGCCTGTGATTTGACTGAGGCGATCAGAGCTTCGAGATACTGCTCGCTGTCACCGGGGGAGCAGACCGAGCAGGTCGGGTAGCTAGAGGGAACCTGCGGAGAAATTGAAAGGAGAGGAAGGTATGTCGGGGGCCGAGGGTGCTTGATTGGGCCTTAAAGGCGCGAGAGTGGGTGAAGGTCCCTCTGCGTGTCCATGGTGGAGACTAAACGAGGAGGCACGTTGGGCATTTTGCAACCGGACCAAAGAAGACAATGAGCTAGGGATCATTCGAACCGGCGACGGGAGACGGAGCCAATGGGATTGGAATCACGCGCAAAGGTGGAGAGGAGAGGGAGAACGGGTCGAGGGAGCCCAGGAGCCTGGCAGCCCGAACGGCTGGAGGTAGGAGAAGGTACAGATGTCGTTGGATCAGTTGGGAAGCGGATCACGGCCGTTGGATCGCGCGCAGGTCAAAAGGGGACGCGTGACAAGGAAAAATAACAGAACAATAGTGTGACAAATCGATATAAATGAAATCGATTAAAATCCCTAGTTATACTTTATTAAAAGCTCATAAAATGGATTTGAAGGGTCAAACAAAGTCCAAAAGCCACCAAATTTTAACCACATGTTCACATTAAAGTGTAGCATCATGCTATATAATTAGATTTCGTATTTATATCCAATAAGGCCCTTAATAAATATATTTCTCATTAAAGTGTATTTTAACACATTAAAAGGTGTGAATTATTATGAAATAACTATATTAATGCAATTCGTGAGTCAAATTCGAGGTGATAGATATATATGAGTATTAAGAGCAAAATATCAACCTTAAAACATGTTTTCACACATTTATCTTCAAATTGGAGGAGAGAGAAAGTAAAGAGGTTAATATACTCATAATTAATTCAAATGCTTATTATTATTAATATATTTATCCAAAAAGCTCCAAATTAATATTATCTACTTATCTCCATCCTTAATGACCAAATTACATTATTAACCCTCACTTATCTCCTAAATTGGGTTATTTGTGCAAACACCCCTTCATTATCATAAATGAGGGAAAAAGGTAATTTTAAACATTGAATTGTGCTCAAATTGCACAAGGGGTCCAAAAAGAATATAAAACAAGGGAAATTTATGAAAAATGTCCAAAAGGACTAGAAGGCAAAGAAAAGCTCAAAAGTGGGTAAATTGCAGGGAAGACCCTGAATTTCAGTATGTTATAAATATATACATCATGGTTCACATTGTACATACAATGTACCATCTCATCTCAAGGATAACATATACTAGTTGCTTTTCCAAAACAAATATTGAAGCAACATAAAACCTTGAGGTATATAAGCTAAAATCTCAGATCATTTATAAAACCATTACGTACTAACTCCCAAGGACCTGATATTACATAGATGACACATAGGACTTCTATCTTCAAGACACGACAGATAGCACACTCAACCTGAGATGTTGTTGTTATCCCTGTTGTTGTTGTCCTTTCTCTGCAATACGATCTCTACCTCTTCATCCACGTCCACCTAAAAATGTTGGGACCAACAGGGTGAGACACAAGTCCCAGCGAGAGATATAACTCTCTACCAACAATATTATTATCACAATTAAATAGTATAAAACTGAGAAGAGGATCTATTGTAGAAATAAGCATGTTTAATCATTGTTTAATTGTAGTGCAAAGTAATAGCATCGTTTAAGTAGTTCAACTATCCATAATAGAGCTATATATCATCTATTTACTTTATAAGGAATATGAAAAAACATGTATAAAAGTAATGTAACATCAACCAATGTTTTTGTATTCAATCCTTAAGCAGATATGCTACACGACTGATTACATTATTTACAATCACACTTATGCCCAGAGGAGATGAGGTATACCGCTCATGCTCCAACTGACCACCACTTAGTCAAAATCAATACCATACAAGGTCAATGGAAGAGCCGGCTACTAAGACCTCACCTGTCTCGGTCAGTACGAGACCACTAACAGTGACATCATGTCAAACTGTAACTAGCTTGTCAGGGTATAGCGACATCTTTTCTATAGAGATACAACCACAACATGCACTCTCTTCGGGGAGATATCACATCAATCCTTGGTACATTTTCATCAGGGCGATCACACGACAACCCTGCTATTCATCGGGGATATAACACATCAATCCCCATCTGGACGTAAGGATATGTTCGTCCTACACCCCCATATATTTAAAAATATGCACTCCGAGTTAAACTCGTTTCACCATTCAGCAAATCCTGACACCGAATGGATCTATGGCTTGGGCAACTACATGATAAGGTTCCATTTGATTAATTAGGTGTATTACAGTATCTTTTAGCATCAATCAAGTTACAAGCATGAATTATAACAGATTCTACAAAGAAAGGTGTAATACATTTATCAAGTACTTTCATAATCTTTAGAACACATTGAATGTATAACACTCAGGATCTCAGTCCCTTATCACATTACTGGGAATTCTCATCCCTTGGCATTATTATCATCATGATTTCTAGATCTGGGTATTCAAACCCTTAGTTCATCACTGAACATTGTCACCTCTTATTAGGTAACTATTACCTTTAGATCCTCATACCAGGTATATAGTATACTTATTGCATAAGTATTTCACATGGCTTGCAAGGCCCATTTAATTTGTATCATATGAAACATCATAGCTCATACCTGGCTATGCTCATAATCTCATGATACCTGCGTGGTTAGTATTTTATGATAAAAACAATATCAAGTACATAAAATCACCATGCAATACAAGAGAAATACAACCTTCTCATTATTAGGGTTAGGGTTTCCCTTTCAATCCGGTTAGGGTTTCAAGCCGGTTAGGGTTTCAAACTGATTAGGTTTTCAAGCCAATTAGGGTTTCAAACCGATTAGGTTTTCAAGTTCGTATTATCAAGAATCAAAACCCTGATTCATATCTCCACACATATTAGGAGTATAAATGTATTCTCATTAAATGATTATCACACAAAGTATGAGTTTCTCTCTCATCCTCACTAGGATATAGATTACATCATACCTTATTAAGCTGGCTCAATCCTTCTCCCGAGGTACATTGGCCTACATTTATCAAAATGCATTAAACTCTATACATCTTAAGGTATCATTTGACATAACACACTTCATGTGTTACTCCATCAAGTATATTGGATTTGAGGTGTTTCCACCATATCAGGCAAGACGTGTGTTCTTTCTTCCATATCGCCCAAGAGGTGTGTGCTTGCTTCCATATCGCCCAAGAGGGGTGTGTGTGTCACTATATCGTGCATGAGGTGTATACTCATCACCATATCGTTCTATAGATGTATGATCATCACCATATCATTCTAGAGATGTATGATCATCACCATATCATTCTAGAGATGCATGTTCGTCACTATATCGTGCAAGAGGTGTATCCTTGATCACCATATCATGCATAAGGTGTAGGTTCATCACCATATCGTGCATGAGGTGTAGGTTCATCACCATATCGTGCATGAGGTGTAGGTTCATCACCATATCGTGCATGAGGTGTATCCTTGATCACCATATCATGCATGAGGTGTAGGTTCATCACCATATCGTGCATAAGGTGTATCCTTGATCACCATATCGTGCATGAGGTGTATCCTTGATCACCATATCGTGCATGAGGTGTAGGTTCATCACCATATTGTGCATGAGGTGTATCCTTGACCACCATATCGTGCATGAGGTGTATCCTTGATCACCATATCATGCATGAGGTGTATCCTTGATCACCATATTGTGCATGAGGTGTAGGTTCATCACCATATCATGCATGAGGTGTAGGTTCATCACCATATCATGCATGAGGTGTATCCTTGACCACCATATCGTGCATGAGGTGTATCCTTGATCACCATATCGTGCATGAGGTGTATCCTTGATCACCATATCATGCATGAGATGTATCATTTATCACCATATCATGCATGAGGTGTATGTGTGTGCCACTCATATCGGGTTGCTCAAAATTAGGGTATTGGCATGTCAGGTTAGACCTTTATATTCATAACTCTCTAAACCTTCATGGTGTCAGCCTACCCTTCACCATGTGTTAAGTGACATCCTAGACAACTGGTTAGTCTCAACCAACCCAAGAGTACAAACCAATAGGGGTGTCGGGTTCCAAGGTATATCGGGTATCATATCACCATATCGGGTTAGAGGTGCTTCAACCCGATATCGATTTGTGACATGATGATGTCATCATCATAGAGCTCTAGACTTCGTTCCTTACTATTCTATTTCATGGAAAAAAATCATATGTCACTATTAGAACTCATGGATTCATTAATGATTCAAGAAAACTTGAAAAAGTAGATCATCAAGTATAGCAACATTGAAGGTGAATAATAACTTGATTGGGTTCAAGTTATATAACCCGCCTCAAGAACAACTTCAAAGCTCCAAGATCCAAATCTTCACATTCCCAAGGTTGAAGATGAACTTATCACAGATTTAAGACTGGTTCAAAAATCCTCTACATGCAAGGAATCACCATAGTTAAGAACTTGGTGAAGAAGAAAAGAAAGAAAAAATCACAACCCGAAATCATGCTTTATCCAAGGTTGAAGGTGACCATGGATTCACCTTAAGCTTAATGGCTCGATCTCCTCCTCGATCCTCAACTCTATGCATGATATATAAGAGAAAGAGGGTGATAATGTTTGAAAAGATTCACTAGTAGGTGAAAGGAGTGGTATATATAATTGAGGCTCATGAGAGAGAGTGTATAAGAGGTGTCATCATTTTACACTACTAGGTGTCACGTGTCCGTGCATGGTTGACATGTGTCCATGCATGCACACATATTTATCTTGACATGAAAAACTATTGAGGATAATCTAGGGATAAGATTTTGGCCATTAGTTATCTTGTTGAGCAAGATATTTCAACTCAACATCACTTTATTCACAAACTGATACACTTTTTCTAAGGAAAGTTGTAAACAGATATCCATCACCTCCTTGAGGTGCTTAACCCATCATGGAAAAGTCCAAGAGTTTAAAAAACGATATGGGACCTCCTCTATGCCTCATTGGCCGATAAGCACTCCCATATAAGCTCTACATCTCGATACAACTCAATTAGGGTCTCAACTATACAACTCTTCTTGATCTTTTCATCACCAAGAATACCATCACTCAAAAATGATTCAAACATGGAGCCTCTTTATTTATATCCCCTCTAGATGATTCCAAGAGAGATTAGGGACACTCTAGAGGTGGTAATTTGCATATCAACCCTACATGTTGGGTAAATTGCAAATTGCACTAAAACTGGTACACAAGGCACAAGCATTATTCAAACAATCTCTAACTTGGAATTTAGGCTTTCCACATGCCACCGCTTAGCATCATTCTCTCTCTTATGATTCCAAAGAACTTGAAGCATGTGTTCAAAATGTGACATATTGCAATATCACCCCTCATCTTGGGTAAATTGCAAATTACACCCAAACTATCATATAATGCACAAATAGTTTGCAAATAAGCTCAAACTTGAAAATTAAACTCAAGGAGAGTCTTAATTACTATTTAAAAAAATTAAAACAAGTTTATGAATAACTTAAAAAAACTTCCAGGTTATGGCATAACCCAGGTCAGGGATGTTACACTTACAAAAATCTCCTACTCACTCTAATTGATGTATCAAGTGATTAAGCTCATGAGAGTGGATGGAGGTTTTTTGGAGGCTAATCTCTCTCGACTATAGAATAGGTACCTTCATAGTGATTGGATAACCATGGTATGAAGTACAAGGGGTCCTATTTCTAGTTGAGGATGCCTCCTAGCTGTTAGAACTGCTTAGGAAAAATTCTTGCCATCATTGGGGTGTCTAATGGATCTTTTCACCTTTTTTCACTGCTCCAAAAGTAGCCACTAGAGTATTATCAGCTAAGTTACCTTTTGGGAAACTCGGTCGACAACCTTTGCTATTTGGGCCATCTTTTGGTCGGATGAGTTACCAAAATGGCCGACAAAAAGGTTCTATAAAGCCCCTTGAACAATGCTTTTGGTTGAGTTATGCCTTGGGGCAATTCAACCGACTGCACTTTTTATTTTGGGATTTTCAAGACCCTCCCAAGTGCATGTTAATTCATTGTAATTGAGACTCTATTACACAAATTAGCTCAATTACAATTATACAATCCTTACAAGCGATTTACATCAAAAATCTATGGAGAAAATTATATATGCTTCAATATTGATCTTTGTGCTTGTATGACTTTATTTATCCAAATGAGGATGTGCACGCTTAGGCATTTTCAATGTGTCTTATCTAATCTGAAATCACTCAAATAAAACTATTAGACACAAATAAGTGGAATGGTTAGTTATCATCAAAATAGTGGTTTAGTCAATTTGGACCTCGAGTCAATATATATGCTAAGTTCAGATCAGATCAAATATATATCACTTCATGTTTAAGATCATTAATGCAATAATGGGTGAAAAACCTAAGTAAGATGATATGATATTAGATCAAATTAAAAATAAGAATCAGTTAGTAGGCCCTATCTTATGAATATGTTGCAGAAGGTTGGTGCCTCATGAACCCCCTTCAGTTTCGGGTTCAAGTCCAAGCCTGCATACCTTGAGTGTGTCCAGTGATGTTAATGTTTACGGGTTCAATCCTGAGCCGACACACCATGTGTGTGTTCACTGAGATAAGATCAAATAAGATTCATCGAGTAGTTACCCTAAAAAGGATGCTTAATTAAGTCAAGAATGCATCCCAAAAGCCATTATTAATATTTATGCACATTCATACCTGTCTTAAGCTTTATGTTAAGTTATCTTATTATTATTATTGAAACCCAACCACTTACAAATGATTTTTCAAATGCATGACTATGTGTGGATGCACATAGGTTGTATGTAGCATGGGTAGCTTTTAGGAGGTGGATGTACGCACGAGTTCAAGACCTGGAGGGATGATATCCATATGATCCAAGGAGGTTTAACTAGTTTACTAGTTATATTATGTATCATGTTCTTTGTTTCAAGTTTTAAGAGAAGGATATGAGAATCAATGTACCTATATATCCTATGAATAAAGTTATTTTTATTATCACAATGAGTGATATTTGTTGTTTGTGTAATTTTTTGAGTGTATTTTCTATGGTCCATGCTTTAGTGTTGGGATATATGGTTCACACTTGGAAGATACTATAAGAGTAGTATCATATCAATGATATATATGACCACTAAGAAAGTTTCTCACATTCTTATGGTCTTCACCTCTTAGATGAGTCCTAAGAGTAAGGAAAGTCAGACTAAGTAGTGTTGATAAGACTCTCACTATGATAGAGGTGCATGTTATCTTAATCCCTGACTTTAACAAATCATGGGATTTTGTGCATATAGAATATCTATCTTGTGGGGTTGTTGTACCCTAGACTAAATGTATACCTTTCTAATAAGGTAATTAGATATAGATCAAGTCAGATGAAATCTCCAAAAAATTAGAATTGATATTGATGGAATAACGAGTGACTTGATGATGTTAATATCAATTTACTTAGGTAAAAGAAATCCCCCCACCATTGATACATGACCAGCATAAATGTACAACTATTGGTTTATATTTTCCTGGATAATGATTTTAGATCCACATTTTTATGATGAATTTAACATTTCTCTTGAGCGCTTTGACTTTGGTTAAAGATGTTTTCTTATAATTTATATTATACAGTGATCAAGTTTTCTCCAAATTTTCAATTCTTAAACTCTTTTGAAAGAAGGAATGAAAGAAATGTTTTGTCGGGATTTCATGATTTAAAAATTAAGGTCGTTTCATGTATAATGTAAGAGCCAAAGAGGGATAAATACCTTTAGGTTTAAGTGTCTATTTGTAATGGGTTTTGAGTATTGACTTCATAGCTCATAACTTGTTCTCTTTCTTTCTCAATATTTTGTGGTATGGGATGTAGATAAATTGAGAACCTTAGAGGACATGTTATGAGACACAACCTTATTATGCTACTATCCTCCCTTCTGGTGCTTGTGGTATGAGATACTTGAACTAGACGATGTTGGAGATGTGCATGACATGATCTATCATCTCTAGATATCTATATTCGCGAGTATGTGCCAAGAGATGGCATAAAGAGTTGATGCTAGGAACCCACACATGTGGTCACCTGACCCTAATAGTACTCGAACTAAATAGAAGTCCACAAACCATGTTTGATAATTAATTTATTTGTTTAAAGAATAGAACTATGGACTTAGAGAAATAATGTGCATGGGAATACCTTAATAGTACAATAGTAGGATGCCTTAGATGTGCATGCGTATCTAAAAAGTTGTTTATGGAAATTGTCTGATGAATGTTAAAATTTCATAAGACATGGAAACAAATTAAATTTAAACTCATTTTCGAAATTTAAGTAATGTATGGAAATGTAGTAGTTAATGATGATTCTCCTAAAGGTTTCTTATTTAAATGAGATGTTAAATTTTACATTCTCTCGTATATTGAGGACCCTTTTAGAACTTATGAAGCAATGCCAGATCTTGACTGGATTCTTTGGGGGGGGGGCAAAAGAACTCCATTCGTAGTTGAACTATTAAAATGATAGATGGAACAACTTCATTCACATCCGCCTTACATAAAAATGTAAATTCTGTTTGCTTCTATAGAAAATAAAACTAACTATAAATTATAAAATTCAAACTAAAACTAATATATATATATATATATATATATATATATATATATATATATATATATATATATATAGTCTGGCTAGAATACACTCGAGTGTATCCGGAACAGAATACACTCAAGTAGGTTTTTATGATGCATTTTTTTTTTGAAAATCTAATCTATTGATCTTCTTAAACATCTCGTGAACAACTCATATATAAAATTTGATCCCATTTGGATATGTGTAGCTCATGTTATGAAGACCACAAAAATTACACATTCCAAATTAGTTTTGTGCGTCGATTTTGTTGCCCTTGGATGAGTGACTTACACTCATCCAAATAAACTCAAAATTTGCATGTTGCCTAATTATAGTATGACAATGAAGATCAACAGTGTACATTAAAAAAAAATAGTCTTGATATGAAAACACCACCTGAGTATAGCGTGTGATCCATATACTCGAGTGTATTCTAGCCTCTCTCTCTCTCTCTCTCTATATATATATACACACACACACACACACACACATGCATATGTATGTATGTGCATTGAAAAGTAACATAATCTATAAATTAGCATACACTTATCTACTCTTAAAATATATTATTTATAATCTAGAACTTTGAAGAAATGTATAGTCAAGTCATTTTGAAATATTTAACAAATTTTCATTTTTACAACTAACATTCAAAAAAACTTTCTATCTACTTTGTTGTGAAGTTGTCTTAACAAATATCTCTCTAGCAATGTGAGTTCTACAAAAGGAGTGACTATAGAAATAAAAACATATAGCACATAAGAAAAAGTTTTTATTGTAAATGAGTACAAAATGTTATATTTGAAAAAAAAGAAACATAAAAAAGAAACATGGTCACATAAATGAAGATTGAATAACAGTGCAAGATGTATCTTTTAATTCCATAGGTTAAGATTGTCGTATGACAACTAACTACTATGTCGTTAGTATTTTCTAAGATTGTTTTAGAAAAATTGAAATAGTATATATTAAAAAATCTAATGATGTTTAAATAAACTAACCAACCATACATGCAATTGTTTAAAATAGACTAAGTTGGTATAGTACGAGGAAAATGACAGTGGAAGAGAAAAACCTTTTCTTGATTTGTTAGAAAAGTGATTGTGAAGGAAAGCAAATGAAATAGAAATAAGTGTAAAAGTTTTTCATCTTTTTCATACCACATCCTTTTTCATCGAATCAAAATGAAGATAAGTAAAATAACAAATAAACATGGAATATCCTTAACTAATTGGGAAAGTTGATGAAAAAAATGAAATTGAAGTTGAGAGTGAAAGAAAAAATATAAAGAAAAGTTGTGAATAAAATATGGAGAAAATTTTGATGGCACACATATATATAAAATAAAATAATATAGGACGTTAAATAAAAACATAATCAGAAGAATGAAGGAATATATAGATACCATGTCAAAAAAAGCTATAGGTAAACTAGAAGGAGAAATCAAAATCTAAGATATAAAATAGATCTTGCATAGAATTCACTGAGAAATATATTGAGATATAAATAAGAATACTTGCCTCTCCCACAATTATTATAAAAAATATAAGTAGTCTACTACTTTTTGGATACAATTTATCATTATAATATCCTTCTCTCTCCTCATATAAATTAAACATAGTAAAAACTTGACGATTATCCTCTTCTCTCCTCCCTCCATTAATATGTAATCGTCACATACTAAACTTAGTATATATTTTTATTTGATGAAGCAGTTTGACAAAAAGACAATCTATAACAGTTGAGTTTCTATAAAATCTGATTTATTACTTTATAGATGAATTATTATTTTAACCAAATGCATATTAATAGTTTAATCATATCTAATTTACCCAATACTTTATTTTTTTCACATTTCATCATTATATTTTCCTTTATTTGCTGTTTTTATTCAATATCAATTGATTAAATTATAAAAAACTTATAGAAGCATAGTCACTTTGGAACAAGAAATTGTAAGAAAATATTAGTTGATCATTATACTTAATTATCTCGTTTAATACTTGATGTTGTTTTGTAATTATAATTGACTAAGAGAAAATAAAATTATTTTATAAATTTGACTTATGTCTAATAACTACTCATTGTAAACATATGCATATAATTTCTACAATTTTAATATTTGGGGAGGGGGCGTGACATAGAGTAACATAATATATTTTTAAATTCAAACATGGTATCACCATATCAAAATAATATCTATTTTTTTTGGGGGGCCGTGCCCCCAGTCCTTATAGAGATCCGCCACTATTATGAAGCCCAACCTCGAAAGAGAGGATATATTTTCTTAGAGAGAAATACCCTAATGTTTTTTGTGAAAACTAAGGTGTAAGGATTACAAAAGTCCTGAAGTAGTGATCAAGTTAAGTCCAAATAAGACTATATTCCCTGCTTATGTAGTATGAGTGTATTTGTATCATGGAACATGTTAAGATAATTAACTTCCAAAATAAATGAATCTAAATGGTTTTCACTATATGTATATGTTCTTGTATATATTTAAAGTTTATGATCAAATTGGTGTAGTATATGTCTAGATCATGTTTAATAACATAAATATTTGTGTGGATGAAAATAAAAAAATTTAAGTAAATGAAGAAAATTGTATATAGGATTCTATTCTGACTTTAGCTATTAAACTATGTGGGACTTGGTCTTTTGTAACTGTCGTCATCATACAGTGGGGATATAGTAACTAATATTTTTGGTAGCTCACATTACACGATGAAGACCAAGTTATATTTATGTACAACATATTGGGTAAATGCCTATAAGGATTTGCGCACTTAATATTATAAATTCAAGTATCTATCATGCGGACAACTAGTTGTAATTTTGTTGCAAATGTTTTTAAAGATATATTTTCTTTCGTGTTAGACCACAGTGTGAGGAGCTAATCAACATACCCGCTCACATATGGCACCACTAATTGGGAAAAGAGTTTTGTCAGCAGAAAAGTCTAATATGGTCCGAGGACCTAATCAACGGACCCACTCGGCTCGCATATGGCACGGTTATTTTTTTTTATAATTAGTTCTATGTATTAATAAAAATATTTACAAACAAAACACTTGTAAATATGGGATAACAAGATGTTCTATCAAGGAAGACACTTATGAAGATTTGCTCCATAAAAGATCTAAAGTAACAATGTTATGGGGGAGACACCCCTTAATAATGAACCTCAATTAGCATAAGAAACATAGAAATGTTGATCCAGTCCTGATAATGGTGCTGATGGTTTGGTTCAGAAGTCAATGTCGTCCGTCATGATATCCTCCAAGGTGTAGCAACCTTCGCCATTGTGATCTCTAAAGACATTCGTCTAGTCCTCATCTACTCCCATCACCTGTGTTGATGTGGAAGTCAGTCTTGCAATGCAAGTTAATCTATAAAGAATGCTCAATGTCAGTCAGTATCTGGTGTAGAGGACAATTTGTATCTTGATAATTTTTTCCGATAACCAAATGTTACAAAAGATGTCTATAATAAGGTCTGGCGCTGAGTGATTAGAATTATTAGATTGTATGTGTAGGATCTTATTTGAGAAAAGTATGCAATCTATGATTGTGTGTGGTGAGAAGTATTTGTTTAGGAAGTGTAGTGTGAATTGGCAAGTGGTGAAGAGGTGTTGTGTAGTTTCTACTGCAGAATGGCACAAATAATATCTGATAAGTCCCTGGAAACCTCTTATGTTGATAAAATGGTCAATAGAGATCTTGTTGTTTGAAATACGCCAGAAGAAGATTTTATATTTATGCGACATTTTATTTTCCAAACAGTAGTTACATCTGACATGTACCCTCTGAAGGAAAGATGGAGATAAGTTTTTTTTGGTTATGTAGGGCCTCATTTCCATGAGATTCTATTGACACTGTTGTATCATGTATGATTTTCTGAATAGTGTCGGGGTTGAGGATGTTAGTAAGATATACTTTATTGAATAGTGTACGGTTGATGTTAAAAATTCTTCCTAAGATCAATTACCAGAAGCTCAGAAACGAATTGACCAGCCGGACCGGCAACCGGTGACTTCAGACTTAAGCCCGTTGCTCTTACAACTAATTACAACAGGTCTAGTTGGGCCTCCTTACCTTCTTTCCGACTGGACGATAAGCCCTAAATCTCAAACTCCTCCGCTGATCGCCACGGTTCCGACGCCGCTGCCCGCCTCCTCGCCGTGCGTGTATGGGCGCCGCCAGGAAGAAGCGAAGGGTAGGCTCCTCTGCCTCTCCCAGCCGCCGGAAGAAACACAAGAGGCTCGATGCCATAGTCGATAGGCCCATCCCACCTTCTCCACTTGGCGCTCCATGCGCTCATGATACCGATGACCCCGCTCCACGCAGAAGCGCCCGCCCGCGGCGGGCCCCATTGGTGCTGGATGCGTCGCCTGTTCGCAGCCCCAAGAAAACTAATAGGCCTGGTGGTAGTCCTGCCGTGCGAGCAGTTGTGGTCAGTAGGAAAAGCAAGAAGATTAAGAAGAAAAAGAAGAAGAAGGGTGGGAACGGAGAGGCCGGAAAAATGCAATCTGCTAGGAGAACTCTCAACCTGACGGGGGACGATGTCCGTACGGGGGATCATGAGGGAGGTTCAGTGGAACCGAAGGAGGAATGGGGTTCTAGACTTCGATCGAGGACTCTGAGCTTGAAGAATGATGGTCTCACCTCAGCTGGCGTCGCGTGTGGAAAGTTAATAAATGCTGATGCTGAAATCGATCCAGAATCGGATGCCAATCGCGCTCAGGTGACTACCAGCAGACAGGATGGCTTGCCGTCTCTTGAGGAAGTGGAGAAACCATCAGAATTCCCAGCTGGGCAGGCCAGTGGCTTGTCACCTCAAATTTCACGTTCCGGGAACAGGAAGAAGTCAAAGAAAAAGAAGAAGAAGAAGACAGTGAAAAAGAAGCAAGTGAAAGATGAAGAGAAGGACCAAACTCCTATACTAATTGATGACAAAGAACAAGATTCCAGAAAAACAGAGTTAGACCAAAATTCTAAAGAACCATACATTAGTGGCAATTTCTCTCCAACTTCATTGAGTAATCCAGTAAGTGATCACGTGACTACTGCAGAAAGAGCATTTGACAACGAAACTTTAGCTGTTGCACCTGGTCAAGGTCAGAAAATTGAAAATGATTCAGAAAATGCTGATGAATTTGTTGACCATTGCAGAGGCGACACATGTCTAGAAGAAGCTAGAACTTGTCACGATGATCATGTAGTTGAAGAGAACCATGGGAACTCTCCACATGAACTAAATATTGCTGCTTCTCCCTTAAGAAAACAGCCAGTGGCAGGTACAGTCAGCACAAATGGGTTGGATGCGCCCACCAGCACAAAAGAAGTGAACGCAAAGCCTAGTTTCTCAAGAGATTTGTTCGATCAACCTGATGTTGGAGAAGGTCGAAGGTGTGGTTTGTGCGGAAGAGGACTTGATGGTAAACCGCCCAAAAGGCTTCTTCAGGAGTGGGCAGACAGTGAAAATGAGGTATATCATGGACTGTCAGGATTTGAGGAACCAAAGTATAACGAACTAGATGGATTTGGTACAGAACCTGAATGGCTTGGGCAGCTGTTGGGTCCTATCCGTGATCACTTCGGCATTGCTCGTGTTTGGGTGCACCAACAATGTGCAGTCTGGAGCCCTGAGGTATTCCTGTTATGCTGCAATCTGTTTCTCAATGCTTTCAGTTCTTTTCATTTGTTATCTAAGAAACCATATTGATATCTTGTACACTTGACACTTCATGAACCTAAACAAACTTTTTGAAATGAAAGTATGAAACTATAATCAAGTAGTGTATGCGACATTACTATATCCTTAGATCATTCGAATGACAGCCTAAACTCTTCAGATTTCTTTAAAATTCTCAGTTCTTTCTATATTTTAGTAGAATCCAAGTCAAGTATGCTGTAGATAATATTTATGTTTTGACTACTTTCAATGGTGGGAGATTCTTTAGTAGCTTTGATTCCACCTAAGCTCTTCTCTAAGTTATTTCATGCGAGCTATATCACATTGTCTTTCTCCTTTTGCATTGCTACACACGTTTTCTCGCTTTCCACTTTTGAATTTATAAATATGGAGAAGTCCTCTTAAATTGTTGTTAGCATTCTAGCCTCTTTAATGCTAAGTAAGACCCAAAGGAGAAAACCAAGCTGATTAAGATTCCAACAGGACGTGTCTTTCGTGGTTAGTCACGTGAGTGAAAATGGTAACACTTTTGAAGCATGCGTTGAGAGTTTTGATGATGCCGTAACGTTACTTGTGGTTCTCGTCAATGCTTTGGTATTCTGGCTAGTTGCTTATAGTACATGGGCTCTCCTATGTATAGATTACATGGAAATACTTAAGTGGGTAAGTTGATCTTCCATGGTTCACTCTTGCCTCTCCACAAAATATCATGTGTGCGCGTGTCATCTACCTCGATCACCGCAGCGTTGAGATTGTGGCTGTCTGCGATCTTAAGTGCTACTGCACAAGCAGCCAAATATGCAACCTGGTAATCATCATCTTTCAGCCAAACACGAAAAGCAAGACGCACTCTACATCTCGAGTCTCTGATTAGGCCGGCAGCCCATCTTCTAGCGTGCCCGGCAGGATCATTGCTTCGACCAACAGAAACATTGAGTTTAAGATTAGCAATGTCGGGTGGGTTCCATACGATCATTTGCTTCAACCATGGAAAGCGGTTCATTTTACCAGAGATCTTCGAGTTTTGCTGACTGATCAAGGGATTACCGGTTTCTGTGTTCCCAGATTGGCTAATTCTGCGGCTATTGAGCTAGGCGTTTGGGGAACTTCTTTGGCGGGTACCTACATTACCACTGAGCAGAGCCTGCTTCCCATGAGAGTCAGAGGCTTGGTCAATTTAGATAGAAGAGGGATTCCATATGTTGGGACCAGATTTTGTGCTTCATAGAGCCGAGGACTTCCTTTTTTGTGTGTTTTGTTTGATGTTTGTTAGGTGTTTGGTTGGTCTTATACCCGAGTTATAAGAGCGGGAGATGTATCCTTTTATGATGTTGGCCCACCTGAGGGGTGTGGGATGAATAAGAGCTATCCCTGGCTTTAACTAAAAAAAAAGTAGATCTTCTCTTAAGTGGTGTACCAAGGAATAAATAGAAAACATAATACTAACTAATGACAATTTGCCTAAGCCCAGTAACCACTTATACTAACACTCCCACTCAAACTGAAGAGCATACATAGTGTCGTCCCAACTTGACACCTATATGTTGAAAAAGAGTCAGAGGTAGGGGTTTTGTCAGAATGTCGGTAGTATGATGCCCTGTCTGCACGTGGGAGTCATAATTGTTTAACTATGACCATGTCCTGCACAGAGTGACCATCCACCTCAATGTGTATTGTTTCTGTTCATGGAAGGCTGGGTTATTGGCAATGTGAATTGCGATATGGTTGTAATAATAGAGTCACTGGAATATGAACAAGAATTCCACTTTTGGTCTGGATAGACTTCAGCCACTGTAGGTCACAACATCCATGGGCCATAGCCAATTAACTTCAAGTTTCCCGCTATATTTATTTCTAATATGTAAAACATGTAAGAAATGAAAATCTGCTAGATGATTTGGAACCTAAAACAATCTTGGGTGACATGATCAAATGCTGAGTTGTACGGGCGCTCGCCCAGGCGTTCACCTAGGGTCCCAATCCCAGACGCCCAACCTAGTTAGGCCTCTGGGTGGACTGGGCGGACGCTTGGGCGGCGCCTATGCACGCCTAGGCTGTTGCTGGGCTTTTTTATATTTTTAATTAAGTTATTAACTGATTTGTGTTTAATTATGTACTGATTTTGTTATTATTTAATCATCTACTTATTTAACTTTATTTATCAACTGATTTAACTTTATTTATCAACTGATCTGTATTTATTCATCTACTGTTTGTATTTATTTATGTACTGATTTAGTAATTAATTAATCATCTACTGATTTATATTAGTTTATCAACTGATTTGTATTTATTCATCTACTTATTTGTATTTTTTTGTTTACAGTTTTTTATTTAGTTTTCTACTCATTTGAATATATTTATGTACTGCTTTTGAAATTACATAATCATCTACTGATGTATCTTTATTTATCAACAGATTTGTATTTACTTCTCCACTTAACATTATTTATTCATCTACTTATTTGTATTTACTTATCTACTGTTTTTTATCTAGTTATCTACTGATTTGTGCTTATTTATGTACTGATTCTGATAATATTTAATCATCTACTCATTTAACTTTATTTATCAACTGATTTAATTTTATTTATCAACTAATTTGTATTTATTGTATTTATTCATCTACTATTTGTATTTATTTATGTACTGATTTAGGAATGAATTAATCATCTACTGATTTATGTTAGTTTATCAACTGATTTGTATTTATTCATCTACTTATTTGTATTTATTCATCTACTAAATTTATCCGTCTATTGTTTTTTATTTAGTTATGTACTCATTTGAATTTATTTGTGTACTGCTTTTGAAATTATATAATCATCTAGTGATGTAACTTTATTTATCAACTGCTTTGTATTTATTTATCCACTTAATTGTATTTATTCATATAGTTATTTGTATTTATTTATCTACGGTTTTTTATTTAGTTATCTACTGATTTGTGCTTATATATGTACTGATTCTGGTATTATTTAATCATCTACTCATTTAACTTTTTTATCATAAATTTTACATATATCCATTAAATTAATATATATATATATATATATATATATATATATATATATATATATATATATATATATATATATATATAAGAAAACGCCTGGGCCTCCGCCTGGGCGCCTAGGCGGTCTGGGCGTCCCCAGGCAACGCCTGGTCGCCTAGCCGCCTATACAACCATGATCAAATGTAAACATATCATTATATTATGTAACATTCATGAAAGAGGTATGGATTCTTGTAGAAATGCATCTAATCAATAATGACTTTGTGATTTATTCCATACAATTGGTCATTGGAAGCAGATACTATGTTGGTTGCATACATTTCGTGAAGAGTACACATTAGACTAATTCTAAATTTACTATGCACTTGAATTTTTTGTGCTATGGTCCTTATTGCACATACATTGAGTAGTTTGAGTGCATATCATATGATGTGCCAATTTTTTCTGAACTGTTGAGAACCTTGATCCACGAGGTAAGAACAAATTTAAATAAAAGAGCTAACAAACTAATCTTGTAATTCTCGTGTCTAATCACTTCACCTTCTCCTTTTTAACACCTCTACTGGAACAACATTTCTTAACTAGCCCTCTACTTTGATGACATGCACAAAGCGGGTGTCCTGGCAGGCAAGAAGGGATTGGAACTTTTTGCATGTCGTCATGTCATAATGCACGTGTGATAGGATTTAGGCAGAATGATACCCAACTGGAGCGGGTTCTCCTTTATTATATAAGGTGTGAACATTTACGTAATATACCCAACATTTAAAGGAAATAAGAAAGAGGTACCAAGCTATTCTCTAAGGCTCCCCCTCACGTTGGAGCATACACATCACGCATGCCCAACTTAGAATTCATATATTTAAAAGCTGAAGATGGAAGTGGCTTGGTGAAGATATCTGCTACTTGTTGTCTAGTGCGAATGTGAGGAGTCTGAATCTTCTTAGAGAGCACCAAATCGGGAACAAAGTGGTAGTCCACTTCAATATGCTTGGTCCGCTCAAGGAACACTTGGATTGTTGGCAATGTGAATGGCTGCCTTGTTATCACGCATGAGCGTGATTGGTGTCTCAATAGATACTCCCATTTCAGACGGTATAGACATAACCCAATGTATCTCACAACAAGCATGTGCAATCGCTCAATACTCAACTCTGTGCTGGGCCATGCTACCACATTTTGTTTCTTGCTGCTCCAAATCACCAAGTGTGACCTAAGAAACACATAATAGCCAGAGGTAGATTGTCTATCTCCAACATTACCTGCCCAATCAACATCAATATATCCAGTAAGCTTCAAGGTGGTGTGTGCGAGATCTTTCCTTGTGAAGTAAGTGAGACCCTTCCTCAGCGATCCTTTAACATAACGTAGAATTCGTGTAACTACCATCCACCGTGACATCTTGGATGCACTCATAAACTGGCTAACAACTTCCACAACATTTGAGATATCAGGATGAGTAATTGTCAAGTAAATCAGTTTCCTTACAATCCTTCTATACTTTGTTGGATCAGAAAAAGCACTGTCTTCAGAAATAGATGCCTTGGTATGATAATCCATAGGTGTGGAGACTGGCTTGCATTGTGTCACGCGTGTCTCTACAAGAAGGTCTAGAACATATTTCTGTTGAGAGAGCTTTGTGCCTTTCTTAGAAAGTAGAACTTCTATTCCAAGGAAATAACAGAGATTGCCCAAATCTTTTGTCTGAAATTGTGTTTGTAGCCACTCCTTGAGCTGTAAAATGCAGTAGAGTCATCACATGTGATAACAATATCATCTACATAGAAAACCAGAATAATAGTGCCACTTGACGATTTATACACATATAAAGAATAATTAGTAGAGGACCGATTGAACCCACACTTTATAAGTGCAACACTAAATTTATTAAACCATGCCTGTAGTGACTGCTTCAGGCCATACAAGGATTTCTTCAATTTGCATACCTTCTGACACTCCCCCTGAGCAACATACCCAGGAGGTTGCTCTGTGTATACCTCCTTAAGAAGATCACCGTGAAGAAAAGCATTTTTGACATCCAACTGAAGAAGAGGCCAATCAGAATGAGTAGCAACAAAGATAAGGATCCATACAAAATTGAGCTGAGCAATAGGGGAGAAAGTCTCAAAGAGGTCTACACTATGGGTTTGAGTAAACAAGCCTTCGAGTGGTCAATAGAACCATTTGATTTATGTTTAACAGTATATACCCAACGACAACCTACAACTTACTTCCCAAGAGGAAGATCCACCAAGTTCTAGGTGGAGTTCTGATGAAGGGCTGTGATCTCACTGTCCATAGCTTGGATCCATCCATCATGTCAGTCTGTTTCTGTATAAGAGCGAGGAACAACCGTACAGTCAAGCTGAAGAGCAAACGTGTAGGCTGTTGGTGACAGATGAAACAAGCAACAAAACACTCGAGAGTGGATGGCATATAATGCAAGATTGAACACCTTTTCAAGCTGCAACTGAAAGGTGTAAGTTTGAAACTGAAGCATTAAGAGAACTCTCAGTTGGAACAATTACCTCAGGAGTGTCTGACGATGAGGAGTCAATTTGCTGGACTGAGGATGCTACATCCTCTTGGTGATGCCCTGCTCACCTGGTGTAAACTAGTGGAAAAGGTTCGACATGTGTAGGTGTAGGTGATAGTGGTGGTAAAGTATGAGTGGTATCTAGGACACTCTCATCACACGACACAATGACTAGTGGCTCTCTCACGCTCAAATATATAGTCACTCTCAGGATTGTGCTCCTCACGCTGGACAGAGTCACTAAAGAACTTAGTAGACTCTTGAAAAGCAACTCTAGCCGACACAAAAAGGCGGCTAAGACGAGGACAATAACATATGTATCCCTTATGTGTGGGAGAATATCCCAAAAAGACGGTGCGAACTGCACGAGGAGACAACTTGTCATCATATGGTTAAACACGTGAACAAACTCAAAGCAACCAAAAACACAAAGGGAAACACGAAAAGGTTGCTAGTCAAGTCATAAACAGAAAAGGGGGTGGCCCCTTATAAGACAGAGGATGGCTGATGGTTAATCAAAAAACAAGCAGTGAGAAGAGCATTAGACCAATACTTCTTTGGCATAGACATATGAAAAAGTAGCGTGTTTGCTACATCAAGTAGATGACGATTTTTGCGTTCAACAACCCCTTTTTGTTGGATTGTATGAGGGCAAGTCGTTTGGTGAATCATGCCAATGAAGTTACAAAAATTGGAAACAATCTTTAAAACGTATTCTAGGGCATTATCACTACATAGGATCTTTATATGAGCATGAAATTGATTTTTATCAATCGAGAAAACTTTGAATAACTAACACAATTTCATACTGAGACTTAAGTATACCCAAGTCATGCGAGAGAAATCATCAATGAAAGATAGAAAATATCGAAAGCCATTATAACTTGACTCTTTAACAGGACCCAAAACATAACTATGAATAAGATCAAAAGGACGCTTAGAGCATTTCGCAGTGCGACTCAGTAACGAAATGTGATGATGCTTGCCTAGTTGACGTGGCTGACACTCTAACGACTTTATTGATGCTAAGCCTGGAAGAAGTTTTTGAAGACTCCACAAAGACGGATGCCCATAGCGACAATGCCATTGTAAGGGAGAGCAACTGAAAACGGTAGATGCGGTAGATGGAATCTGGCGAGCTGGGCGACCACCTTTGAAGAAGTAGAGATTACCTTTTCCAGATCCCCCACTGATCGTCTTCCAACTCCTGGGATCCTGTAACACAAAAAAAGAGTCTCCAAATATTACCAAGCTTTTCAAAGAATCAACCAGCTAAGCAATGGACATTAAGTTAAAAGGAAAATCTGATACATAATGTACAGACTATAAAGTCAAATAAGATGATGCTTGTACAGTCGCACAAGCTTGGATTTGCCTGATAAACCAATCAACAAGTGTCACAGAAGAATGCAGGATATACGAGTCAGAAGAGAGAAGCATAGATTGTATACCCGTCATGTGCTGAGAGGCCCTTGAATCCATCACCCATGTAGAAGATGGATGGAGGCAAAAAGCGAAGTCCCCCGGTTACCTGTATCTGAAACCGAATTGATGGAGAAGCCAAGGGAAGCTTGTTGGGTAGTCTGAAGAAGATGATCATACTCATCCTTGAAATTGTAACATTTGATTGCATTCGTTTAGAGGCTCCAGGTGAAGATGCTCCTGAAGAAGTAGCTGTTTAACACCAATAGGGGGTCGACTGTGCTTAGATTAGCACTTTTCCTCTGTATGTCCAACTTTCCCACAAAACGTACATTTGTCCCTAGGACGATTGCCTTGTCCTCGACCAACACCTGGTATAGTTCCTTTAACGTCAACATCTAGAGAGGCATGATTCTCAGAGTGTTATCCTATTAAGTAGCAGAAACATACTCGAAGGAAAACTGTTGAATCCTCACAAAGGCTTCTTTAAGACTTGGTAGTTTGTCTGTGGCAAGGATAAGACTCCTAGCTGAAAAGTAAATGGATTTAACTCGGATAGGAATGTTGCTGTTACTAGATCATCTTTATCTTTCATCCGATCTCCAGTGTTCAGTGACTGGTAGAAACTGAGTTTCTGAGAGATGAATTGTATAACACCAAAATAAACCTCTAGAGAGCATCTTGTCTTTCTACAAAGAGACGGTTATAAACAATATACATACGTATAGCATTCTTCTTGTGAGAGAAATGTTTCTTTGCAGCTTCCTAGATTTGTTTGGTGTTGAATAGAACATAGCCCTGGAAGCACTCTAGGGCTCCATACTATTCCATAAGCATGACTTCACCAATCCATTATGTTTCTGCCAAGTAGAGTAGTCTTTGCTACTTTCATTACGAGGCTCTGACTCAATAATATCCACCTTCTCGCGAGATTTAAGAACGATGTATATAACATTCATCATTGAGGAGATAATTATGTGTATTAAGTTTTACAGAAGTTATCTGAGATTTTTCATTGTAGACGATTGCAGTGGAAGCAACTAGCTTTTCGTCTCCTACAGTGAGATTGGATCAAGATAACAACAACAATCAAGGCAGATTGTCGGCAACACGCTGTGTAGAAGACTTGACACGCCACGTATGGCATTGACATGCCGTGTTGGGATGTCAGCACGCCATGTCAGCCAACGAAGACAGAAACTAGACTTTTTGAATCTCTTCAACACGCCCTGTGAGCAGGTGACACGCCGTGTATGCGTCAGAGGCGTAAACATCAGTATCCGTCAACACGTCGTATCACTTAGAGGACACACCTTGTGTCTCTCAAAGGCGTAAACTCCAATAGCCGTCAACACGCCGTGTCACTCGGGAACACACCGTGTAGCCTGCGATATGAGCGAAACCCTGCGTCGTCAGGGCGCTCTTTGGACTGCAACACGCTGTGTTGGTTGGACAAAGCGACGGCTGATCCATGATGGACGGGAATTAGCTCTGTCAAAGAGCTAGAAGACCCTAGGAAGATGCGTCGGGGGGTGTAACGGGAATTAGCACTATCACTTATGTCAATAGACGATGCAAAATTGACGCATCAACAACCTGTAAAGAACTTAGGCACTCATCCACATAAGGGAACTACATGGAGAGGAAAGAAAAATGAGAAGGGAGTTGTTGCTCCTCTGTACACGATAGAATGAGTGGTTCTCCTCCTCTTCTTCAAACAACCATTGTGATTTGGTGGAGACGGAGGGAAATTGGCGAAGAAAGGCCGGCTGGCAGCGTTCGACAAGATTAGAAGTTGGCGGCGGCTCCTGACGGTGGTGGTGATGGCAACAGAGTGGAGAGGAGACGGGAAGAAAGAGAGGGAAGGGGATGGTCGGCGGCTAGGGTTACCACCCTAGGGCTTGCTCTTATACCATGTGAAAGGATTGGGCCAGAACGATACCTAGCTGGAGCGGGTTCTCCTTTATTATATAAGGTGTGAACATTTACATAATAGACCCAACAAATAAAGGAAATAAGAAAGAGGTACATAAATAGAAACGATTTTCTAACAACAGGGAAACAACTTTGATGACATGCTCAAAGTGAGTGTCTAGACATGCACCAAGGTGCAGGCACCTGCTGTCATTTGAAGATGTAGAGAAACAGCTTGCCACTTGCACGATTGTGTTCTTTTAGTTTTTTTTCTTTTTCCGAATGTCTCTCTCTCTCTCTCTCTCTCTTTTGTGCTCTCTCCTTTTTCTTGGTGAAGCTGGGAGATGATCTACTCATCCCACTCTTTCAAAAATAGAGAAGGTAGTACGACACTACTACTCATACTCATGGTCTCCGTCCCTGCTTTCTCCTCACCATAGTTTTTAAATAGCCTACTCGGGCATGCTAAACATTCAATGTTCCTGCCCTCCTATACAACAGTTCTTGGCCTCTAACTAAGGAACAAGATATCGTCGACATCGATGATGTCTCGATCCCCTATACAACAGTTCTTGACCTCTTAGGAGGAACATGTCTTGCATTTAATCGGATGATGGTTCGGGTGGAAAAGAAACACCAATTTTCTGGTACGGGTGGAGTGGGAGTTCGTTAGGATCCCCTCCCTCATCGATTCTAACCCTTAGTTTGCCGGTAGATTTGCTTCCTTGCCTCCAGCCTTGTTAGAAACCTAGGCGTCTAGTCGTCCACTCCTTTGCAGTAGAGCCATTACAGAGTGATGTTGCACTCCATTCTCCAGTGGGTTCCGGCTTGTGCCACTGCGATGGTAGCTTGCGACGCTGCACCGATGACCTTCTCTTTCCGCTCCAGTAATAGCCCTGATCTGATTTAGGGACTGTTACTTCCTTTCTCTTCAACCCTTGTTTTATTTTCTTTGTCTCTAATTTGAGAAGTAGGGGTCCGTCATGCATCACTACAACTTCGGCGGACTAGACAAAGTTCTCCGATCATCCTCATTCTTCCAGACATATCCCTCTTTTTGGTTGATCCCTTCACATTCAGCTGGCATCTTCCATGGTGTTTGAGAAGCCTAGATGGAGATGCGTACTAGCGACGCCATGGCTGGAGTCTTTCCCTGTGCCCTCGGTTGTTCCACCCCCACTGCTGCATGCTGTTGTTCCTGTCGCCGGCTGCTCCTACCGTCGATGTTGCAGTTCCCTATGCCGGTCATTGTACCCGTCCATAAGATGAGGCTGTTCCCAAGAAGCCGCTGCTGCAGTGGACATAGGTCACCTGCACCTATACATATGGTGTTGTCATGGACTGCGGACACGAGGTTATGGCAGAGGAGGCCCAACTTGTAGAGACAGGGGACAAAAAAAATGTATGTGAGGATGAAGTTTCGTTGTTGCCATTACAACTCGAAGTGTACATGCACGAGAGAGGGGTTGAAAAATCATTAAACATTTCTTTAATGCATGCAAGGTTATTTGGGTCTCCATGGTTCCCTGGCCATGGACATCCAAATTTCGGGTGGTTTTGATTACAAACGGTCGCCGTGGATGAACTCTTAAATGGTTGAAGTGGGGGCAGTATATGGATGGAGCGAAACCGCTCCATTGCCATCCCTATACAAATTTGGCGGTAGAATGATTAATTGTTGTGCACCTCGGGTATGTGCTGCATCCCTACTGCGTCTCCGGGTCCATTTGTGGTAATTTGTTCCTGCTCATGGCCTTACAACATTGAGAAACTGCGTCTCCGGGTCCATTTGTGGTAATTTGTTCCTGCTCATGGCCTTACAACAATGAGAAACTCTGAACGGAGTTGTCATGTGATATCTCAATGCCCCTCCTCAATATGGATTTTCGGGTTGCGCCATTTCTTGTTGATTGTCTTTCCATTTGTCATATACAAAGTGGATACCTAGCTTCCCACCGTCTTTGTTGCTGCCCAACTAATGATCGATCTTGAGTGTGCTCCCTATGCTAACTACTTGGGAACTCATTGCCTTCCGAATTGCATGCTGGATCGCATGCGAGTGCCAACCTTAGTGCCGCATAACAACTGTAAACCATTAATGAATAAATGAATATTTTATTTAACTTGTATAATTTTTCAAGGATTTTTTGATACATGTTTATCATTTAGAGTGCAACTTTAACATGTAGGGTAGTTTTTGAATCCTCTTTTTATATTTTTTTCTAAGCATACTCAAAATTCCTGTTCTCAATAAAATTGCAATGTTTTTCCCGGTCATGCCTTACACCTAAATTTCACACAGTTCTTGAATTCCTTTTATATATCATTGATTTTCTTGCGAATTTCCTAAACTTTTGATGTACTTCCAGAATTTCATGTAATTTCCTTCTTCTTCTTAACAACCCTGATTTATATATTATGTAATATAAAAGTATAGTTCCTTCAATTTATGGTTCACTTTGAAGGAACTGTATCATGGTGTCTATCATCAACTTTTTATAACTGTCCAACACCACAGTTGCTCATGTCTATGATAAGTTAAATATGAAAATACATTACATAATTTGGTATGAGATGATCAAGATCTGTCCATTTCAATTAAATATGTAACACATATGTGTACATATTTATATATACATGAGTACGTGGTCTCCCTCTAAACATAAACCATATTTTACTGCACGATATTTTCACGAATAGTTGATGAAATTTTGCTCAATTTGTAGCGGATTTTAATCAAACTCCAAATAATTTTTAGCCTTGCAAATGAATATCTTGAATTTTGATGGCTGTTAGGTAACTTGTCAAAAGGAATAATAATGATACATACTATTTCTTTTGTTACTGATCTAGTTTATTCAATAATAAACTTAACTCCTACTAACTTATAGTACTACTCTAAAATTCGTCCCTCTTGAAGTCGAGCCAGTGCTTGTTGTTGAGCTCTTTCACCCTGAGCGATTGTACCAGGTGCTGAAGAATGGGTGTTATTAATATATCGAGCTTGGTAACTCCTGCTTTTATCAATTAATAAAAGGCCTATGCAACAAGGCATTAGAAAAAAGACATGGGGCAACAAAAAGGGATCTTCTCTCAGATTTCCCATCATATCTGCTTTGACACGTCCAAGTGAAATGTGGAAGAGACCTGCGGTGTCAAGAAGCCTTGAATTTCCCAACATGGCTTAATCTTTTGTCTACAGGCCTTTTCAATTACAAGTATTATTAGTCTGGTATGACTTATGCTTTGTTTGAAGTGGCACGATTGCTCAGGTAGTGGCAGGGCAGGTATGGGCAGCTTGCAATCTCTGGCAGCTGCTGTTACCAAACACAAGGTTAGCAGCGGCTTTGTATTTGTATCGTTTTTAGCGTTTAACAACGTCCAGTGGGGTCGTTTTGTCACCAGACAAAAATCTTGCGCTGAACGATCTCACCACACTAGAGCGTTGGCAACGTCAAATGCGTTGCCAAACGCTGCACTAAAATGCTTGCCCAAACTATCTATATGAGTTCCCCCTCCCTCATAAAAAAGAAAGGAAAAGTAAACTTCTAGAAGAAGCTAGGAGACAACTTCTGCTATCTAGGGTTCTTTGCTTCATGTTTGTTTCAACAGTGGAAAAGCCAACTGAAAGTGAATGTAAGGAGAGTTATATTTCTTTAGTAGTCAACAGAAACCAAGGAAGCATGCATGGAATGAGTTAACAAGGAGATAGATGAACTACATGGGAACAAGTTGGCGAGGTTCATAATTGTCAGTAAACCTAATATGCTGTGTTGAAGACTGCATATCTCGGTAAGAAGCTAGGAGACAACTTCTGCTCTCTAGGGTTCTTTGCTTCATGTTTGTTTCAAAAGTGGAAAAGCCAACTGAAAGTGAATGTAAGGAGAGTTATATTTCTTTAGCAGTCAACAGAAACCAAGGAAGCATGCATGGAATGAGTTAACAAGGAGATAGATGAACTACATGGGAACAAGCTGGCGAGGTTGTCAGTAAACCTAATATGCTGTGTTGAAGACTAAACTAGCCTAACCTAGCCGCCGCCCCTCTTCCCTCCTCTCTCCGGCACACATGCTACAACAGCCGCCACCTCTCTCTTATAGAGAGAGCGACCAAGGGGGAGCACCTCCGCCTGTGGGCGGCTGCCGCTATCTCCATGGTTTAGGCTGACTGCCCGCTAGGCATATCTCGGTCTCCATGGCTTCTCCTTCTCTTTCTTAAAGATCTAATTTTTTATTTCTGTACGTCGGTGCTATCCGTCCCGACTATCTCCTATCTATCCTTCATCTCCCAACGCTATCGACCTCCATCATTGAGCCGTCAACAACAACAACTCCCGCCCCGCCGCATCACTCTAGCCGGCCAACAACCACCCCACACATATCCAGCAGCAAGCAGCCGCGGGTCGCATCCGTCGACGCCGCCGTGTCGGTACTATCGACTAGGTGTCGATACTACCGACACTTGCGATAATTTGCGGATGCTGTGACTCTGTCGGTGTTACCGAGATGATGGTTAGTACTATCGAAATTTCCAGATTGATTTCTGACCCACCTCTATGATGTGGTCGGTAGTATCGATTCTGGTGGTCGGTACTACTGAGATTTCTCGATTTCTATCATCTCCAGTCGCAACCACTGCCAATCCCAGGAGCAACAATCAACGTCATCGCCTCTCCCGCTGCATCACCCTGACGTCCTCAACACCAGCCTTCACTGTCTCACATGGAGAGGCTTCACACCTGACTCCGCATGCAACCTCATGCATGCAATATCTCCGGAGCCGTGCAGGAGACCGTTATCATCTCCTCCGTTGCTGTCAAGTGCTACATCAGTCGAGCGACATAATCCAGCCATCCTCTGTGTTCATTCGCTGTAGTGTTGCTGCCTCTTTATCCAACAACCGTATCCCTAGCCGATAATCACACTCTTCAGCCGTCGTCGCCATCATCTAGGCCCCTAGGTCACTGCTCCACGTTGCTGCCCTGCTGCTCTTCATCACTCCATATTTAAGCATGCCTTCACCCCCAATTGTTCTATCTTCTCCCAGTTCCCATTTGAGGTCCCCCAAAGTCCATTTCTCCTCCAATACTTATGGTAATCAGATCCTACTATTATTTTTCAACCCAACAATTTTTTTTGCGGGGGGTCCGCCCCCGCACTCCCACATTTGTCAGCCTAAGGGCCGGACAAATGTCCTTTTCGGTTCAAGAAAAATCCTTTTATTTTCTCTTATCCAAAACTTAATTGGGTTGTTTTTGTATATTGATTCCGGTTATCGGTTTTCATGTCGAGAAACCATTATGGCAGTGCCACTTCTTCCCCCTACCGAGTAAATTCCGGTAGTGTATCTCCTCTTTCTATCGATGCTTCCATTCCTGTAATTCTTTTGTTCTTCTCTACATGCTATACCGCTCGTTTTACCCTTTTCGTTCCCCCCCTTTCACCCATCATGTGTGTATTCCCTTTTCCACGTGCGGGGGGAGGTCATATATCCTTTCCTCCACACCATATACTCTCGTCGTATTTGGCGTGTGGCGGATAAAGAGGACAGGAAGAGTATGAGAAGAGAGAGAGAGCATGAGAGAGAATATGTATGAGAGAGAGTATGAGAAAAGATGATATTCACATTCCAGGCTATTATCTTCATGAAGCTGTGTATTGTTCAACATACCTATTCTCCACTTTTAGATAGCATTGTCACTCTTGGTGCATTCTTGAGAGACAAATGGGTGCTTCTCTAGACATCAGAAGCTCAGCAGTTTCAAGCCTGCCAAGTCTACATCTGCAAGGTTGATAGTTCATCCAGTTATATCTTCACCGAGCTGCTTCATCACGTCTTCTCTGAGTTGTATCTGTGTATTAGCATCACTTTCGGTTGATCTACTTGGGACTTTCCTTAATGGATGATCTCTTTTCCTGTCAAGCCCCCAAGGTTCATGCACCAGAGTTATGGTACCTACATAGTATCATCAACACATCGTCCGTTCGTGTTTGTGCCACGTTATGCATGTCTTCTCAGACAATTTGAAGATTCCGCTATTGCTACATCGACACTGTGTATCCGCGTTCGTGCCGCGTTAAGTACGTATTCCAATGAAGATGGCGTAGTCGTGGTATTGATGATTGTCTGCTTCAAAGTGGCGAATTACTGTTGTAGTATTCAGGTTCCATTCATTAGATGTTCTTCATTCCAGATGCACTCCAAAAGACTTTCATCAAAGCTTGAGGATCTCCAGCATGCAGAATACAATTTCAAAATAAAGAGGTGTCGTCATCATTTGATTCAGGGGGAGTATTGTTTAAGGGGGAGTATCAATTTTGTATGGGGAGTGACATGTATCTTCTTTTATCATTTCTATCTTTCTTTTATCATTTTATCGAGTAATGTAACTCCAAGCTTGGACGTGTTTCACCCATGCTCCAGCTTGAGGGGGAGTGTTGAAGACTGCATATCTCGGTACTACTGAGATATTGTCGGTAGTACCGACATGGCTACAAGCGGCAGTTCTGTTAGTGGGCCTTTAGTGTCTCGGCCAGTTCAGATTACTTATGTCCCAAGTCTCAGGGTTTCTCCCGTGCTCCTATATATAGGACAAGGCTGTACCTCTTTTAATCATCGGATCAATACAATACACTCATTCTTATTTCTCACATGCTGTTCCTCCTAAGATTGACTAATTAATTTTGTAAGGGTTGCTATTAACAATTTAGGTCACTGGGCCCCTTTTTTGACTTTTCAAATGGGTCATTTAACCCCATGGTTTGAGAGACCCGTTTAAAATGGGTTTGCATAGAGCAATGAGACATCCATGAAAAAATGTCCAGGATGCGACCTGGCATAGTTGACTTGCAGGTCAAGTGGATGGCCCAAATGGTAATGCTGCTGTTTAGTTATGATACATGTTTAGTTCAATTTCATATTACTTCTCTGAATACTGAATTCAAAATTTGAAAATGGAGTTCTGTATTATATGTTTATTCCACCAATTATATTGTTTGTTGTCCCGTAGGACGTTGACTACGCTGCTACAGTTTTCAATGCTGTTGGGCACATTCATATTTGTTCGACATTCCATAGTATTTATACACAATGTCCTTGTATAATTTGCCCTTGATGTGATTACAATTGTTTTTCTTTTAATAGTTTTACTACAGAACATTCACGTTCTTTTAGTCTTCTTTAGGGATTGTTCATTTCATGCTCATTTAATGTTGTATTTCACGGGATTATGATTGCTTGTCACATTAAAATTGATGTTTTGTGCAGGCCCTTGTACGTAATCAAGTAGAATGCAGACCGTGTTACTATGTGATTTTTCTGTAGGCACCTATGGGTCAATAAACCAATTGTTTGATTTTGATGCCATGTAGACGGTTCCAAAACAGAATATTACGGAATTCTCGACGGAGTTTTTGACATATTTGTTCCGGTCATTCCAATGCCAAAAAGAAAGAATAACTCATGAGGTTTTAGTAAGAGAGATCTACATGTGTAAATTATAAAACTCTAAATGACTAATGTCTGGGCTAATTTCTACATTGTCATTTTCCTTGACACTGAAAGGCGATTCAAACTATATCTATAATGAGGATACTTAAAATAAAAGGTAAGTCATTTTGTGTGTGGAGTTCTGATCCACTCGCTACTCTCACTATATTTTTGAATGTAAAATATTTAACCAATATGCAGCTAGTCAATATTTGAACTTGCTAAGCAATTATTCAATATTTAAAATTATTATTTATCTAGAAACATGAGACCATTTAATCACCATTTAATTTCTCAATGAGCAATCACTCACCAAGTAGTCACCCCTCCAATTGCAGTGGGTTCCCAGCTTTTGAACCCTCATGCTATATAACAGCATAAAGAATACCTCCCTGCATAATTGTAGAAAGGAAGTGTTAGAGATGTGTGACGAGGTATAACTGCACACTATTTTCTAGTCAAGATATGATTCTAAGCACTCTCTCCATGGATCATAGTAAAAGGCTTCCTATAAATATATCCTTCAAGCAAAGCTCTCCTCAACCCCTGTGAAGAGAAGCTCATAAGACTTGACAGTTCCTATGACCCCAAAATAGATCTCCCGCTATTGTGAAAAACAATACAAATGGCACAAGTAGAATCTATCAACAAAAGAACGAAAAGGATCCATATTTGCCTACATCATGTTGAAGCTTGTCTAAAGGCTGCTCTGAAATACGATAGAAACATGGCTTTCCGAATTAGCTTGTGCAGCATCACCTTAGCCACAGTCAGTAGTGCAATCGCTGATGCTGACTTCTTATTCTATGCTATCCACCTTGTGATAAGATTTAATCTCGTTGAATTATGGGCTCTTGAACGTTTTGTTTATGTGAATCTATGGCGCGATATAGAAAGTCTAATAGGTTGTCTCTAAAATAAGGCATTCCATGCATATTAAATTGTAGCTGGTTTGTACAGTTGATACTTGATAGCACAGTCACAATATACTCCGTCTTTTTGCAAAAGTCGTGTTTCAAACGTGATTTTTTCTGTATAGAACGGTCAAATAACTCCAAATTCCTGAATATTATGTTTTATTCCCTTATTTTCGCAAATTATTCATTTTTATGTTTTTCCCGTTATAATGCTTAAGAATCTAACTTAGTTTGAGTGTATATAGATGTGTGTGTGTACGTAAACACATTTATGTATAATAGTTACAATTTACAGATATATGATGCAATATATATGTACATATATATGTAGATATATGTATGTGTGTATTAATATATGTATATATCCTCCGTTTTCCCGACCTTTTCATGAATCATTGACCATATTTTTACAGTATATTGACCGTTTCTACCCGAATTCCCTGCTTAATTTCCGAATTCCGAATTTTTCAGCTCAACCAAACATATCCCAAATATCGAATTTGTGACTATGCTTGATAGTAGGGTGTGGTTATTTTATTATTGTTTATACTAGTTCACATCCGCTGATACATCTATTCAGCCTATTCTGGTAGATGATTGATTCATTTTCTATTATGCTTCTGTTCTGATGCTACTTTTGCTTTCTGTCAGATTCAGGATATATCAATTTATTTGACCTATATGATCTCCTGAGACATTCTATGAATCTGATATATACTCTGTTTTAACATTTAAGTATCTTCTAATATTTAACTTATTACCATGCTTTTCAGGTCTACTTTGCTGGTCTAGGGTGTCTGAAAAGTGTTAGAGCTGCCCTAAGTAGAGGAAAAGCATTGAAATGTTGCCAGTGCGAAAGATCTGGGGCTACTATAGGCTGTCGTATTGATCGATGTCCTAAAACTTATCATTTGGTGATCCCTCTTCTAGAAACTTCACTTGTTATTCCTCAATGCCTTAGCTATAACAAACTTTATTTTTCTGCAGCCCTGTGCCAGAGCTGATAATTGTGTATTTGATCATCGGAAGTTTTTGATAGCTTGTTCGGATCATCGCCATCTTTTCCAACCACAAGGACGTTCATATTCAAATCATCTCAGGAAGCTTAAAGCTAAGAAGCGGAAGTTGGATATGAGGAAGCAGTCTAATGAAGCTTACAGGAAAGACCTTGAAGCCGAAGATAGATGGTTGGAAAATTGTGGCGAAGATGAAGAGTTCTTGAAACGAGAAAGCAAGAGACTTCATAGAGACCTCATAAGAATTGCACCAGTTTATATTGGGGGTTCGAGTGAAAACATACCATCTTTTCAAGGCTGGGAATCTGTGGCTGGGCACCAGGATGTAATTCAATGCTTGAAGGAAGTTGTGATATTGCCCCTTCTATACCCTGATGTATTTGATTCACTGGGGCTTACTCCTCCTAGAGGGGTTCTGTTACATGGGTACCCTGGAACTGGAAAAACTTTGGTAGTGAGATCTTTAATTGGTGAATGTTCTCGTGGCAATAAACGAATAGCATATTTTGCTCGCAAAGGCGCTGATTGCCTAGGAAAGTACGTTGGTGATGCTGAGCGCCAGTTACGTCTTCTTTTTCAGGTTGCTGAGAAATCTCAGCCATCTATAATATTTTTTGATGAGATAGATGGATTAGCTCCATGCCGCTCGAAGAGACAGGATCAAACACACAGTTCTGTTGTTTCAACTTTACTTTCCTTATTGGATGGTCTGAAATCTCGAGGTTCAGTTATTGTAATTGGTGCTACCAATCGTCCTGAAGCTCTTGACCCTGCTTTGAGAAGACCTGGAAGGTTCGATAGGGAAATTTATTTTCCACTACCCTCATTGAATGATAGAGCTGCCATACTCTCTCTTCACACCAAATTTTGGCCAAAACCTTTGTTGGAGCCTATGCTCAGTTGGATTGCAAAACAGTCGGTAGGCTATGCTGGTGCAGATCTGCAGGCTCTGTGTACTCAAGCTGCTATAATTGCTTTGAAAAGAAACTGCCCCTTGCAAAACATCCTGTCTTCTGCTGCAAAAGGGTTTGATGTGGGCAAACACCCTTCACTTCCCTCTTTTGTTGTTGAGGAAAGGGATTGGATAACTGCTCTTGCTCAAGCTCCTCCTCCTTGTTCTAGAAGAGAAGCAGATGCAGCAGCAAGTGATGTAGTTTCATCCCCTCTTCCATTTCACCTTCTTCCTAATCTTATCCAGCCACTCTCACAACTTCTGGTCTCTTTTGCTCTCGAAGAAAGACTTTGGCTCCCAAAAGCTCTTTTTATGGCTGGAAAACATATAAAAAGTGTGCTTTTTTCTTCATTAGAGCAGGAAGTACTACCTCATGTGTCTTGGATGTCTCATCTTAATCGGCTATTTCAGGACCCTAATATTGCAAATGAGATAGAGAAAATCCTAGCTCACTATGGATTTTTGACGGGATCATCTTTTGGCTGTCAGTATATATCAAAAGTGGTTGATGACTTCAACCATGGAAGTTTTATTATAAGATTGAAACGTCCATCAGGATTCAGAGTGTTGATATCTGGAAGTCCTAAATGTGGTCAAGGACACCTTGCAAGTTGTCTTCTTCAGGGTTTCATAGGTAATATCGCCATTCAGAAGATAAGTCTGACCACTATTTCACAAGAAGGTGATGGGGACCTTGATCGAGGCGTATCTCAAATCCTATGTAAGTTTGTTATTTTCCCTGCAATTGGTGATACCATTGTTTTTGGCATTCCAAGAAGCAGGCATAAGCTAAAGGTCTTTATTTAAATCCATAAGCTTCAATTTACCCAAGGAGTGCTAAGCCTTTTGGTCTTAATACCAATCTTTAAACAAGTCATTATCTTGATAGTTGTAAACCGGATACTAGGAATGCAGCATAGTGACAAATTCGGGATTCGACAACTTTTCGGCTGGCTGGAAAAAAATCAGAATTTGGAAATAATCGAAAAAATTAGTGAAAAAATCGATATATTTCGGTCAAAGTTCGGTCGATTATTCGGAAATAATCGAGAATAAGTTGGCTATATATACATATATATACTTATATAATATATTTATATATATATGTATATATATCAGTGTTATCAAGGCGCCCGCCTAGGCGCGCCTAGGCGCCCTAGGCGTTAAGCCAGGCGCCTCAAACTAGGCGCCCAGCCTATGAAATGCATTAAGTGGGCGTTTAAGGCGTTTTAGGCCCAAATTATGCAATTTAAAGGCTAAACTAGCATGAATCGAGTCTAGATTTGGTCAAATTAGATCACCTTCAGTCATTGCATGGTTGATATAGGTCTGATTTAGAGTAAATCAGGTTAAATTTTGGCAAATTAGGTCTGGTCTGAGGAAAATCAGGTCTGATTTGGGAAAATGAGGATTGATTTGGGCCAAATTGGTATGTCATCATAGCGCTGTTTGTTAAGTTTATTCTACTTTTTCATATTTTTATTGTTCTTGCTTGTTTCTCTTTTCTTTTTTTATCCATTCTCCTGCATCTTATTCCTGAGTCCTGCTGCTATGTTTTTTCTGAGTTATTCATCCTATATTCCCTCCTACTACTATGCAAGCATGTGCATATTTTCTTTTTCAAATTTGTCCTATACATCCTGCTACGAAATCTACTACTACTATTTACATATCTAATTTTCTTTTTCTGATTTCTTCCTCCTAAATCTCCTCTCTTAGCCACTGTTGTTTGCATGTTTCCATTTATTTTCACTGACCTATTCCTTCCTCTATATTTTCTAATTCAGCACCTGCTACTGCTGTTTTTTATTTTGTTTTGTTGATTCTTCCTCTTTCAATCTCCTTTTACTGCCCTTGGTTTGTCTTATTCTGACTTCTTCCTACAGAACTTCTACCATTTGCATGCTCTTTTTATCCCATTTTCTCTCACCAATTCGTACTTGTCTTCCTCTTACTGTTGTTTCATTTTCTTCATGTTAATTCTGTTGTCCCTGATTCTCCTATAGTTATCAATTCAAATTAGACTTACAATATCATTTAATGAATAAATAATACATTATCACATATAGTATCATGTGTGTGAACATTTAAATATGTAACTGAAAAAAAAAAGTAAAAACAAAAACGCCCAGAAAAGCCTAGGCGCCTAGGCGGGCTAGGCGCCCCTTAGATGAAACCCACCGCCTAGACGCCTTGACAACCATGATATATATGCATACACACACACACACACACACACACACACACACACACACACACACACACACATGTATGTTTGTATATATATACATACATATCAGATACAAATGTAACTATTAAGGTAACTAGACGTACAATCTTATCGAGTGAAAAAAGCAGGAAAAGAATTAAAGAATAGTTGAATAATCAATAATAACAATCAACTGTCGGGAGAGTGGGGGGTTGGAGGTTTTGTGTATATAAGGAGTTTCATGTATATAGTTTGGTAAAAAAAGAGCAAACGAATTCAAACAGAAAAATCATGAAAAAACGTGAAAAGTCATGAAGAATCGTGAAAAATCATATGAATCACGAAAAACGGGAAAAATCGTGAAAAGTCGTGAAAAATCGGCGACCAACGTATTAACTGTGGTGAACATTCAGTACTCAGTAGCCTATAAAATCCTGAAAAATCGCCAATTTTTTCGTAAAATCGGAGAATTTTGTTACTATAGAATGCAGATATGATATATATTAGGAGAAAAGGCAGTAAATATTTTTGTCAATACATCTATAAATTTGTCATAGTTAATGGTAGCAGCTAAAAAATTCAGTTGATCAATGGCCACCTCACTAAAGAAAGTAGCAACTAGCGCCAAAGATGTGGCATTCGAGTTGGTAAAGTTGATGTTGTATGATCGAGAGGTCGAATGTTCAAGCCCAGGCGATGGGATGAATAAATTGCCATTAAAAAAAAAGTAGCAACTAGCAACAAAGTAAGATGGTGGTATTTTGATATAATATAGATCATGACTTAAAATTGACAAGTGAAGATGCAGCAAATCGAACTTCTACGGCATTTTTGAAGTTTATCTCTTTCATAGCTCGAGAAATTATAATAAAGTAAATATTTGAGTTCATGCTGCACAATGGCATAATCAAACTCTTGAATGCAACATCTAATTTACTAAGTATGAAAAAAACATGAGCATATGATTAGTTTAGGCTCAAACAACGTAATACAGTTGGACCCCATAGTTCCATATACAAAACAGAGCGGATTCGCCTTCACAGCCCCTAAAAATGTTTGAGGTAAACATCAATTTGTTGAGGTATACACTCAAATTCTAATGACTAGCGCATGGGCAGTCAGATGTCTGGCTGCTGCTTTATTTCGAGGCGTGCACTTCAAGCCCTGTGAAGCCCACATTTCAAATATAGTGAATGGTTGCCCCCAAGAGTTTTGGCTTTTGTTTTGAGATAAATGAGGATCCTTCATGGAAGAGGAGGAAGTTTTTGTCAGATCTGTGTGCACAGGTACACATTTCATTGACTTTAATGTGATTAAGGTTGTATCGTAATATCTTTAGGAGCTTTCTCAATTGCTATACACAGTCTATTTGGAATTTGTTGATTGATTAACTTAAAATGGATTGGTCACTAGCTACGGAATGACAAAACAAATATATACATAATTGAAACCATATATATATGAGCGTCAATGACTTGCATTATTTGTCGCATGATATTGCATATTGAAAGCTTTGTCAGCTATACACTCAAGGCTTTCTTAGCTATTTTCCTATAGTATACACAGTGATACACTTTAGGTGATATTACACCTTGTAAGCATTGATCTGTTCTCCAAGATTTTGCTATCTGAAAAAAACCAATACCAGTCATTTTGGTTTAAAGCTTACATGTTTAGGAAGAAACATAAAACAACTTCTTTAAGTCTGTATTGTTTGATCACTAGAAATGAAATGAGGTTTTGAACTAGGACTGTTGGATGGGGAGGGCCAAATAGACGCTCGTTGGGTGTCTTGGAGCCAATACTTCTTTTCTTGAAATGGTTTGGCTTCATCTATGGAGGTGCTGCCAATGAGTTGTGGAGATTAAGAAACTTTCAACATGTAGTCTTTAATTGATCCCTTTGACGAGGAACCCACATGATAGATTTGTGGTACTCTCCTGAGTGGGTGAGATGTTGATTAGCAAGCCATCCGACATTCGTAGGCTATGGTGAAGAAATCTGAACATTGACTCCCACAAAAGAGAATTGCCTCATCTAATGCATCCTCCTTTGACCAAAGACTTGCTTTGTCAATGGATATTCTCTTGATCGAGGTTGGTGAAAGGGTTTTAGTAGACCATTGAGAAGCTTGTGAATTGACTCTTTATTATAGTTCTGAATGTACTTGTCAAGGCGTGCACCTAGCGGGCCACATAGGCATGCAGGGCGCCCCAAAGGGGTGAGCTTAGGCCTGTGCGTTGACATATGTGCACTCGAAGTTCTTTTTATTGGTTTTCAACCTGTCAATGGGTATTGTATTCCCTTTTAAAGTCAGGGTGTTCAAATAATGTGTTAATATATTTCATATTTATTCTATTTTGTAATTTCTATATCCTGCTGGACCTCTATGTAAATTATCCAGTTTCTCTTATTAATAAAAAGGGAGAAGGCCTATGGCCTCTCTCAACGCTACATTGCACGTTGCATTGCGGCACCACATTTCACATGGTATCAGAGCAAGGTTCCTAACCTAACTATACCCTACCCAGCCGTCACAACCCAACGCCGCCGCCGGTCGGCCGACCGTCAGCCTTCCCCGGCCGCCAGCGTGAACAGTAACTCCGGCGGTGAATAGTAACCCGTCAGTGAACAGTTCGCGGCGGTGAACAGTAACTCCAGCGTGAACAGTACGATGGAGTGAACAGTAATTCCTGCGTGAACAGAACACATCACCAACCTTCCCCGACCGTCGCGCCGCCGGCCCAAAGCGGGCAGAGCAACCGTCTCCTGGGTCAGGCACCGTAGCCCCCCCTCTCTTCTATCTCCGGATCGTCGGGTCCTTCAGTTGATCCAACGGATTTCTAAATCCCAAACCAGAGGGTCCGTCGGTACGTAAGAAATTCCTAATCACATCTCCTCCATGTGTGATTAGGGAATTTCAGTTGGGGGCCGTGGATGCGTCAGATACACATCTGATCTTGTGACGTGACGTGTATCTCCCCGTCACCCATATCTTCTTGTGACGTGTATCAATTCGTCACTCTTCTTCTCGTCAAATCATGGAGGACACCAAGGCATCTACCATCTACAGTGAGATGTCTCCTATCCCCTGCATCAAGCTGAATGGGAAGAATTATCTCTTATGGATGAATGCTGTCCATACTGTATTGGAGTCATACGACAAGGCGAGACACATTGATTCTGATCCTCCTGCACTTACTGACAAAGGTTATGCTGAATGGAAGCGTCATATCAGTTTGGTGAAGACCTGGTTGAGGGAGAGCATGGAACCTGGGATTGCCTCGAGGTTCATGTTCTACACTATCGCCAAAGAGATCTGGGATGCAGTGAAGAAACATTATTCTCAAGAGAAGAATGCGCTTCGTCAGTTCATGATATATGATCGCCTGTTTGCAGAACGACATAGAGACAGACCTTTAGACGAATACTTTGGAGTGATTCAAGGTATTGCACAAGAGCTGAGTTTCTACCATCCAGTAACTGTCCAGGAGCAAGTCAAAGACAGAGATGACTTGATTACAACAAAATTCTTGTCTGGTCTGAGTTCTTCATGTAGTTCAGCCCGCAGTGTTATCTTAGCTTTTGATAAACTTCCCAGTTTGGAAGAGGCCTATACAAAGATTTTACAGGCAAATTTTGAACCTGTTAATCCTACCGTAGTCTCATCTCAGGGAGATTCTCATGCTTCTGTAGCTGCTGGAGTGAGAGGAGGACGGACAGGTATGAGCCTAGGACGTGGAACTTGCCCTAAGTGCACTTTCTGTGACAAACCTGGACATACAGTTGAGAAATACTGGAAGAAGCATGGTCGACCTGCTGCACCACCTGTGGGAGCAACAAACTATGCTACCACTACTGAGTCTACTGAGCCTCCTGCTTCGAGTTCTGGTCCTTCTGGCATTACACTCACCAAGGAGGAATATGATAGGTTTATTCTGGCTACTCAGCATCTGAGCTTGGGATCATCATCTTCAGCCAACTTGGCGTCCACCACTGGTAATCAGGCTACCTCTTTATTAGCATCTGGTTCTACTTCATCATGGGTCGTTGACTCTGGAGCGTCACATCATATGACTGGTATGAGGAGACTTCTCCATTCCATTGACTCACATATTCCTCACAAATCTGTAACAATAACAGAGGGTTCAGTGAGGAGAGTGTTAGCCAGTGGATCTGTTTCTCTGACTCCTGGAATTGATCTTAAATCCGTACATTATGTGCCTGCTTTTCCTTTTAATCTTCTGTCTGTTGCTAAGTTGATTGATACTGTGAAATGTACGGTAACTTTTGGACCTTGTTTTGTATTACATGATCTTAAGAGTATGAGGACGATTGGTGGGTGGCCTAGGAAAGGTGATCTCTACCTCTTCCACGGTGACAGTTTGCCTCTCCAAGTGTCTGCTCCTACTCCAGTTGTTATGTTGAGTGGCTCTCCCTTACTGTGGCACTACAAATATGGACATCATTCATTAGAGAGCCTGAGAAAGTTAGAACCAGAATTGTCTCAAGTATCGTCTCTAGAGTGTCAGTCCTGTCAACTGGGGAAACATCATAGAATGTCTTATCCTGGTCGTGTCAATAAACGGGCGTCATGTCCTTTTGAGTTGGTCCATAGTGATGTTTGGGGTCCTGTAAAAGACCGTAGCTATAATGGTTTTCGTTATTTTATCTCTTGTGGATGACTTCTCGTGTATGACTTGGATTTATTTGTTGAAAAGTCGAGAGTTTGTGCTATCTATTGTCAAACATTTTCATCAAGAAATAAAAGTTCAATTTGATTGTAATATTAAAGTTCTTCAATCTGATAATGCCTTGGAGTATGTTCAAAATGCTATGGCTGATTTTTGCAGTTCAGTTGGGATGATACATCGTACATCCTGTCCTCACACCCCTCAGCAGAATGGGGGTAGCAGAGAGGAAAAATCGTCACCTCCTTGATATTACCAGGACAATCATGTTTCAATCTAATGTCCCTAAGCGTTTTTGGTCTGACGCCCTTCTTACTGCTTGTTTTCTTATCAACATGCAACCTTCTTCTGTGCTTCAAGGACGTACTCCTTTCTCTGTCCTACGTCCCAAAGATCAACCTTTCCTTGTTCCTCTTAGAGTGTTTGGTTGTACTTCATTTTGTCCACAATTTTGATCCTAAGGCTGATAAGTTATCTCCTAGGTCAATTAGGACTCTCTTTCTTGGGTACTCCAACACTAGCAAAGGGTACAAGTGTTATTGTCCAAGTCTTCGTCGCATGTTTGTGTCTAGAGATGTGACTTTTCATAAATCCACTCCATATTTCTCTAGTGTTCCCAGTAAGGGGGAGCAATTATGTGAGAGAGTGCCACCATCAGATGCTAATGAGAGAGTGCCACCACCACATCAGAGTGAGAGAATGCCACCTATCATTCCTGACTATACTATAATTCAGGAAGAGCAGCCAACAGATGGTCCACCAATTCAGCAATATTCTCATGTTTATAGCAGACGAGGCAGACAAGATCCAGAGGAGGTAGCGACTCCAGTCTCTGAAGAACCTTCCCCATCCTCCTCTACTCAAGGGAATCCTGAAGAACCATCTGACCTTGATGCTCCCATTGCTGTTCGCAAAGGTACACGTTCCTGTACTATTCAACATCCTATTACAAATGTGTGTTGTTTGTCCAAGTTATCTCAGCAGGTTCGCTCATTTGCTCTTGGGATTGATTCTGTGGTCATTCCAAGAAATTATCTTGATGCTATGAAGGATTGGCTGGAAACAGGCTATGCATGTTGAAGTGTCTGCTCTGTTACAGAACAACACCTGGAAACTTGTTGACTTACCTCCAGATAAAAATGTTGTGGGATGCAGATGGGTATTTACAGTAAAACATAATCCAGATGGTTCTATGGAGAGATTGAAAGCTAGACTGGTGGCAAAGGGGTACACTCAGACATATGGGGTTGATTTCTCTGAGACCTTTTCACCAGTGGCTCGTCTGAATTCTGTGCGTATTCTTATTTCTCTGGCTACTACATTTGACTGACCTCTATTTCAACTTGATGTCAAGAATGCCTTTCTTCATGGCGATCTACAAGACGAGGTGTACCTGGAGCGACCACCTGGTTTTGTTGCTCAGGGGGAGTGTCAGAAGGTGTGTAGACTGAAGAAAGCCATCTATGGATTGAAACAATCTCCTAGAGCTTGGTTTGACAAGTTCAGTGATGTTGTGCTAAAAATGGGTTTTTCTCATTCTGTTACTGATCACTCTTTATTTTATTCTACTTCTTGTGGTGGATATATTATTATTGCTGTGTATGTTGATGATATTGTTATCACTGGTAGTGATTCCACAAGCATATCTCGTGTGAAAGCGGGCTTGCAGGGGCACTTTCACACAAAGGATCTGGGAAAACTGAGATATTTTCTGGACATTGAAGTACTTAGATCTCATGCAGGTACCAATTTGTCTCAGAGAAAATGTGTGTTGGATTTACTACAGGAAATTGGTATGAGTGAGTCCAAGCCTGTGTCTACTCCTATGGATTATCATGTGAAGGAGATGATTGATGATGCTGATTATCCAGATCCAGGATATTATAAGAAAATTGTGGGAAAATTGATATATTTGACAGTCACACGTCCTGACATTTCTTTTGCCGTAGGAGTGGTGACTGGTGAGTCAGCATATGAGCTCTCCAAAACAGTTTCATTGGACATCTGTCTGTCGTATTCTGAGATATCTGAAAGGTGCACCTGGTAAGGGAATCACCTATTATAGGCCGAAGACTCCTGTATCCACACTGTCTCTTACTGATATTGCAGATGCAAATTGGGCTGGTAATCTGAATGACAGGAGGTCTACGTTTGGATAATGCACATTTCTGGGGAATCATCTTATTACCTGGAAAAGCAAAAAACAAAATGTTGTGGCAAAATCTAGCACGAAATTGAGTATAGAGCAATGGCACATGCATGTTGTGAGTTGCAGTGGGTTCAATCTGTACTTTTTGAATTAAAGATTCCTGTTTTGCCTCCTATAGAACTCAGATGTGACAATCAAGCGGCCATATACGTTGCTAAGACTCCAGTCTTCCATGAACGTACTAAGTACATTGGAGTTGACTGCCACTTTATCAGAGACCAGATCAAGAATGGAACTGTTGTGACTCTACATGTCAAATCTGAAGATTAACTTGCAGATGTTCTTACGAAGCCATTGAGTCTAGCAGCTTTCCAGAGTTTTTGCAACAAGCTGGGTCTACACGATGTGTACACTCCAGCTTGAGGAGGAGTGTTAATATATTTCATATTTATTCTATTTTGTAATTTCTATATCCTGCTGGACCTCTATGTAAATTATCCAGTTTCTCTTATCAATAAAAAGGGAGAAGGCCTATGGCCTCTCTCAACGCTGCATTGCACGCTGCATTGCGGCAACACATTTCACATAAGGATTGGTATGCCATATAGAAGCCTAACTCTTCTACTCTTTACAGATTTGTAGTACTAGATCATACTGTGTTTTGAACTTTGAATATAGTCTTTTGTTAGAATTTATCTTGGGCTTATTTTTGAGGATCGACTATGAGCTACATGTATATATATTTATGTATATCACCATAAAATTTACTTATAGAAAGGAAAATACTTATATTCACTGCAAGATATATGTATATCTTACTTAGGGCATGGTTGTTTAGTAGGATCTGGCTGGATAAGGAAAATTGCTGGATTCATTTCATCGCGGTTTCACTACCTGCTGGATAAGAGGGATGCAACACCAAAAGCATTACGTTTGGTTTGTCGAGACGAGAATTATATCTTCTCCAGACTTACAAAGACTACGAACCCGCACAACACCCGTGAGAGTGGCTGGCAACTATGTTATGGTGGGCCCTACACTATAGACCACAGACTACACGCCAAGATGGCAGTAGCTGCAAGGGCATTTTTCAACGTTAACAACCGGGTAAAACTTCCACGCCAGTAAAAGTGGGCCACAGACCACGGTGACTGGCTGACGGCTGGTGCTAGTTACACTTCCATTGTTGCATGCCGGCATCCCACACTTTTCAAATGGAATTGCTAATCCAGCACTTACTGCATGCTAAAACGTCCTGGATTCCTACCAATCTCCATCATCATCAACAAGGCCTCAATCCCAACTATGTTGGAATCGGCTACATAGATCCTTCTTTTCCATTCAGCTCTATCATGGGTCATATTCTGGTTGAGATGTAGAGATTCAAAATCTCTCTTTATAAGCTCTTCCCATGTCAATTTAGGCCTTCCTCTTCTTCTATTAATTGTGGTTGCCTCAATAGTATTGCTTCGTATAGGCACATTAGTCGGTCTGCGTTGCATATGTCCATACTATCTGAGTCGGCCCTCGCGCAACTTGTCCCCAATGCTCGCCACCCCCACTTTATTCCTGATATAGTCATTTCTCAAGCGATCTTTTCTTGTCTTCCCACACATCCATCTCAACATACGCAATTCAGCCACGTTCATCTTGTTGAGTCCTTGTTTTTCACCGCCCAACATTCACTCCCATAGAACATGACTGGCCGTATAGCAGTTTTATAAAACTTACTTTTTAGTCTGAGAGGGATCTTCCGATCACATAATACTCCAGTTGCACTCCTCCATTTCAACCATCCTGCAGTGATCCTATGACAAACGTCATTTTGGACATCGCCATCTGTTTGAATGATAGAGCCCAAGTAACGAAATTTTTTACATTTTGATATATCTACTCCGTCCAACTTGGCTCCACCATTCACACTACGAGATTGGCTGAAATTGCAATGCATATACTCATTTTTGCTCCTAATCATCAATCCATTTGATTCCAGTGCCTTTCTCTAAAGTTCAAGTATATCATTCAAACCATCTTTAGTTTCGTTAATCAATACAATATCATCAGCAAATAACATACACCAAGGAACATCATCCTGAACATTCTTTGTCAACTCATCCATAATAAGAACGAACAGATATGGGCTGAGTGTGATCCTTAGTGTACCCCAACTGTGATGGGAAATGATAGCATCTCACCTCCAGGAGTCTTCATACTTGCAGTAGAGCTACCATACATGTCTTTAATCAAGTCAATGTATTGGATTGGCACACCCTTTTTCCTCAAAACCATCCACAACACTTCTCTGGGTACTCGATCATAAGCCTTTTCCAAATCGATAAAAACCATGTGAAGATCTCTTTTTCTTTCCCTATATTCTCCATAAGTTTCCTTATTAGAAAAATAGCATCTATTGTTGATCTACCAGGAATGAAACCAAATTATTTGTTTGATATCTGCATTATAGATCTTACCAATCTCCAGCTCCATTAAATTAAACATAATTTTTCTGTTGTTGGATATTTGAATACAATCCAATCTAGCCAGTTACCGCAAACCAAACATGCCCTTAATAGAATATCTGGTCTGAAATTAAAATAATGTAAGCTGCTTTAGCATGTCCATGCATCAAGGCGCCTTGCCAACTTAACATCTATGGTTGTGCAGTGGCTTTACTAGTAAATAAGGATCCCCAGTCTTTGCTTTGGCTATTTGGGACCTTCTTAGGGCGTTTGGGAAGTGGTATAATGGAGGATCTAACTATAGCCTCCGTCATAGTAGAGGCGATTCATATTTAATTATGTTGGCCTTTTGGCTCAATTATTGCTTTTCTTTGCAAGTGGCTATGCTGATCCAGTTGGAAGAGGAGTAGGACATGGAGACAATGCTGTTATCTGCTGCAAGGTCATTGTGACTATTATTCTAGGAGTTAAATACCTATGCCCCCCCTCGAACGATTTCTTCCTTAAATATCAAGAATTTATGAGTCAAGAATCTGTATCAACCAAGAAGGTCACCCAGAAAAGATGATTGATAACTATGTTTAGCTTTGGATGTTTTTAGTTGCAATGGAGTAAGGATACACACAACTTGTGTCATTTATAGCTTGCATGATCCTTGCTTCTTGGTTTATATAATCCTCCTTAGTATTGACGATCTATTTTGCAATTATATATGCTTGTCCTTTCCAGCAAGGTCAAGTTCCATTGTGGAACCTTGTGATACTGAACTTAGAAAGACCTCTCCTCTCTTATACTGATTCCTATAAGGTGTGTTTAGAACCAGGAACCAAATGGGTTTCAGGGTTTGCAATTGACCTCATGGATTTGATCTATTGGACCTTTGCAGTCTTTTTCAGATCTCATATTCTTGGTTAGCACCCTGACTTGGTTAGTTCTTAATGGTGAGGCTTTACTTTGTTGACCTCCCAATAGCCTCGAGCCAACAATGACAACCATGACACTTAAGTTGACAATAAAAACTGAATGTCTATGTGAAAGGTGTGACACTGGCACCTCTTGTTGTGTTATTGAGACTTGTGGCTAGTCTAGGACCACATCTCGAGCTTGATACATGATCGCATTTCAAGGTTGTGGTACTTTGAGAGTTCTAAATGGTCTACCTATTGATGGTGACAAATCCGTGACACTAGGTTGTTCATTAAGTTTTCCCCCTCTTAGTGAAGAGATCAAGATTTCCATTGAAGGAGTTATTAAGGAAGCCAAGATTTTTTTGAACAAGCTCAAAAGAGCCTTTTTGTGAAGGCAGTGTGCTTCAAATGCAAGAGTAGTGGCTTATTATGGATTCAAATTTGGTAGGGGGGCTAAATTACTGACCATTTAGGTATTGGACTAAGAAAATGGATCGGAAGGGCCATGCATCTACATAACTCCTTTTGGAACATCTTGAGGTTGGGGATGGTTAGGGATCAATCTCACATCAGAAGGTCGGAGTAATATGTTTCTAGAAAGGTGAAGGTTTAGGAGGATAATTGAGCTATGAAGGTTAGTTGGGTGATTTTACAGGCGTGCTTGACCAAAGGGTTCTCTAGTGGTGTTTGAAGGTATTGTGGTGTTGACAAACCCAATGAAGATTTTGGGGGAAGTGCTGCAAGTGGGGAATTGTCAATTCGTTGTGTTTTCTTTTGTACTTCTATAGAAATTGCTTCCTTTCTTAGTGTTTGTTTATCCCTACCTGAAGCTATGTTTCTGCTCTCCATAATTGAAACCAACATATGTTATTGAAAAGGTGAAGGTTTAGGAGGATAGTTGGGCTAGGAAGGTTAGTTGGGTGATTTTAGGCGTGCATGACCTAAGGGTTCTCTAGTGGTGTTTGAAGGTATTGTGGCGTTGACAAACCCAATGAAGATTTTGGGGGAAGTGGTGCAAGCGGGGAATTGTCAATTCGTTGTGTTTTCTGTTGTACTTCTATAGAAATTGCCACCTTTCTTAGTGTTTGTTTTTTCCCTACTTGAAGCTATGTTTCTGCTCTCCATAATTGAAACCAACATATCTACGAGAGCGTGTTCATGTGGTTTGTTACAAATGATTTAATATGATTTGTAGCTGAGTTGACAATGAAGGAGTTGGAGATGTGGTTTTGTTGATATTCAAATTCTAGGTTAATGAGACGTCTCTATTGGAATTGCGTCCTCTATTTAGAAATTTCCATGATCATGGGGCTTATGCCTATATATCAATCCATCATAGATACTACGATTGCTAGGTGATGTCTCAATAAATCTAAGATTACAAGTCTCCAGTAATCAATTGTGATCATGTGCCCGTTTTATGGGCATTTTCTCTTATTGAAAAGAAGCAATTCATATACGCAATAGGTTGCTGTGGTTGGAGGTGGTAGACAAGTCGTTGGTGCTTACCATGATTAGGTATATTTGCTCTCTTATTCTATATAATGGTTCATTGCGAATACATGATTGAATGCGATTGTACCAAGGCTTAATCGTAAATGGCCGAAGACAATCAATTATAGGCAAATAATGATTATAAGATAGAAAAGATGCAGTTTTGGCTCAAAATTTTGTGACAAATTGCACGAGGTTAAGAAATGTTATGTGGATAGTTTGGTAGCCTAGGAAATCAAGTAGGAGAAACAGTTTGGAGATATATGGCTTTAACCTTTTCTACAAGGTTTCTTCTTAAAAAGATGACCAACTTCATTTGAAGATAAAAGTGGGTGATAGTTATTCATCTAGTTTTTTTTTGGAAAAAACATCATGAAGAATCATAATTGACCCTTTTATGAGGTCATTTATGGTGATCAAATGGGTAAAGTTGAGGATCAGCTGCTCTCTTTCTTTTTCGCTACACCTTTTCTCAGTTGATTGGTTTAAGGCTTGGTATAGTTATTGAACCTTGATGATATTTTGTTTTATCACTGTTTTAAAAAGGAAATTAAGGGCGAGTTGAGCAGCCCAATGAAGACATTTCATCGTTTTCCCATATCATTAGATATTGAAAATTCAAATCTGGGTTACCGTTGCTGAGGGCTTTACCCCAAGTACCCTGATTATTACTCTTTTTTAAATCCTAATTAAGGTACTTTCTGCTTAAATGAGAATCACTGTCTTATAGTGCTTCTGTTTTGATTTCTGGTCTCCACTGTATGTGTATTCTGTATTGATATGTTCAAATGCCCACATTTTTTGATTTCTGGTCTCCACTGTATCTGTATTGATATGTTCAAATGCCCACATTTTTTGGTGGATTCCTACAAATATCTACTGTGTGATCCATGAGTTGCACCTGCCATTAAGGTTTTGAGAGGTACACATTGGTTTTAACATGACTTATTGGGAATTTGATGAGATGGTTTGCCAATACAAATTGTGTTTTTTTGGAGCTTGAATTCTCGAAGGGATCCAGTGGTTAAGGCCAATGGTGATATATGGCAGATTAATGGACAATTTATCTTTTTTATAGTTATATGACAATGTGACCTAGTATTCTAGCTTTTCTTCTTTGTTTTTGGTTGCATGCTCAATCTGGTGATGACTTACTAGAACGAAAAGGTCAATCTTACAAGAGTAAACTCTGTAGATTTGTCGATGTTAAACAAATATGTGAATGGCACGATACCTCTATGGAGGATTCAGATGAAAAATGAACCACTTGCACAATTGGCCTCTTAGGTGTCCCAGTTGTAGGTCAACATGCAGAAACCAGAAGTGATTGGCATTGACATTGTTGACGACAGAATGAGTGCAAAGATTGATAGGTAGTCATGAACTTTTTCCGCTTTCTTATTGCTCTCCTCCACGAGCTCTTGGAATGTTTTTGTCTTTTACTTCCTTATAGTTATAGCACCGCAATACCATGGTTATAACAAATTTCGGAAAGATTTATGGTGGCATTGTTGTCTAAAGTGTTACTTGAGGATTGAAGAGTACCACTTATGGCTAGTTTCTGAAGCTCCCTGCAATGGTTCCCTCTTTACATCTGCAATAAACAAAACCCCTGGAAAGGCTTCCCACTGTGATCCAGTACCTTACTCTACCTTTTTATTCAGGGATGTTTCCAGTATATGACATGCAGACTTATCAAAGTTCCACTGAATTCGAATTGTTTTATTAAATACAAAATCTGAACTTATAATATAAATCCTGTTCATGTAACAGTCAAATTGTTGCTATGCAGTGAAATGCCTTGGTTTGAAGCAGTGTGTACTTTTTATGCCCAGAATTGATCTGTGGGCTATAGATCAGACATATCAATCGGTTGGGAACGAGATAGATAACTCTCTAGAAAAATGTTCTCTTGATACAACACGAAGATCTTCTCTAGCATGGGATTCATTTGTTCAACAGATGAATACGATATGTAGTTCAACCCTTATTATTGTGGTAAGCTCACTCTGTGCTCTAATACTCTATCCTTACCTTAACGTGTTATGTGCATCAAGTTAATTATATACTGTCTGTCTCCTGATCTTGTTTATGCGTATTCATTTGCTACCCTCTTCTTTTATTTTCTGCTGTTATTATACATTTGAGGATTCATCATTTATTATATTTGCATATATTTAGCTTATTTTTTTATAGTTCTTTGTGATGGTTACTTAATATTAAGTAGGTAGCACAAACTTCACATGCCGATTTTAAAAATCAGACACAAACAAGGGGCTAGACAGGGAAAAGCAGATATCGTTAACTCTTCTAAAGTACGTCATAAAACGGAAACAACAATGTAACATGCATACTTCCAAAGCTCAAATACAAGTTATAACTAGGATTGATGGAAATAAACACTAGAAAAGAATTAAATCAAGCCCAAAAAGGCTTTTACAATGTGAAAACAAACATTATGTAGAATAATGAAACATATCACATCTACAATACGTAAACTAACATTATACATGGAGGACTAGGCATACCCATGCATTGCATGAGTTCGAGTGTATAAATTTACTGTAAATATCATTTACCCTATACATCGATAGATCACTTTAAATATCATTTACCCAGTATTACATCACATCATTTAGCTAACGATAGAAGAGAAATTTTAGAGTTAATTGGCAATTACATAATACATTATGAGTAAGGTGATAGGAAGGAAAAGACATGTTGAGACTTTTTTTGACTAATTTTGTACCAAACATAATGTTGAGGAAGTAGATCACTAAAAAGAGAAGGGATAAAAGCAATAATAACTTTCCTGATGTTGGCAAAGTTACAGTGCGGATCCTTTCGATGTCACATCAAAGCGACCACATCCCCCAACCAAATATCGTAGCGCCACACTCCCACCCTAGCAACCGTAAAAAAAATGAAGATTGATATGAGTCAACTCTCACTATTGCAAGTTTGCAACACACACCTTTCTTAGAATGCACAAGGCCCAATTAGCAATTCAAAACTTGACTCATACAACCCTCTCACGACCTTTCATAGCCAATTGATAATTAGAAAAACTAGAGGTAAACCTACATTCGAACCCTCCTACGACCTTTCATATAACCAATTTGTAATTTAATAAATTAAAAAAATACATCCAAACCCTTCTATGCTCTCGCACGACTGCCTTATTAGAATAAAAAATGAATTTGTAACAAAAAATATAAAAAATTACATCAATACTTGCTACCCTCTTCCTACATAGTATATACTAGAATACAAGGATGATTTCGTAATTTAGAAAAATAGAAGAAATATTGTAGAGAAAACCCTACACATGTTTTTTATATAGTATAGATGGTGAAGCCACAATATGCTTACAATATGATATCAATCATTCTATATAATGTGGCCAACTATTTGATTAAAAAGTAAAAGTGTTAGTGGGTACATGGACTGTGTCTAGTTATGTCTACCCCACATGCATGTTCAAGATGTCTAAACAACACGACTGGCCTATGAAAGTGCTTGTGCTTCCTAAATGCTAACGCTTAGTCTCTTGTTCATGTTCAACTCCTAATGGGTTTAGCCATGGCGCATGATTCAAGTTTGATTTCTTTGGTTAATGTAAACAATGAAACATATGAAAGAAGTAATCTACGCGGAAAGTGGTGATGGACAAGATTTACTTGAATTGGTTTGATCATACTATTGATTCTTTTAAGACAATTATATGTCTAGATGCTCATGTAAACAAAAATGATGGAAATGAGCCACATGTTTTGGATCATACTATTGATTCTTCTTTATGATACTACTTGATTAAGATTGCGATGAGTTGATGACATCCAAGATTTTGCAATATGAAGTATGGTCAATATGACCAAATAACCCACAATTAAACTTACATTTATTTGCCATACTTCCTAACACAAAAAGATGTTAAGGCACTAAGATTGGGTGACTTGACGTCTTGGTGAGTGTTAACTTTAGTTTACTTACAATAAAATGCCATATGTTATAGCTACCATAAGTCTTCTACCCCTTGTTGATAGATTGTCATGTGTGCATATATGTACAAATATCTTCTATGGCCAAACCACAATCTCTGTCTTAAACGATGTATAAAGCATAACCAAAGTACATTATTTTAGTAGTATGAGGTATTTAGGGTTCCTATATTATACGAGTGTTTTAAATACTATTTTTCCTTTGCTTTTTGGAGTTGTAATGGATATAGCTTCAGTAATTCATTGGTGATTGAAGCTGCAACCTTTTTGTTGGTAGGAAAATGAGAAACCAACACATGAATAAAGATAGCAAAGGCAAAAGAGAACTAAAGACATGTAATGATACCATATTACGACCTACGAAGGCTTAATAACACACCCCAAATTTTCCTAATCAATGTTGTTACTGCAAATTGATCTAGAAAACACATGCTAAAACAAGGGACACATCAATATTCTTGATGTAAACAAAGAAGTGCAATTTGTGATTTGCGATGGTTGAATATGGGAGATTTATGTGTCATGAACAAGACAAATTAGGAAAAGAGAGAGGTCTTAGTGATCTTTAATGATGCTCCTCTCTCCCAAGGTTTTTAGATTCGACTTGGAGGTCTTAATGCTCTCGAGTTTTGGGTCTTTGGTTCAACCCTTGGGTTGACCCGATGAAATATGTATTTTGTGTATATTGATATATATGATATATATGTATGTGTGTGTGTCTAAGGAGGAGGGTTGGTGGTAGGTTGATAGTCAGCCGTAGAAACTATCACTCTTCTATGACATGGATCCTTATGAAAATTTCGTTGTAGCGTCCTTACCTAGCGACGCGCTGCATCGGTTGTGTTGAAGGCCATATAAGGGTTTCCACATCTTGGACGTGTGTGGGTAAAGAAGCTAGTCCCGCTGCATCATTGCCCGAATGTAGTGAATCCTAACTATGTAAGGATTATAAAGTGATCCCTGGCGAAGAACTCACGACCGAAGATAGGTTGGTGGTTTTGGATATTGACATGAAGATCAATAAAGGCAAGCATAACAGAAACCAAGATAGATGTATCAAGTGGTGGAATCTTAAAGAAGAAAAGAAATTCACTTTTCATGATAAACTCATCAAGGAGGGAACTTGGAACTTGGAGTCTGATATTAACACTATTTGGCATAACATGAGCTCGTGCATAACAGAAATTGCCAAAGAGGTTTTGGGAGAGTTTAAAGGTTGTGGGCCTCCACCGAAAGAGATTTGGTGGTGGAATAATGAAGTACTAAAGGCTATTAAAATGAAAAGGGATAAGAGCCTGCCCAAATCTCAAGATGATGCAACGTTTCGGAGATATAACCAAGCAAAGGAAGAAGCTAAAAAGGTTGTTCAGGAGGCAAGGTCTAGACACTTTGATGATATTTATAAGAAGCTGGGCACAAGAGAAGGGGAAAGATATCTATAAAAGGGCTCCTATAAGAGAAAGGAAAGGAAGAGACTTGAGACAGATAAAATGCATCAAGAATGAAGATGATAGAGTGTTGGTGAAGGACGATGAAACCAAGAACTAATGGAGAAATTACTTCCATAAGCTTTTCAATGTAGATATTGTAAATAATGTTAGAGGCTCGTGTGACATGAATACAAGAGATATCATTTACACACGGCGAGTTTCACTATTTGAGGTAAAAAATGCTTTGAAAAAGATGAAAATGAGAAAGCCATGCGAAGTAAATGGTATTCCCATTGATGTATGGAAGAGTATGGGGGATGAAGAATTTGTGGTTAACAAGTTTCTTTAACAAGATCATGAAGACCAAGAAGATGCCTAATGAGTGGAGAAATAGTACTATAGTTGATGAGTCACACAATGAGTTGATGTCACACAATGAAGCTTTGGGAGAGGATTATTGAGCAGAGACTGATATCTATAACGCATATATCAAACAACCAATTTGGTTTCATGCCTGGAAGATAAAAAACAAATGATATTCTTCTAAGAAGGATGCTTATGGAGAAGTAAGAGAAAGCAAAAGAGATCTTCATATGATTTTTATTGATTTGGAAAAGGCTTATGATTGAGTACCCAGGGAAGTGTTGTGGATGGTTTTGAAGAATTAGGTAGATTTGTGGGGGGGGGGTTAGCAGGCCTGATTTGGGGGAAAATACATCGGATTTGGGGAAATCAGGTCTTTTGGCTAAATAGGGTCTCATTTAGGTCAATATAGGGTAAATTAGAGGAAGTAAGGTCTATTTAGCTCATATTATGCAAGATTAGGTCTGGTTTTGTCGAAATCAGGTCAAGTTTGAGCAAATTAGGTTTGATTTAGTCTAAATCAGGTCAAATTACAGCAAATCGGTCTGATCTAGTTTAAACCAGGTCAAGTTTGAGCAAATTAGATCTGATTTGGGGGAAATAGGTCTGCTTTAGGGAAATTAGGTCTGATTTATCCAAATTAGATCTCATTTAGTCAAATATATGGTAAATTAGGGAAAATTAAGGTCTGATTAGTTTATAATGTGCAAAATTAGGTTAGATTTAGGTTGAATTAGGTCAGATTTGGTCCAATTTAGATCAAGATAGTTCAAATTAGGGCCAATTTGGTGTAGTTTGGTCATGTTAGGTGTGATTTAGGTCAAGTTATAATTCTTACAACTTACATATAACCATTAGAAATATTAATAGTAATGTATCTATTAAATTATAGCCAACTAGATGTGTAAATTTTACTATATATATGTATAAAAAATAACAAAAAGCCTAGAAATGCCTAGGTGTCCTTTGGGAAAAAGGGACAACCTAGTCAACTATGGCTGGACTAGATGGCTGGGGGGAGCTTAGTCGGGGTTGGCTCATGAGCTTGGTCGTCAACAGTTTTCATAGCCTGGTCGGTAACGAGGTAGGTGGTTGGTGACTTTGGTTTGGTGGAAGGATCCTTCTGGTCCTATCATAAGGGGGCGTGACACATTATTCACGACCGATTGTCGAATATGGGTTTAGGGTATTGGGGTTAAGTTAGGGCTATAAGGGCTTTTGTTTTCCCCATGTTTCTGTTTTCTGTTTTGAGGGGGATCTGAATGAATCTGTATGGTTCAACAAACCTAGATCCGAGTTGGCTGGTTGCAGGTTCAACTGGTCAGGTGGCCGAGCCAACCTCTAAAAAGGCCCCAAATTGGGTTTTGGTCTCACACAGGCCATCAACCCTCTCGGGTTAAGGTTTTACTAGAAAACAAAATCAAGGTTAAGGGAGAAAGTGAGAAGCTTTTTAGAATTCTACGCTGCATGTCCCTCCCGAAGCTATTCTATTATATTCTTCTCTCTCACTTTCCCTCTTCTGCCCTCATCTGGCCTGGCGCTCCTGGCCATTGCTTCTGAGAAGATGCCTGATTCACGTTTCTACTAGTGACGAGAAGATTCTGGTGACGATGGACAACATGGACCAAAAGCTTCTGATTCTTGTTGCTGCTGGTGATGACAGACAACAGGGACCAGAAGCTTTTGATTCTTGTCGCTGCTGCTGGTGACGAGAAGATGCTGGTGACAATGGAACAACAACCTAAACTTTCCCAACACTCTACATGTACTATTAAACTTGTGTATTTTTATTTTGGACCAGGGTTGTTAGACTCGAACCGGTTAGCGAACCTGTGAGGCCTCTGGTTCCCGGTTCACTAATTCAACCAGTGGTCTGACCGGTTCAACCAGTGACATCAACATGACGTCACTAATAGTTTAATAATATATGTCTTTGATGCTCATGGAAAATATCCCTGCAAAAGTTATGAAACATGAATAATAGCACAACTGCTCACAATAATTTGATAAACATACCAAATAACAAATAGTATTCTATTCATAGACATTTATATACCAACATTTATATAGTATTCAATATTAATTAACAAATTATTGCAACAACAATACATGTACCCGCTAAGTTAGAGAACCGACCGGTTGGGCTAATGCCGGACCGATTTGCCGGTTCACCGGTTCAACCGGTTGGTTCATCGGTCTGATGCCGGTCAGATTTCATTTTCGGCTTTGGGAGGGAACCAACTCGGTAGAGTTCTGATAACCATGTTTTGGACACTGTAAATCTTATTAGTGTGTAGTTTTTGATGGATCGGAATTTAATTGTTTGTTAAAAAAAATTGTTTTTGTTTATCTGCTTGTTTGAGATGAATATCTTCGAAATCTGTTTCGACGACCATTTCAATTTTGGATTGATATGTGCATATAATCGCAAAAAAATGGACCTGTACTGCTTCCGAAATGTATACCCCAAACAAACAGACCTTATCAATAGTTTGAAATGAATATAGACCTGGTGTACTTACCTTATCATGTATTTGGGTCGGGTCGTCATGCCAGATTCGGGTCGGGATGATTTGCGTTGGGCGGCGAGGTCTTCAGAAAATATCAAAGTTATTCTGGTTAGGTTGTAACTGAATCGACATAGACGGAACTTATAAACTCCACAGAGCGCTTACCTCCAAATGTCGATATGCATGAACTTACAAAAGACCTCTGCCGCACTCCCTGTAACTGACTTCTACCTTTGATTTCTCATCCAAAACTTCAACCTCATCTGACTGAAAACGGAACCGCAGAAAACCGTCGGGAAGGGAAAAAACAACATGGGTATGATTCAGTATGATTTGGGTGACAAAAGTGCGATTTATTGCTATGCCTCCATGCCTGTGTAAGATTATGTATATCTGTATCTGATCTTGTATACCTTTATGTACATGTATGTATTTATGTGTTAGGCGTGTTCTTTTAATTTTTGTGTATCTGTATGTGTATGCATGTGTGCCTTTACATGTATATGCATGTTTGTATTTGGGTTTGCGTATATATTGCCTATTTGTTTATGCTTAGATGTGTATATATTTCTCTAATTTGTGATAACCGGTTTTGTGAGCAGCTGTATACTTATACCAGACAGCATACCCGTTACAAAACGGTTATGCAGATATAAGGTATTAATAAATACCTAGGCGGGTACTGGCGGATGTGGTTTGGTGAGCTTATATATGTGTGTGTGTGTGTGTGTGTATTGACAGCCTAGCTCCAAAATGAGAAAACAAATTCTGACCCTCGTGATTAATCCAGAGGGAAAGAGGTAAACTAACATTAGAGGTGAATCCAGAGTGAGCAGCAAGTAATTTGCCCCTGGGGTACAACTTAGAGTGAAAAATAGATAAAGGCCACTGGAGATAAATCCAGAGTGAGAAAGAGGCAGTTTGCAAAGGAGGAAGCTGAGTGAGGGAGGCGGAGTGATCAGTGGATGGGAATAATAGGAAAGAGGGAGGAAACAAGGGGGAGGGAGAGGTGTGAGTTTGCAGCAGTATGGGGGTTGGTGACCACAGCAATGCGGATCGTGGGAGGGGTATAGTGGTCGTGGAGATACACGGAGAACTGGGCAGGCTGAGTGGAGGAGGATTGCCGGTCAAAGAAGGGGGGGAGGTAGGTGTGAGACAGCATGGTTGCTGTGACGGCATTTTGGAGAAAAAATGGGCAGCAGGGAGAGGGAGGGCACAAACAATGGTGGAGGGGTGACGTTTGACAATTTCTTCAAGTCACACAAAAAGAACAATAGAGAAGTGAAGGCACTGGGATTGTCTGGGCCGTTGCAATTCTTTGGAGGGGGGATACATAAGCAGTGGTTATTGATATATTGTAAGAGGGAGGAAACAACCCGGGGGGGGGGAGAGGTGTGAGTTTGCAGCGGTATGGGGGTTGGTGACCACAGCAATACAGATCGTGGAAGGGGGGATAGTGGTGGCAGAGAAACACGGAGAACTGGGCAGGCAGAGTGGAGGAGGATTGCCGGTCAAAGAAGAGAGGAGGGGGGGGGGAGGTGTGAGACAGCATGGTTTCCGTGGCGGCTGTTTGGAGGAAGAATGGGCAGCAGGGAGAGGGAGGGCACACGCAATGGTGGAGGGGTGATGTTTTACAATAGAGAAGTGAAGGCACTGGGATTGTCTGGGCCGTTGCAATTCTTTGGAGGGGGGATACATAAGCAGTGGTTATTGATATATTGTAAGTGGGAGGAAACAACCGGAGGGGGGGGAGGTGTGAGTTTGCAGCGGTATGGGGGTTGGTGACCACAGCAATGCAGATCGTGGAAGGGGGGATAGTGGTGGCAGAGAAACACGGAGAACTGGGCAGGCAGAGTGGAGGAGGATTGCCGGTCAAAGAAGAGAGGGGGGGGGGGAGGTGTGAGACAGCATGGTTGCTGTGGCGGCTGTTTGGAGGAAGAATGGACAGCAGGGAGAGGGAGGGCACAAGCAATGGTGGAGGGGTGATGTTTTACAATTTCTTCAAGTCACACAAAAAAAAACAAAAGAGAAGCGAAGGCACTGGGATTGTCTGGGCCGTTGCAATTCTTTGGGGAGGGGATATATAAGCAGTGGTGACTGATACATTGTAAGATCTTTCATTTCTTTTCCTTTCTGTCTCCTTGTACTTTCATTCATTTCTGAAGGAATGTGTGTCAAAGAAAAAAAAATGGAAAACACTGCTTCACGATTTAACATTTATGGCTATCAAAGGATATATCCTGTAATATGTTTCAAAAAAAAAATCTGCATAGGGATGCTACTCTTTTACTATCTGTTGATTATTGCACACTTAGATTCTTGCATATATATGCTTTTTGCTTATGTAGAGTGTTGCAGTCAGATAACGATTAGCTTGTATTTTTGTTATGCAGGGGACATCCGATGCACAGATAAGTGACCTTCCTTATAGAGTCAGAGATTTCTTTCATCAATCTACTTCAAAAAGTAGCACTTCGGAAGAATACTCAATTCCACGTTTTTCTGTTCAGCTTGATGACAAATTTGATCATAAGCTGTTGATTGATCTGTCTGCAATGAGATTATCACAGGATTTAGTTCAGCGGTATACTCAGAAAGTTCATCATGTAACTCATTCTAGTAGGGTTCATGGGGGCCATGAAGTTCATTGTACCCCAATTGCTGATCTCCAAGGAGTCGATAAAAGTTCCAAAGTCACTAATACCAATGAACTCATATGCAAACAAAAAGTTCCGACAAGACCGATTTCTGGGGAAGCAATTCAGACAGGCAATAACTGTGACCTAAGGTTGAGCTATAAGCATGTCAGTTGCAATGATTTTCCTAGTAAGGGAGGGTTGAAAGGAAATCTGATGTTAGCGATCTCTTCATTTGGCTACCAAGTGCTTCGATATCCACATTTTGCCGAACTATGTTGGGTTACTTCAAAATTGCAAGAAGGTCCGGTTGCTGAAATTACTGGGCCTTTGAAGTTTTGGCCTTTCAATTCATGCGTGCTGCAGGCTAATAACTCCTTGGGTAAGATAGTTGCTGGGTCTAATGTGAACTACTTGAAGGACAAGAAAAATCCAGCAGTTGTGAGAGGACTTATTGCTGTGGGCTTAATGGCATACAGAGGTGTTTATACATCTGCCTTGGAAATTTCTTCTGATGTTAGGAATGTCTTGGAACTTTTAGTTCAAGAAATTGACAAAAAAGTATCAATGGGAAAAGATCGGCTATATTTTTTAAGAGTACTTTCACAGGTGGCATACTTGGAAGATTTTATCAATAACTGGGTTTACACTCTCCAAAGGTACTATGATCGATGTTATTTGCATCCTAATCCTACCTTAAGAATTCTACCTGTCATTACATATGAAAAATAACTGAAAAATAACCGAATGTGCTCAATGAGGATGTTGGATTTAGGTACCAATGTACATTATGATAATATATAGTAGTTATAACTATAAGCAACTCAAAATTTATGGTTGTCCTAATTAATCATGTTTATTTACGTAATTTAGTCCTGATTTTTTAAAGGTATTTACACTAATGGGAGTTCAATTTGACATCTACCAGGTCGCATCTTGAGAGTTCATCAGCCGGGAAATCAATGCCAACAAAACAGAATAATCTTGCAAACAATATCGAAGAACAAGGTCGTGATGAAGATATAGTTTACGCCAAAATGGAAGAAAACAAAGAGTATACCCAGAAGCAAGGTGCTTTAGCAAGCAATAAGTGCAGTACTAATGAATCCAACTTACTTTCTGAAGTTAGTGTTGCTCAGGTCATTACCCCTGGATTGAATTCTAATTCACCTCGTGATTTGTTGATGGAGGGAGCATGCGATGGGATAAACCAGGAAACTGGTACACCTGGTACTACTTTTACATGCAGTTGTGCTGGTCCTTGTGATTGCCATTCAGCAGCTCCTAACAATATTTGCCCAGAGGAACTCATGAAGGATATGCCCAACTGCATTAGTAATAAAAGTTGCTACAATTCAATAGATTCTGATATTCAGTGTGCCTATGACTGCTGTGCTGAGTGCATGTATATGTTGAATGATTTAATTCAAAAGATTTTTACTGAAAACTGTGAATCCAAGAGGTGCTTATCAAGTGTGGACGAAATGAATGATGTTATTTCTTCACGCTCTGCAACCATCTTGGCTGCATCAGTAACATCCTGGAATACTCACACTACAAGTATTTCTAAACAAGAGACTCCCAAAAATATCCGCGACCATAACTGTTCCTCTCAAATTGTTGATCACGTCTTGCTCACCAAAAGAGATTCACAAGTTAAGACATCTTCTCAGAAACAGCTTTATGCTGAATGTAGATGTCACTTGAGTGACACAGATGCCACTGCAACACCAAAGAAATCGAAGATTTCCTCACTTAATCCAGCTTTAAAAATTTTCTTCAGGAATAATACCATTGTTCCATCAAATTGTTTTCTGGATAATAAGCTCCACTGCAATGTCTTCAAATTGTGCTTGTGCCCAGTAATTGATGTGGTACTAGCCGTGACACGAACTAGCAGTTGAAATTGTACCATAGTGTAGTCTCAGGAAGTTGTACAATGAAGCCCTATTCCCAGCGACAGAAGTTTTGCGCTTGGGATATTCAAAAAGTCTTGACATCTTGTTGACATAGCAAACACAGGAAAAGCTTATCAGGTATCTTTGATCCTTAGTGATAAACAGGTGTTTTCATCTTGTCTCAGGTGTACATCGGATTTTCGTGATGTTAATATTGTCTCAAGTTTGTTTAATTTCGATTTTCCTTTTCGCAAATACATTTCATTTATGGTGTAAATTACTTTCCTTACTAGGAATTTAGGTTTATCAAGCTGTATCTTGTCCGTCAAAGTTGTTTGGATATTGGCAGTATCTCTAGCCAGGATAATTCATATGAAGGAACAACTAAATACCAAACGTAACATACATCAAATATTTTGATGCTAACATTTTTTTGAAATCGCATTTTTAGAATTTTGATTTGGGTGCCGTTTCCGATGGTTCAGAACAGAAATATACAGAAATTTTGATGAAAATTTTGACATTTACGCTCCTCTTGACACAAGATTTCAATGAACAAATAAAGGAATTAAGTTGCAAAATTTTACCAGGATGATCTATATACATTCATACACCTAATTATGCAATAATATCCTACGCTGGTTTTGGGGGAGAGGCTCCTCCATTTGTGAGTGAAAACATACAAAACTATTTTTGATGACAATTTCAATAACATAATGAAGGAAAAGTTTATGGAACTTTCAAGCAAAATCTATTGCAATATTTGATAGAGCACCCTTCACCCTACCAAGCTCCATCGTCATTATTGCCTGAAGATCATCATGGTCATCATGAATCTTAGTCCTTTTCCAATCAGCTCAGTTATGGATCATATTCTGATCAAGATATAAAGATTCCATCCCTAAAATGTTTAAAATCAAGCAAAAGCGATCAGCACGTTAATAATGAATTTTGACGGATACTTTTCAGCTTATGCTGTAGATCATTATAGAGTCAAAATACTAAAATTGCTCTCAATTTAGGTCTGAAATTATTCCTATAATAGGTACACTAAAATTAGTCGATATTAATAATCTAATATATTGAATATATCAATACAATGCATTTAACTATATATTGTTCCCACTGGTAGTTTAATTTGATGTATATAACTTAACATGATCTATAAAAATTCTAAAAAAAGTTTTTTTTTCTTTTCAATTTTAAGGTCTAAAATCATTTGAAATATTTCATGATTGATATATATTTTTATGAATCTCAATTAATAAAATATATTTGATTAATAAATTTAACATTTGTTAAGTGTTAGATAATATATATGAACATATTCATAAAAAATTCTAAAAAAGCTAAATTTGGAAATATTTTCTCCATTATCTCGAGAAATATCATATATATCGTTAGCTTTGTATTATGTTTGTAGATATATGTAATTTATAGCATAATTTGATAAATTTACAAGTTTCTGTTGTGGTCTATCTTTGTAACTTGCAATTTCAGAGTAATCTTTTAGATCTAGATAGAAGGGGTTAGAAGTGGAAGAAATTGATGTAGATGGGAGGAGAGAGAGAGAGAGTAAACTTATCTTAGATCTGAAGAAGAAAGCCTTCAAGAGCATTAGAATGCAAATGAATCATTAAAGAAATCACCCCAAAGTACATCAGGCTTTGACCGTTGTTTTTCAAAATCTTGAAACCATTTTGGGTGTGTTTTGCGAAATTAGAGAAGAAAACTTTGATAAGTAATTACAAACATTGATAAGTCATAGACTAATATCACATTAATAAGTAATTAGAAACGTTGATAAGTAATAGACTAATATTGCATTAATAAGTAATTAGAAACATTGAGAAGTCATAGACTAATATTGCATTAATAAGTAATTAGAAACATTGATAAGTGATAAGACTAATATTGCATTAATAAGTAACTTGAAACATTGATGAAATTAGGGAAAAAAACATTGATAAGTAATTAGAAACATTGATAAGTCATAGATTAATATTGCATTAAGAAGTAATTAGAAACATTGATGAAATTAAAGAAGAAAATATCAACAGTAAGGATCAGTTCAATAAACACTAACTATAAACAAGGAGGCACATAAAAAAGAGGAGCATCGGGATAAAGAATTTGATAAGGTATGTGATTTCCAAGAACAGACGAGGGCATGCGATTAATCAGGTAGCATGCAATTGATATAGATTCAGGCCAAAAAGTTTGGGGTATATGATAATGAAAAAGAAGAGTGCGAGCAACTTCCAAGAGATGTCAATTTTTACGTTGGGCAAAACCCCATTTTGTGGTGGAGTATATGGACATGAAGTTTGATGAATAGTACCCAACTTGCGGCAAAACTGGCTGACAAATGTTTGCACAAACTCTAAAGCATTGTCAGTGTGAAATTTTTTGATAGGTTTGTCGAACTGGGTAAAAATTTCAACAAAAAAGGTCATGATAGTGTCAAGCATATGGGAGCGATCTTTTATTAAAAACAACCATGTAGTTATAGAGAAATCATCAATAAAGCTAAAATAGTAACGAAAACCAGAAGTACTTGGAACAGAACAAGGATCCCACACATCATGTACAATATCGAAAGGTGCTTTGGACCCAATTAATGTTTTAAAAAGCGGAGCGGCCGCTTAGGCGGATGAGACCCTTGGCCGCTCCAAATAGGCCTTAGGCGGCTGGTCAGGCGGTTTTGCATTAAACGACCGCTTCATGCCCGCTCAGCCCGCTCAAGCGCCTGCCTGGACACTGATTTTAAGCGCCCGCCTGAGTCCGCTTAAGTGAAAAGCAGGACCTAGACCCACTTCCTAGGCCCAAAAGTGAAATGTAATTGTAATATTACACTATTGATATTGTATAACATTATTTAACATGTTAATATGATATTATTGTATTAAGTAACTATGTATGTATCTAAATACTGTATAGTAGTTAATCAGTGTGTAATAATACTACACTGATTCTGCTGCTATATACAGTAGTGACGACTATGTACCTATTAAGTCTGTTATAGCAAGTAATACTAACATAAAACTTACCATGTATATGTAACATAAAACTATGTGATTGTCACAACTCAGTAATATTGTACTGCTGTATAGTACTAATTACTAACTATAGAACATTAATCTAAGAAACAACAAGTGTGTAAATGTAATACAAAATCAATGCATATTTCTGTGAAGTATAGTGCTATTATATCACACTAACTACTAACTACTAACTACTAAGTGCATTGTATCATGGCTTGATACTAGTATACGACTATATGTGATAAATTTATCTATAAATTGTACTAACTATTAAGTAGATCACATTATTACATGATAGTATGATACTAGTATACTGTTATATATAAGAAATGTATCTTAATGCTTCATCCATACATAATCAACTATTAAGTAGCAATATTGTTGTGTAGGGTGAATTTTACACTGCCACAAGGGTTTGGTTATGTATACAAGTTTCTTAAAAAACATTATATATATATATATATACAAATGTGTGTATTGTATACAATCATATAGAAAATTAAGAATCCGCTTTTTCAAAAAGCGGCCGCTTGAGCGCCCGCCTGGTGCTCAAGCGGCCACAAGGTGGTGTCCGCACGCCTCCTGCTTCCCGCTTTCTAAAACATTGGACCCAATACAATTTTTCTTAGAAAAGGTAACACGAGTTTGTTTGCCCAAAGTAAAAGTTTCACAGCGAAAGACAAAATCAACAATAATAGGAAGTAAATGCTTTAACTTTGCAGCAGATGGATGGCCCAGTCTGTAATGCCATTGGAGCCCGGTAACAGAAGCAGTCAGTAGAGCAGTCGGCTCTGGCAAATCCAAGTAATACAACCCGCCTGGTCCCTCATGGCCTGAACCAATCCTCATCCTCGTGCGTGTATCCTGAAAAATAACACCATCTGGGTCAAATGTGATAGAGTAGTGGAGGCTCTTCAAAGTTCTACTAACAAACAAGAAATTGAAAGGGAACTTCGGAACATAAAGAGCAAAACATAACAACAACATGCGTTCAGGAACCATCAACAAGGGTAACATGTAAAATAGAAGAAGTTTTACGTAGATCAGAAAACAATGCAGAGTTGCCAGATATATGAGAGGTGGCCCCATAATCAATCACCCATATGTTTTTACCAAAAGGTGCATAAGATGCAAGAAGAGCAGAACCTCCATCAGGAGAGGCATCAACAATGGAGGGACAAGGCGGGCCTAGAGTAGCTTCTCGAACTCGGCGTGAATCTAATCCGCAGAGGACTAAGATGAAGAGGATGGTGCAGAAGCAGGTTGATCAGTAGTGACCTGATTCGCCCATGCATGCTTACCATGCTTTATCCAACAACGATTCTTAGTGTGATTGGTCCTTTTACAGAAGTTAGAATAATGTGGTTCAGAAGAGTCGATGCCAGAAGAAGATGAACCGCGACCAGGTCCTGCGGAAGAACGACCACGATGGCGGCCATGACCGTGGCCATAAAAGGAATCTCCTGAGCGAGCAACAAGAGCAGAATTGAAGTAGTCAGGTGGCAACAGGGAGACAATGGTTGTCGTTGAACCCGTTTGAGGATGTCGTGCAGAGTCGGTAAAGGATCGCTGGATAATATCTGATTGACGACCCCAAAAAAGGAGCGCAGTAAGCCAACAAGAAATCACACTAGTAATTCATCATGCCATCGCTATACCTTGGTAATATCGGCAGAGAGAGGATGATGGACTTCAAACTCGCCCCAGAGAACAGAACACTGATTATAATAATCCTCCACAGATTCAGTTGTGGAATACTTTTTGACCAGTTGTTTGAAAATGTATTTTCAAACACCTTCTTTGGATTCTGCTAATGAGAGTAAACATGTGAGAGCTGGTCCCACATTGCTTTGGCAGTCTTCAGGCGCAAAAGAGACTATATTTTTAGGGTCAGAATTGTTGACCAACCAAGTCATGACACTGGAATCATCCTTTGACCTGAGATCATAGGCCTGCTTGGTTTTAGCGTCAACTCCTTCAACAGGTATAGCCGGACCTTCAGAGATGAGATACAAATAACGTCCTTGAGCTTTGGCAGAGCTCGAAGGCCGCATACCATGTTTAAAAGTTGGAGCCATCTAAATTGACAGTGGCCACATAATGTGTCCGAAGTGGATCGACAGACACCCTCAGAAGAATATGTCAGAAGGTAGCAAGAAGTAGAATCAGGCAGCAGGAACCTGATGTAGGGGAAGTAGCAGCAGGCAATAGAAGTAGTCAACAAACAATAGAAGCAGGAACTAACACATGGGCAACAAAAAACCTAGATCAGTAAATCCGGTAAAATCCGCAACGGGGAAGTATGCAGAAGTAGCATATCTGATGCATCAGATCTTAAAAACTCATACAAGGGCAGAAAAAGAGATAAAGACCTACGTCAACATGGGAAGAGAGTTACTCCACCATGAGGCGCAGGTAAGCAACGAGAGTAGTCCGATTAGAACGTCAACGTGTAATTGTTAGAAAGTTATCGGAGACGGAGATGGAGAAGGAAGAAGAAAGGGAGATGGATTGGTGGGATTAGATGGTTGAGAAGGGGTAATAATGGGATCAGTGAAATGAAAAACGTTCTGAGCGGCCGCTTAATCGGCTCAGCAGCCCAGCCATTTAAAATACCTCCTGAGCGCCCGATCAATCGTTTTCCAAAAAACGGATGTTTTTTCCCCGCTTAACCCGCTTAATCAACCGCTTAATCAGCCGCTCAGACCCGTTTTTTTGAGAAAACTGCTGCAAGCCTGTAACATTAAGTAATTTTTGAAAGTAAAATAATTATTGACTGTAATATATAAAACTTATATACAATACATGTTCTATGATAAGTCTTAGTTAATTTAATATGCATACTTTGTATGTAAGCCATAGTAATCGGGTACTGCTGTATATCCAAGTAAATTACATGTAACTAATCATGATATAGATTTTAGAATGCATACTTTGGTTAAATGTACTGCTGTAATTTATGATCAAGTGATGATATGTAAATGTAGCAATAAGTTCGTAAGGTATCAATGATAAGTCTGCTGTAATGCGATGCAAAATAGTTATTGTATCATGTATATATACTTAATACTTTTTTGTTTTATAGTTGTATAGGGTGTTTTATGTGTGACAAGTCTATTGTTCAATAGTTTAGCTATAATCATTGTTTTATAGTTGTGTTATAAAGTATTTGGGTGTTTAGTATTATTATTTAGGGTGTTTAGATATGTATAAAGGTTCCAAAAGGTATAGTATATATATATGCATACATGTGCATTTTTTTTTATAAAATTGTATAGAAAATCAAAACTCATTTTTTTTCAAAAACCGGCCTCTTACCGCTTAACCAATTACAAGGTGTTGTCCGCATGCTTACCGCTTAACGCTTTTTAAAACATTGGGTGGGATATTGGGCGGAGATGGCATCAGTGGGAAGGGCTGTGGTAGTGGAAGTGGCGGCGGATTGGGTGATGGTGGTGGGCAACGACGGTGACAATAGGGTGGGGTAGGCAAAGGAGTAAGGGGAGAAGGGGAGGAGCCGAGGAGGTGGCAACAAGGGAGGAAAGAGGGAGTGGTGGTGGCAGAGAGAGAGGAGACGGGGCAACAACAAGGGAGAAAGGGGACGACGAAAGGTTGAGGCGGCGGAAGGGTGTGACAGGTAGGGAGAGAAAGTGGCATCTAGGGTTGAGTTGGGAGGCGACTAGGGTTAGTGGTGGATGGCGGCTAGGGTTGAGGGGAAAGGGAGTTAGGGTGGATCAAATTGTTGCTGTGATACCATATATATTAGAAAAGGAGATTATTAGATAATCCGAACACAATACACAGACTCTTTTTTATAGGATACGAGATAGAATACACTCGAGTGTAGAGACAGAATACACTCCCAAGTCATTTCCATAATGCAACATTTATTTTGAAAATCTAAACTATTGATCTTCTTAAATATCTTATGAACATACTACATATAAAGTTTCAGCTCATTTGTACATTTATAGGTCATGCATCTAAAGTTGACATATAATTATATAGACACACTTACATATATGTATATATATTTATATAACCTACGAGCAATATAAGAATTTAGTGGGAACTAGAAAGACGAGGAAAGACAAGGAAAAAAGAACATTGTTTGACTTGAGGAAGAACCGGTGACTCAAGGTCTAAATCAACTAAACCCTTGTTTTGATGATAGCTAACCATTCCACTCATTTGTGTCTAATGCTTCTACTTGAGTGATTTTAGATTGGTTATAGACACACTTCAAATGCCCTTAACTTGTGCATCCTAGCTTGGAGAAAGACAAGTCAAATCAGTGCTAGTACACTTTTGAGGAATATGCCTCAAATCAATTAGAATCATGTTGTAAATCACTTGTAATGATTGTATGACTTGTAATTAAGTTTAAAAAAAATTAGGAGCACTTAAATCGAATATTTAAGCACTTTTGTGACACTTTTCAAAATTCTTTACAATCACTTCTGGCGGCCGAGTTTTACTCATATGAAACACGACTGACAACCCTGTGTGGGTATTGGTAACTGCTAGGGATGACCGACTTTTCCTAGGACACACTTGACCAACACCCTGCACACAAACAATTTTAAGCCATCGGCTGAGTTTCATCCAGGATAAACTCGGCCGACAACTCAAAATTAGTTTGTCGCATAATGCTATCAGCCGAGTTCCCTAAAAGTAAACTCGACCGACTGCACTGTACAGTGTGCAAAAAAAGTATTTCTAGCTGTTGGAGTGTTGTAAAAATAAAAAATAAATATGTTACAATACCTCCAAACGACTAGAATTCATCCTTAAGTGTTCCTACTGGGTAGTAGGCATCCCCGACTATAAATAGGACCTCTTGGGCTTCATCCCATGGTTAGCCAAACACTATGAATGTCCCTATATTATAGTTGAGTGCCTCTAAAAGCCTCCTTTCACTCTTAAACTTAATCACTTGTTACATCCATTAGAGTGAGTAGGAAATTTGTAAGAGAGCTAGTCCTACATGTATATCTTGTGAGGCTCTCACTTCTCCTCCCAATCTCTCTTTCTATCATGAAGATGGAGATTCTCTCTCTTGGAAAAAGAAGGGAAGGAGTCCCTTAGTGAAAGCTTCTCCTTGGTGAAGCTGAAGTCAAAGGCGGAAGATCCAAGTCAAGAGTGGGTAAATCCTTGAAGGCAGAAGACTTGTTGCAAGAGTGGGTAAGTTTTTGGAGAAGGCCGAATACTCGTTGCAAAAGTGGGTAAGTCCTTGGTAAGGTAGAAGACTCTTGGTCATGGATGGATAAGTCCTTTGTAAGGCTATTGGCTCCCTTGTACAAAGGGAAGCTAGGTATCCTTGTCTAAGAAAAGGAAGGTCAATGTTATAACTCTTATAATGAAATATAAGGAGTGAGACATGGTATGAAAATTCTAGAGGTTGACCTCTCTAAATAGTGGATGGGCACTCTCCTAGTTTGGAGTTTGGAACCACTATACATAATTTGTGTTCTTGTACTTGTTCAATCTCTCTCATCCTTGTTATCTTTGTTTAGTTGCACTCAAATTTTATATTTGCAACCTTATCTTGTGATAGAATTTGAAGGTCTAATGAATTTAGTTTAAGTGTTTATAGCTCTATTAACCCTCCCCTCTAGAGTCCATAGATCCTACATGAACAACAAATTTTAAAAAGAAATCAACAAGGAGGTTTTGGAACATGAAGAACAAAGAAAGGATGAAAAAAAAGAAAAGAAAAAATGGAGCATCATGCAGCAGGAACCTTACCTATGGTGCAACCATGAAGAAAAATAAGAAGAAGAAGCTTGGCAGAGGAAGTTGGCAAATAACAAAATGAAAGTAGAAAAGAGGTAGGAAAAATGAGAAATAATAAGACCTATATATATAGTTATGGATAATTAAATATAATATAGGAACACTGGAGTAAGGAAACTGAACATTCAAGCAATAAATCAGCATAGAATTAGGGTGAGTACATTCATACAAGTGATTTATAAACAGGTTATAGAAATAGGAGGATGATGGAGAAAAAATCATGGAGTATGTGGTAAATCGATACGTGGAGCAGCCGTAAATGGATTATGGTACAATAGCAGTAACTCTGTAAGATAGCAGCACTTTGCTGCTTGGTAGAGAAAAATTAAGAAACGAAAATAAAGCGGAATGCAATAACATGGCAGCAATGTTGTTACTTGGTGGATTTGTAAAGGAAAAGAAAAAAGAGAGGAAAGATAAAGGAAGAATAAATATCAGAAAAAATGAAAAAGAAGGTAAGATTTGTTTTGCCCATATATTAGGCCTAGTAGGCGTCTAGGCGTGCCCAGGCGGCTTTCCAGGCCACCCAACAACCTAATTAGCTAGGCGTCTAGGTTTTGGACGCTAGGTTGCCGCCTTATAACTATGCATTGAGGCCTTCTTCATCTATCACTAGTTATATAAGGAATGATGTTTGTTACTCGCCTAGGCAATGTTGTGAGGTACTATGGTCACTTGGTGGAAGCATATGTTCACCTTTGTCTTGTGCTAGGCATGGAACGACACGAAGGCGTACATGGTGTCTTTCTTCATCCAGATCAACCACAAGCAGCAGTTGTGCCTCGAGCTGTTCGTTTTGGAGCAAGGTACACATTCGGTCGAGGTGTACACCTACAAGTTCTATGAGATGGTATGCATATGAGGTCACTTGGGATGATATGACATGGCCACTATGTATCATCAGAACCTCTATACATCCATTGCCACAACATTTGCATCCTTATACTCCTACAACATCGACGACACTGTCCATACTGCAACATAGAGTGAGCACAAAGATTTTACAAAATATAGGACTCAAGCACATGGATGGATACAAAAGTTTTTTAATAAATTAATAAGCGACATTATATATATATATATATATATATATATATATATATATATATATATATATATATATATATATATATATATATATATGGGTATTTATTCACTACCCGCATGAATAACTAATTTTAGTTACCCGTAGATCTGTTTTGTAATTGAAAGACACCTAATTGTAATGAGACAACTAAAATTGTAATACAAAGACTTGTTTGTAAATATTGCGTGAAAATTTTATTTTCCCTCTGAATACAATATAAATGATATTTATGACAACAGTTTACCTAGTATAACAAAACGAGTCTTTCTATTACATTTTTTGTCATCTCATTATAAGTACGTGCCTTCTTATTACAAAATAGATGCACGGGTAACTAACCGTAGTTACCCGCACAGGTAGTGAATGAATGGCCTATATATATATATATATATATATATATATATATTAAGAAATATATCTTGGTGAGTGAACGAGAGGCATTTGAATACCTTTGCATAGTGATCTTCATAATCCAATTGTATCGATTAAAAATATACCTTATTAGTTACTTTGCTACAAAATTTCATCATCGTATGACTTCTATTGCATACACAACAAGGGAATACTTTTTGACGTTCAAAATTGAGTTTCAGGCTGACCTTTGGATTTAAAATGTGTATATTGTACATATGGAGATGTAAAAAATATCAGATTGCGATGAATTTTTGTGCTAAAGTAAGGAAAATGACGTTCTTCCCATCCATAAGGTTGGATATTAAAAACAATGATAGCTTTATGGTTATGCAAATGCCTCTCATGCTCTCACCATAGCATGTTTCTCACTAGATCTCTACCCTATATATATATTTATATAAAAGAAATGCAAAACAAGACGATCTCATTTAAGATTAACTTAAGAAACAATTGACAATTATATAACAACAATATTTAAGAATAATATCCACTGAAGAAGCCATTTCATTTGTCTAATACAAGTTACAAAAATGACATATTAAAGACATGTATAATGCTATAGATATGTGTGTGTGTGTGTGTAGTTGAGTACAAAAGACTTGTGTACCTGTGTACATGTAGCTTACATGTACCCATTTTCATTTATGATGATTACCAAGGTACAAAAGGTAATCCAACCTTATGGATGTGATGCATACTTAGATAACATGTGTATCAAAAATCACTTCAAACTGACATTCCTACATCATCAAATGAAAGAAAATGCAAATTTATTAATCAATGGTAAGTTGCAGAAATTGCAGAATTCACTGAATGATATATTGTTATATCTCATGACATACATGAGGTATGGTTGTGATTATTTGAACACATCTAATCTATTGAATTTTGATTCAATCCATGTGGTTACATCGAATTAATGTGTTCCAAACATGTCATTTTCATGGCCAGTACGCATGAGTTGCATGTACTGCCGGTACACACTTCCTAACCCCTCTCACTCTATATATATAGTGAGGCCAGAATACAGTTAAGTGTATTACAGTCCCAATACATTCAAGCTTTCCACCATTAGATTTTAGATCAGATTACTCCTTAAAAATACTCCCGCCTATTCTGTCCACTCACGCAGACTTCACATCACACGTGAAGAGAAGACCCCACCAGTCCTTTCTTTAGCGATACCCGACTCTCTCTGATTAGGATCTCCTTTCTCTATTTGCGCTTTCCTTTCTCCTTCACGCCTTTCTCCCTCAGGTAGTCCAGTGGGTGAGTGCCACCACCAACAGTCTGCAACTGCTTGGCAACCAACATCCATGGCGTCGAAGAAGTCGTCTGGTACACGCTCTGCCCCTCAGACTGAACCATGATGTCATCAAACAACTTGAACGTCTCGAACACCAACTGGAGCAACAACAGAGAATGGTGTCTCCCAACAGGTGAACGACAACGTTGTACGACAACTGGTCTTGCGGGTCAGAATGCATGTCTGTTGCGAGAAATTTGTTTCCTATGCTAAACATATTCACTCAAATCCTAGACACTATACACTAAGATAGGAACCAAGAGTAAGTGGATCTTTGAGAAACACATCGTATCATCCCTATACATAACCAACAATCTGCTATTTTTGTAGTGTTCTTTACCAGGTTTAAACAATTCAATGCTTAAGTGATGCTTAAGAGCTTTATGCATTCATAACCAATTATTTTCTATTATATTTATTGTAGTGTTCTTTACCGGTTTAAAACAATGCAATGCTTAAGTGCTCTACATGGCATGCCTGCCTCCATGATCGATGCCCTAGGCTGTTTTGCAACAAACTGTTTGCTGCTGTAAAGGAGTGAAATCACCCCTTTACTAAAAATTTAAAGAATTGACGTCTATTCCAAACACTCTCAGAGGTATGATGGAATGGGCGTAAATTTTTCAAATTTATTAAACATTGGTATACAAAAGACCATTAGAAAGCAGGTGAATAAAAAAAATAACTGACTATATTCAATTTCATAAAAGGTTTACAAAAATACATCAAATTCTCCCATTAGGGTTTACATCAAGACACACAATCAGGATCTAGATAGAGGGAAGTCTAGACTACTACAATCTTATCTCCAAGCAACATCTCCATCAACCGAGTCCAAGCCAAAAGCTAAGATTTTCCTTGTCTTATCCATCACCTTGCTCAACACCTAGGTGGTTGGGAAGGCACCCAGCAAAAAAGGAAAGGGAAGAAAAGTATGTGTCACAAAACTAGTCTAGGATATCAAGATAAGTAAAGCAAATAAGAACATGCTAGGGTTCATCATAAGATGAAGATAACAAGAGTATGAGGCTATATTCAAAAGAAACTTGCCATTAACAATTATATCAAAAAGGATTTGCATATAAGATAATTATGTCTACCTAACTAAGTAGGGTTGAGGCACGTACCGGACCTCTAACCTATAGGTGAGGGGAGAATAAGACATTCCCAGTCACCTACACAATTATATATGGGAGAATAAAAACATTCCCCAGGGCGATTAAATACATGCCCTCTGTGGGTGGTTGTACATAAGTACCGCTACTTTAAATTAAATAGAACATAAATCTACATGCTAGAAAAGTAGTTATGGCAAGAGTAGTCATAATATTCAATAAGCATGGCAGTGGGGTATAAGACCCAAACAAGAAGAAATTATAATCGGATTTGTGGCATGAACAATATTAGGATTCAAGAATATAAGATTTAGGGTTCATTTAAGCTTCATTAGGGAAATATAGGGTTTGGCTGCAATTATCCCAACATAGGGTGTAAGGAATGCACATACATAAATAGGGATTGCACATACATAAATAGGGATTGCACATTCCTCTCTTACTGATATCAATTACTAACTTTCACCACTTTAATTGAGTCCAAGTTCCACTTTGCCTATTTTCAATGTATTAGCATGTATTAGAGTACATATTGCACATTAATGTATAGAAACCCTAATTTTAGACCTTTTTAGAAAAACTTGGATTTAGACTCTTAAAACATCACCAATAAACTTATTAAGTTCTCCTGATCAAGAAAACATATTTTTATGTTAATTTTGAAGTTATGATGATTAAGATGTAATTTTTATGGATTTTATGTATTAAATTCATTTTACAAAAATCACCCTTCGTTAAACTATGAAATCAGACCTTGAAAATATTTTTATTAGATAGAGATTAATTTTCCAATTCCAAAACATATTTATTTGTCAAATTTGGATAAGCGAATTAGAAGATATGAATTTTTCAATACTGACCTATAGGAAATTGCCACATCATCAAACTGATTGAGATAATTAAAGAGAGAGGGAGAGAGAGAAAACACCATTTAACCCAAGATCAGGTTTGAAGTTGCATAGGTAACCAAACTAGAGCTTCTAGAGAAGGTAAAACAGCAAGAAACCAAAATCCTAGAAGAACATGGTAAAAAGAGATGGAAATCATTGATTTTCAACATAGAAGTATGAGTTTTAAGCATGTACTAAGCAATATATGAGAAGGGGGTTAACAAAACTTGCCTCTAGGAAGGTAAGAAGGTCTAAATAGAAAGGATCCTGAGATTATAAGGTTTGGTTGCTCCAAGACAAGCTCCTTTCTTGAGCAAAGATCACCTTCTCCACTTTAGAGGTGCAAACCCTAACAAAAGAGCATGGAGATGAGATGTTTTAGGGTTCTAGGGGGAGTTTTACCATGGAAGGTCATGATTCCGTCCTGGAAGAAGGTGGGAGGAAGACTAACAATATGAAAATAGGGAAGGAAAGGAGGATTCTTACTAGTTTTGGTCAAAATCACCAAGGAGGAGCTTAAGAAATCCTAAATAGAGAAATTTGGAACCCTAGGAGCCTTCTTCACCAAGGTAGGCACCCTCTTTTACCTTGGGACAGCAAATTCGTGGACAAACATAAAAGGGATTATGCTCTAAGTTGTGGGAAAGAAAAGAAGAGGATTGCTTCTTGGATTGGGAGGTGGGAAGGGTAGGCATGGCTTTATAAAGAAGAGGGCAAGCATGAGGTCTCTATGTGACTTTCCATGTGTCCTTAGGCTAAGGCTTCATGGCCATGCAAGATGACAACTCATAGACTCTTCTTGTATACCAAAGGTCGGTCCTAAGAGCCCCTAGAGCCTTCTAGGCCATCCCCACCGTCCTTCATACAAAGAAATAATCCCTATAATGCCCTTGGAAAGTAACACCTTCAAACCAAAGTGCAACCAGGTGCCCCATGGTTCAAAATCTCGTGAATGGTAAGAGAATATCTAAGGATTAAAATCCAGGTGATAATTTGCAAAGAAAACCTCCCAATTGGGTAAATTGCATAAAAGTCCAAAATGTGCATATAATTGCATAACCTGCACAAACAACATCCAAATTGGACCAAACTTCATCCACAAGTTATCTTTTATGTGTAGAATATTAATTTGCCATTATTTCCATATTTTGAAGTTATATAATCACATTATTCATTACTTATGCCTTGTACTCATTTTCTCTCTCCTAAATTTATCCTAATATTTCAAAGTTGTTCAAATTAAATGAAATTTGACATGTAGGCTAATTTTGATATGTACATTTCGAATTTAAAGTTTGTTTCCTCTTTTGAGACTTCTTTTTAATGAGATATGTCATATGGCCCATTAACGACCCATTATCTAAATTGTTCATCCAATTGAGTTTCTTAACTTCATATTACCACTAAAATGAGTTATGTGGCATATTTTATGTTTTCAAATCACATCATAAAGTTTGATTAAGGTTTAGAGCACTTAATTATGGTAATTAAGCTTTCATTGAGGTATTTGTGCATAAACCCTTCCATTGGTATAATTAGTAAATAAATATTCATTAAACCACTATAAATTCCACTAATTGAATAGAAAGGCCAATAAAGATAGAAATGAAAGGAAAAGATGGGAAAGAGAGTTAAAAGACAAAATTTCAGAATTCGGTATGTTACAGCTGCAACCGGCCATTTGGTGAAACATGTTGTTTAATAATTAAGAACTGCTTCCTTAAAAGCTAGATTCATTTATCCAGTGGTGCATGGCAAATGTTAATGTAGATTGTCATTATCTGAGTTGAGTCACAACCATGCAATCGAGTGTGATGACGTGAGACTGAAACATCAACATTTTGGCCTGCAAGATCTCCTGCTCAAATTTTAAGCCTGCACTTTGATTATAAGATAAAAAGAATCACTAGAGAATGGGCTTCCAGATGGACAACGTGTGACCAAGTTACTATTTCCATAATCCTTTCTTCATATGAACTCGTTATACGTTTTATCATAGAGATATGTGCTTCGTGCGTATGGTGTATATCATGGGAATGAAAGCACATGTTGTAGGTCATTTACAACAAGTATGTGGTACCCTATTTATGCATCTTTTCACGGAATGCTTCCATGATGCTGTTGGTATTTACATGCTATAATTCCAGTCAAAACAGATATAGGTACTCTATGTATGCATGTATTCACACAATGCTACCTTGACAAGCTGTTATCTTCTAGTATAATGAAGCTCTGGATTCCTATTGTTTGTATTAATTTTGATATGATCAGTCGGAAGTTCTGTCATGCATTTGATGGTAGCAACAAGTTAGATAACAATGGCACAAATAGAGTGAACATGACTGTGTTTCACATTAGCATATATCATTGACCTTGGCCGTGCCCGTGACCATGCATGTATGCAAACATAGCGCAAGTAAAGTGAACGAACACTGACTACGTTTGATATTAGCATATATCAATTTCTAGCTGAGTAACAGTAACCAATAATAATGAAGATACTGCAACACGGTTCGTGGACTGATTTTGAAAGCACACCCACTTATGATAGTTGTCGGTTGTTGCCTTGTTGGTGCATCTGAGCAGCTGTTATAGTAAAATAAAGTTAGCAGAAGAAAACTATTTCAAAGCAGTGGTCGGACTGGATAACTGTTACCTATACAACGATTGAGAGAAGTGGTACAACCTTGAGCTGAAATAAAAAACATGCCGTCTGCCATGGCAAAATGACATGTCCAAGTCGAAACAATTGTTTAAGTGACAATGATGGTGGGAGCTTCGCAGGGTAAGTGAAGAGAATCCATGTGTAGCTACAGCTAGTCAACAATGCAATCTACGATTCTCGCAGCAGTAAGGTGGCCCCTGCCAGGTGCACAATCTGCCGCATGCATTTCATGATCTGGTACCTGGTGGAATTGTCTAGACCCATGCTGATCTCGTTCATGAACAACACGCTCTTCAAGCACATCTTCGCCTCTATCTTTCTCCACCTCTCTCTCAGCCTTTCCGTCTCTACTTCACGCACAGCCCGGTAGGTCAGCTCTTCCTTTCGGGTTGAGCAGCCATCGAGAGTCATCAGCTGCCAACGACAATAGTTTGCCAAGGGTCATCAACAGGAAGCAGGCATCAGCCGACGAGGTGACGGATTTTGCTTCGTTTGACGTCAGACAGCACGCCCAGCTTGGCATAATGAAGCAATTCTGACGGCTTGCCAAGAGCATGCAGGCCACTAAATCCTAAAGAGAGAGGGAGATCACAAAAAGAGAGGATTGGATGGGGTCCTCTCCTCACGGACCTTATGTCCTTTTGAGAGTGCGGTGTGGTGTGAGTGTCTTTTTGCAAGGAGTGATGTGGTTTTAGATCTAATGGTGGTAGTGTATCTAGTCCCTCTCCCTCTCTCTCTCTCTCTATATATATATATATATGCATATATGTACATATATATATATATATATACATATATGTACATATATATATATGTATATATATACACATATATGTACACATATATATATATATATACATATATGTACATATATATATATAAATATATGTATATATATTTATATGTACATATAAATATATGTATATATATGTATATACATATACATATATAAATAAATAAATATATATATATATATATATATATATATATATATATATATATATATATATATATATATATATAAAGTCAGGATAGAATACATTCGAACGTATTCGGAGCAGAATACACTCAAGTAGTTTTTCATGATGCAATATTTTTTTTCAAAAATCTAATCCGTTGATCTTCTTAAACATCTTGTGAATAGGTCATACCCAAAATTTGAGCACATTTGGACATTTATAGGTCATGTTATAAAGACCGCAAAAATTATGCATTTCAAATTAGTTTTACGCGTCGATTTTGTTGCCCTTGGATGAGTGACTTACACTCATCCAAATGGGCTCAAAATTTGTATGTAGCATAATTATAGTATGACGGTGAAGATCAATGGTTTACATTTTGCAAAAAATAGTCTTGATATGCAAACACACTTGAGTGTATTCATGCGATCTGTACACTCGAGTGTATTCTAGCCTTAATCTCTCTCTCTCTCTCTCTCTCTATATATATATATATATATATATATATAGGGCAACGATCCAGTGAGAAGCATATCTGGTGAGAGTATGAGAGGCATTTGAATAACTCTCCACAGATCAATTTTTCATAATCCAACCGTACAAATTACAAGTATACCTTAATGTCTACCTTCCTATAAAATTTTATCACCATCCAATTTGTAGATCATTCACAATAACCAAATATTTTTCGACGCTCTATATTGAATTTCAGGCTGACCGTTGGATGTAAAAAGTGTATATTGTACATATGGACATGTAAACAATGTCTGATTGCAATGATTTTTTGCGACAAGGTAAATGAAATGATTCTTTTCCCATCTATACGGTTGGATTTTAAAAAATAGTTACTAAATTTTAGTTATTCAAATGCCTCTCATGCTCTCACCGTAGGATGTTTCTCACTGGATATCTACCCTATATATATAAATATAAGCAAATGCAAACCAAGACATCAATGTTCAAAATTTTGATGAAATGGTCGAAATTTTGACTTTTTTTCTAGTTTCACTGGCAATAGGACATCAGAAACTCTCTAAGCAGGAAGATCATCGTTTTTTTTTACTTTTTCATATACTAAATACTACCTAGAGCATTTTTTTGCACAACTTTGTGTCTATAAGTCTATATTGTGCTTGCAAACTATAATGACTTAATTCATTGATTTCACCATTTAAAATTGGCATAAAAATTCCCCATCGAAATGCCCATCGAAACAGTTCAAGATTATTCACTCACAAATGACGAGACCCCACTCTATTGTCAGCGAAACTGATGAGACCCAACCTATTGCCAGCGAGAGCATTTTTTTGCACAATTTTGTGTCTATAAGTCTATATATTGTGTTTGCAAATTATAATGACTTAATTCATTGATTTCACCATTGAAAATTTGCATCAAAATTCCCCATCGAAATGCCCATCGAAACAGTTCAAGATCATTCACTCACAAATGACGAGACCCCACCCCACATATCCAATATGAAATATTAATATTTCATATTTGAGTATATATATACTAGTAGATCATTTTGGTAAAATTTCATAAATTAATTCGTTAATTTTGTTGTCGAAACACTAGGAACACATTTATCAAAATTTTTCTGTCGAAATTTCTGTGGCCTCCGAAATGACATCGAAACCGGATATTTTCTTCCTTGCAAGACAATCTCATTTCATTTAAGATTATCTCAAGAAACAGTTGACAATTCACAATTGTATAACTACAACATTGAAAAACAATATCTATTGAAGAAGCCATTTCATTTGTCCAATACAAGTTACAAAAATGACATATTGAAGATGTTTAATTTAATAATGTAATAAGACTACTGAGTGCTGATGGTATCCTTTTGTCATGTATTACATAGTAGACAGTATCATTAGGTTTCATCCTAGTCTCCTATATGACATCAAGATCATATGGAAGTTTGATGAGAAATTTGTCCAATTGGAATATCAAATGGTAATTAATATTTGCACATGTATAAAAAATGAATTTCAGATAAAATGTAATGACTATTTAGAATAAATTATTTAAATATCACAATTAAGATAAATTCACAAATGAACATTGAAGAAAGTGAGATAAAGAGAATCATTAGAAGAGTAAGGTGAGGGTATTCACTTTTAAGAACTGTGATACGAGGTTGTTCTAAATGCATTTTTCAAAATATATAAGGATTGGAGGTTGATCGTTTACCATTAATGCAATTGATCAATTGGGCACATATAATGAAGCCCTCAAGCGCAAAACTAGATGCAAGAATCGAGAGATTGGAGATAAACATATGAAAACATATTGGTTTGGGCTTTAAATGGACTGGCTGTGTCCAGCAAGTTTCTAGGCCGTGTTCTGGAAGTATCCAACTATAAAACAGGTATTTTGGTGTCCACGGAGTACAGGTGTCCAATATGGGTACAACTATTTTCAAGTGTCCATGCTACCTAGATTGAATACAAGTAGAAGCATCACTTCTCTCAAAGGGAGTCCACCACTAGTTGATTTTACCTAACATCTACTATGACCACTGGCACTACTTTAACTGACATGGCACTGTTGTGTTGGTTGATGGCTAATAAGGTGTAATTCTTCTACTAGGTCAGGATTCAGGAGCAACACTCCAACTAGTGCCCTAGTCGCATGATGACTGGGATATTTGACACGGAGAAGGAAGATGCCGAAGAGTATTGGAATGTGGACCCATGCTACGAGCCAAGCAATGATGTGGATGCCTGCTAAGATTAGACACATTGTTTCATGGCGATTTGAATATCGGAGCTTCCACAACCTCATCACTGCTGCACCAGCATCTCCCGCTCCCACTTTCGGAGTGTATGACATATGGGATCAATGATAATAGCAATGCTACTAATGTCGTTTTGTACTTGCTGACTTATCATTTATGTTGGATCGATAACACCAACCAACGTTCACACTGAAGTGCTTCTACTTATGCTACTTCTAGTATGGTGTCTACTTTGACACGGTGTTGACGTGCTGTCCCCACATGTGATCATATGATCTTTGGTAGACCGTGGCAGTATGACTGCAAAACACAGCACGGCTACTTTAACAACACCTATATATTTCAAATAGTGATACTGTTTTTGTTGGTATTCTCAGTCAATTAGCATACAATGACCTGTCCTATGCTACCTGGATTAGTGTTCATTAGTAGTTGTGTGGCTTGCCAGAGGCTTGTTTTCTCAGCCATGGGAACTCATTAAGTACAGCCTGCAGATTTAGCCATCATCATGCTTGGCAGCCCCTTTGAGGGCCTAAGTCGCCCGATTACCGAAATGATTTCTATTATCATTTTTCATTCAATCTAGCTAGTTCTCGCACTTATTTCTAATTCCAAGAACTTATTTGTAAGTTCTAGAGTTTTGTATTTTTATTTCACGAGGTCATTAGTCGCAAATGTCAGAAGAACTAGCGTTTTTTGTTGTTCGCTATTATACCCTTCTCGGGGTTACATGTCAGGACATAGTCTGATTATTGAATTTGAGTTTCACCCCCACTTCTAAAGCTAGTGAATAAATGGTAATGTTACATGTATCCTTCTATAGTCTAGTTAAGAGAGTGATCAAGGAAATACCATAAAATGTATAAGGAAGCTATCATTTTAAAAGGGTTTGTTGAATGACTACTCTACTATGAGTCAGTGTCATGAACAGTGAGTATAACACATTAAAATTCCTTAATACAATGATGTCTTTAACACGAATTGGAGGTGTAAGAGGTATAAGTCCTAGTTTGACTATCTCTTCGATGAAAGTACATAGCTTTACTAAGTTGGCATTACAACAATATTCCTTGCTATGAAGCATCATTCTTATGGCTGATCCTTATAAATCACCAAATTACATTGAACATCTCTGTGCATGTAAAAGGTAGCTCCTTAGGACATCATCTCCACAATTATGCATCTAATGTAGAAGGCTTCTCATTGTGGCTCATTCAATCTTAAAGTACTTCATAGTGCATACTGATCGTCTTCATTCCAAAAAGACTAGAGGGATGAAGGTCCAAAAGTGCCCCAATAATGATACAATCACTTTAACATGAACATGAGCCTCAGGCACCTAGACATGAGTGAGCATATGTGTATGCATACAAAGGTATAGTAATGGAAAGTTATTCAAGAGACGAGGATGATCTCACACATGATAAAGATACAATACATACATACGTTTTCAGGCGTGACTTTGATGATTTTGGCCACAATCTTTATGATGGGTACGATGTTGGCCTAAGGACGCCTTGGCTTAACACACCCTTTGATTTTATTTAAGGCAAACACATAGAAATATTATGAATGCGTTCTCATCCAAATTCTCAGCATATGCAAGAAATTTCTGTTTTATCCAACTCGCTTTATACTTCCCGTAACTCTGGTATGTTTATTTGAGCAAATTGAAACCCAATCAAAAAGTTTCTTGAACGATGATTGCCCCCCGCATAAACACTTTTCTGAACGACTGCCATATGTTAGCTTATTTCGCACGGTTTCTTGGTTATAGAAACATTATTGTACATAGCTATGAACCTATATTTATTCTTCCAATACATTTTGACCTTGGTTTTCGGAGCTATGTATAAAAGTTATCGCCTTACTAGTTCTCTGCTCTTCTAGAACGACTTTGAGATTTACTTGGCTAACATCTTTCTCGATCAACACATCTTCACTGTGCATATCGTTTGTGATTGAGCCAATCTTCCTGATTGACAATCTTTTTCGGCAGAGAATGAGAAATACATCTTTTCTGAGTGACAAAAATCCTGAGAGTGCTTTCTTGAGCACTGCACTAGCCTTTGTGCATGCTCCTCTTCTGAAGAAAGCTTTAGTCATGCTTAAAGCATTAATCATGCCTTTCTAGACGGTACACAGAATAGGTTTTGGAATCTCTCTCTTTGACTGATACCTTTTTGCCTAACTTTATAATGATTGATTTTCAATCAATCCATAGAGTATTCCTTGCACTTCTATCTTTTCTACATGCAAAAAAGGATGATGACAACCAATACTAAAACACAGTTGCGCATTGAAAGATACACACAAAGAGTGAAAGTGAGTTTCCTTTGTACGAACCAACTCGTGCCTCCAGCAAGAAACTCATCATCTACCTTCTTGCACCATCACCTCTTCTATGCCATAGCCAGAGGAAGAAGCGTACCAGGGACAAACAGCAAAACAAGCTTCTGCATCTCAACAAGCTACTTGTAATGTGTCCACTGCTGAGAAGCTCCTAGAGTGATGTGATCCAGGTCAGAGGTCTGCTTGTTGGAAGTATTCACGTGTGCCAGGGTAGAGGTCTATTCATTGGCCAATAGTAGTCAGGATGGAGGTGCCAATCTATATGTATACAACAATAAAGGTACAAATTAAGAAACCTGGTTGGGCAAAACCAAGTAGTGGACATAGAGCTGCTACTGGATCACCTTAGCGGTTTGAACCACTATATATTTTGTGTATTCTTAGATTGAATACCGTTGTTTCAAATTTTCCCAGTTATGACCCATGGTGTTTTAATTGAATAACTTTACATTGGGTGATCAAACAACTTCCAACACATGACACAACGGGAAATCCAAAAATAGTCAGCACTACACAGAGCAATTTGCATTTTCAAATTGTGTTGTTGCTCGTGGTTTATAAGTTTTATTATGTTGCTCTTCAGCTTGGTTTCAGTCCTACTACTGCATGGCTACATGACAGTCCTTGCCCATTTGTTAATGTTTTCAGGGGTATTCCGTCTTATCTTTTTATGTGAACAATATTACTATTAGTATCAATGCCAAAGCTGGCATATCTATGAAGAAACACTTTAAATCATTTGTTCATCAAAGTTTATAGTGATTTTTAGTACTTTCTTTGTATCATGTTCTTGTGCTCTCATTTGTCTTTTCGAAGGGTAAATAACTAAATATTTATCAGTCTTATCTGACGAGATTGAGTGTCAGCATTGTCTTGCCAAAAGCACCGTTTGTTTGGGATACGTGTAATATAAAAAATTTGTTGGCCATCCCATTTGCTATAATATTTGCAGTCAGCAGTTCAAATGTTGTTGTTCGTGGTTAATTTTTAGGTGTTTTAGAATAGGAACTTATTATTTTGTTGTACGTTGTATTTAAGATATCTGAAAAGCAACCCTCGGTGAGATCTCACTTAACCACATAATTTGGGACACATTTGATCGCCAAAAAGTGAACTTGGTATCATTCAAATAATTTGAGAAATCTTATAAAGAATTTTGTAAAGGCATATTTCTCAAGAATAGTTTGTGTTGTACTCTATGGCTCTAGTCACGTACTTTATCCTACTGGCTGTTTTGATGTGAATTTCGTGGTTGACCTGAGCTAGCTAAGATCTACTGTAGGCGATTCTATATTGCTCTGCAAGTATCTGAGGAACTTGTAAGCGTATAAAGAAATACTATTGCTCTGAAGACGTGAAATTGATTATGCATTATGTTTATACTGGAGCTTGAAAGACGGTTCTTCATTTAGTGTGCTGGGTTTAGTCTTGTGTATTTACTCGACTGCTTCGTGCAGTTTCCATGATATATCTAAATGGCATATGCGCAACTCAGGTCCTTGCTTTGATGTCTTTAGGCAAAAATAACAACAATCGTTGCACGGTATATGATATGCATTTCAAAAAGTTTGTGCAAGTTTATCTTAGTTACAGCTGTTGTGTTTATGCATTTTTACCACTCGACTAAAGAAACCTTACAAATCGATCTCATTGTGGGGTTCAGGTTTGGTATGCAGTGCTTTTCTTAAAAACTATGTAAGCTGTACCCGTCTCTTGAGCGTGAATTTATTTGCCTTTGGCAAAAGGTGTAGTTTGGCTCGGGTTGATTTTGTTGGATCCTGTAAAATGAGAAGTATACCGTGAAAGAAACATTTGAATAATCTCATACGTCGTCTGAAGCTCGGTGATAATATATAAATTATCTGTGTTTTGTGTTGCACTTCTTTTGTTGTTGAATGCTATGCTGTAATAAATTTTGATCTCTCTGTTGAGTGTTTTTATATGCAGCTCAGCAATCTTCATATTTATTTTTGCTTATCATGCTCATATTCTTGTTTAAGTTTGCAGTGTAGCTAGATATATACCAGAAACTTAATAGTTTGTAATCTCACAAGATGTTTTAAAATTTGTTATTTTCAAATCTCAGTGATCAGTTACAGAATGCATATTCTGTTTCTTATTATGTATGTTTGCTCGGTTACTATATATGAGGGTTGATCCGCAGTGCATAATGAGTTGTACATCTTGTATTAAGCCGAAGGTCCTCACATCAAACCTTGGACGTGGGAGTATTATCGCGGAATTTTGGGACTACCTGGCTTATATATACAGGGTGCAGGTACTTAAAATTGAATAAAGCGGATTCTTCCCTACTTACATACTCAACAACCACGCCATCCTTGGTGTGCACCGGTCATGCACACATTTAAATTTGTGAAAGGAGTTTGAAGTTTGCTTGAAATTTTCCAGGTTCAAGGGACTTGCACCTCGAGTAAGAAAAGTTGGTGTACAGAAGAGGATAGTAACACACCGTATAAAACTTTGGTGACCACTCTTTGTGGTGCTGATGCGGCTAATCTTGTTTTGACAGCAGGTATCCCTAGTGCGTGTTGGCTCATTTGAGGGACATCCATTTGACACGGTGGCGGTGTTTGACCTTGTAATACTGTTAGATTTTTGAGACAAGCTGTGGTCGTGTTTAGCGGTTCATGGTGGCAGGTATTCCCCAGGTTGTGATGCCAGTGCAAGGCATTCACTTAAGAATCATCGGAATCACTAATGATTGCATTCTGGCTTGATAGAAGGAACCACTAGCCATGGACCAATGCTCTAGAAACCCGGAATAAGTGTGACAGTTGTTTGGCAGAGGTCAGCTTCTTCTGTACGTTTGTATTTCTCTTTCGCTATTGGTATCTGGAACTGGTTATTATATGGTGAATACAATGATTACACGTGGAAGTAAATAATCTTTTGGCGGGTAGAAATTGAGGTTAGTTTAAAAAGATGAGAAAAGAAAAGAAGGAATGAATATGTTTTTGGAGTTATCGCAGCCATAGAAGCGAGAAGCACAAGTACACCCACGCAATCTGCCTCCAGAAGTACATCACTGTTGCCATTGAATCACCGCAAAAAGAAGTGCAGAGAACAATCCGTGGTGTGCAGTGTTGAGAGTATAATGAGCGTTATGTATAGCGTGGACAAAGAAGCGGTCAACATTCCTGTCTGACGTTGGACGCAACCGTCCTTGCCCAGAACCGGAGCTTCTCCTTCATGTGGGCGGGTGAGCTGTGTCCCCTCCCGTCCCATTTGAGCACTGGCGGTGCTGATCGCTGCATCAGCCATGCCTCAGAGAGATACGGCCTGCTGACCTGCTTGGGCGGCGTGAGAGTAGCATCATCATCCTGTGGCCCCGTGGGAGAGGTGTTGAGCCCTGGGATCATCTTGAGGAGTACGGGGCTGAGCTGGCCTTGGGTGTTATCGAAGTTGAAGCCAAGATCCTTGAAACCCTGTACCTCCTCGTGCTCTAAGTCTGTGAGGCTCTTCCACTTCTTGACCTGGAACGCCGTGACCCTGGTCTTGGGACAGCGGCAGTGGTGGCGGTAGCTGGCCTTGTTGGGGGCTATCCAGTGGGCTTCCAGTGTGAAGTCTCTTGGCGGGCGGTTTGACCTTGGCGGTGGAATGCATGCCTGTAGACAGAACCAAGTTGAGGTTCAGATTTGAAGTGGTATTGTCTGCAAATTCGGAAGATATCCTGGTATATTGAATCGATATATGGTTGGTTTGGAATAATTATTTTACCTTGCAGGAAGAGTTTGGATAGTTGGATGATACGCCATCCTGCATCGTGCTGTAGGAGCGAAGCAGCTTCTTGTTAGTGATATTACAGGAAGCGTGAACCTCCTCGTCCTGTTTCTGCAGGTTGCATATGTCGTGTGGAAGTGACGGTGCCCTGAGCAAGTTGTTTCGTTGTGGAGCAGTAGTAGCTGCAGCTGCAGCTAGGGGCCGGGGATGCTGGTTCTTTCCTATGTCGGGTGGAAGTGAGGGCGCCCTCAACAACATGCTCTGTCGTGGAGCCGCGACTAAGGGTTGGGTTTGCTGCTGATGTTGATTCAAGGACTGCTGCTGATATGAAGCGGAGGAGACCACGGGAGCTTCAGTAGGTAGACGAGGAGGCGGGTTGGTGTTGAATGACAGATTGACCTTCGGCCTTCCGTCGGTGAGGCAGTTCTGGACGAACCAGAACTCATCCCAGAGGTCTGAGACCACGGAGTCCACAGCAGGAGAGGCGGGATATACATGGTGGTTGTGGTGGCCCTCGTTCTGCTGCTGCAGCTCGGACTGACTCATCAAAAAGCGCGTAGATGAACAGATAGCAGGCACGGGGGAGTTGGAGGAGAGGGCCAGGGCAGGGGAGAAGTCGGGAGAAGAAAAGTAGGGTGGAAGGAAGAGGAGAACAAAAAGGAAAGGGTGAGGGGAGGGGGAGCGTTGCGGGAAAGGAGAAGTGGAGGAATCTATTGGCTGATAGGCAATGGGCATGCATGACGACGACTTGGCTGGAGAGAGAGAGAGAGAGAGGGTGTGTGGAATTGCAGTTTGGTTCCCACCGCACGGTACCCCACACCCACCTCAATCAGTTGGTGGGAAGTAGAGCTTGGCTGTCGACCTTGGGATGTGGGGATAATCTGTCATCATGTGGTGACTGTCTTGCTGCCCTTCTCTCTCCAATCATTCCCTCAGTTTATTGAGTTTAATATTCCTCCTAATCTCTTAACTTAGTTATCAATCTAATGACAAAATGATGCCAGTGACTGCTGCAGTGTCCCCACATGTTCGTTGTTGCGTCTCAGCAAGAGTCTTGGGAGCTGGGAGTGGTGTGTGCGAAGGGAGGGCGGGGATTTGGCTGTTACTAGTAGCCAGCCACTACTGGGAGGCTGACTGTCCCGTCCAAAACGAACGAAACAACTCTCAGATTTGTTTGCCGCATTCCTACGTAAAACCGATTCCACCACGGCAGGTTCCAAATCCAGGGAGAAAGAAAACACTGGACGGATCAAGACAAGCCTATCAAAGTGCATGCAGTTTCGTTTCGTTCTGATTTTCTTCCCCCAACTAAAAGATGCCAATGCCCAGCGCCAGCGGCAGCGGGTTTTGTGTGTGTGACATCACTTCACTGCCAATTGCCAAATCCCTAAGACGAGTTGTTCCTTGGATGCGTCCCCCGGGTAATTCGGGATTTTTGGCATTTTTTTGTTTGTGAAGAAATGGGAACTAGAATCTGACTGGCCGACGGGAGTCCCGTTCTAATATATGCATCATATCATTTCCGACATGTGCACGTTCGTGGGTCTCGTTTGTGGTTGTGACGGAATTTATTGGGCCATGTGAAGTGGGACCAACGTGGTCCTGCCTTCCTCTCTACTAGTAAGTCTCTGTCTCTTCGATAGCCAGGAAGGGTTCGGTAAGTTGGACTTTCGACTGCTGTCGATTTCGCTTCATCAGCTGGCGCCGTAAACTAGATATAATACAACCTCATTTGGATGGCTGGTTTGATTAACCATGGGCGTCATGCAATATTTAAGTATAGCATAATTAATGATTCATTCGGTTGCAAGGGGTCGTGTAAAAGTTGAAATTCGAGTGGTGTCGATTTCGCTTCACCAGCGGGCACACTGTAAACTGGAATCATAAGCTCATTCTGCCAGCCGCTGTAATTAACCAAGGGCGTCATTAACAATATAAGTTGGACTTCGGGCCTCCCAGCTAAACCCATGACCCCGACCGGACCGCCCTTGTAGGTAAACACGTGGTTGGTGGGAGGGATAGAGAGGGGAGAACAGACGGGGAGAGGGAGATGGTGAAAGTGGGTTTCTTACACGTGTATCATCGCTCGAGAACACATTTATTTTATATCCATGTTTCAGAAAATGTTTATATATATATATATATATATATATATATATGCTGACATGGAACGTTGGTAATGCAAAAGTGTGACTACATGCTATTTTTAATGTTTATTACGGTTTAGCAACTAGGTCCATCCATATTTTAGTATTTGCAACCAACGTTTCCTATATTTATTATATTTCCCTCTATAGTTCAGGATCTCTCTCCACAACCCCCAACATTTTCTTTATTTATATTTCTTGTATTTGTCTTTTATATTTGTAATGCTAATACTCTCAAAATTTTGAAATTTTCTATGGAAATTTTTTAAAGCTTCAATCTAAATTGTGCATGCAATTTTATTTTTATTTTTATTTTACTTTATTTTATTATACTTTATTTTATTATACTTTTATTTTTATTTTAATATTTCTCTCCAACATTCTATATGTTCCTTTCATTGCCGTAGAATATATGAGTGACTATGTCTTCTCCATTGCCATTCGTTGTGGGTTGGCTTTTAATAATGAGGTGATGGCTCAGTGGCCACCTCTTTGCTTGTCTCTTAGACTATCTAGTCTTTCCCATTCTATGATGAGGAGGCATACACAAATCTAGCAAAGATTTAGGGGCATCATATTCTACCTTAATTTGGCTGTAAAATTAAGATTAGGCATCACAACTATTGGATTTAGTAGGATTATATCTTATTTATTAAACAACTGACTCTACTCTACCCATAGATAGCCAAACCTTGATGTGGGGCGATATAATAACAAGTCAGACATTATAAACTACAACAAATTAGGGAATTTGGTACTATCCATGGAATACACCACTGACCCCTTCAAAGGCGATCTCAGAATTCTAGTAACAATACTTTGTTCCATTCAAAGCTAACTGCTACCCTATAGGGAGAGACCATAACCTCTATGTTGACCCTAGGTGGGTAGACGTGTAGATAGGCCATGTGCATCACATGGTCCTCTTCCTTTGGCACCAAAATGGCTGTACAATGTCATTTTAGAGATGACAAGAGTTGATTCTGACATCAACCCCAAGACAGTTGAACATTCTTCATCAACTTTGAAGGCACCAACAAACTCTACATGATGGTTTTTTTTAATGACAAGAACAATTGCTATCCTCCATTGCTCAACCTGGAAAGCAATGATACCATGGTGGTGCCTTCATCGGAGTTTGTTGATTTGTAGTAGACTGACTTCAAAACATTATAACTTTGACGATAATAACAAAAAAAACCAAGATTCACAGGAGGGGACATAAACTGTACTAGATAGAATCATTAAAGGTCACACATGCAATCCAAACACCAACACACCATGCATACTTTTATCACTAATATGTGACTAATAGAAATCAATTTTAGCTACTCAAAAAGCATGTGAACTAGAGGCACAACTTGGGTCATTCTGGATAAATTCCTATGCATAAGTCCATGGGAGGATCACTACCCTCTTCTCTCTTCTTTACCAGGGGCTTGAATTATATCAAATTACATGTATGCTATTTTAAATATCAAATTTTCTACCATGTCCCCAAAATCCACCTTTAAGAGATTTTGAACTAGTTACATTCTATACAACAATTAATTTCAATAAATTGAAAACTAGACAAAAACTCTACATCTACAAAATAACTTATTTGACAATCTCAAAAATTTGAGGCACATTCTTGAAATTTGGTGCATACAATTTGGCATGTACACAAAAAGATAGTGTCTTTACATGATACACATATTGATGAAGATACACCAAGTAATCAATATGATATTGAAATCGATCATCCTAAAAATTTAATTGAAAACGTGCTTTCAGACCAAGAAATTATTTGGAAATAAAGATCTAAGATTCAACGTCTTAATGAGGGGTATAACAATACCAAATTCTTCCAAACTTGTACTGGATAGAAAATACACACTATTGTACACTCTCTTGAATGATAGAGGTAACTCTTACAACAGAATAAAGATTATCAACCACACTACATCGCATTTCCAGAATCTCTTCAATCACATGCTTTATTTCTCTACACTTCATCAACGTTTAGGATATGCTATGCGCTAAAAAGATCACACAACTCATACAATTATTCAACTTTTTCACTAGAGGAGAGATTACACCTTTCAGTCTTAGAATTGATAAATCACTAGGACCTGATGGGTTTGCCACGTATTATTATAGACACAATTGGGATACATTGAGGCACATTATTCACCACATATTCACATAACTCTTTGATGACACCCACAGAACTCACTATACCAATAAATCTTTCATAGCTTTGGCTAGAAATATAAATAACCCAACAATGATTGACCAACTCAGGATCATTAATCTAATCAATAACTCATATAAAACCATTCCTAAGGTTCTTAGCACTATAATGAAACTACTCATGGATCACAAAAGTGTGGGACAAATATCATTTATCAAAAGGCAGAAAATTCAAGACACATACAATATGGAGAATGAGAATATCCACATTTGTCAATCTAGGAACACAATGCTAACTTTGAGAAAGCATTTGTCAATTTTAATCGAGCTTTCTTATTACTTTGTATCAAAAGACACCACTTCCCCCAAAAATAGATATAGTGGTTTGGTACATGCCTTAGGTATGAGAATTTTTTTTGTTGAACCCAGCGTGCCTCCTTTTCATTATTGACTCCTCAAAATACAAGGTATGGACATGTTACAGAGTGTAACAGGAGAAAGGAAGAAAGGAACAAAAAAGGAAAAAAGTAAAGGCTGTACAGAATTATACAGTCGTGAGGTCAGCTATAATGGTATAGCAGATCTCGTCTGGGGTTTTCTTTGTCCCCAGAAAGATCCTTCTATTTCTTTCTGTCCAAATGTAATATATGATCGTTGCAGCTGCATTTTTTTTCCTTTTTCTTCAGGTGGTTCAGGTTATCTATGCATATTGGGACAACATTAAGCTCGGACCTATTTTTGAGATATTTCCAGATTATCGCAACGAATTTGCAAGTAAAAAGGATGTGTTCCATGTTCTCTTCTTCCTCTTCACATAAAGGACACCTTGATACCAGATATAAATCAAACTTTCTTAGGACATCAGTTGTAGGCAGACGGTTTAGAAAGGCTTTCCATAGCACAGTAGATAACCTTCTTGGTATTTTGTCATTCCAAATCCATTTCCCCCACAGAACTACAGGTGCTGATTTCCTCATTATATTCCACCCGTCCTTGAGCCGAAGTGATCTTTTGCCTCCTACAAAGATGAAGTCGTTGCCACCTGCTGGTCTCTGTAATTGTGAAATGATTTTCTGAAGTTCATCCTTCCCGCACACAACTGGGCAGTACCAATTCCCATCTTTGATGAGGGCCTTCACAAGACATGTTATTCCACCACCTAATCGGTGAACGAATTGTTTACCAATCAATTCCAGTAGTTTTTTTACCTCCAGGTAACCACGGGTCTTGCCACAGTTTGAAGAAGTTGCCGTCACCCACGTTAAACTCCAGCTTGCTCAACAGTGCATTTCTTTTCTTCAACAGTTGTTTCCAAAGCCATGATTGTAACATCCCTGACCTGGGTTATGAATTAACCCTAGAGGTTTTGCCTAATAAGGTTGAGTAGATTCTTAATCTTATCTTGGGAAAAGTAAATAGGGCTCATGAGAAACTTATGTTTCAATTTTGGTCCTGTTTGAACAATGTTGAAGCATTGATTGCTTATTTTCGACTAAAGTGCAAATTACCCAAGTTGAGGGGTTTAAGTGCAAAATTGTGCATGATAATATGTTCCTCATGTGTTGAAGCATCATGAGAGTGAAGATGATACTGAGGCGTGGCTTATGGAAGCCTGAATACCAAGAAAAGGCTGATAGAGCAATGTTTGTTCATTAAAACCTAGTTTTGGTGTAAAGTGCAATTTACCCAAAACCTAGGGTTCAATATGCAAAGTACCACTTCAATAAGGTCCTTAATGTTTCTTGGCATCATGTAGAGCAAAGAAAATGATATGGGCACCTCATTTGAATTAAGTTGGAGGAGAGAGAATCTTGGTATTAAAAAAATCAAGATTTAATCTTAAGTGAAACCCTAATTCAATTTAGGGAAAAAATAAATGTATTAATTAAAGGGCCTTCAACGAAAATGTTATTGGTTGATTTTGAATAAGGATGAACATTCTTTTGCCAAGATAAGGAACGAAAATATCCTAAGTAGGTGAAATTCCACTCACCTTATTATAAGGAAAAGAATTTCCACTCAAAAAGATATATTAATATTATAATGGATTAAGGTGCTTATTTTCTTTTCCCTTAATCCATGGATAATGTAAGGGAGTTCGATGGGGATAGAGATGCCCTTGCATGCAAGAAACCAAGGGGGAAGTGGTGGCAACAATTTTGGAATTAAAAGACTTTTATAAAGTATCTTCTCTCTCATCAATTTCCTTATAAAAATGCCCTTTCCAAGCCAAATGAAAGGCTTTTCTCGACCCTTTTCTTTCTCTCCTTGCTTTGGCCGACCAAGGGAGCTTAGAAGGAGAAGAAAGACGAAACCCAACCTGTAGGTAAGGTTCTTGATCCATTTCTCCTTGATTTCATGGTGGAAATCGAAAATAAATTATGGATTCCTTCTTACTTTGATCTCCTCTTCAACCCTAGCCAACTTTTACAATCAAAAGCTTGAGGACGAGCCTAGGGGGATTTGCAAGAGCTTCATCCACCATTAATGGCGTGAGCTTGGAGCTCAATTGGAGGCGGATTTTATAACTTAAACCCTTAAACATTGCTATTGCATCAATTCTCTATGCTTTGTTGATTGATTTCTTCAATTTGATACACTCTTGTTTCTTTGCTGCAATTTCCATCAAGAACAGTTACTGTTCGTGGTCGTTCGAAGGAAGGGGATGATGAAATCATCCTAGATGCTTATCCAAAGAAAAGTACCAAGCCAAACGGTTTTGATAGCTATTCCAAATCGTTTTAATTTGATTGGCTATGCGGTTTCAGCAAACCGTTTAAAGGAAAACGGTTTGAAACCGTTTGGAAGAAAACGGTTTCAAGACCGTTTGAGATGGTTGACCAAGCGTTGACCTTTTGGGAATTTTGTTCCTAATTATGTAGGCTAATGACCCACCAAATTTGAGGGGTTAACTCCAAAGGAATCGTAGTTTGAAGGCCAATCAATTAGGCAAATCAAATTGAATTAAATGCTGATTTTCAACCTGATTAACTTGATCTGTTTGGGCAAACGGTTTCAAGACCGTTTGAGTGAGTTGACCAAGCGTTGACCGTTTGGGATTCCTTTTCATAATTATGAACCCTTCAAATTTGAGGGATTAACTCCTAAGGAATCGTGAGTTGAAGGCAAATCAATTAGGGAAACCTAATTGGATTAAGTGCTGATTATCAATCTGATTTAATTGAACTTTTTGGGAAAACGGTCTCAAGACCGTTTGAGTGCGTTGACCAAGGGTTGACCGTTTGGGATTACTGTTCCTAATGATGTGTTCTAATGACTCACCAAATTTTAGGGATTAACTCCCAAGGAATCGTGAGTCGAAGGCTATTCAATTGGCCAAACCCTAATTGAAAACAATGCTGAAATTCCAATGAGTTAATTGGAGATTTTGGGTTGATTAGCCCAAACGGTTTCAAGACCGTTTGGGGATCACCCAAACGGTCTCAAGACCGATTGGGGGTCACCCCAAGACCGTTTGGAGGTCTGGGGTCAAGTATAGTTGACCAATTGAAGGTCTAAAGGTACCAAATCATATTGCAATTAAGTGCTAATTTGTTGATCAACTCGATAGACCAAACCTTGATGAAATTTCACTAGAATCCAAAGGTTGGATGAGCCAAACGGTCTCAAGACCGTTTGGAGCTCATCCAAACGGTCTCAAGACCGTTTTGTGGTCAACCAAGACCGTTTGGAGGTCTAGGGTTGAGTATGGTTAGGTGTTTGAAGGTCTAAAGGTACCAAGCTGATATACAATGCAATGCTGATTTGGTGATCAATCCCATGATCCAAACCTTAATTGGATGGCTTGGATTTGAGTGATTTGATGGGCAAACGGTCTCAAGACCGTTTGGAGGTCATCCAAACGACCTCAAGACTGTTTGGGGTCAGGTCATACCCAATTTGGATGATGGTTCAAAAGTTTCAAAGTAAACAATCTTGCATTGATGAGTGTTGTTGAATCATCAATTCTAAACCCTAATTCAATTGATTCAAACCCTAATTGATGACTAATTGAGGGTTAATTGAGGGTCAAATCAGGTGAAGGTTGACCTATTTAACTCAATTGAAGTATGAGGATAGGTCCAATTGGTGATTGGTTCCATGAATTCAATGATTGAAGGAATCAACATTGGAAACCCTAATCCAATTTGATTGGTTGAGACCATATCTGGTCCATACGGTTTTGAGGAGGTTTGGACCAAACGGTCTCAAGACCGTTTGAGACCATACGGTCCCAAACCATTTGAAGACCAAAGACCATTCGGTTTCAAAATCGTTTGGTGATGAAACCTCAAAAACCGATTGAAGGTTGTTGGTGATTTAATCACTTGGTAATTGAAGGTAATGATAGTTCCAATAATCCTATGATGGTTAGTGATGATAACCAATGAAGGTACAAAGGTTGAAACCCTAATAGTACCTAAGTGATTAGTGCCAATTAAGGGATGAACCTTAATCGCTTATAGGATCAATGACTTGATAATCATAGTTGTATGTACTCAACTGAAGGGTGATGTGACCTAATCAAGTTGAGAAGTTGATAGCATGAATTCATACATGAATATGATTCATGTGGTGATTAAGGGTTGTGATCCTTAAGTAAAGAGATCATGAAACCCTAAACATGAACATAAACCCTAATTGACAGGGTTATTGAACTCAAATCATAGTTGAGGGAGTATCCATGTAAATCCATAGTTGAGGGTGTATCCATGTGAAAACCTAGTTGAGGGAGCATCCATGTGATACCCTAACTGAGGGTGCATCCATGTGAAACCCTAAATGAGGGTGATTTCATGAGAAACCCCAATTGGAAATGATTAGTAAACCCTAATTATGGTCAACGTGATATGAAACCCTAATAAAGGGTGATGCTATATACAATCTCTATTCTAAAGAAGAGAGATGGTATGTGAAACCCTAATCCCTAATGAAAGAATAGAATTCATACTTGAATATGATTAATGAGGTGAACTCCTGTAGCACGACCGTGCAAGGTAGCGCGGCCGTGGTGGCTTCCCTTAGCACGACCGTTTTTGGTTGCACGGCCGTGGTACTCTAAGCTTGACTTATAGTTATGGTCTTTTTGTTAATTTATGACTTATGGGTGAATCCATAGTATTGGCAATAGTTGTATGCTCCAAGTGAGTGATTGATGATCACTACTTTACATGATGAATGTGATGAAATGGTGCATAAAGTATTAGGATGGGTAATACCCTAATACAAGCTAATTATATGAACTCAATAAAGTTAATGGTGTTGAGGGAAGTGATACATCAAGATATTATAGATATCATATCCAACACCCCAAATACTGGTATACCTTGTTGTGTTATAATTCCAATATAGTTGGATGAATGATACATGAGATGTGTGATGGAAATCCAAATCCTGGTAAAGGATTAAGGGTAATACCCTTGAAATATTAATACATTGTTTTGCATGGTGTTGATAGATAATTGATGTACTGCTATCATATGTGCTAATCATGCAGGTATCATGAGATAATGAGCATAGCCAGGTATGAGCTATGTTGTGTTATTAGTTGAATTTGTTTATTGGGTCTTGTGTGCCATAATATACCTTGTGCCTGGTAAGAGGTAGCAAGAGAGTTAATGGGCCTCAAGTGCCATGATGGATGCTTGTATAACAATTATAATGCTTATCTCGGTCAGATGACCTAAAGGTGTTAGTTACCTGAGAAAGAGGTAACAATGCTCAGGTGATGAGCTAAAGATTTGAATAATCAGGATTTCATGGTTATGGTATTGAATTTGTGAAGGGATGAGAATTCCCAGTGTTGAAATGAGGGATTAAGATCCCAACACCTTGTGAAAAGAGTATGGCTGAGGGCCATGACTCCACAATGATAATGCCAGGCTTTAGATATATGATCTAAGCCTGAAGAGAGTTAATGCAGTGGTAATGATTCTGTAGTTTGAATAGATGTTATACATGTTCTTCATATTCATTAAAGGATAAGTGACATGTTGATTCTATCAAGTTACAGTTGCAATGTGTTTGATATAGAATAATGTTCTAATCTGTTAGACATTAAAATATCTGCTGTCAAATAAATATGATTCCTTTGTTTATATTTATCTTCTTAAGTTGCAATAATAATGTTTTTGGAGGAGAGTTATATCTCTCGCTGGGGCAATTTTTATAATTGTCTCACCCCCGTGGGAACCACATTTTTAGGTGGACGTGGACGAAGAGACAGGAACCCTTCAGTAGCTGAAGGACAACAGCAACAACAGGGACAACAGTGAAGTCTCAGGTGGAGACATTGACTGTCATGTCATGTTCAGATGTATATAGAGTCCTATGTGTCGTCTCTGTACTCTCAGGTCCTCGGAGTAGTAGTTAGTGATTTCAAGATTTTGACTTAGTGCCTCGAGGGTTTTATACTACCTGTGTACAGTTAAGACAGAGTAGTTAATGTTTGTATTCCTCGAGAAGCAAAAGTACATGAGATGTATATATATGAACTAGGATGTAAAGTTTTACTTGGGTTCTGAATGAAAGAGTTTTCCTATGAATGGATCCCTTTGCAAAAAGTTTTAATTTTTAGTGATTTTCGCTAATCCGCTGCTTGATAAACGCTTCCACATTAGTTAATCTTGTTTTCACGAATCGATCATTACAATAGTGGTATCAGAGCTCTAGGTTCGCTGAGTCTACAGAGACACAAGACTAAGTTGTAGAGTTTGTTCTAAGTGTCTTCCAGTTTATCTGATAGTATCTTCTGTTCAAATAGGAGGAGAAGAACTTGAAGATGTCTGGACCACATGAAGAACATGTTGTGGAGGGTAGCACTGCTGCACCAGGGGGAGGTGTAGGAGACCATAATAGAGAGGAGCCCGTACCTGAACAACCCCAGTTCAATCAAGATGACATGGGGAACCCAGCTCTCCAAGCCATGTTTGGGCAGTTTATGGCTGCCATAACTCACATGATAGATAGGATGCAAGTACCTGCACCTAGGACATCAGCTCACCATGAGGGCTATGGAGCCGGAAAGACTTTTGAGAGACTTCTCCGGGTTGGGGCCATAGATTATGCTGGCACATCTGATCCAGCAAATGCTGATTTGTGGCTGACAGAACTGGAAAAGGCTTTCAAGATCCTTGATATTCCTGAAACTGAGAAGGTAAGACATGCTGTATACCTCCTAAAAGGAAGTGTTGGTCATTGGTGGATGATAGAAGAAGATAAAAGACCAGGTGAAGAAGTTGTATGGGAGGTTTTCCGACGAGAATTCGTTGGTAGATACTTCCCTAAAACGTATCTAGATGAGAAGATTTCTCAATTTGAGAAGATCAAACAAGGACAAATGAACGTTAGAGAGTATGAATCTAAGTTCATGGAGCTGTTGCGGTTTTGTCCGCAAATGGCAGTTAATGATGAGGAAAGAATTCGACGTTTTGAGAAGGGGTTAAACGCTGAACTAACCACTCCTATGTCTGCTTTAGAAAATAGGGAGAGGTTTGCCACCTTTGTAGAGTCAGTGAGGAGGATAGAGAGATCTAAAATCAAGAAACGACAGACTAGTGGCAAGAAAGAGTACACTCAGACTCAAAAACAAAGTTCCAAAAGCTTTAAGAAATCAAGATTTTCTGCTCCGGCAGCATCATCAAGATTCCAAACCCGGACACAATGGATGCCAAGTAGGGATAGGGATCGTAGTAATATTCCAAATAGAGCCTCCAATATAGCATCAACATCGATAACTGGACCTCACAGACCCTATGTTGCACCTAGGATCTGTTATCAATGTAGACAACCGGGACATCTAGTAAAGGATTGTCCAGGCAAGAATTTAATGATGACTCAACCTCAGGGGCAGAGTCAGCAAGAACCACAAAGGAGGCAGTTCTCTAGTAACAACAGAGGATGTGGGGAGACGTCCCAGACAGGTCAGATGAAATAAAATTCATTCTGATATTTCATTTCATGAATTCTATGTGTTTAAGATATGAAAGTAGTTGTTTTTGAGCTTCCTTTGATTAGTCCTATAAGGACACAAGGGAGATAAGAACTTATATCTTACTCAGTGTTCCTTAAAATGTTTTATAACCTCCCTTATCTGTGTGTTGAAAGATGATATTTAGAAGTGATGCCTTGAGAAAATCTAGGAAATGGAAAATCCTGTGTGTACAATGATATGAAAAGTGAGGAATACGATAGCAAATAAGGTGCATACTACCTAATCTCAATACTTATATACCCCGGCCAGGTATATGATTATTGAAGATAAGGCAAGTATGAAACTCTTAGATTGTTATCTTTTTGATTACTCTGATCAAGTAGTCATTCTGAAACAATCTAGAGAGTATAATGAAATTAAAAAGGAAAAGCTATGTGAACATTCCCAACTAAAAGGAAAAGCTATGTGAACATTCCCAATAAAAAAGAAAAGCTATGTGAACATTCCCAACTAAAAGGAAAAGCTATGTGAACATTCCCAATAAAAAGGAAAAGCTATGTGAACATTCTCAACTAAAAGAAAAAGCTATGTGAACATTCCCAACAAAAAGGAAAAGCTATGTGAACATTCCCAACAAAAAGGAAAAGCTATGTGAACATTCCCAACTAAAAGGAAAAGCTAGGTGAACATTCCCAATTAAAAAGGAAAAGCTATGTGAACATTCCCAACAAAAAGGAAAAGCTATGTGAACATTTCCAACAAAAAGGAAAAGCTATGTGAACATTCCCAACTAAAAGGAAAAGCTATGTGAACATTCCCAACTAAAAGGAAAAGCTATATGAACATTCCCAACAAAAAGGAAAAGCTATGTGAACATTCCCAACAAAAAGGAAAAGCTATGTGAACATTCCCAACTAAAAGGAAAAGCTATGTGAACATTCCCAACAAAAAGGAAAAGCTATGTGAACATTCTCAACAAAAAGGAAAAGTTATGTGAACATTCCCAACAAAAAGGAAAAGCTATGTGAACATTCCCAATTACATAGAATTTGATAAGTGAATTATCTTTGTTAGATATATATGTCTTTCCTTTTGATAAGTATTCTTGAGTGATTATTGAAGTATGTCCTTTTATGCTTCTTCCTTTCAATGATATGGACATCATATGTTAGGGGTTTATGCTCTGCATAAACATTGATGAGGTTGAACTAATGAAGGAGCTTTGTGTGGAATCACAGAGTTCATAATATCTCCAGGATATTAAGATGATATGTGGAGACTTGAGGGCATGATTAATGAACAATCTGTTCCTCCTTTTCCTGGGATTTCGAGGACGAAATCCTTGTTAGGGGTTTATAATTTGTAACATCCCTGACATGGGTTATGAATTAACCCTAGAGGTTTTGCCTAATAAGGTTGAGTAAATTCTTAATCTTATCTTGGGAAAAGTAAATAGGGCTCATGAGAAACTTATGTTTCAATTTTGGTCCTATTTGAACAATGTTGAAGCATTGATTTCTTATTTTGGACTAAAGTGCAAATTACCCAAGTTGAGGGGTTTAAGTGCAAATTGTGCATGATAATATGTTCCACATGTGTTGAAGCATCATGAGAGTGAAGATGATGCTGAGGCGTGGCTTATGGAAGCCTGAATACCAAGAAAGAGCTGATAGAGCAATGTTTGTTCATTAAAACCTAGTTTTGGTGTAAAGTGCAATTTACCCAAAACCTAGGGTTCAATATGCAAATTACCACTTCAATAAGGTCCTTAATGTTTCTTGGCATCATGTAGAGCAAAGAAAATGATATGGGCACCTCATTTGAATTAAGTTGGAGGAGAGAGAATCTTGGTATTAAAATAATCAAGATTTAATCTTAAGTGAAACCCTAATTCAATTTAGGGCAAAAATAAATGTATTAATTAAAGGGCCTTCAAACAAAATGTTATTGGTTGATTTTGAATAAGTATGGACGCTCTTTTTCCAAGATAAGGAACGAAAATATCCTAAGTAGGTGAAATTCCACTCACCTTATTATAAGGAAAAGAATTTCCACTCAAAAAGATATATTAATATTATAATGGATTAAGGTGCTTATTTTCTTTTCCCTTAATCCATGGATAATGTAAGGGAGTTCGATGGGGATAGATATGCCCTTGCATGCAAGAAACCAAGGGGGAAGTGGTGGCAACAATTTTGGAATTAAAAGACTTTTATAAAGTATCTTCTCTCTCATCAATTTCCTTATAAAAATGCCCTTTCCAAGCCAAATGAAAGGCTTTTCTCGACCCTTTTCTTTCTCTCCTTGCTTTGGCCGACCAAGGGAGCTTAGGAGGAGAAGAAAGACGAAACCCAACCTGTAGGTAAGGTTCTTGATCCATTTCTCCTTGATTTCATGGTGGAAATCGAAAATAAATTATGGATTCCTTCTTACTTTGATCTCCTCTTCAACCCTAGCCAACTTTTACAATCAAAAGATTGAGGACGAGCCTAGGGGGAGTTGCAAGAGCTTCATCCACCATTAATGGCGTGAGCTTGGAGCTCAATTGGAGGCGGGTTTTACAACTTAAACCCTTAAACATTGCTATTGCATCAATTCTCTATGCTTTGTTGATTGATTTCTTCAATTTGATACACTCTTGTTTCTTTGCTGCAATTTCCATCAAGAATGGTTGCTGTTCTTGGTCGTTCGAAGGAAGGGGATGATGACATCATCCTAGATGCTTATCCAAAGAAAAGTACCAAGCCAAATGGTTTTGATAGCTATTCCAAATCGTTTTAATTTGATTGGCTATGCGGTTTCAGCAAACCGTTTAAAGGCAAATGGTTTGAAACCGTTTGAGAGAAAACGGTTTCAAGACCATTTGAGATGGTTGACCAAGCGTTGACATTTTGGGAAATTTGTTCCTAATTATGTAGGCTAATGAACCACAAAATTTGAGGGGTTAACTCCAAAGTAATCGTAGTTTGAAGGCCAATCAATTAGGCAAATCAAATTGAATTAAATGCTGATTTCAACCTGATTAACTTGACCTATTTGGGAAAACGGTTTCAAGACCGTTTGAGTGAGTTGACCAAGCATTGAACGTTTGGGATTCCTGTTCATAATTATGTTGGTTGATGACCCTTCAAATTTGAGGGATTAACTCCCAAGGAATCGTGAGTTGAAGGCTAATCAATTAGGGAAACCTAATTGGATTAAGTGCTGATTATCAATATGATTTAATTGAACATTTTGGGCAAACGGTCTCAAGACCGTTTGCGTGCATTGACCAAGGGTTGACAGTTTGGGATTACTGTTCCTAATTATGTGGTATAATGACTCACCAAATTTTAGGGATTAACTCCCAAGGAATCGTGAGTTGAAGGCTATTCAATTGGCCAAACCCTAAATGAAAACAATGCTGAAATTCCAATGAGTTAATTGGAGATTTTGGGTTGATTAGGCCAAACGGTTTCAAGACCGTTTGGGGATCACCCAAACGGTCTCAAGACCGTTTGGGGGTCACCCCAAGACCGTTTGGAGGTCTGGGGTCAAGTATAGTTGACCAATTGAAGGTCTAAAAGTACCAAATCATATTGCAATTAAGTGCTGATTTGTTGATCAACTCGAAGACCAAACCTTGATGAAATTTCACTAGAATCCAAAGGTTGGATGAGCTAAACGGTCTCAAGACCGTTTGGATCTCATCCAAACGGTCTCAAGACCGTTTTGTGGTCAACCAAGACCGTTTGGAGGTCTAGGGTTGAGTATGGTTAGGTGTTTGAAGGTCTAAAGGTACCAAGCTGATATACAATGCAATGTTGATTTGGTGATCAATCCCATGATCCAAACCTTAATTGGATGGCTTGGATTTGAGTGATTTGATGGGCAAACGGTCTCAAGACCGTTTGGAGGTCATCCAAACGACATCAAGACTGTTTGGGGTCAGGTCATACCCAATTTGGATGATGGTTCAAAAGTTTCAAAGTAAACAATCTTGCATTGATGAGTGTTGTTGAATCATCGATTCTAAACCCTAATTCAATTGATTCAAACCCTAATTGATGACTAATTGAGGGTTAATTGAGGGTCAAATCAGGTGAAGGTTGACCTATTTAAATCAATTGAAGTATGAGGATAGGTCCAATTGGTGATTGGTTCCATGAATTCAATGATTGAAGGAATCAACATTGGAAACCCTAATCCAATTTGATTGGTTGAGACCATATCTGGTCCATACGGTTTTGAGGAGTTTTGGACCAAACGATCTCAAGACCGTTTGAGACCAAATGGTCCCAAACCATTTGAAGACCAAAGACCATTCGGTTTCAAAATCGTTTGGTGATGAAACCTCAAAAACTGATTGACGGTTGTTGGTGATTTAATCACTTGGTAATTGAAGGTAATGATAGTTCCAATAATCCTATGATGGTTAGTGATGATAACCAATGAAGGTACAAAGGTTGAAACCCTAATAGTACCTAAGTGATTAGTGCCAATTAAGGGATGAACTTAAATCGCTTATAGGATCAATGACTTGATAATCATAGTTGTATGTACTCAACTGAAGGGTGATATGACCTAATCAAGTTGAGAAGTTGATAGCATGAATTCATACATGAATATGATTCATGTGGTGATTAAGGGTTGTGATCCTTAAGTAAAGAGATCATGAAACCCTAAACATGAACATAAACCCTAATTGACAGGGTTATTGAACTCAAATCATAGTTGAGGGAGTATCCATGTAAATCCATAGTTGAGGGTGTATCCATGTGAAAACCTAGTTGAGGGAGCATCCATGTGATACCCTAACTGAGGGTGCATCCATGTGAAACCCTAAATGAGGGTGATTTCATGAGAAACCCCAATTGGAAATGATTAGTAAACCCTAATTATGGGCAAAGTGATATGAAACCCTAATAAAGGGTGATGCTATATACAATCTCTATTCTAAAGAAGGGAGATGGTATGTGAAACCCTAATCCCTAATGAAAGAATAGAATTCGTACTTGAATATGATTCATGAGGTGAACTCCTGTAGCACGACCGTGCAAGGTAGCACGGCCGTGGTGGCTTCCCTTAGCACAGCCGTTTTTGGTTGCACGACCGTGGTACTCTAAGCTTGACTTAGAGTTGTTTTGAAAAGGACCTAGCATGGTCTTTTTGTTAATTTATGACTTATGGGTGAATCCATAGTATTGGCAATAGTTGTATGCTCCAAGTGAGTGATTGATGATCACTACTTTACATGATGAATGTGATGAAATGGTGCATAAAGTATTAGGATGGGTAATACCCTAATACAAGCTAATTATATGAACTCAAGAAAGTTAATGGTGTTGAGGGAAGTGATACATCAAGATATGATAGATATCATATCCAACACCCCAAATACTGGTATACCTTGTTGTGTTATAATTCCAATATAGTTGGATGAATGATACATGAGATGTGTGATGGAAATCCAAATCCTGGTAAAGGATTAAGGGTAATACCCTTGAAATATTAATACATTGTTTTGCATGGTGTTGATAGATAATTGATGTACTGCTATCATATGTGCTAATCATGCAGGTATCATGAGATAATGAGCATAGCCAGGTATGAGCTATGTTGTGTTATTAGTTGAATTTGTTTATTGGGTCTTGTGTGCCATAATATACCTTGTGCCTGGTAAGAGGTAGCAAGAGAGTTAATGGGCCTCAAGTGCCATGATGGATGCTTGTATAACAATTATAATGCTTATCTCGGTCAGATGACCTAAAGGTGTTAGTTACCTGAGAAAGAGGTAACAATGCTCATGTGATGAGCTAAAGATTTGAATAATCAGGATTTCATGGTTATGGTATTGAATTTGTGAAGGGATGAGAATTCCCAGTGTTGAAATGAGGGATTAAGATCCCAACACCTTGTGAAAAGAGTATGGCTGAGGGCCATGACTCCACAATGATAATGCCAGGCTTTAGATATATGATCTAAGCCTGAAGAGAGTTAATGCAGTGGTAATGATTCTGTAGTTTGAATAGATGTTATACATGTTCTTCATATTCATTAAAGGATAAGTGACATGTTGATTCTATCAAGTTACAGTTGCAATGTGTTTGATATAGAATAATGTTCTAATCTGTTAGACATTAAAATATCTGCTGTCAAATAAATATGATTCCTTTGTTTATATTTATCTTCTTAAGTTGCAATAATAATGTTTCTGGAGGAGAGTTATATCTCTCGCTGGGGCAATTTTTATAATTGTCTCACCCCCGTGGGAACCACATTTTTAGGTGGACGTGGACGAAGAGACAGGAACCCTTCAGTAGCTGAAGGACAGCAGCAGCAGCAGGGACAACAGTGAAGTCTCAGGTGGAGACATTGACTGTCATGTCATGTTCAGATGTATATAGAGTCCTATGTGTCGTCTCTGTACTCTCAGGTCCTCGGAGTAGTAGTTAGTGATTTCGAGATTTTGACTTAGTGCCTCGAGGGTTTTATACTACCTGTGTACAGTTAAGACAGAGTAGTTAATGTTTGTATTCCTCGAGAAGCAAAAGTACATGAGATGTATATATATGAACTAGGATGTAAAGTTTTACTTGGGTTCTGAATGAAAGAGTTTTCCTATGAATGGATCCCTTTGCAAAAAGTTTTAATTTTTAGTGATTTTCGCTAATCCGATGCTTGATAAACGCTTCCACATTAGTTAATCTTGTTTTCACGAATCGGTCATTACAAGGATGTATTAGGTCGTTCTACTACTGAACATATCGACTCGCTTTTCAAGTACTTGCCATGCATCCATTTTACCCATAGAGATTTTTTGTCACTAGCTAGATCCCAAAGGTTTTTAATGATGCCCGCGTCGGACCAGTCTCTGACACGTCTTATGCCAAGGCCGCCTTCTTCTTTGGGTCTGCAGATCATCTCCCAGGAGATTGTGTGCAAGTGTTTCTTCTCCTTGTCATCATTCCAGATGAAATTTTGCATAAGTTTTTCAATGTCGTTTACTACTGATTGGGGAAGAGGGAAAGTAGCCGACCAGAAGATATAATAAGATGACAATGTGGAAATCACAAGTTCAACCCTGCCCGCAAGGGATAGCAGTCTTCCTTTCCAAGAATCAAGTTTTTGTTTGATTTTATCTATGATGGGTGCGCACATACTTTTTGTCAGTCTCCCGGTAAACAGGGGTAAGCCCAAGTAGCAGACAGGTAGATTAGTTTCAGAGATCTGTAGAATATTGCTTATGTTGTTGTTGCAACAAGCTTTCGATAGGAAACGCTAGCTCTTCTCGTTATTTAGCTTCAGCCCGGAGATGTGTTGGAAAGTGTCAAGGGCTCTCTGAATCCCAGCAACGTTCTTATCATCAGCCTTGGCGAACACCATAAGGTCGTCCACAAAGATAATATGAGATGCTTGAGTGTGACCATCAACTTTGATCGGGTCAATCATTTTCTTTGCAATCAGGTCATGTAGAATGGAGGAGAGTCCCTGCATAGCAAACACGAATAAATATGGTGCGAGGGGATCACCCCGCCTGACACCGTTGTTAGCCACAAAAGGAGTAGAAGCTGTTCCATTGATAAGGACCTGGAAGGAGGCAGAGTAGAAGATCTCATTAATCCATGCAAGCCAGCAATTGGGGAAGCCCATCTTCTTCATGATGAAGAGAATGTAGTCTCTTCTTACAGTGTCGTAAGCCTTGGATAAGCCTGCTTTAACGCACAAGTGCTTGATTCCTTGTGCATTGGAGAAGTTACTTAGAATCTCGTTGGCTAGCAGGATTGCATCCCCAATGGACCTCCCTTTAATGAACGCCACTTGGTTGACACCGATGAGATCATCCATGATGGGTTTGAGTCTGTTGGCTAACACCTTGGTTATAATTTTATAGATAGTATTGCACAGAGAGATGGGACGAAAGTCTTTGACAGCAGTTGCATTTTGTACTTTGGGTATCAACGTTATAAAAGTTTTATTGCATTCTCTAAGCATCTTTCCATTCTCAAAGAAGTTTAAGACAGATTTGGTCACGTCTCGGTCGATGATATCCCAACAGCTTTTAAAGAAATGTGGGTTGAATCCGTCGGGACCTGGTGCTTTGTCACCATTTAGTCCTTTGATGACATTCTCGATCTCGTCTCCAGTAACCCAACTCTTGAGTTTTTGTCAGTTTTCTTCGTTGATATGGGGGAGGCGCCAGTAGCTGTCCCATTCCACCATTGCTCAACTAGTTGAATTGAAAAGGTTATTATAGTAGCCTACTATCTCATCATGAATCTGCTTACTGTCATACGTGGTGTGGCCATTTACTTCAAGAGAATTGATGCTATTCCTGATTCTCCTTGTCTTCAGCGATGCGTAGAAGAATGCAGTGTTTTTATCCCCGGCTTTAAGCCATTGAATTCTAGATTTTTGCCTGATGAAATTTTCTTCCTCTTCCTTTTCTTTAGTGGCTTTCTTTCTGGTGGAACAGAGATGTAGTTGAAGGGATTCATTTGTGGGATCCTGATCCACTTTGCGTTGCAGGGAAAAAGCTTCAGCTTCCAGTTCCATGGCCATAGTCAGGTAATTTTTAACTTTATTTCTGTTCCAATCACACAGTTTCAGGCGTAGATTATTTAGTTTGCAATATAACCTGAACATGGGAGGTCCTCCATACTCCTTATCATTCCATGTGCGGCTCACAAGATCATGAAAATTATCTTCTTTGACCCAGTTGTTTATGAATCTGAAAGGAGTTGCTTTTCTGCTCCCTTTGATGAGGTGAACATTGATCATGCGATGATCACTGACAGTAGTATCTAATACCTCTGCCCAGACACTGGGAAAGTCGTCTAGCAGTGTCATATTAGCTAGCACACGATCAATTTTGGTGAATGTACCTTTTCCTTTCTTACTCCTACTGTCCCATGTGAAGTACTGGCCTTTGGTGGTAATCTCAACCAACCCAGTGTCATAAATGAAGTTATTGAAATCACACATGCTCTTTGACGACGGAGGATGCTTCCCAATTTTTTCATAGTTGAATCTAACTGCGTTGAAATCCCCCATTACGCACCAAGATTTTCTCATGTTACTGCTGATTGAGTTCAAGCTGTCCCACAGGATCATCCTGTCATTATCCCCGTTCACCCCATAAACATCTGATAAATAGAAACTTTGCACACCATTATCAACGTGGATCATTGGCATAAATTTTGTTAATGCTGATCCTATGATCAGTCCATACCACAATTATGCGTGTGTATGTATAGAACTCACTGTTGGAGGTAAAACTGGCATATGTCCAAATTTGCTTAATAGTATCTTTTATGTCTTTGTCTTGTAATCTCGATTCTAGAATAATATAAATTTCAGCTTTGTTTCTAGCACATTCTTCTCTAACACGTGAGATTTTATTTAGGATACCTCTCACGTTCCAAGAAATAATAGAGAGCGGGTTATCCATTTGATTTCTTATGGGATGGATCTGCCCCAAGGTTTGAGCTGCTGCTGCCTTCGCTTTCCTTGTCCAGTATCAGAAATTTATTTGTGAGCTCAACGGTTCTTGCCGCGCTTACGCTCTTGTTGGTGATTCTCTGTCTTGGGGGTGATCTGGATTTTTTTTCTTTGGGTCTGCCATTGACCTTCTGAAGCCGGGATTGGAGTGGACGGATTAGAGCGTGGCTCTTCTTCTTCAGTTGTTTGATGGGTTCCTGTTGGTTCTAGCTTGTTGTTTGCTTGAGAATTTTCACCATGGGTGTCTTCTCTACTGACGGCATCAATGACTTCAACCTCCTCTTCGTTTTCATTTTGTTGTCTGGGGATCCAGACCTTTTTCTTTGGAACATCACTTTTCCTTGGTGCTTGGTCAGAGCATAAGTTTGATTCATGTCCAAAATTCCCGCAGTGTTTGCATTTCATTGGTTTCCAGTCGTATTCAAATCGGATTCTGTCTGCTTCACCGTCCTCGTTAGCTATTTCAATGTGGTCTGGAAATTCAAAATTCGCCGATATTAGCACCTGGATCCTTGCATACTCCAGTCTAGTGTATTCAATCGTAGGGCGATCGGGGCAGATAGCTTTTCCAAGGTAGGATCCCAGGTAGTTGAACATTTCCCGGTCCCAGAGTTCTAGCGGGAGGTCAAACACCTTAACCCATATAGGGATCTCAGCTAGTTTCAATTTTTCCATCGGATCTCCTCTTTGCCATCATTTCAGTATCAGAGGTTGTCCCGCCACGAACCAAGGGCCTCCCTCTACGGCGTTGTTCAGATCGTCATCATTCGAGAACAAGATCAGGAAGTACCCGTTGCCTCTGGATCTGATGTCGACAGAGCCTTTGACATTCCATATGTTTGCCATATGGGTCAACAACGTCTGCCAATGAGGCTGCAGTCCGACGATGTAACCCGCAGCCGCTCGGCTCCACCTCGACACGTTTCTCTCCACGATGGCCTTGGGGTAGATCAATTTTCCGTCCTTCATGGCGATCTCCGTCTTTGAGAGGGGGGTAGGATTGGCCGAATGTTTGGCTGTGACTTTTTCCGACCAGTGGCTTATTTCCTTGGCTACCGTCACTCCTGGTCTGGATCCGCTCCTTGATCGCAAGACACTAGCGTAGGAGGTTGGATTTTCCATCCCCCATTGCCGGCTTGGTAGGCATCGCCGGTCGCCCTCTCAGCCGCCGCCGCCGCCATCCTTAACAACAAATGTATGAGAAATCATCAATACTTATCAATGGATTTCCATTTGGACATTCAAATGCTCTGAAAAAATTAGGCAAGAAGGCTCTCTTTCCCCTTAATTGTTTTTTAATGTCACTTCTATCCTAGATTTGATTTTTAAACTAGGTGCAAAGAATGGCATTATATTACAATTAATCAATCTTTACGATCAATATATCATAGAATTTGTTGGTGAAACCATCATAGTTATCTCTCCAAATGACGACATAATTATTAACACCACTAGGATTCTTGACATCTGTCAACACCTTTTTGGAATCAAAACTGACTTCGATAAATTCTGACTTTTTGAGATTTACATTGAACAAAATTTTCTAGAAAGATACACTACATTATATAATGCAAAACTGAATGATTTCCTTTAAATACACCGGGTTGTCATTATAACCATATATTTTTCTTGATACTACGTGGCAACCTATCCTAGACATAATGACCATTAGACTTGCCACCTGGCACATGAGGTGTCTCAACAAAGAAGTCTAACTCACACTTCTAATACGACTCTCTTTGCTATCACTTATATTATCTATGTAGTATTCCCCTTCTATACAAAGTAGAAAATAGGTAGATAAAATTCACACAATTTTCTTGGGACTGAACAATAGAGAAGGAGAAATGCTATATGGTCAAATGACCCATGATCAACAAAACTAAGTCTTTTGGTGGGTGAGGTATCATAAATATCTAATGTACACTTACAATGCCCACTTTTACAAAATATTTGCTAGTATAATAGAATACGAGAGCCCAAAATGAGATATATATCCACTAAGAACAAAATGTATAGGAAAAAACCACCCTGGAAATATATATACAACAAGAAACATGTTTCCCATTTTTGGTAATACCTCAACCATTACAATAACCTAATTGAAGACACTAAAATACACCACCTTTCTTCAGGGACTCAATGACATTTTGGAAGAAAAACCGATCTATCTTTGGTACATACAAACCAGTATAAAACATATTTCAACATCACAAATGGCATTAAAAGCATTATGTACAGTAAATCACTCTTTTCTCATCAACAAGAGAAAAGGCTCTCGAAGCACTTTTGCGCTCTATAGGGTTCACTATGATCACTTCGAACAAGAGTTAAGTAGGCCCCGAAACAAACCATTGATTGGTTGGACATGGGGTTCTGATTACATTATTAATAGATCTTATAAATTCTTTATATCAACGTGACATAAATCTCTCAATTAATCTCACCTTTGGAAAATCAAATGCCTTCAGAAAGTAATATCTTATTATGACTTATAATCAGAAGACACAATAAGCTGTATATAGGTGTCGAATGTATGAAAAGAGGCTTACATGGACTACTTCTATGCTTCCTCTATATTAAAGATAATGAGAAACTAGACATATCTCTTTGATTGCCCGCTAAGGAATTTTGGCTCACATCTTTCTTATAAACCATACTAATACTACAATGCTATATACTATGATCTTACTCGTTTTCACTTTGTACATGTTAGTTATGAAAAGATGGCTAGTGAGTTAGCGGCATGTAGTACATGGAACATAACATTAAGGTTTTCAGTGCTAGAACAAATCTCAATCGTTGTTGATATTTCATATCTTACCCAATCTTTCTATGTCATTCTAATTTCTAGGTGATTCCAGTCCTGTCCTCAAGGTGAAAGTCTATACCCATATTCTTCTCCGTCTTCCACGATGCTGATGAAGCGGCTCTAATTAGTATCATCAGCTTTGATGAGGAAGCTGCCATAATTTTGTCTCTCCAAGCGGTTGTGAATCCCTAAGTCGATTGACTTCATCTTTGGGTTGTCCAGCTAAACCAAGTTGGATACTACCGCTGTGTTGTCTTTGTGATAAATCATGTTGGTCATGTTTGTTTCTTTTCATGTTGATGTGGGTTCTACTAAAGCCCACGCCCACAAACTATACACATGACTCTACCGCATGCAACCAGGGGGGCTCCTAGATCGTGGTAATACTCACCCGGTATGTTGGCTTACAAGGCCTTATCTTATTATGCTCGTGTTTGTTTCCTCCTAGCTGGCTCTGGTGCTTTCCCGTGTTCTTTTTTCTTTATGATTTTTTCATTGCGAGGACATCACAACTGCAAATAAAAGCATTTAATTATTGGTATAAACTTTTCCCCAGGTGATCTAGCTGGGCTCGGATCCGTAACCTACGGCTAACAGAGCGACAGAACTTATCAGTTGAAAACAAGTGCAGTGATTCCTCATGTTATGCATTTCATACACTTATTTTTTTAATATGTTAATAATGGCTTACATAAAAAAAAATGTTGACTATTCTCTTGCTATCCTCAATCATTGCAACCACGGGGGATATTAGGGTGTGTAATGATTGAATGGTGTGGTTTCTGGAATATCCCAACGGAATCTTCAAACAATCAGTCTAATCTGACACGCAACCTCCAAATTAAGTCCCTCGGTTTAGCTACCGATCTATCGTCTTTGAAGATCTACGTGGAAATGACCACGATAGCTTGAAAGCAAGGATAGTCTAATCGACCAGGATTAGCTCTACCACGTAGGCAGTGGTGATTTTCTAAAGTGTTATGCTAACATACGGAATGTCATTGTTTTGAATTGATAATCTTGAACCTATTTTGAGATTAAAATAGTAGTTATCAAAATTGTGAACAAGACCATAAATTAACGTGTAGGGGTAGGAATGTCAGAATGCTCATAGGAGGCAGATGCCAAATGTGGTCACTTAAAGCCCGGATGATATCCCTTCCATCGTCTTCATTCTCCATGACATGATATGAGATTGGGTAAAGGGTAAAGCTAGAATTAGAAAATACGAAAAACCGTAAATTTGCTGATCCTCCAGCCGTTAGGCTTTTTTGGAGGCCGCGTGATAAATTCATCAAACTGTACACAGCTGCACCCACATACATGCTAACCACATGCTGCGTTGCAAAATGGTGTGCTCACTGTTGGATTGCTACCAGCCGCCTGTGCAAACCAAGTAGTATAGGACGAGTCATATACTATAAGGCAATCTTATTGGATCCTTGAAGTTTCTATAGGACGCTCCCACCCATGTGGCCAACTGCCGATGGCTGTCGTCTTCCGTGACTTCACCTGTTAGCACATCTAACTACCTCTCGTTGGCTGACTGGTTGGCGGCTGCAACGCAAGATTCAGGCTGGATAGTCAGTAAATGCATGGTATCTGAAGAAAAGTAGAAAGAAGGAGATTCAATTGGAGACCTTTGCCAAAATTTCGTTCCGAAAATTCTGATCTGCTTGATCCGGAAGACTGAGGTCTGGCCCAACTCCCGAATCCATAACCTAACCTGTATCAACACATGGTTTCAAATTACTGTGTGCATGTTGCATCGATCTAGGAAATTGGGAATAATATGAAATGGGATACCTTTTGATCATCAGATGCGGACGCAGATTGTTTCGAACTTTCAGGTTGCCAGCTAATTTACTGAGCTGAAATTTTGTGTAGTTGACACCTTTTGATCCGCTGAAGCACAATGGCTGCCGATTGGACGTGCAGACGGATCATTTACGTGGTCGCCCTTTTCAATTGGATGCGATCCAGGCATCCAACTTTTACAGAACGCATGGCTTAGCTGAGAACAGCCGAACAGATATAAGATTTCAACTTTTTAAGGAAATATCTATACTTATTATAAAAAGACTGCGTTCTCCTAAATTCTCTCCCTTCTCACAAATTTTCTCAACTTTTTAATATTTGTTTAATTTTATATTTTCTCTGATAATAGAATAAAAAGATTATCATTATCCTTTTGGGCAGTTACGAGGATTATCATTATCTTTTTTGAAAATTTATTTTTCAAATATTTAATTTAAGATAAACATGTTCAATGGGGCACGATTACCATTATCTTTTTATAAAATTTTATTTTTTAAATATTAAAATAAACATATTCAATGGAGCATGTGCATATGTACGTGTGTGTTGCTAGTATCTAAATAAAATACGGAGGCCTCAGGATCACTTATCCTCGCTGGCTTTTTATCAGGTGACGCCGATAGTCACCCATCGATGTCTATTTTGAGGCCAACAAAAAGAACGAGGCTAACAGGGAAATTCCAAGAGGAAAGTAACCGAAACATACCCCTCCTCGAGTCTATAAATACTAGCCCGCATATTATGTCCTTTTTCTGAACAACAAATGAGCGAAAAGTTCAGTTTGACATTTGCTTTGCACATTGTTATTAAATCCTTACATGAAATGGCAACAAAAATGCCGACATTACTGCATTTTTCATTTGGTTGGGAATCCATTTCCTGGTTCTCAAATTTTTCAAGTTGTATGCGTATTAATATCTAACCAAACAATGCATCATCGATGGAGAATAAGGGGCGTATCCAGAGGGGACTGCCGGGGCTCTAGCTGCCCCCCCCCCCCCCCCCCCCCCCCCCACACACACACACACACACACAAATAAATTTAATAACAAAGATGTATTATGATAAAACTTTGTATCACTATAAAGCACCAACGAAATATTAGGTTGGCTGGTCAATCCGTCCTGCAGCTTACGTACTACACGGATTTACTAGAAATGGCGTGAATAGTAGACAATTGGACTTGTATCTCGGTAAATGGTTCTAGTAACTTTTTTTTTTGCCCCGGGTACGAGTCCCACTTCAACAGTCTTACTTAGGTTTTGATTACATTTTGAAGAAAACATATGTAACAAACCAATTCCTTTATCTTAGGATATTATCATATGTAAAATTTTATAAAATTCGAGCTAATGGTATGTTTTTTTAAAATACTAGATGTTGTTTTGGATGTAGACTACAAAGTGAATATATATTAGTTGATTTACACACAGTTTTACTAGGTATCAACTCAATATATTATGTATCTATTCACTATATCTTAAAATAAAATTTTATATCGGTGGTGAGTCATCTAACTCAACCCCCCTATGGTGATTTTTTGGTTCCACCTGTATGGCGAATCATGGTAATGATGGTGAAATTACAATAAGTGAAAGTGTTGTAGAAGCTGAGACTTTAAAAAATTGAAACTATTGCACCAATTGTAGAAGCCGAGATAAGGATCATAACTTATGAACCATATTGTAATGAGAGGAGTTTGCATAAAAAATGATACTTACCCAACCTTCAAAATTCAACTGAGGGTATCATGAGTGCTCAATAGGACTGTCAATGAATAAGGTTACCCACGAGTGTGGCATGTAAGGATATAGATAATTTCCCACTCCATTAATATTCGCTATATCAGAATGATTGATATACTAGGGTCATTGTCCTTATAAAATTGACATGTGTAAGAGTGGCAACGATGACAGAATAGAAAACACAATTTTAGAGTGGAACTACAATAAACAAATTAAAAAATGTGCAGATTCTAGATTCATGAGATTGTGAAATGTCATACTTTATTCATTCAAGCAAATGTTTTCGTTTGAAGGGACATCATCCTTACTTTTGAAGAGTTATAAATATAACTTGTGCAAACATAAATAAAAAACACACCATTTTTTGACCAACACGGAAAATGTGAATCATATTTTACTTTTCTTTTAGCAAACTCCACCAACAATGTGCCTTCTAACATATCCAATACAACATTATCTTTTAACATAATCCAACAACAACAACGTCAAAATGGTGAGATGTTTTATGCAATATTCAAATAAACTCAGTGGGGGTAATTTAAACAACATAGGACGTCGTCTTCCTCTTCCTATATCGACTCTTTCTCTTACATGGAGATTGCAATCGTCAAGATCTTCCATGCTTCTGTGAACATCTGTTTCATCTTCCCATCTCACCATAGTCCTAAAAACCCAGTCTCCTACATACATTTCGGTCACCCTCTTCTTCTTATCTATGAGATCACATTCAACTCATAAACACTTCCAACATTATCATGTCTGGATAAGTTGTTGGGGGAGGAGCAATAACATGGATGACCTCAGTGCTGGTGTATAAGGAACTGAACAAGCTCCTTGTAACATCCTTAGAGGGCCCAAGAATTACACTCTCGACCATGAAAGCAAGTGCTATAGATAAAAAAAAAACCAACTACCACCTTTGAATTCCAACATGAAAGAAACACTAAAAACAATAGGCATTAATCTTTAGAACAAATGCAAAGCGCAACACATAACATACATGTGAAACATAGTGGTGGTTCCAACTTTCACACAACAATCAAACAATTACGTCCACCCTCCTACTTGTTCTTGGAAGAAACTCAACTTGTTCGATCACCCACTACAAAATACCAACTTGATTGTCAAACACTTACGAGAGGGAATAACATAGTGACGTCTTGACAGGAGCTGCAAAGATGACCAACACGACACCCTTGACAACCTAAAATAGACTCTAACAAAGAGGGACATGAATATGGTTCTACGCACATACGTCTACATGAAAAAGTGCATCGTGCAACATGTCACAATCCACATGCTAATTTTCTTCTAGGGTACATGCTCTAAGGATAAGGTCACAAGTCATATAAGTATTCATACCAACATGTGCAGTTAAAGATGCACCGATTCACATGTTGAATTGATTAGTACATCTATTTAGGTTAAACAAATAGTCTCACGTTCAGAGAGAACCATGTTATCAAATAACCAAATCAACTTGATCAAGACTCAAGAGAAAAGAAAATATGAAGTTGCTCATGTGTTATCTGTCATTGCTAGTAGAAGAAGGATCACACTACAATCTCAACCTCAAATTCAATGGATGCTTACCTTACACTACAAGCTATATTCTTACCTTGTAAGGGCATATATCAGACGTTTATGTGTTTTTTTTAGATGCCTCATATATCATTGCTGGCTTACCAATGAAGACATACATCCTATATGCAACAATCAGATGGTTGTTAGCTAGACAACCCAAAGACATGCATAAATTGATGGAAAAATGGATCAACAAAAAGGGAATGCTAATCAGTTATGTGCATGGGTTTTAATAACATTAGTTTGGTAAAATGACACAAGAAAACATAAAAAACCAACATCAACAGATCAATATATTTCATACATGTGACACTCTTGAATCAAAATAAAATGAAGTATGAATAAATTGAGCAAATGCCTCACCTAGTAGAAGCTATAGTTGACATAGGATATGAATAAGTGCCCCATTGTATAAGAATTATTGATGGAATTCTTTGTCATAAAAAAAATCTCATACATCTAGATCAAGATTACTACAATCAAATTCAATAATTGTGAGTAGATGACTGCTGTGGCCACTTTGACTTGTGCTGTATCATGTCATAAGAAAAGAAAACTACCAAAAGGTAGATAATGGAAGCAAAAAAGAAGATAGATGGTCAAATAGTCAACTTGAGAAATTCTTTGTTGAATTCAATTTCTAAGGGAAAACATCCACCAAAGCAAGCACTTCACCTATATGAAACATCAAAGAGAAAATCAATCAACTACAAGACCAACCACATATCCTATTATATACCCTCCATTCTGATGGAGCATAATGTAAAACAATTAATTTAGGATGTAGATCTTGATTGCTGTCTCTCATCTTCAGTTGTCCTAGGATTCTAAGAAACCATTGCATGAAATATATCCCAAATTTTGGTTTACCCATCATGTGTCACCGATTCCCAACCTTTAATACATTCCAAAGATAGTCTAAAATATAAAGAGAAAATCTTATTATAAAGATCAGGATTACAGAGAGTGTCATATATATAACCTTATTTCAAGGTATGATGTACTAGGGACACAACATAACATATGATAGACTAATGCTAATGGGCCTCAGGAGAGGCAAACCAATGGGATAATACAAGTGAAAATATATAACAAAAATACCATCAACAATCCCCCTCAAGCTGAAGAGTACACATTTTGTATTCCCATCTTGCCACACATATAGGAGAAGGATGAAGGTGGAAGAGTCTTGATGAAGATATCAACAATCTATTGTTTTATCTTTGTATATGGTGCAATAATATTTGTGTCACTAATTAGGTCTCTTATGAAGTGGCAATCAACCTCAATGTGCTTAGTACACTTATTGAAAACTAGATCATTAGCTATATGAATAGCCGCTTCATTCTTACACTTGAGAGTTGCTGGAAGAGAGAGGGAAACATAATTCTTTAAGAATATATCTTACCCATTGAATTTCACAGTAGGCATGTGCCACGACATAATATTCTGCCTTAGTATTGGAATGAGTGACAACAAATTACTTCTTGCACCACCAACTGATGGGATGACCACCCAAAAGAATACAGAAACCATAAATAGATCTCCTACCATTTACATCTCCAGACCAATCAAAAGCTACATAACAGTTAAAAAAGATATCTAAAGATTGTGGTTTCTTTTAAACGAGACCTCTGCTAGGTGCACTTTTTATATATCTTAGAATGCGTTGTAACTAAATCTAGTGGCATGAAAGAAGTTTTTCCATGTCTCAACACTAACATAAAACTATATCTGGATGGGTAATTATAAGGTAGATGAGTTTCACAACCATTTGCTAATATTGTTCAAGGTCAACAAAAGACTCCCCCTCCATCAAAGATTTATTGTGATAGTCCATGGGTGAAGAAACATACTTACAATTTAGCATACCGAAGTCCTTCAAGAGGTCGAGGACATACCTACTGAGATAAATAAGTGCTTTGATGAGAACATAGAACCTCTAAGCCCAAGAAGTAGAAAATCTATCCAAGGTCCGTATTATAAAAATGTTGTTGGAGTGCCTATTTTAGTGCTGAAATCCCATGAACATCACTACCAGTGATATGATATCATCAACATAGACAACAAGAATGATGGTTCCAACTTGAGATGACTTAAAGAATAAAATGTGATCACTAGATGATCTAGAGAAAGCCAGACTAGAAAGAATGTCACTAAGTTTTGTAAACCAGGCCATAGATTATTGATTGAGATTGTACAAAGAGTGTTTGAGATGACAAACTCTCTAATAAGAATCCCCCTGATTACAAAATCATGAGGGTTGTTTCATATACACTACATCCTCTAGATCGCTATCAAGGAAGGTATTTTTAATGTGAAGCTGGAACCAGATCTAGTCCATGTGAATGGAAAGGGAGATTACAATCTTGACAGAAGCAATACAAGTGACTAGTAAGAAGGTTTCAAAGAAATACACACCATATGTTTGGGTGTATCCTTTGGCAACAAGTTGAGATTTCAATCTTTCCATCGATCCCTCAATATTAAATTTGATAGAGAAGACCCATTGACAATCAACAATATTCTTGTTCGACAGAGGAGGGACAAGATCCTAGGTCTCGTTCTCATGTAATGCTGTCATTTCCTCAAGCATCATAACTTTCCAACCACGGTGATGAAGTACCTCACAATAGTTTTTAGGAATATGGATAGAGTCAAGTTTATGGACAATGGATTTAGTAGTATGAAAAAGCTTGAATAGGAAATAAGTATGAGATGTAGGATGACAGAGTGCACAAGTGAATACCTTTCTGGAGAGCCATTGGACGATCTTAATCCTCAGATGTGAACATTGGTTCCAGATTCTATGTCATAGGAGAAAGAATGAAAAGAGGGTGTGGGATGGGTTCATGATCCGGTGTGTTAGAAAGATCAAGCCCAATGCAATCAGTTTGAGGCTGAGGTTGATTTAGAGATGATATAGACATAATCATAGAACATATCAGATTCATGAAAAGTAACATATGTAGAGATATACATGTGTCAATGGCTTGAAATATAACTGTGACAACCTTTTAGGAGGTGGAATATCCAAGGAAAACCATTTCGATAGAGCGGGGATCAAGTTTATCCACTCTTGGATCAAAATTATGCATAAAAGTAGTACACCCATAAACACACAAAGGAACATGGTAAGTTGTTTGAGCGTGAAAATAACCAAAAAGGGATCTTGTTTAAAAAATAGAAAATGGTCGTTAATTGATGAGGTGGAATGTTGTGAGAATAGTTTCAGACCAATAAGTTTTAGGTATTTTTTCTTGAAACATAAGAGCACAAAAGATATCAAGTAAATGATGATTTTTATGTTCTTCCACCCCATTTTGTTTTGGTGTGTGAGCATGTGAATATGTTGATGGATGGTTCTAGTTCTAGAGAAAAAGGAAGAGAGATGAGATGAAATATATTCCAAAATGTTATCGATCCAAAAAATCACAATGAATTGATTAAATTGTGTTGAAATCATTTCATCAAAATTCTAAAAAATACTGGCCATAATATCACAAGATTTTAATAGATATAACCATGTAATGTGAGAGAAATTATCAACAAATATAATAATATAACAAAATCCATTAAGACTACTGATCTGAAAGAGACCGCAAATGTCAATATGAACAACATCAAATGTAGCTTTAGAACAAAAACTAGTTTTTCTATGGAAGGAAATCCTATGATGCTTCCCAAACTCACATGAGTCGCATGGAAGAATTTTTAAACTAAATAAAGAGGGACCCTAGTGCTTCATCTTATTAAGAGAGGTATGACTATAGAATTGATGTAGTTGAATTGGTGTGCTCACTAGAAGAATAGAATATGGAACAACATCATTAAAGTAATAAAGGTCACTGACTCTAGAACCAAAACCAATCATTTGAAAAGTCTAAGAATCCTGCATCACAAAACCATGACTACTAAAGGTGAAGTTGCAAGTGAAGGCATCAACCAACTTAGCAACAAACATTAAATTGAAAGGAAAATGAGGAATATAATGACCATTGAAGTTTGAGACTATGAGATCCATTAACACTACCACATTGTTGAATAATTTGAATAGACCCATCTATCAGAGTGATAGATGAGGTAGAAATATGAGGTTCAATGGAGGAAAGGAGGTGTCTCATACGAGTCATATGTTGGGTTGCCCCAGAGTCAACAATTCAAGGAAATATGGATGTCAACATGAAGTTCCCGACATTACCTTGGTTGGAGGCTAGATGTGCTGAAGATGTATCAACAAATTGCATGGTCATATAATCCTTGGATCCTATAGTTTGTGGAGGAGCTTGTTGGGAGGCCTATAGAAGTTGTTCATACTCAACTTAAGAGATGGTAACAAACTGATCGTCTAGTCCTTGGGCAACATGGACAGTTCTAGTGTTACAACCATGCCCATAGGATGACTGTGCTTTTGATAGAACTTTGCCTCAAGATAGCCTAACTTATTAAAGAAGGTGCAATGTGGCATGGGGGAACGTTCCCCACGTCCATGTCCTCCTCCTCCTCCTCATCCACGAGAAACAACAACGCTCACAGATTGTGAATCTGGTGGAATAAAGGTCATGTAATAGACATCAGACTACTGGAGATGAGTGAGTATGTCTTCTAGAGTGGAGAACTTGTCATTGACCAAAGTAATGTTGCGGATTGGAGCATAGACTGGATGAAGTCCATTGAGAAACTTGGCCATGATAAGGTTGACCCTCTCTTTGATTTGATCCTTAGAAGAGACGAGCTGAAAATAATCAAGTTGTTGAGACAAGTTGACAATAGAATCAAAGTACTCATCAAGGGCCCTATCACCTTAATTTTCACAAAAGAATTTATCCCAAATTTTATAAAGCCTTAAAGAATTTCATTCCTGTGTGTAGTGGTGAATGACAGTGTCTCACAGTTCCTTTGCATTGTTGTAAAACATGTACTTTGAGGTAATAAAGGGTTCCATGATGTTCCATAGCCAACTTTTGACTTGACTATTTCCTCATTTCCAGTCAAGGGTATCCTCAAATAGTTTTTCAATAAATTTCACCTTTCTCTAGACTCCAAGATGGCTTGGATAGAATTCATCTAGAGAAGGTAATATTCTCCATTCAACTTGACTTTGGAGATAGGAGCATTTCCACTATAGATAATGGTCTGTAGTGAATCTTTTCCATCAGCACAAGATGAAAAATTCACACTGGTAGGATGGTGATGGAGAAATATATGAATGTAGCATACCTATAGAACAATGGTGGAGAAGGATATCACAGATGCACACTGGTTAGAAAAATAAATGAAGTGTCACTGGTAAGATGTACAATGAGAGGAGAAATCCACAAAGAAGCACAACTTGAAGCACTATCACAAGAAAGATACACTATGATAGGAAGGAGATAATAGATCCCTAACAATTATTATCACTCACCCATATACGTCGGTGAAACACATGGGGAGGAAAGTGACAAAAAAAGGAAATCTGGGGGTTGTTACATACTTGATTTTAGAAATAATTACCTACCCTAGTGAGATCAACATGCCACCAGTCAGATCTGGTGGGTGATGAAGAAGGGGAGGAGTACTAGTTAGATTCTCACAGAAGTTGCTACACCAGAGAACACCCAATCCAGGGGCCATGGGTGCACATCCAAAGGGGGTTGGTCACCTACAAATTCCCTACCAATGATCAAGAAAGTGGTTCTAGGGACCCCCCTCGAAGAGATAGTAGGAAGGGGGCTTCCTTGCTGGTCAATTGACCCACTAGTAGTGGTATTGAAAACATGCTAACACACGACTTGTAGTCGCACACCCAAGTCATGCAGGTGGAAACCACGAGCGAGAGGGTGAGTAGAGACATGCAAACATAGACATGCGATGGGGAGGGGGAGCAGCGATGGGGAGGGGAAGAGAAGAAAGAAGAAAAAAGAAAAGGATGCTCATTTTTGGAAATTAGACGATTGCTCTTGATACCATATAAAGAGAAATTATTATTGTAAAGATTAGGGTTACAAGGAGTGTCATATATATAGCCTTATATCAAGGTATGATGTACTAAAGACACAACATAATGTAAGCTAGATTAATTCTAATGGGCATAAGGAGAGTCAACCCAATTAGCTAATACAAGTGGATAAATAACAAAAAAATACTGCCAACATAAATGAATTTGTCACCACTAGAGTGCAATATCACTTGAGACCATACCTATTTTATTATTGATTGTGTACTTGTTTTCTCAATTGACAACGTTTTTGACTTCCTATGTAAGGTTTCCATTAGCATATTGGATGTCTTCTCAAATGTTCAAGATGAGCCTTGAGTTATCTCAACAACATGAATGACTTGATAAACCCAATATAAGTGTGCTTCCTGTAAAACTTGGGAGTAAAATTGAAGTGAGGGAGTCCCTACATTTGGCATGTGTCCAAATGTCAAAAATATAGATGTGCTAAATAATAAAAAAAAAACAATAAAGGCAAGTATTTTTGTGGTAATTGCGAAGATGATAAATTTACTATTATATTCCACAATATGATAATTAAGAATTCCTATCATTAAATTGGAAAAATTAAATAGTGAAGGTACTTGCTTCAACATGAAAATTTCCCAATTGTGTTGAAACACATATTTGTTCAAAATAAACATGTATAGTAAGTATGTCTTATATGTATAAAATGTCATATTTCATAAATTTGACTTCAAAATGTATCATCCAGATTTCCACTAAAAGTAATCTATAATATGGATGTTTGTAGAACACAACTAAAAATCACGCACTATTGGAAAAAAGACCAATTGACCAAATCTTATTCTGTAGTGTCTATATATGAGTGTTACACATGAGAACACATCAATCACATTGTTTTTTGAGTGTTTAACATGAGAACCTAGTCCATCATCATCACTATTTGATATTTGAGCATGAGAAGAAATAGAGAGATCCTATAACATGTGCATGAAACTTCTCATAAAATAGTAGAAATGAATCCATGTATTTTTTATTTGTGCATTGTTATTTGAGCTTCTATATGCAAAAAATATGAGAGTATGTGATAAATACTAGGAAGTTGACAAAGTTAGGTTCAACCCAATGACTAACACATAATAAAAGTACAAAAGTACACATTTGTTAGTTTAGAATGTCAACCCAATTGTGTTGAAACACCCATTTGTTCAAAATAAACATGCATAGTAAGTATGAATTATATGTACAAATGTCATATTTCATAAATTTGACTTCAAAATGTATCATCCAGATTTCTACTAAAAGTAATCTATAATATGCATGTTTGTAGAACACAACTAAAAATCATGCACATTAGCAAAAAAACCAATTGACCAAATCTTTGTCCATAGTGTCTATATATGAGTGGTGCATGTAAGAACCCAACAATCACATTGTTGTTTCAGTGTTCAACATGAGAACTTGGTCCATCATTATCACTATCTGATCTTTAAGCATGAGAAAAAATAGAATGATCTTATAACATGTGCATGAAACTTCTCATAAAACAATACAAAAGAATATGTATATTTTTTTTGCATTGTTATATGAGCTTGTATATGTAAATGTTATGAGAGTACATGATAAATGCTAGGAAGTTGACAAAGTTAGGTTAAACCCAATGACGAACACATAATAAAAGTATAAGAGTACACATTTGTTAATTAATAATGTCAACCTACCCCATCATATGCATCCTAATTTTTGTGTCTTCTATTTCTCAAGCATGGAATTCAACTTACTTTCATTGTCTTGATAGGTTTATTGAGCTATATCCATCATAGGAGCCTATTTTAATAGTTGTCTTGTCATATAATGACCATAATCGATTTGATAGCCACCATGATGATCCCCATACACATGATCCATAGTAGGGATAAGATGACATGGGTTATGGCTATCTTGCACATTTCTTTGTTATGCTTTAGATTGAACCCCCTCCTATAGTTGTAGGTTAATATTATTTAGTGAGAATTCAACATGATTATGAACGTCTTATAAAAGCATGGATATAACTGACGATAAATCTCTTAGTGTTTCCATACTAGAATTCTCCATTCCTATCTTTGTGTGTAATGGTGTCAGCATGATAATCAAATGCTTCATGTCCTTCCATCAACAAATGGAACAAAAAATCATACAGATTAAATATTTTAGAATGCCTTTTTAAACTAATATTCTTACCAACTCAAACTATTTCATCTGCATCAACTTGGTCCCTAAGGTACAAGTTGGTCTTAAATTAGCATGATTAATTGCATTTTTTCCACTAACCACAACATAAAAAAAAGATGTGTCATCTATTTTGATAAAGCTGATTTTAAATTCATCATCACATTTATGTTACCTTTGTTTCCTCCTTACTCCAATATATGAGGATGTTGTTATTGTTCTTGCCTAACCCTTAAATTAAAGCTGCTTTGAAGACAAATAAATAGACATGACTTCAAATTTTGACTATGTTTGATGATTATAGTTTGTACCTTTTATTCACACCCAATTTATAATACATTTGGAGTCAATTTTGTTTCACACTCTTAAATTTGAACAATTTGTGTTGAAAAAATGAATAGTTAGACTGAGATGTAAGAATGATATATACAAATGGAATATATAATATTTAAGCATAAATAAATACCTCAACCTCTAGCCAGACACCAACAAAACCTTTCACTTGTAAAACTCCTCATTTCATGTGCAAGGGGAAATTCTCATTGTCTCTAGACTTCAACCCTAGAAAGTTCTTTAACATACGACCTTCATGACCCACATGCACTTGTTTAGTGTCAAATATTTCATCATGTATTTTCTAGTGAATGTTTAATTGATTTATAGCCTGTCTGCCCATGACCTTTCCTTTCTATAATTATGGGAGAAACATTGTTTTCTAAAAATAAACAACACCACATTACAGTTTAACCAAAACAAAAGAAAATAAATGTCTAATGTCAAATACCTAAATTATTGTCCTCCATATCATCAGACCCTTTAGGCTTTTATCTCGATGTATATGCATCTAGATACAACAAGATTGCTTAAACATGATAGACATATATTCTATATTTTAATGTTATTAAGTCAAGCTCTTCTCGTTGTCAACAACATATATATATATATATATATATATATCTATTTATGACAAGAAAATATAAGTATATAGTATAAAAATACCACAAAAATCATGAAGAAATGGAGCTATCAATTGATGAAGAATTTCAATACAACAAAACATTATGCTCCAAACAATACTGGTAACATGATATTCAACAACTCTAGTGGAGCTTTTGCCAACTTTAGACATTGATACATCACCTATATCACATTATATATAAAAATATAATTCAAAGAATATTTATTTCTATTTGAAAAATAAATATAAAAAATGTATTCTACCATTTTTATATCATTTAAGGGCTTTGATTGAAAAAAAAATTGTTTTTTCCTTAGCCGCACCTTTTACATGGAAAGTTCATGTCATATACAAAGTTATGCAATAAAATAAGGCAAGATAAATGTTATAAGAAATCATTCACGTGCTATGCATTACAATGATTGGACAATAAATATAGGAAAATTACTTCTACAAGGTGTGGGGGTAATAATAGAAGTGCTTGACTTGATGGTCTAGGAGTCAAATTTGTATTAGTTTTATTCTTTAACAATACAACGAGATATAATAGTAGTAATGCATATACAATTACAAAACTGACTACCTTCTATGTTTATCAAAACATCTGTTCCTTGAGTTTGACTGTCTAAGGTGTTAGGTACTCTATAAGTGGGGTATGTACTTCACTAATCCCAATATAATTTGAGTTAGATGACAAAAATGAGTACATGAAAACACACAAATATCTTGTCCCAGAAAACAACATATCACACAGTCTTAAACAAGCCTAGTGGAGCCTTGGCCAACATCACATGTATAATCTAAAAAATAATAGTTGAGATATTAGTTATGGTTGTTCTCAAAATTGGAATATAAGAAAATAATGCATTGAAACCATTTCCTGTAGGCATGCGAATGTATTCATTCACAAAATAAAATTTTCATGCATAACCCTCATCTAACATGATTTTCAAATATCCTAGTGGAGCTCATACCAACTTGAGACATTGACACAACATTCTTGTGACCTAATAAAATGAAAAAATAGAGAATATCTTACTATTTTCAATAAAAAGAAATATAAGGAAAACATGCTACCATTTTCTTTAAGCACTTCAAGATTTTGATTGACAAAATTTGGCTTTACCTTTAGATGTTCATGTTACTTGTAAAACCACACTGTCTCCTATGCTTCTAAAACAATATGGTCCTTTACTTTGAATCATTAGGGAGATAGGTACTAGACAAGTGGATGAAGGTGCCATTTTATTCCTAGGTGCTTTAGACACTTGAGGAATTTGATTGAAGAATTTGGCTTTTTAGCCACTGTAACAAACCAAATTTGGACATATTATCTTTTTGGACCTTTTCTAATCTTTCCATTTCCTTTCTATCCTTTTTGTCCTTGATTTTTAAATTAAGGAATTTATAGTGGTTTGGTGAACATTTATTCACTATTTGCACCAATAAAAAGGGTTTATGCACAAATACCTCAATGAAAGTTTATTTAAGGACCTTAGTTAGGTGTTTTAAAACTTAACCTTAATTTATGATGTGTTTTGAAATCGTAAAATGAGCTTAAGTTTCAAATTTGGTTCAATTTAGATGTTGTTTGTGCAAGTTGTGCAATTTTAGGTACATTCTGGACTTTTATGCAATCTACCAAATTGGGAGGTTTTTTTTGCAAATTATTACATACATTATAATCCTTATATATTCCCTTACCATTCTAGATATTTTGAACCATGTGGTACCTAGTTGCACCTTGGTTTGAAGGTGTTTCTCTGCAAGGGCATTTTAGGGATTACCCTCTTTATAAATGTGCTTATCTTTAAAGCTATCAACAAATGGGGTTATTTCTTTGATTGGAGGATCGTGGGGATGGCCTAGAAGTATCCATGGGCTTTTAGAACGATATTTGATATTCAAGAAGCCTCTATGAGCTGTCCTCTTGCATGGCCTTGAAGCCCAAGGCTAAGGACACATGGAAAGTCCCATAGACACCTCATGTTTGACCCCTTCTTTATAATGCCATATCTACCCCTTCCCACTTCCCAATTCAAAAAACCTTTCTCTGCTTCTCTTTCTTCCATCTTAGAGCACAATTCCTACTATGTTTGGCCATGAAGGTTCTGTCCCAAGGTAAAAGAGGGTGCTTACCTTGGTGAAGAAAACTCCTTGGGTTCCAAATTTGCTCTACTAAGGGTTTCTAAAGCTCCTTCTTGGTGATTTCGACCAAAACTAGTAAGTTTCCTCCTCCCCTTACCTGTTTTCATGCTGTTCTTCTTCCTACCACCTTATTCTAGGTCATAACCATGACCTTCCATGGTGAAACTCCACCTAGAGCCCTTAAACACCTTATCTCCATGCTCTTTGGCTAGGGTTTTTCACCTCTAAAGTGTAGAAGGTACCTCTTGCTTGAGATAGAATCTTTGTTGGAGAAACCAGTCTCTCTAGCTCTGGAACATTACTACTTGAACATGTCTACCTTCCTAGAGGTGAGTTTTATAACCCTCTTCTCATATATTGCTTACTACATGCAACTGATGTTTCTATGTTTAAAATCGATGATCTCCATCTCTATTGACCATGTTCTTCTAGGGTTTTGGTTTCTTGTTGTTTTACATTCTCTAGAAGATCTAGTTTGGTTACATATGCATCTCCAACCCTATCTTGGGTAAAATAGTGTTTTCACCCTCTATCTCCCTCTTTCTCTCTCTCGAAGATTTCTGACTTGTCATTTCCTAATTGGTTCAAATTGAAAAATTCATATCTTTTAATCTACTTATCCAAATTTGACAAATAAATATATTTTGGAATCAAAAATTTAATCTCTATCTAACAAAAATATTTTCAAGGTTTGATTAAGGGTGATTTTTGTACGATGAATTTAATGCATAAAATCCATAAAAATTACATCTTAATCATCATAACTCCAAAGTTAACATTAAAATATATTTTCTTAATCATGAAAACCTAATATGTTCATTGGTGATGTTTTTAGAGTATAAATCTAAATTTTTCCTAAAAAGGTATAAAATTAAGTTTTCTATACATGAATGTGCATTATGTACTCTAATACGTGTTAATACATTGAAAACAGACAAAGAGGAATATGGAATCAATTCAAGTGGTGAAAGTTAGTAACTGATATCCATAAGAGAGGTATGTGCATTCTTACACCCTAAGTTGGGATATTTGCAAACCAAACCTTATATTTCCCTAATGAGGCTTTAATGAACTCTATTCCTTCTATTCAAGATTCTTTTGCTAAACTGCCTCAAAAATTAGTATTGATATTCTTTTTCTTGGGTCTTGTACCGCACTACCATGTTCTAATTGATATGATGATTTTACTTGCCATGATCTCTTTTCTAGCATGTTGATTTTATGGACTATTTACTTATAGTAGTGATACTTATGTGCAACCACTCACCCTGGGGAATGCCTTATTCTTCCCCATAAAAATATGTGTAGGTGACTGGGAATGTATTAATTCTCCCCTCACCTATAGGTTGAGTTCCGGTAGGTGCCTCATCCCTACTTGGTTAATGTAGTCAATATTAATCATGCATGCAAATCTTTTATTATTTTTCTTGATATGACAAGCAACTATCTGATTATGCCTCATACTCTTATTTTCTTCATCTTATGATAAAATCTTAGCCTTTACTTTCATGTTATTTCCTTATGTTTTGTTCTTGTTCATTATTTGACACATACCTTGTATTTCTCTCTCTTGCTGGGTGATTTCCCAACCACCCATGTTTAGATTGAGGTGTTGAACATGACCAAGGAGAACATTGCTTCCAACATGGACCTAGAAATTGGATATGTTTCTTGGAGACAAATTTGAAGTAGTTTGGACTTCCCTCTACTTATATCCATATGTTGTATCATATATGTAAACTATTATGGGAGATTATGATGTACTTTGTAATCTTTTATGAAAATTGAATATAGTCATTTGTTTAATTCCACTGCTACACTTTGGTTGTTTTGAATACCATTTAAAAATTGAATATAGTCATTTATTAATTCCGCTGCTACACTTTGGTTGTTTTGAATACCATTTATTGAATTTGAAAATTTTACACCTATTCCAACATACCTTTGAGTGTGTTTTGAATGGATGTTTTATTCTTCAAATTTTTAGTAGGGAGTGGATCCCTCCTCGGGTCCCACTCCCTTACAATCACACATGTTAATTGTAAAGCTTATTTCATATAAATGTACATGCTATGGAGTCCAGTGAATGGTCATTTAATTAGATGGTTCTCTTTTACATGGTGTCAAGTAATTGATAAGGTGTCTAACTTGATGATATACATGTTCTATTTTCCCTTTCATCAAGCAACTAAGAACTTTTTTGTGCTCCCACCCTAAATGTCTTACCACTAGAATATGTAATATCATAATTTTCCCACATGTTTAGTATATTTGAAAATATAACATGCTCTAGTGTAGTAAAATGTTCTTCCATTCCATTAATCTTTTTTCTTATATAAACCCCATAGATGATTTCTATCTAGAAAATGATGATGTCTCATGTAAACACATTTGTGACTATGTGGAAGATAAATAGAACCATGGTTAATACCATGATATGGACATATCTTATATCATTTGGTGTTTCAACAAGACAATATGCCAAATGAAAAGAAGTCATGAATTGTCCATAACAGTGCTACATGCATATTAAACATTTGATATTTATTTGCATCATAAGTCACTACACCATATAGCCATAATGTTTTCATCTCATCAATTAATGATTGTGAATATGTGTCAATTTATCTAGGATACATTAGACCTTCTATAGGAAGAGATAACATAAATAATGAACGATTTATAACCCACCTTGGAAGGAAGTTGTAGAATATTAAAACAAAGGGTCAACTACTCCAACTACTACCTATCATAGAATTGAAATGAGTGAACTCAAAACTTTCAAGAGCAAGTGATATTTTTATAGGATTATGACTAAATACTAGATAGTTTGAATCAAAGTCTTTCCATGCCAATAAATCTCTTGGGTGACTCGTCTCCCCATCATCACTCTTAGGAAAAGTGTCATGTCCAACCAAAAGTGAGGCTAATTTTTAAACATGAAAAGCCTCTTCAAACTGGTGGTCAAAGGAAAGTAGTGAATAAATTTTGGTACCCTCAACAATCTCCATACCATGTTCTTTGTATCGACCTTTTCCTTGTAGAATATCAACAAATAGGGCATGCTTCAACTTCTTCAAACTTACCATGAATTAGCACACAATCATTTTGACATCATGAAATATTTGATAGTTCAAACCTAAAGTTGACATCAACTTTTGATATGCATACCAAATCTTTGGTGGAGTATCATTGTCAGGATGAAATTCAGTGAAATTCATGAAAAGGGTTGATAGTGCACTATTAGTGAAGAATGAATTTGCATTTATGATCAAATACCTAAATAATGCAAGACAATTTACTATACATTAAACATGCAATATATAAAGGCTGACTACAATCTTCTATAATTTTCTAAAATTTATTTTCATAAGAGAGTGCATTTCATGATACCTACATTTTTAATTTGTCCCTAAGTATCATAAATGATCCAATTTATATCATCCATTCAATTAGTTACTCTAGCATGTGAACACCCGTCAGACTCTTGGTACCTCACCATTATTTTCCAAGTTGTCTAGTCTTCTAGGAATACATTTATTATGATATGAGTTCCTATTGCATACATGTCTGCAAAGCATTTATTCTCACACTTACTACATGAACATCTAACTTCTTTTGTAGAGTTATTCTAAAATGCAAATCTTAGAAAAAATTCCACTCCTTACTGATTGAAGTGTTCTGACATCTATCAGAACATGTCTTTTCATGGAGAATACAAATTTTATCACTAAACAAATTCATCATTTGGAAATTCTAATGAAAATAACAAAGGTTATATGTTATTTAAAAGTATAACTAAATAGTTATTATTGAAAATTTGTTGTTAAGAAGTCAATCATAATATGGTATCTTGTTCATTGGTAAATTTACGTACACATTAAATCTATTCAATTTTTGTATTACCTTTTGCAATTGTTTTATATATTTTTTAAGCTTGAAATAATTACAAATCATTTCACATATGCAAAATTAAAAAATACAACTACGAGTCAATATCAATAGAAAATAACAATGATCATCATGTGAGCATACCTAAGATCTTTGATGCTTGTGATGACAATCAACCTAAACGTTCTCAAACAAGGACACCTAACAATCCTCCTTAGTACCTAGAGACTAGAAAGTGATTTCTCCCTAAGTACCTTGTGTAGGGATGAAGCTAAGTAAAATGACGTTGGAATAAGGCATTTTAAGAGATCGAAAAGAAAGGACTAACATATGAAATATCATTAGAATGGCATGATTGAGATTGTAAAGAAACTAAATTTTGAAATAAACATAATTGGCTACTAACAACGTTCATAACCAACCATTGTAAAATTACTGGTCAGTTTGCCTTGACAAAAAAAAACATACAGTAGCATTATGTTCACATCGTTTGAGAAAAATTTTCAACCAGAGTTGGTTTTATGAGAAGAAATCAAAGAACACTTGTAGAGGCTATACATTAGTTTTATCTTTTACCACATTCTTTTGCTTTATAGATTTTAGATTCACTTTAGATAACTCTATAACTAACTAACATGATTGTGGAACAAGACATGAATTACAACCAAGATTTTACATAAGTTCCTGTGGAGGTTAAAATGTTGATGGGTATGTGAATGAAAGAATAAAAGGAAATTTGTGTTGAAATTAGCTGATCATATCACCAAAGAAAATCATTTCATTGCATCATATGAAGGTTTCCAAGAATTTACATACTATAAAGGATGATTAGGTTCAAGGTTTGAATATACAAATAAGTAGTATTAAATATGAACACACTTAGAATGATCAAGCTTGACCTCCTTCTGATTACTGGTGGCCGTTTTTTGTTGTGCTGTAGATATCATCACCTTGTTGTGGATAAGGGTTAGTGACATCACCTTGAAATGAATGGGATCAATGTCTTTATAATATTTTGGATTATGGATGACAACACCAACTTGTTGTAGACCAAATTTGGCCCCTTAGCTTGCACCACAAGACTGGCATTGTTGCCTTGTAGCAAACTAGGGATGGCATTGACAAGTGTGAAGTCAAAGTCGGGAGGGTTGTTTATGTGATTGTAGTAGAGGAGACATGGGGAAAATAATCAGGTTGTAGTGGGGTGTGAGGGATGTCATATGACTAAAGAGGAAGAGAGGGAAAAGGGAAGATAGAAGAGGGAAATGGATAAAGTAAAGAAGGGTCAAAGAGAGTCAAGATCGAACGCTATGTGTGGGGAGTAATTTTTTAAAGTTCCCCTATGTATAAGTTAATCTCAACCATATATAATCTTCATCAAATTTGAAATCTCTATCTAAAATACATAGTATTTGGTAGGATCTTGTCTTAACCTTTTTATAAGAGTTATCCTTCTAATACATAGGGGTTTGATTTATAACCCTTAAAATATTGTGCTCTACAACCCTCACACAAAATCATTTCTCTTTTAATGATCCTTACCCTCCCCCAAAGCCTTACCCTATTACCCACATGGTAAACAACAAGGGTAAGGGTAATTTAGGGTATTTTTACATTCATAAAAATAATGTAATGATATAAAAAATGACTTCTCTAATGCAAGTATATATTCATTCAAACATTAAGGTGTTCTAGGATCATTATTATCATCATAAGACGATTAATCAATATTTTAAGTTATTATACACATAGTGTTTGTTGCAATTTCAATTTGTTATCCATGCAATGGTTGTTGTATATATAAATAGTAGTATTATGATGTTATTGTATTGTCAACCAAAATGGCCCACAAATAAAAGAATAACTATATTGAAATGAAATTAAGTGGTCCATAGATCACAAAAATGTATATATATATATATGTTTGTGTGTGTGTGTGTGCACGGCGCACACGTGCATGTCAATGACTCATTTATTTTTACCATAATTTTTAGGAAAAGCAAGTAAAGTAGAAGAACCTCCATCTTGAGTAGCAAGTGGGGATGACATGTATGGAATATGCTGGATGTTTTTGAGTAAATCCCGCAGAGTAGGTAAGAGATCACTAGATAAAACCTAATCGACAATGCTAGAGAAGGCATGAGGTAGTCTAACCCAAAACTGAAATAATTGAAGTAAATTACATTGACCCTAAACTTCTTTGATGTTAGAAAAAAGAGGATGCTACACCTCATATCCATCCCAGAGATTCAAGCACTGGTTGTAATAATCTTCCACAGACCCATTAGTCGAGTATTTGTTTCTACTAGATTCTTGAAGATATTAGAGTCCTTCTTCAGGTTCTATTAGTGAGAGTACACATGTGAGAGTTGACCCCATATGGCTTAAGCAGTCTAGGGGTGTAGTAAAGGCTGACTGGTCTTCTATTCAATTATGTTAACCATCCACTTCATCAAATTGTAATCATCTTTAGTCCACTAAGCATGGGATTATTTGGATTTTTCATCAGCCAAGGCATCAAGAGGGTTGAATAAGTATGGGACTATTACCCCTAGGCTTTAACATAAATCTCAATCGAAGTCAAATAAAGATGATTTTTGGAGTTTTTGAGTTTCATGGAAGAAACATAGAATGATTGGGTAAGATATGTAGATGTCATGAGTTATGGGGTGATGATGCACACAAAGGAAGAAGAAGAAGCAATGTGATATACACTAAGAAACAATAGTAGAAACTAAATATCTGGATCACTAGATCATATAAACCATATAGGGGTAGTAGAGAAAAGTGAGGAGAACCTACATCATGGGGACAAAATGGCTTTGCCATGCGACATAGATAGAGAAGGAGGATAATTGTTTAAGTAGTCAACATGCTATTGCAGAAAGGTTGACCAATTAGATAAAGAAAGGTGGATTTAGAGAGGAAGGGAGGGAGGAAGGGGTGTCTATAAGAAACGACAATGGTGCTGCAATTTTTAGTAGAAAGAAGGGAAGGAGGTAGGTATGCAGAGGGAGGAAGTAACAAGGAGAAGGAGATGAAGTAGGGGAAACAAGTTTGGATGGGGGGTGGAATACTAGATCATGTGGTGGTGGTGGACAGGATGGTGGGATGGTGGTGGAAGGGCTAGACGGGGGAAAAGGAGGGCGGGCCAGTGGGTAGATAAAGGGTGAGGTTGTGGAGGCAACTTGAGGGGAAGAGGAGGGCAACATTGGTGTGGTGGGGGGGGGCAGCGACAGTCAGGGGAAACTATTGGGGAGAAGCTATATGTTAGATAGGGGAGAGGGAAGCATTAGAGCTAGAGAGGCTAAGGGGGATTATAGCTACCTGGTATCATATATAAAAGAATAATCTTGTTTTGATATGTCAAAAACAATTACATAGCACTCTATTTTATAAGAAAGAGAGTAAGTGGAAATAGAAATAGTAGAGATGGGATAAAAGAAATGCTAAAGACTATAAACATGTCTAAAACATAAAAACATAAAGAAATATATAAATCACACATATATCAACGAAATAATATTTCTTAGACACAAGTCAAGTTTTTAGTGGCTCATAGCTGAAGACACTAAAAACTTGATTCCCTTAAAACTAGAAGAATAAGAAATAGCATTTATTTCTTAGATATTGAGGGGGTTTCCATCTAATCTTGATGTTATCTTGGATCACATTGTCCGTTACTATGAAAACATCTTTAAAACTTCTATTTATTCCTTTATAGAGTGGAATGATAATTGGCTCTTACCTAAGCTATCTATTTAACAAAGTGACAAGTTGAGAATTTGTTACACTAAAAAGGAGGTGGAAGTAAGTTTTAAGAGATGAATCATTGGTAAGGATCCAAACAACTTGATTAGTTTTCTTATATCTTCCTAAAAAACTATTAGGGTATAATTGTAAAATGATATGCAAATCTATTTTTTATTTTTGAAATATCTAGCTTATTCAAAGAATGCAACAAAACCAACATCACCCTCTGACCTAGATGTGGAGACTGTGCCCCCACCAATGACTATATGCCTATTTCTCTTTGAAATATCATATATAGAGTGATTCATAAGATCCTTTCTAAGATATTGAAGTAGCTTGTCTCAAATATTATGGAGCTCAATTTGGATGATTTTTTGCATGGAAAACAATAGGAGATGAAATCCTCCTTTCCATTGACATTTTGAGTTTTTCCCCTAATAATTTTAGTTCCCAAAATTTGTGTATTAATACAGACCTCTCAAAGTCTAATGACATGATTAATAGGTAGTTCATAAAGGTCATTGGGAGTATTCCAAGATGTTTATTTTACTAGACTTATGTACTCTTTGACTCTACTTTGTTTCCAGTAATCCCCCTAGATTCTCTTTATTTCTTCAAGAGGAGTTATACAAGGAGATCCATTATCTCCTTACCTCTTTTGGTTGTTGTGAAAGGCTTATCTTCAACTATTACTAGTAGTACGTCTCCAAAAGCCTTATTTCCATTTGAGGGTCAAATCACATTAGTATGTATCCTATTATCTTTGTCAATGATTTGATTCAATTTGATAAATCTAATAATGATATCGCTTCCTTAATAAGTAACATTCTTAAATTTTGGAGAAATCTTTCAACATGAAGCTCAATAATGCAAAATCAATTGTTGTTTTCGTGCTAATGTGACTTATCTTTGTTGTAGTATGATTTTGGATGTTATTGTTGCTAAGCTCCATGTCACCTACTTAGATGTTCCTTTGTTTTTTTTTCAAAGGTTGAATAAGTCAATGTGTTCTCCTATTATTGACACAATGAAAATCAAGCTAGATTTGTGGAAACTTAAAGACCTTTATATGACATATAGAGTAGAGTTTATTATATCTACTACTTATTCTTATCTCATATTCTAGATGTATTATTTATTGATTCCTAATTTCCATTTGACATACATGATTTTTTTATTGGTTTCATTTGGGGTGATAGTGAAAACAAGAAGATCTTCAAACTATTTCTTGGTCACATTTTCTTTACGCAAAAACATAAGAGAGCTTTGTATTGGAAGAATTAGAGACTGGTCTATTGCAATTATTTTAAAGGATTTATGGTATTTTGCACATGCTAAGGAATCAAATTTGATGAAATGGTTGCAAGAAAAATGCATAATAGTGGATTCTATCTCATACATAAAATGAAAGACTTATTCCTCTTGCATGTGGGGGTAACTTCTTAACAACAAGGATACCCTTCTTACTCATGTGGGCTTGGGAAATAAATTCTTATTTTGGACTGAACCCTAGTATTCTATAACACTACTCTTCTTCATCACCTAATTGGACAACTAATGTTAATATTTGGGAAAGGATATTATAGAAAATGTTGTTGTATTATAGAAGATAAGTGGAAATTATTTACATTAGGGAAGCTAAAGCTGTACAATCTTACTTTAGACCCGACACAAACCATATGTATCTATTAAAGACAAGCTATTTCTGTCTCAAAAGAAATTCATTTTAGATAAGGATACTTAGGAGATCGATAGAAAAGTACTTTTTTTGGAATGGGGAGAATGAACTTGATCCAACTATATTCCTAGGAAGATCTCTATTCTACAATGAAAATGTTTTCTTAAAAGGCTTTGTACTTGGGAAATAATGCAAAAACTTGGCTTATCTCTTGCATCAAGATGTTGAGTTTGTTGTTTTTTGGAGGAAACTCAACCGCATCTTCTCTTTGAGTGTGATGCATCAACAAATTTGTGGTTTGAGTTCAAGAAATGTCAAGATGTTATATCTAGAAAAATTCAAGGATCTCTTGGGCCTAGAAGGTAGACCTAAGTGGGTTGTTGTGCTTATAACCTACCATATATGGATGGAAAGGGAGACAAGGATTCTCAATAATCATTGTCTTACGTGTACTTGATGTGGTCTCAATATATGACAGCCTTGGAAACTATGTGTTGAGAATTAGTTTCTATATATATAAATGTAAAAATAATTATTTGTATGTCATGTAATATTATTTTTCTTGATGCAACATGATAATTTGTAATTACATGAATTTAATATGTAAATGAGGAGCCTCACACTTGTTACAAAAAGAGAGGATCTATCATCAATTAAAATACACCCACCAGACTAAACAATTAGGAAGTGGCACAATGATAAAAAACAACAACGAATACCCGTATGCGATTTAAATTATTAGTCCTTTGTGGTTTGATCTAAACCACACTAATGTATTGGCATTTTATTTTTGAAACTTGTGAATGTAGTGTCATATTGCTCCAAACCAACAAGGGAATGTGCACTTAGTTGAAAATACTAATTAAAACCTATGAGCATCTTTCTGGAGGGATATAATTTAACATTGAGTGTATAAATATGATATTTAATAGTGTTCGTGAGTAAAACACACACATGTATGTTTTTTCCTCTACCAATATGTGCACAAATTTGTAAGAGTAATATGGTTTCCTCTTAAACAAAAACATTGTCCTTTCATATTACTTTTTAGGTATGTGGTTGTATGCCATGGGACTCGTCATGTGATGATTATAATGGTATACTTTCTACATAATTTGATTATTAATTAAATGGAAATTCCACTTATTATATTTTTAGTACTATTATTATGAACTAATATAATAATTTTCATAGAATGTCTGACTTGATGACATATAGTTTGGATTGAGGATCTGTAAATGAGATCAAATGTATACTTAGAGTAGTCATTCATAGTAGTCTCTATTTAGTTAATATTGTGAATTTTATAGGATGAAATAATGCATAAGACTAGTATTTGTGCTGACTGAAGAGTACTGGCAGTCATGATATTAGATATCAAGCCAAACATATAATTACTTTCTACATAACAAATTGTACTAGACATACCAACTTTGAGAATGATACATGGGAGTGATTTTATGACAATGAAAGTCATATCTCAATTTGACAATGGTAACTATGATCTATAGATATAAAGTCACTATATAATAAATAGTTGCTCTATGTACTTTAACACCAATAAAATGGATCTAAATAAGAGGTTTCATACAAGTAGTGATTGGGTGCACTATAAAACTCATGGATTATTTTCAGTATCATAGATGAAACTTATACCTCACATTATAGTGGTATCTTCCCACTAGATAAGTGAGAATAGGAAATGAATGGCCATTCTCATGCGAGTCAGTATATAATATGGAGCTCAGTACTATATCTCAATAGTCTTCTCTGGTTCAAGAAACATAGATTACAAATGAAGAGGATGAAAACTTCATGTCTTAAGTTCAGTCTAGATATATGTGGAAAAGGGATTTTATGATCATGGTAACATTGGTCACTTACAAATTAAAGTTATTATCCAACTCATTCCGACTACTTGGATTACAATGATGTGATTTTAGATATTGCTCTTTGCTTGTGAGGTTGTTGACATCACTGCCAATGTAATGTGAAACATATGGGTCAGACACATAAGGATGTTCAAGGGAAAAGAAGTTCACAATCACACTCATAATAATAATGCTTATAAATTATGAATTAAATGAGTAATGATCCAAATGAAAAAAATTGTAATAAAACTCATAATTAGAATGGTTGTAAATTATGAATATGACGATCATTAATCTAGACAATCAACCAACAAGTTATCTGATTGACTCCATATAAATCAATATATTGGTTGATTGTCAATTGATTAATCAATTAGGAGCCAATAAACCGAACAAATGAATATATGGATTAGGAAATATCAAATATGAAATTCGATTAACTAAAAAATCTTTTTGGTTGAATACTTTCAATTGGAATTTTGTGAAATGCTTGAGATGATTGACTGGAGTTTTTATATTTGTATTTTTGTGAATTGGGAATAGGAAAAGGATTGATTTTTAGGAAGACCTTACCCATGACCCTATATGAAGGGATGGATGTGCAAGGGAACATACACACATGTGGATCATGAATTTCCTTCTTAGTAAAAGAGAAACCTACCCAAGGATGACATACCATGATAGGAGGAGGAAGGAAGTAAGCAATGCTAGCATGTCAATGAATCTGTTTTCATATATTTTTGGAGGCCAAGGAGGACCCCTAAGAGTTCCCGCCATCCATGTGGATGATGTAGGGGACAAGGAGCTTGTGAGGAGGCTTGAGTATGAACTTCATCTCATGCAAGGACACATTTTTAAAGGTTCTTATACAAAGAAGAGGACCAAGATGTCACACAACAATGACTTTAGGTCTAAATCTAGAAGGATGCAAATGAAACTGACATAAAATATCTCATTGTTGGACAATTAGTATGTTTCAAGCTATAATCAATGCTCCTTTTATGTCATCAATATTGCATCATTTTATGGAAATGATAAATTCATGACTTGGGTTTTTCTAGGGGACTGTTGTTATTCCATTATGTCCCTCCCACTAAAATCCTACATTTACTTATACAAAAGTTAGTAAATCCATATTGTACAATCAAACAAGTCACAGACCCAATAAACTTGCATTGAATAATTGCATGAATTTGGTGATGCTTTCCCATCAATCTAAATTAATTATTATATGCCCTAAAAGCATTGCGTGCAGTCTTGAGGAAGAGGCCAAAACCATATAGAGTTTCAAGGGATAATGTATTATCCATAAAAATGTTATTATACAATGAGTATCATCTCCATTTACAAGTGGTTTTGTACTACCTTTTGTAATATTAGAGAACAACTAGATTTTGATGCAATAATACTTGCATATAGATCCTATGATTCATCCATTACATTTTCCAATCTCTCACGTTTCAACATCTGGGACAATGTTTAAATTGTTGAAGACTACCCACTATCATTTAAATATTATATTCTTTAGTGTACATGATTATATGTTAGGGACACATATTTTATATACATATATGATATGGTATATATATGCAATCAATACGCGTCGCCCTAAAATGGTTTTGACAGTGGATGTATAGTGTGGTTATGGCTTATAAACCCCTATGTGTGTGCATGGTTGGTTGTAGTTGTTTGCATCTCGGTCTGCGTACTGAGTTCTTTATTCTATTCTAGATGTAACTCGATATAAATCGAGCATTCTCCTTTACCTTTTATCTCTCCCCCCCAAATGTAACTTGGGGTTTCCCAAAGAAATTTGTAAAAGTAGGATAGTTTTATTTCCTTTTATATCGAAGAACGATGGATGCCCATACAAGCAATTGGAGGACCGAGACAACCGACTGATGGTGCGATACGAGCGACTGGTGGCCTGATGAGGAGTGAGATGACTCGATGAACCAACCATGTGGAGGAGCCAGAAGATCGGTTGGTGACAACCAACCGACCGACTAGGAGATGAGACGATTAGTCATATGATGAGCTGATCAAACTAGAACGGCCCAAGCACATATCTTCATCAACTACAGGTTGTTGCATGTGATGTAGACCTAGATGACCATAATTCCTTATGGCTCAAGGAATTACAATAGGATGGCCATAATCATCGCTTGTTTTCTTGTGGGATATAGCATGCATATGATACATATTGTATATGTGGTGATTGGATATTTATATGTATATAAATACCAAACCCCTCAAATACAATATTAAGCCTTAAATGCCTTCCATTAGCAACACACATGAAAAACTTGATCGACCAAGCATAGATTTGCACAAAGCATAGTACGCCGTCCATCCCATAGAAGTGTGATGGTAGATATGTAGATTTGTACAAAGCATGGTGCATACCTACCGTGTTAGATATTAGGTTAAGACTTAACTAGTGACTTGGAGAGCCCAAGCCCATAGGCATGAAGATGAATATGACAAAGAGTTGTGCATATTATCTATCTAAGAGTTGCATATGATGCAATTGACTTGATGGCCTACCTAAATAGTCAAGTTATGGGTGATCAGTAAAAGCTGAGTCATGACTTGGGGAAATATGGATCTTGGCCCACTAGAGTATTGTATGCTGCAATATTCCAAATTGATGGTGAGGGATATCAATTTGATCAAAATAATGGGAGCGATAATTAATTAAAGGCCTAATTAATATCATCAAGTTTATTAAAATCAAATCAAATCAAAAGGAGTTTTGACAAAATGTAAATGTTTTCTCTTATAGAATCAAATGGCAAAGAAATCATCGTTTAAATTAGACAATTTAGTTGAGATAAATTTCCATAACTGGTTAAGGACTATGAGAAGTGTTCTGCATATTCCTAAGATACCAGTGGCTATATAATCCGCTCTATGTACACTTAAGGTGTTGTTTGAGGCACAAAAGAAGAAGGATAGTTCCATGATAGTGATTAGTGGAATGGAGTCCAAGGGTACATGCAAGGCAGCGAAGTGTTCTCCCGCCAAGATGAAGTCCAAGTATTCTGCACTCAAAATATGGAGAATATTAAGGTAATCAAGGAAGATGAAGCAAGAGATAGAGATCTCTACTTCTGGTGTATACATAATTGAGATTAACTTTACTACTACTTCATCATGGGTACTTGATACCGGATGCGGATCACACATTTGTTCAAATGTGAAGGATCTAAAAGGAAGTATCCCTTTAATGAAAGGCAGGGTTGAACTATGTGTTGCTAATAGAGCAAGAGTTGCTACCAATGTAGTAGGAACCTATGAGTTATCTCTACCAAGTGGGCTGATAATAGAGTTACAAAACTGCTATTATGTACCTATCAGAAATAGGAATATCATTTCTGTATCTTGTTTGGACAAGGATGTATTTGAATTTCTTATTAAGAATGGAAAATGTTCCATTTCTAAAGATGGGATCTTTTATGGAAGTGCCCCGATGTCTTATGGTCTATGTTTGATAGATATACAGACAAGTGTATACAATGTAAACACTAAAAGACAAAAACTCAATGACTCAAACAAAACGTACCTTTGGCATTGCTGTCTAGGGAACATAAATGAGAATTGCATATCTAGACTCCATAAAGATGGATATATGGACTCTTTTGATTATGAATCAATAGAGACATGTGAATCTTGTTTATTGGGCAAGATGACCAAGACTCCCTTTTTAGGAAAAGGTGAGAGAGATAGTGATCTATTAGGACTCATACATACTGATGTATGTGGGCCTTTTAGAACATAAGCTAGAGGTGGGTACCGATACTTCATTACCTTCATTTATGACTTTAGTAGGTATGGTTATGTTTACTTGATGAAACATAAATTAGAAACCCTTGAAAGGTTCAAGGATTTCATGAATGAAGTACATAACCAAATTGGCAAAAGTATTAAGGCACTTTGATCAGATCGGGGTGGAGAATACTGAATCCAAGAGTTTGAGGACCTTCTGAGAGCCTGTGGTATTTTATCACAATGTAATCCACCAGGGACACCACAACATAATGGTGTGTCAGAAAGAAGGAATCACACATTACTGGATATGGTGCAATCTATGATGAGTTTTTCTAGTCTTTGGACAACCTTCTGGGGTTTTTCTCTTGAAACTGCCACGTTTACACTTAATCGAGTACCGCCAAAATCGGTTCAAAAGACACCATATGTGATATGGACAAGGAAGCGTCCCAAATTGTCTTTTATAAGGATTTGAGAGTGTGAAGCTTACGTCAAGAAAATGTTTTTTGAAAAGCTTGACCCTAGATCTGATAAATGTTACCTTGTTGGATATCCCAAGGAAACCAAGGGATATTACTTGTATAACCCAACTGACAACAAAGTGTTTGTTGCCAGACATGTTACATTCCTTGAAAAACAATTTGTTTCCAAAGGAATCAGTGGGAGGCAAGTGGAACACAAAGTAGTTTGAGATCAACAAGAAGACATTGAACTGATAGATGAACAAGAGAAAAATAGAGATTCATAAGTGGTTGTGAAATCTCAGTCTTGTCAAGTAACACATTGACCTCGTAGATCTAGTAGGACATGCCTTAAGCCTAAAAGATTTGGCTATCTTGTGACTCAAGAAGGAAGTGAGTTGGTCATAGATGATGAGCCAAATACCTATCTAGAAGCTACGCAGGGACCAAATTATGAGAAATGGCTTGAGGCCATGAGATCTGAGATGGAATCCATGTATACCAATAAGGTATGGACCTTGGTGGATCTACCTGAAGGGGTAAAATCCATATGGTGCAAGTGGGTCTTCAAGAAGAAGACTGATATGGATGGCAATGTGTAAACTTATAAAGGTAGATTGGTTGCAAATGGTTTCAGATACGTTCAAGGTGTTGACTATGATGAAACCTTTTCACCAGTTGCCATGATTAAGTCCATCAGGATCATGCTTGCTATTACAACCTACTATGACTATGAGATTTGGCAGATTGATGTTAAAACTGCATTCCTTAATGGGAATCTTATCAAGGATGTGTACATGACACATCCTAAAGGTTTTATAAATCTAAAGGATGCAAATAAAATCTGTAAGCTGTAAAGGTCAATCTATGGATTGAAGTAAGCATCTCGGAGCTGGAATCTTCAATTTGACAAAGCAGTCAAAGAGTTTGGATTTAGTCAAAATGAAGATGAACCTTGTGTGTACAAGAAGGTTAGTGGGAGCATGACTACATTAATCATATTTTATATAGATGACATGTTGTTGATGGGGAATGACATCCCTACTTTACAAAAGGTAAAGGAATGGCTTGGAAATAGATTCTCAATGAAAGACTTATGAGAAGCATTCTATATCTTAGGAATCAAGATCTATAGAGATAGATCCAGAAGGCATCTTAGACTAAGTCAAAGCATATACATTGAAAAAGTGTTGAAGATGTTCAGCAGGGAGAACTCAAAGAGAGGAAACATACCCATGGTTCATGGAGTTCTCGTCTCTAGATCTCAATGTCCCAAATCTTATGAAGAGAGGGAATACATGAGTGGGATTCCATATGCATCAGCAATTAGATCCATCATGTACGCAATGTTGTGCACACGTCCTGATGTCTCGTATGCACTCAACATGACAAGAACATACCAGTCAGATCCCAGAGATTCTCACTAGAGAGTCATGAAGAACATCCTAAAGTACTTGAGAAGGACTAAGGATCAGTTCCTCATTTACGGTAGTGAGGAAGAGTTGGTGGTAAAGGGTTACACCGATGCAAGCTTCCAAACCGATAAAGATGAGTACAAATCGCGGTCAGGATTTGTGTTTTGCCTCAACAACAGAGCTGTGAGCTGGAAGTGTTCCAAGAAAGAAACAGTTGCATATTCTACGACGGAGGACAGTATATTGTTGCATCCCATGCGGAAAAGGAGGCTTTGCGGATCAAGAAGTTCATTTCTGAACTTGGGGTGGTTCCTAGCATCTATGATGCAATTAATATTTATTGTGACAACCATGGAGCTATTACACAAGCTAAAGAACCCAGATCACATCAGCGGTCCAAGCACATACAACAATCCTTCCATTTCATACGAGAGATCGTACAACGAGGAGATGTAAAGATTTGCACAGTACCAATCGAAGACAATATTGTTGATCCCTTGACTAAGTCACTTTCACAGTAGAAGCATGATGGTCATGCTAGATCACAAGGACTGAAGTTCATGGGTGATTGGCTCTAAGTGTAAGTGGGAGTCTGTTGGTATGTATGCCCAAAGAGCTAGTCATATGATGATTGTAATGGCATACTTTGTAAATGATTTGAATAATAATAATAAAGGTAATTTCTATCTATATGTTTTAATTATTTTGAGATAATAACATTACATGATAGATGTATAGAGAATGAAAAAATCAATGAAGTATGTCTTCAAGTACGTGGCTTGAATAATGAGATCATACATATGTTAAGAGTGTTTACATTCTCACTAATGTCCCTAGTCGGTTGTTATTGTGGAAATAACCATAGACATCAATAACACAGAAGACTAGAGTGTGTGTTGGTTGATGATAAAATATCATTAGTCATGATAGATGATATCAAACCATGCACACAGATACATGTTATAGAACAGTGTATCAGACAAACCCACAATAAGAGTGATGCATGGAAACCACACTTGGTTAGTCATGATCATATCTTATAGTACTGGTGGTGATTGTGGTTCTTAGACCTGAAATCACTACACTCATCACATGTGGTTGGGTACACTTTGACATCATCAAATGCAGTCCTAAAACATGGGTTGTTATAACGGTGATGATTGGGTGACTTTGACACATGGGGACTTGACTGTGAGTGATAGACATAGAATTTGTCCCTCATAAAGGGAGTGTGATATCATAGCCACTTGAGGAGTGAGATTGAGAAATGCATGGCCATGCACATGTGAGTTAATGTATGACATTGAGCTTACATATATCTCAGACAGTCTACTCTGAGTCAAGAAACATGGATTGATTGTTTATAGAGGATGACAAGTCCATGCCTCGAGTTCAATCCAGATATCAATGACAAAGGGACTATATAGTCACTGTAACACCAATAACAGATTGTAGGTTGAAAGTTGTTCTCCAACTTTCCTCTTCACTTGGGTAGCACTGATGTGCGACTAGGCACCACTCTTTACTTGTGATGTCATAAGTTATTTATGGACATTCACTGCCAACGTGAAATGGAACCTATAGGGTCACACACATAGTATTAATTTGGAAGAGGAGTTTATCCATATATGATGCTTAGATTGATTACTAAACTGTTTAGGTACTCAATTAAACATTCAATCAATAGACTTAACTCTTGATTTCATCAAGTTCAAGTATTGAACCAATTGATTAGAGTGTTAGATTTATTGAGAACTACATTGACTAAGTTATGCACAACCTGGACCACTAATCGACCGGTTCACTGGGTGAACCAATCGACTCATGGTCAGTGAGATGTCCGGTTCACTCTAGTGAACTGATCGGTTCACATGGACCAGCTGAGCAGGTGTTGAGTTTCTCAGTTTGTGAGAAAAGATTTTCATTTCACTTGTTCAATTGATTAGGACAAGAAGTAATCATTGCATTAATTAGAAACAAAAAAGGAAAGTCAATTGTGGGAAAGTCTGGGAAGTGAAACGACCGGTTCACACTCCCCACTGACCGGTTCAAAAGTGAACCGATTGGCTCACCTGCCCAAATGACAGGTTGAGTTATGAAATGATCGGTTCGTCTGTAGCAGTATAACCAGTTTATGGAAATTCTGGACCCTTCTACTCCCACACAGATTAGGAACCCTGACCCTTCCCTCTACTATAAATAGAGGGGTATAGGGGGCTTCTCAAAATATACAACTCAGAACATCAGTTGCTCTACAAAGTTGTTGTCCTCTCTGGTTGTAGTAACTAAGAGAGCCCAAGCAAGTTCTACCCGTCCAGGGAGGAACAACGAGGGAAAGACAACTATAGAAAAGTGACTGATTGTGGGAGAGTGTGTCAGTGACTAGTACGCTGACAGAAGGGGATGACTCTTTCTAGTCTATCCATCTCAGGATGACTAGAGTTCTCGGTGGTCCGTGTGGACTATCTATAGAGGTGGGAGATTTCTGTCGCTCAGGAGGACGAATGTCAACAGCAGTCTGGGTCTACACCAGGAGCTACACAGACTCTGTCGAAGACTAGGTGGTTGAAATCCACACTAGTTGCAAGGTATTGTCACTGAGAAAGCCTCAAGACTAGGTATATCTAGCTAAACCATCTTCCCTATTGCATAGTTGTTGATGCGATCTGCTGGTTATGGGTTTGTGGTTAGATGAAGTTTTTGTTTCCTCTTCCTATTCTGTCTCATAATACCTAACACCATGGTCATTGGCAGATACGTTCCTAGTACTTAAATATAAGGTCTTATTTAGTCCCTCAAATTCTCAAGTTTCCTTGCTAGACAAGGTGAACATTGGGTAAGACAATTGCTTTCTCTGAATATGAATAAATAATCCTACATAGAGTCCCTCTTTGTCCAATGATCTATCTAGATACATTCATCTACTATAGATATATAATTCTACTAGGATTACTACTACCATCTCCATGACATGGGGGTATTATTCTAAATGTTTCCCAATTGAATCAACATGCATTCATGCTTCCTATTGGAAGAAAGTGGAAGACTTAATATGAGATCTTAACATTTTCTTATTTTTTAATCACTAAAACCATTAGATAATATGATTAAGAGTTCCACATCATCGACACTTCTGCCACTCTGCAAATCCTAATTTTTATGAACAAAAAAATAATATAATATTTATCAATTGTCGAACACCTCCATTCATATTCACATAAATCATATAACTTCTAAAAAACCACTATTATCACCAAGACAAATTCTTGTGACATAAAGATGCATTAAGAAACTCAATTGACTACTAAGTTGTAAGAAAATAAAATCTAGACGACTTGATAACTTGATATTCATCCCTTTCCATGATTTTGAGACCTAAAAATCTCAGATTTTCCTCATCTTGTGTTTTTATGATCACGAGGTCTATTGGTACATGTAGACCATTGGTTAAGAAATCATAAAATTTAGGGCGATACAATACTACCCACCTTATGGGAATTTCATCCTCAAAATTTTATTAGTGCACCCACCTTAGGACTTCACGTAATCTACATACACTATTATCTAATATTTATTTGAGGCTTATAAATACACTGAATGTGTGATCTTCACTTGATTAAACATCTAAATCTGATGAATATGTGTATATACTACTAATTAAGCCTGAAACTTATCTGACAACATCTTACCTAATATGGTAGGGAACCAAGCTTGCCTCTCTCCACAGGGAGCTAAATGGGGTTTTTAGTTCCACTTTGAATCCAACTCACTTATTTATGTCAAATTATCTACCTTGTTTGCATTCTTTGTCTTATATGTAGCTGATTAGGATTAAGCAACAATATACTTCAAACTTTAATGTCAAATAGTTTCTTTTTATTATTTCCTTTGTTTACATGTCATCAAGTCATATATATAATGGTGTCATGCTTTATCATTAATCTTAGTACCTCCCTACTGCACATGTCCCGTAGAATATGCACTCAAAAGGACAAGACAAGCATGATAAGATATTTATATGAATAAAAGATTCCCTCTACAAAACCCCATAAGCTTACGCCACATACCTCAAACATGTTACACAGAAGAGGGCATACTATATGTAAGTTTAGAGTTGACATGTGAAGTCTAAATCATATAGACACACAACCCTAATATATATCTCAACTTCTATAGTCTGCCTAGATCTCTAGTTTAGATTCTACTGTCTTCACTCACTTTTTTCTATAACTAAGACTACTATATGTCTTTTGAAATCTATTCTCTAGTTTCACATGGATTCTAAATAAAGAATGAGAGAATTCGTTTGGAGACTAACTATAATGTTGCTATGATAGCATTCTATAGCGCCCTCCCTAAGCACACACTTTACTTAGAGGAAACAACACAAATTTATCCATAATTTGTGTACCCAATGGGGCATTACATAAAGTTTGACATTCATAACAATAATGTAATTGATCACACACATTGAAATGTTAGACATTATCATAATTGTTCTTACATAAGGAACACAAAAGTCACCCACATGGAAAACTCATTTAACCTCTTGAGACAAAGTCTCTACTCTAAAGTTCTAAACATGGATACATATACCTGAATCTATAGATATGAGGATCATCTTATAGTTAGCACCCAAGAAGATATTATACTATCCTTGTGTTCTCTTCACTGGGTTCTACTTCTTCTCTTATCTTTTCTCCTTATTTGGGAATATCTCGTACCCAACCATGTAGTGGAAAAAACAACATCAGTAACTGGAATGAGTTTTGATACGTGTATTACTAGAGTAATAAGATACTATTAAATATTCTTAAATATTATATATACAAAACTAACATTAAAATTTATATAAAATATAAAACATTAATATCTCTTCTTTCTTCAACATAGTTCTTATTTTTTCACTCATCTTTCTCTAGAGATATATATTCTATTACTTGGGTCATGACCTGTACTTTAGTGCCTGGGTCATTTATCTGAATCGGCATGCACTCTAGTGCCTAAGAATCATGACCTGCACTATGGGCCAATGTCGTGTCTTTTGAGTTGACCTGCACTAGGGCCTGGGTCCAGCTCCATAATCTGGTGCCATGTTATTAAATCTAATCTTACATGAAGCTTAATGCATTGTGATCTCATGGTCTAATCATGGACTTAGATCTTAATCTTAATACATGAATCATAATAAAATCTTATCTTGGAAACTTAATCATGACTTAATGCATTTGAGTTTTATAATCTTATCATGTACTTAATTCTTAGATCTTATTTTTTTAGGAGATCTTATTAATATATCTAAATTTGATTGATAAATAAAAAGTACATAATTAGGAAAGTATGAAACTATCACCTGCAAATATTATCTTAAACTCTTATAACATTGGGACACGTAATCATAGAAATCTTACTAAATCAATAAGAAACATGTATAAAAGATGGGATAAATTACTTCGAAATACTCATGGGCAAGGACCACTTTTATATTGGGGGTGTTGTTAAGGTAGTCTTTATTCCTTGTTCCATAACCTAATCACATGGGCATCATCAAAGTACTATAAGTCATGTATATTGCTCCTTTTCATTTATAAATATTGAACCCATCCCCCTAACCTCCTAAACTAAATTAAGATTCATATTTATACTCAACATAACTCTATTATAACACAAATATAAAATTTTATCACTAAAAGCATATCAAGATTCTCATTATATAATCACTACAAATCATCATACTCAAATAATACATGTTAATAAAATGATTACCTTACAGTTACCTTGAGTATAAGGTAACCTAAGAATGGTTGTAGACAGGAACGCGACCTGAATGGCGATGGACCTGACAATCCAATGCCACCAGTTTCCCCCTAGGAATATGAAAAGTTATGGAGAGATACAAGAGTTACAGATATGGAGTCTAAACTTCCCCTGGTTCAAGAGCTCATATCATGGGAGTCGCTCAGTAAAAGTGAGAAGAATAAATCTCTACTATTACATCAGAAGGAAATCAAGATTTTTGATGGCAAGCTGATATACTCGAAGATTGAAGCTGAGGTAGATGCGAATAGATGGAACAAATTCTTACTAGGGTAAATTATCGATTTCTGGACTCGTATACCTACTCTAGTAAACTACCTTTCCTAATTATGGCAAACTTGGGGGTCCTTTGAGATTCTCAATAGAGGGGGAGGCTTCTTCATGATTAAGTTTATAGATCTAGATGATTTGAATTATGTCCTAGTCAGAGGCTAGTATGTAAAAATAGACCAATGATATTGAGGAAATGGAAGATAGGTGATTCTCAAGCTAAATCAAGACTTAAGGAAGTTCCAATTTGGGTCAAAATTAACAAACTATAGCTGGAACTGTGGGATAGCAAAATGTTTGAAAGAATCGACTCAGTCCTTGGCACTCTGCTGAAGATGGAGGAATATACTCTGAATTGTACGTGTTTTGATTTTTCCAAGATCCAAGTTTTGATGGAATGGGATGCTAAATTCCCTGAGTCGATTACTTTGTCTGATAATGAAGGTGATGATCATTCTATGTTCATCGAGTATGAATGGTATTCCTACAAGTGTGGATTGTGTGGTTATTTAGGTCATGATGATTGTGATGTTAAAACTTCTTAGACTCAGAGCAACTCTTTCAAACCTACATATAAGAAGTTGATCTGGGAGAAAAAGCCCTTGGTTGATTCTGTACGTAATCAAGATAAGGTAGTGAATGCTGATAATGTTTTTGTACAGGAGGTTATTTCTGTTGATGAATCTTTTTTACATTTTGTAAGGGTGAATGAAGTTGTGAAATCCTACAATGGGGAAATGGTGAGGAAGGCTAAAGGGCTAGTTTCTGATATTAGACCGATATCCTATACACCTAGATCTATCTTCTCTGATGGTTCACCAAGTAGCAGTGATGATTCTCAGTTGCCTATTCAAGATAAAAGTATTTCTGGGAAAGAGAAAGGAAGGTCTCCGCCTAGATGCTAAAATAAGGCTAATGTGGGTATCTTTCACAGAGTCACAAACTCTATTTTCTCATCTATGCCTAACAAATTATGTGGATTGGAAATCATCCATGAGAGTACTGAGGCTGTCAGCTCAGTAGCCCAAGTTATCAAATGATTCCATCCTTGCATATCACTTCTGGAAATGACAGAGGTATTAGTAATAAAATGGTGAGTGTCCAAGAGGAGCTAAGGAAATCTAGAAGTGATATCATTATTCTTAATGAATCAAAGCTAAGGTGGAGTAACATTTCTAAATGTATGAGGAGGCATTTTCTTGAGTTCAACTGGGTATCTAATCTAGATTCCCATATCTTGGGGAGAGTTATTATATTGTGGAAGAGTGATAGTTGTGATATTAATAAAATCTCATAAACAGTAAGTGCGGTATGGGTCTATCCATTTCAAATTTATTGGGCGCCGAGCTCCAGTATGGCCGTCCATGGTCTCGCACTGCTGTTGGGTGATAAAATGCAGCCAACTGCCCCATGTCCATGATGGAAGTGCAGGCATACCAAATGTAAAGTATGTGCTGCAAGAATTTTCAAAATCAGAAATTCACCTATACATGGATTTGCTAAATGTTGCATTTATGCAAATCCAACTAGACACAACAAATCAAACATGCCCAAAGTATATGCCAAACATGGCCAGATAGATGCTAGTATCAACCCAATGATTTTGTCTGGAATCACATTGGATTCCCTTGCAACAAAGGTACATGTTATTTTGTTCAACAGAAAAGACATCTTCCAGAAGGCTAGATCCACCTTTTGGAGATGTCATGTGCATCATAATAATGTTGGTGGGGCATAGGAGGAAAATCGAAGGAATAAGGAAGTGCCACAAAGTTGGTTTATATATCTTTTGTATAACAATATTAGGGATGCCATTGTCCTACATTTTCAAATAGGGTGAACTTTATATGCCTTGGTGGAGCGTGCCCCTAGTTGCACTGATAGGGTTTACATACACCCTACCAGTTGGATTTACTGTCGGAAAAACTAACCAGAAAAAACAAGAATTATTTTCCTTCTTCGTTTTGCCAAATTAGATTGGAGAGATGATTATCATGGATGCATGATGATATGCCTCTTCTTGTTGTTGTTAGATACCGAATTTGTTTTCTATGGACTCAGTTAGTAGGTCACATCTACCCTTGATGCCCTTATACACATATGATGCTAATGGGAAATATTTCCACTAGTGTGTTACAAGCACTAAGTTTCTTTTCCAAACTCAAACTTGTCCAACACATGAATGTCCCTCCGAGATCCACATTTATAGCAACAACAAGTCTTTTTATGTCTATTGGAAAATTTTAATTAAAACTAAATGAGATATCTCGTCTCCTAATTTTATGAACTAAAAGCTATACATCAAATACTATATGTTCTTTTCCTCTTCATTTCACTGAAATGGTTGGGACATTAGTAGCTGCATTTATGAGCCTAGAAACTGACTAGATCTTATTACAAAGAGTCAACAACATCTGTGACGAGTCATGTCTCCCATCCACAAGTCACTAGATATGCCAGACACACAATATTGACATGCCACGTTGGTCATATGAGGCCTTGTTGGCTCTTGTTGAATCACTAGTGACTTGGACAAATATGGGGGGGGGGTAAATTGGTTCCTGCTAGTGGATGTATTCCTTCATGTCTTGCTTTTTACCGTCCACAAGTTGTTCCCAGATCAGAAGTGGGTCCTGAAAATAAACATTGTCATACTCCTTGGATCCACAACTATGATCCCTCTCGTGAACACTATTAATTGCACAACCTGGATAGTTGTCGATATCAGATGTTGCTTTCTGATGAAGAAATTCAAGGCTTCTTGGGACCACATATCGATGTCTGTTCTGTAAGGTTGGATGGGGGTAAACCCTAACAGGGGTATTATGCATAGGTCACACATAGTTTGACTATGAAATGATTTAATTATTTTCTAGAAACCCTAATACATGGTATACATACCATTTTTGAGTTTTTGATATGATTTGTGCCTCATTATATCTGTGTGTGGTTTCTACAACCCAATGGTTATTGCATGGTATATTTTGATTATTGATGATCTTACGTTATTGTTTTCCTAATCATCATGATATGCAGTTTGAGACATTTCTCTCTACTTCCAATCAAAATCACAATAACTATATCCATATGATTATATATACAGTTTCCTCTTGATCATTGTTCATTGCATATAATTATTAACATGTATTATTTTTTTGTTCATCAAAAATCATCTTGCTTTTTTGTATTTTCTTTTTTGAAAAAGTACAAAACTGGTAAGTAAAATTTACAAGTAACTCCCTCTCTCTTTCTATATAGTAACACTCAGGCTCATGCAATGCCTCAAAGGACTAAGATAAAAGGAATCCATCTTCAATGAAGGAATACCAGACCAAATAAAAAAGTATGACTATACACTCAAGGTCCCCAGATGTCTGTACCACAGAAAATCTATCAGGACTGTAGGAAAATAGACTTCTTTAGAATCATACTAGAGATATCACAAAAACTCATCATAGAGATAAGGACACAGAAAACCATCCAGCAAATTAGTAGTAAGTAGAAGGCCTCTTGGAGAGGATAACCACTAGCTTCAGAACATAGAGCAATAAAAAACCCACCAGCAATTAGGATAGAGGAAAACATATCAGACACATCTTTAGAGCTACCACCGATCAAAAACCATAAAGAGATCATACATTTTAAGAAACTCCCAAAATAATTACAATACAAGAGAGATGAACTGAGAATAAAGGTAACATCCCCAAAATGGAGCCCACAATTAGATAGATCTTCCAATCGAGAGTAGCAGATATCAAAATATGAACAAATTAACTTCCATACAGCATCCACATTCTTGCTACAATTGTGATGCACTCTCCTATTCCTCTGAAGCCATCCATGATATAGAATTATGGGACAGATAATCCTAGCATTGAAGCCTCTCATATTAAAAAGATTTCTCCAGCCAGCAGACATTGAATCAATGATATTCTTTTAAAAAGCCAAGCTCCACAGTTCTAGAGTAAAAGGACATTCAATGATAAGTGGGTTGTATCTTCATAATTACTCATGCATAGAAAAAAGATAGAGGCAACAAAGATCCCTCTCCTTCTTGAATAGTCATAGGTGGGTAGTTTATTATGTTTAGCCTTCCAAATATGAGCCAAGGCATTGCAATGAGATTTACAATGGCAGATTCACTCAAAACATAGGTCCTCAATGCCAAAATGCAGGATTGTTCTTATTTCTGCACTCCTATAAACCAAACACAGTTTTTCCCCTGATCATATGATACAATCCAATACAGTCAAACTCGTCCCCTTTGTGGCCCAACTTGAAGTTCCTTCCCACTATATCAATCATGTTGTATTCTGTCTGGCAGAGTCGAACAAGTCTGGAAGCTCTTTGCATGATAAACATTATTCCAATTCATCAACGGTATAATCTGATAGGCGCACATGATAAAGGTGAGCTCCACATTAATTTTCACAAACAATGGGCTAGTCAAAGGACTGCCAAAAAAATGCTACTGTAATTAACTAGTCAAATATCAATGCACCAAGGCCAAGGCCCGAGGTGCCAGAAGTAAGTTATTGCACAATCAGAGAGTGCAAAAACACTAATCACATCCATGAGAAAGAGGAAAGATGATTATAAACAAAGCCTGGAAATATATAACAAGCAAAACCACTGACAAATGCAGTCAAGAAGCCTTGCATGACCGTTAGGGAATTCATGCACCTCTCTTCCTCCCCATTGAAGGCACTGGAGAAGACCAAGTCAAAGCTAAAGATTTTATATGGAAGAATGTATACATTGTGCATGTAATTAATTTTATAGAAAAATACATTTGCACCACAATAATGGACCAAGGCTGCTTCTTGAGGTAGATATAGAACACACCCACTGAGCTAAAACCTAGTACATGCAGGTTTTTTATTTATTGTATAAGGATATAAATAGATATACTCTAAAATTCCATTATTTCTTATCAAAAAGTTTCTACACATACTTCACGTCAAGAGCAGAGCCACAAGGGCTACCATGGATGAACCCCCCCTCCCACAAAAAAAATTATATTTATCTCTGTAACCATGTAACAGAAACATTTGTGAATGTGTGCTAATAAAGTATACAAACTATAATCTTTTATTTTCTTGCTTAAATGATTCTATCACTCTTCTTTATACATTAATTTTAAGGGTTCAATTAAATATATTTTCTAATTACATCTCTTGTCCTCTTATGTATTATAAAGTATTAGTCTTAATATGGATACCATTAGTCAGTATTTTAGAAAATATTATTTAATTATTTTACCCAATCGCTCTCTTGCCAACTTACATTATCAGGTGTTATTAATTGTTTAACTCACCCACCATAGTTAGAAGTAGAAATATTTTGGGACTAAATGGCCCATGTACTCTCAAGATTTGTAGAAATAGTAATATAATAAAATTTCATAAAACAAATATCACGTCGATGCATTGATTGGAATTTCACACATTGTTATTGAATATTTAATTATAAAACATAATCATTATAAATCTAATCAGTACAACCCATTATAATTGTACATCAATGATTTTATGATGAACACAAATGAACAACTAGTCACTAGTTATTTAAATTTTTTCTTTCAAAATTTGATCAATCATCACGTCTAAATAAAAAAATCCATGTATCTAAATAGCAAAAGATCCAAATACCAATCGCTTGTACATGGTATCTCACAAAACCTTAATTACATATATATAACTATCTAGAGTTCATTTAAATACCAATAAATACAACTTCATATAAATTTAAGAAAACAATCTCAATCTTTATATAGAAAAATTATATATATACAATTTATCTTGACATAAGATAAAAAAGAAGGAAATAAAAGAAAGGAAACACAATCATGGTTTTAATCAAATCGAGAGAGAACAAATGATGATATTGCAAAAGAATGTTAACTAAAAGCCATATAATTATTCCGTTCCCCTTCTCTCTTCTCCAATCTTATAATAAAAAATATATGGACAAATCTTTCTTAATCTTTATTTCCAATTTCCAACCTCAACTTTCATTACTAGCATTTTATGTGTATCACAACTTAATTAATAGTTTTTCCATCTTCTTTCCTTGTGAAGTTCTCATCATTCCAAGCATAGCATCATAACACTCAAATAAAATTTATTATCCTTTACTTTATACAACATATTGTCTATATCAGAAGATTCAACTAGTATTAAAAAATATGTAGATCTTTGATATGATACCATCTACTAAGAACAAATTGTATTATGCTCTATCGATAAGTTGAATTTGTTTCCATTTTTTTATAATTTGTTTTCATACACAACCAACACCAACATGCTTGAGATTCAGGCTTATGGTGATGATGCGTAACTCATATTATACATATTACAGTATCAAGTGATGATGCCAACTGGTAGAAAAATAAATTTGGCAAAAGGAAGAAGAAAATATATTTTTATTTTTCTTGGTTAATTTTGCTCGCAATGATGCGTACTAGTAGGATGTATGCAAACTCTATCGGTGCAATTAGTGGCACGCTCCACCAGGGCATATAAAGTTCACCCATATACAAAATGTAAGACAATGTCATCCATACTATTGTTATATCAGAAATATATATAAATCAATTTTGTGACACTTCTTTATGCCTTCCATCTTCCTCATGTGGCCCACCAACATTGTTGCGATGCATACAACATCTTGTAAAGGTGAAGACAATGTCATTTCAGACGAAATCACTAAGTTGTACTAGCATGTATCTGGCCCTATTTGGCATATGATTTGTGGTCCAACTTGAAGTTCTTCCCCACTATATCATTCACTTTGTATTTATGGCCAATGGACTCGAACAAGTTTGAAATATCTATAAACATCATTCCAATTCATCAATAGTAGAATCTAATAAGTAAACAGGATAAAGGCAGAAACAATGGGCTAGTCAAGGGACTGTCAAGACATGTTACTATAGTAGACTAGTCAAATGCCAATGCACCAAGACCCAGGCCTAAGGTGCCACAAGCAAGTTGTTGTGAAATTAGCCAGCACAGAAACACTAATCAAATCCAAGAGAAAGAAGAAAGATGGTTATAAATAAAATTCAAAAGTATGTAACAAGCAAAATAACAAATGAATGCAGTCAAGAAGCCTTGCATGACCGTTAGGGAATTCCCCTCTCTTCCTCCCCGCCGAAGGCGTTGAAGAAGACCAAGTTAAATCTAATGATTTGTATGGAAGAATATGTACATTGCACATGTAATTAATTGTATAGAAAAAAATGACGCTTACTTAAATATAGATGTTTGTACCACTGTAATGGCTCAAGGCTTCTTCTTGAGATAGATCCAGAACACGCCCAACTAGATTTCCAAGGCTTCTTCTTGAGGTAGATCCAGAACACGTCCACACAGCTAAAACCTAATGCATGCATGTTGTTTTATTTATAGTGTAAAGAAATAGATAGTTGTTCTCCAAAAGCACACTATTTCTTATTGAACAAGTTTCCGTAAATATTTTCCCACCCCAAAAAAGTAATAGTCGTTATGTTTATCTATGTTACCATGTAAATATTTTTTTTAAATGTATGTTAATAATTTAAACACACCGTAATATTTTATTTTCTTCATAAACAATTCTATCACCCTTCTTTATAAATTCATTTTAGGGGTTGAAATAAATATATTTACCAATTATATCTCTTATTCTCTTATATATTATAAAATATATAGTTTTATTATGGATACCATTATTTTAGTAATAATATATTGTTATTTTGCCCCCAGCCCCTCTCCTACCAATTTATAATAACAACTTCGTATCAAATGGAATTAATTATATGACTCACCCACCATAGTTAGAAGTAGAAATATTTTGGGACTAAATGGTCTGTAACTCTCAAGATTTGTAAATAGTGATATGATAAGAGTTATATAAAATAAATTTCACATAGATGCATTAATTGCAAATTCACACAATATTATTAAATTTTTAATTATAAAACATAATTTTTATAATTTTAATTAGTGCACACAGTTATAGTTGCACACCAATAGAAAGCATGATGAACACAGATGCATAACCAAACACTAGTTATTTAAATTTTTACTTTCAAAATTTGATCAATCATCACTTTTAAATAAAAAAATCCTTGTATCTAGATAGGAAAATATCTAAATATCATATGTTTGTACATGGTCTCTCACACAATCTTAATTAATTATATATATATATATATATATATATATATATATATATATATATATAGAACTTACAAATAAAAATTTATATAGATTTAAGAAAATAATGGAAATATTTATATATAAAAAATAACAAATTTATTATAATATACAATTTATCTTTGACATAAGATAAAAAGAAAAAGAGAATAGAAGTACGGTGAAATAGGTCACGTGATTTTAATCAAAGAGAGAGAAAGACCGATGACATTGCAAAAGAAAGTTAACTAAAAGTAACATACCATTGTTTCTTTACCCTCCTCTATTTTCCAACCTTATAATAAAAAATACATGAATAGATATTTTTTAATCTTTGTTTCCAATTTCCATACCTTACCTTCCATTGATACCACTTTATATGTATCATGACTTAATAAATAGTTTTTCTGTCTTCTTTCCTCGTGAAGTTTCCATCATTCCAAACATAGCATCATAACTTTCAAATAATATTTATTGTGCTTTATATTATACTCATATCTCTATATTGGAAGATTAGACTGGTATGAAAAAATGTGTGGATCTTTGATATAATACCATCTACTAAGCATTATCAAATTGTATTTGGGTGTTTATGCTCTATCAACAAGTTGATTTTTTTTCTCATTTTCCTATAATTAGAATTAGTTTTATATATTAATAATATTATACATTGTCGACACCAACATGCTTGGGATCAAGGCTTCAATGATGGTGAGGGTGAGTAATATTATACATATTGTAGTATCAAGTGATGATGCAAAATGACACATTGATTCTCTAATATTTTTTTATATTTTCCTATAATTGGTATTCTTTTAATTTACTAATAATATTATACATAGCTGGCACCAATATGTTTGGGATTCAGGCTTTAATGACGGTGATGGTCAAATCATTTATCATTTATGACTTCAGAAACCTAAAAATGCATTACTTTGATAGAGAAAATCATATTATAATATTGGCTTTATATTTTCTTTACTTTATAAATAACTTATTTTGTATGTTAAAGATGATGACAAATCGATTGTAGCCAAATTTATTACCTCCTTACGAGGTGGGTGGATTGTAATATATGCAAGGATTGTAAAGTGATTCCTGGCAAAGAACTCGTGACCCAACATATTTTGGTGGTTTTGGATATGAACATGAAGATCAATGAAGGAAAGTATAATAGAAACCAAGACAGCATGATCAAGTGGTGGAATCCTAAAGGAGGAAAAATTCTCTTTTTATTATAAACTCATCAAGGAGGGAACGTGGAACTTGGAGTCTAATGTTAACACTATGTGACATAACATGAGCTCCTGCATAACAAAAATGTCCACAGAGGTTTTGGTGGAGTCCAAAGGTCGTGGGCCTCCACAAAAAAAGAGAGACATGATGGTGGAATTATGAAGTATAGAAGACTATTAAACTGAAAAGTGAGATCTATATGAGTTTTCCCAAATCTCGAGATGATGTAACATTCCAAATATACAAGCAAGCAAATAAAGAAGTAAAAAAGGTTGTTCAGGAGGCAAGGTCTAGATACTTTGATGATATTTATAAAAAGTTGGATACAAGAGAAGGGAAAAAGATATATATCAATTGGATCATATAAGAAAAGGAAAGGAAAAGACTTGATTCAAGTATAATTCATCAGAATGAAGATGGCAGAGTGTTGATGAAGGATGATGATTTCAAGAACTAGTGGAGAAATTACTTCTATAAGCTTTTCAAAGGAGATAATGTGAATAATGTTAGAAACTCGTGTGACATGAATAAAAGAGATATCATTTACACACGATGAGTTTCACCATTAAAGGTCAAGAATACTTTGAAAAGATGAAAATGAGAAAGGCTTGAGGACCAGACAGTATTCCCATTGATGTATGGAAGAGTATGGGGGACATTGGCGGATTGAGGGGGGGGGTCACAGAGGGAAAGTTCCCTCTTCAACTATAAGGAATTTTCTTAGTAGTAGTTGTGAATTTCCCTCAACTAAAATTTTTTTATAGTAGTAGAAGTAAATGCCCCACCTCAAATCTAAATTTTTTTAATAGTAGTACTAAATGTACCATCAACTTCAACAGTAACTTTGACCAACAATACTCTAAACAGATTCATTCCATGAAATTAAATTATGTAAACTAAAATAATTGTGGTTGTTAAGTTTCCACAAAATGGACATGAAAAAGTGCATTAGATGCATATTTTTTTCAAGATAGTCTTCAAACAAATGACCCAAACAAAATATTTGAAAATTTACTATTTCAATACATGATTTAGAAAATTAAATTGTGTTACCTGACTACTTGTGGTTATTTAATTTTAACATAATATTTGTGAGAAAGTTCATCAGAAGCATATTTTCTCGATGGTGCTTACATGAAAAAGTGCATAATGCATAAAAGTTGGAAATGTTGTACACTCAATTAGCAAGCGAATAATTTTTTAGTGTGATTTGTGGTAGACAAATTGGCCCGAAATATGATTATGATTTAAATAAGAAAATATTCAAATATTTTATTTATAATTTATGTAAATACCCAAACATATTGCAAAAGTAAACATTATCTTGTGGTTATGTTAACACTTTTCCTACCAAGAATCATTTTCCACTGAAAATATGAGGTTTAAAGTATATTTTTTTCCAAATCATCATAACCTATACATCTGTGTAGTCTTGAGCCATATGTACTTGATGTTCTTGTATCTTGGTTTTGTATCCATTGTTACCAACATCAAATGATTATTTGTATTTCATCCATTCATTATTGTGATGGTTGACAAGCACTATCAAGATTTTGATAAACTCACTGAGCAATAGGTATGTTCATGTATATTCTGTTTCGTTAATTCAATTTTTAGTATTGACATCACCATAATATAATCAATGTAACAACTATCGTAAACTAAACATATTAGTGAATTATGTATTAGATGTTCTACTATCTATTTTTTATTCTTAGTAATTTCTTAGATAAGGTAAATATAAACTCTCATCTTATTTAATATGAAATGTGTGTGATTTTCTTGTTCACTTTATTTGATTTTATCAATACAATAATAAGAATATAATATATAAAGAGATATTTGTATAAAAATGAGTAGAAATGTAGGTGCATGCTAGCTAACCATAAAAAAGGATTAGAATAGAAATTATCATGAAGGAGATTGAAACGGATCTCAAATTACAACCTAAATTATATGACTATCCTATAAACAAAAGAGATGAATTCCAGTGACTTATGCACAAGAAGGGCCGTGTTGACTATATAATCATGAGTTTCCTTAAAATATGATTAGTATTAAATTGTGAAATTTAACAAAGTATGGTTTTTTGAATTCTCAACATGGATAGAGTATAGTATTTCTCAGAATGCGTGGTATTGCCCATGTTTCATATGGAAAGTACAAAGTCCATATATATGTATATCAGTCAATACGATTAGCATTGATATTACTAGTGGAAACATCATTTTTTATCATGAATGTTACTAAAAATCATTGATGCAACCAGATAAATGATAAGTGACTAAATTATTCAATGATTTCTAATAATGAAAAGGAAATATTTAACACCATTGACAATAAAGTAATAGTAAAATAATTCCATGGAATGAGAACTCAATTTAAATTGTGAGTGATAAGTTTATATTTTTTTATATTATGGAATGTATTAGTATATAGAAATATTATAGTTTGAGTATGTTTTAGATACTAATTGACAACTACTAATATTATTAGATCTTTTCATAAATTTTAGTTAATGACTAATTTTATTTGTAGTTGTGCCCCCTTCAAGATCTGGCTGGCTCCACCCTGATGGGGGATGAAGGAGTTATGTGGTTAACGAAGTTCTTTAAAAATATCATGAAGACCAAGAAGATGTTGTATGAGTGTAGAATAGTACTATAGTCCCCATATATAAGAACAAAGGTGATGTTCACAACTGCAAAAATTACAGAGGTATCAAGTTGACGAGTCACACAATGAAGCTTTGGGAGATGATTATTGAGCAGTGACAAAGATCTATAACATAGATGTAACATACCGAATTCCAAAATTTTATATTTTGACCCTCTTTCCCATATTTTCCTTTCATTTCTATCCTTATTGGTCTTTTTATTTAATTAGTGGAATTTATAGTGGTTTAGTGAACATTTATTCACTAATTATACCAATGGAACGATTTATGCTCAAATACCTCAGTGAAAGCTTAATTACCATGATTAAGTGCTCTAAACCTTAATCTAAATTTTTTATATGATTTGAAAACATAACATATGCCACATAACTCATTTTAGTGATAATATGAAGATAAGAAACTTAATCAGATGAACAATTTAGATAATGGGTCGTTAATGGGCCATATGACATATCTCATAAAAATAAGTCTCAAAATAGGAAACAAACTTCAAATTCGAAATCTACATATCAAAACTAACCTACATGTCAAATTTCATCTAATTTGGACAACCTTGAAATATTAGGATAAGTTTAGGAGATAAAATCAATAAAAGGCATAAGTAATTAATAATGTGATTTATAAATTCGAAATATGGAAATAATAGCAAATTCATATTCTACACATCAAAGATACATTGTGGATGAAGTTTGGTCCAATTTGGATGTTGTTTGTGCAGGTTATGCAATTTTAGGTACATTCTGGACTTTTATGCAATTTACCCAATTGGGAGGTTTTCTTTGCAAATTATCAACTGAATTTTAATCCTTAGATATTCCCTTACAATTAACGATATTTTAAACCATTGGAGAACCTAGTTTCACCTTAGTTTGATGGTATTTCTTTTCAAGGGCATTATAGGGATTACCCTCTTTAAAAAGATGCTTATCCTTAAAAGCTATCAACCAATGAGGTTATTTCTTTCTTGAAAAACGGTGGGGATGGCCTAGAATAATCTATGGGCTCTTAGAACCTACTTTTGATATGCATGAAGCCTCTATGAGCTATCCTCTTGCATGGCTATCAATCCCTAGGCTAAAGACACATGGAAAGTCCCTTAAGACTCCTCATGCTTCACCTCTTTCTATATATAGCCATGTATACCCCTTCCCAACTCACAATTCGAAAACTCTTGATCTCATTTTATTTCCTCTAGATTATATAATAGTTCCTTCTATATTTGGCCACAAAGTTTCTGCCCCAAGGTAATAGAGGGAGCCTACCTTGGTGAAGAAGGCTCCTAGGGCTTCCAAATTGCTCTATTAGGGTTTCTAAAGCTCCTCCTTGGTGAATTCGACCGAAACTAGTAAGTTGCCTCCCTTACTTCCCTATTTTCATACTGTTAGTCTTCCTTACACATTATTCTAGGTCGTAACCATGACCATACATGGTAAAACTCCATCTAAAACCCTAAAACATCTCACCTCCATGCTCTTTTGCTAGGGTTTGCACCTCTAAAGTGGAGAAGGTGATCTTTGCTCAGGAAAGGAGCTTAGATTGGAGAAACCATACCTTATAATCTCGGGATTATTTCTGTTCGTACCTTCTTACATTCCTAGAGGCAAGTTTTGTTAAACCCCTTCTCATATATTGCTTAGTACATACTTAAAACCCATGCTTCTATGTTGATAATCGATGATTTCCATCTCTTTTTACCATGATCTTCTAAGGTTTTGGTTTCTTGCTATTTTATCTTCTCTATAATCTCTAGTTTGGTTATCTAAGAAACTTCAAACCTGATCTTGGGTCAAATGGTGTTTTCTCCCTCTCCCCCTCTCTTTAAATTATCTCGATCGGTTTGATGATGTGGTAATTTCCTATTGGTTAGTATTGCAAAATTCATATCTTCTAAACCGCTTATCCAAATTTGACAAATAAATATGTTTTGGAATTGAAAAATTAATCTCTATCTAATAAAAATATTTTCAAGGTCTGATTTCATGGTTTGACGAAGGGTGATTTTTGTAAAACGAATTTAATGCATAAAATCCATAAAAATTACATCTTAATCATCATAACTCCAAAATTAACATAAAAATATGTTTTATTGATAAGGAAAACCGAATAAGTTCATTGGTGATATTTTCAAAAGCTAAATCCTAATTTTGCTAAAAAGCTCTAAAAATAGGGTTTTTATATATTAATGTGTACTATGTACTCTAATACATTTTAATACATTGAAAATAGGCAAAGTGGAACTTGGACTCAATTAAAGTGGTGAAAGTTAGTAATTGATATCAGTAAGAGAGGTATGTGCATTCCTTACACCCTATGTTGGGATAATTGCAGCCAAATCCTATATTTCCCTAATGAGGCTTAAATGAACACTAAATATTCTATTCTTTAATCCTAATGTTGCTCATGCCTCAAATTAGATTATAATTTCTTCTTGTTGGAGTCTTATACCCCACTGCCATGCTTATTGAATATTATGACTACTCTTGCCATGACTACTTTTATAGCATGTGGATTTATGTTCTATTTAATTTGAAGTAGCGGTACTTATGTACAACCACCCACAGCGGGCATGTAAATAATCGCCCTGGGGAATGTCGTATTCTCCCCATAATATTGTAGGTGACTGGGAATGTCTTATTCTCCCCTCACCTAGGGTTAGAGGTCTGGTAGGTACCTCAACCCTACTTAGTTAGGTAGGCATAATTATCTTACATGAAAATTCTTTTTGATATAATTGTTAATGGCAAGTTTCTTTTGAATATACCCTCATACTCTTGTTATCTTCATCTTATGATGAACCCTAGCCTGTTTTTATTTACTTTACTTATCTTGATATCCTAGACTAGTTTTGTGACACATACTTTTCTTCCCTTTCCCTTTTTGCTGGGTGCCTTCCCAACCACCCATGTGTTGAGCAAGGTGATGGATAAGACAAGGAAGATCATAGCTTTTGTCTTGGACTCAGTTGATGGAGATACTACTTGGAGACGAGATTGTAGTAGTTCCCTCTATCTAGATCTTGATTGTTTCTCTTGATGTAAACCCTAATGGGAGAATTTGATGTATTTTTGTAAACCTTTTATGAAATTGAATATAGTCAGTTACTTTTTATTCCCCTGATTTCTAATGGTATTTTGTATACCAATGTTTAATAAGTTTGGAAAATTTATGCCCATTCCATCATACCTCTGAGAGTGTTTGGAATGGATGTCAATTCTTCAAATTTTTATTAAGGGGGAGATTTCACTTTCCTTACAGCATGGTATCAGAGCCCATGGTAGTTGGAATCTGACTATTTTAGTTTTGTCTCCCTAATTAGGATCCCTACCTTACATAGTTCCTTTAGGTGACATGGTTGCCCTATAGTTGATCTATAAATGATGAATGGTTGATTTAGGACCCTATAGTTCCACATTAGTATCATGATGAATAAAACTCTAAAATACTCATAACTAAAATATGCATAACTCAATGTTGTTCATGTTTGCCTTTAGGCAACTATTAGGGCATGAAGTTGAAGCAAAGGTGTCTAGAAAGGATCACGTTCTGGGGGCTGGAAATATTTTCCTCTGCACCACTTGCTTGGTTTATGAGGACTCCCAGATCCATATGATACCGACCTGGCCTAAACTGAAATGGATTGTTCGAAATAGTTTGCTTTTAGGCAATAGTGACCTTAGACATCTATGTTGTATATCTTTGGGAACCATAAGTTTTAGATGTATGATTACTTGTTTGAGGATGGATATCCAATATAGTTCCCTTATTACCCATATAACCACATGTTTGGATAGTTATCCCTAGAACCTAGACTTTGAAGTTTGGTGTTTAGTAAGCAATTAGAGTGCGCAGTGAAGCATGATGTATATTGTATATGGTCTAGCTAGATTCACCCTTTTACCTCTAGATTAGTTTGGCTTGGTAGGTCAAACCTTTTAAGGGGTGGAGAGTAGTTGGTTTGATGATGTTTGGGTGGTTAGATTTTGAGGATGAAATCCTTTCCAAGGGAATGGAGTCATGTAACATACTGAAATATAGCTACTCTGACTTTAGAAACCCTAACTCCCGAATTCAGAAGTTAGTGTGCTTGAATCCTTAGTTTTGACCAAACAAATTATAGTTATAACCACATGTTTCTTGGTATCCAAAAGAACATATAATGAACATCTAATGAATAGTTCATATGTTTGAACCCTAATGAATATCTAATGCACATAATAAGAGTAACTCACATTTTAATACTAATAATGGATATGCATGATGTTGACCATGTCATAAACCAATAAAACCTAATGAAATGACAAGTAAGATAATTGTAACCTAATCTTAGACTTAATACATGCCAATTAAAATTTAGTGATGACATTAACCTGAACCCTAAGTTGTCTAACCTTAACATATACATCCTTAATGCCTTTCATGATACATTAATGACATTAGGTGTCATAATAAGTTAACATACTTTGATACACATAAATGATATATATAATCATATAAACACATATTAATCAAGTCATCAATATGAAATGCATGGTATGTTACCTTGTTATCTGATATACACATGATTGGCCACTTAATGTAAATCAATTTGTAATATGCCTCACAGTGATCATTAAAATACATGGAGTGGATTCAATATGAATATGAAGTGATTTGATTCACATAAATGTGCAAACCAATAATATAAATAAATATGAGAAAATGATTAATGATGACATTAATGTGAGAAATAAAGATAATGCGGCAATGAGATAACATTTAATATAAATATATGTAATTGATGTGACATAATTTGGATTGAATGAATACTTAATGACAAATTGAATATTTCATGCAAAATAATTCATTATAACTTAATGTGGTGATAGTATAAGGATAATGAAGTCGAAGCTCAAAATATTAAGGATAATGATCAAGTATATTGAGAGAATTGAGTAACACATAATTTTTCTAAAATTCTTAGTAAGATAAATGATATAAATATATATATATATATATATATATATATATATATATATATATATATATATATATATATATATATATATATATATATATATATATATACGATGTTTCATGGATGACAATGAAATATAACTTCCTTGGTAATAAAGTGATTATGACATGACATAATTAAAATAAAGATGATAATGTGACATCATAATGAATATAATGTTAATGAGCCAAAAATGTAAATAACGTTAAATATCCTAAAAATAATATCTAAATAATGGAACCTAGGTGATCCTTGAGAACCTGAGCTATGTCAAGATGCTTGTGGAGTATATGTTTATGAATTGTTTGGTGGAAGTTAAGGTTCGAGAAATAACTTGATGTTTTGTGATGAGATGTTGCACACTTACCCTTCCCTTCTTACTTGTGATTTCGGGGACGAAATCCTCTTTAAGGGGTGGAGTGTTGTAACATACCAAATTCTAAAATTTTATATTTTGAGCCTCTTTCCCATCTTTTCCTTTCATTTCTATCCTTATTGGTCTTTCTATTTAATTAGTGGAATTTATAGTGGTTTAGTGAACATTTATTCACAAATTATACCAATGGAACAGTTTATTCTCAAATACCTCAGTGAAAGCTTAGTTACCATGATTAAGTTCTCTAAACCTTAATCTAACTTTTTGATGTGATTTGAAAACATAACATATGCCACATAACTCATTTTAGTGGTAATATGAAGATAAGAAACTTAATCGGATGAACAATTTAGATAATGGGCCGTTAATGGGCCATATGACATATCTCATAAAAATAAGTCTCAAAAGAGGAAACAAACTTCAAATTCTAAATCTACATATCAAAATTAGCCTACATGTCAAATTTCATCTAATTTGGACTACCTTGAAATATTAGGATAAGTTTAGGAGAGAGAAAATCAATAAAAGGCATAAGTAATTAATAATATGATTTTATAAATTCAAAATATGGAAATAATGGAAAATTCATATTCTACACATCAAAGATAACTTGTGGATGAAGTTTGGTCCAATTTGGATGTTGTTTGTGCAGGTTATGCAATTTTAGGTACATTCTGGACTTTTATGCAATTTACCGAATTGGGAGGTTTTCTTTGCAAATTATCAACTGAATTTTAATACTTAGATATTCCCTTACAATTAATGATATTTTAAATCATTTGAGAACCTATTTTCACCTTGGTTTGATGGTATTTCTTTTCAAGGGCATTATAGGGATTACCATCTTTAAAAAGATGCTTATCCTTAAAAGCTATCAACCAATGAGGTTATTTCTTTCTTGAAAAATGGTGGGGATGGCCTAGAATAATATATGGGCTCTTAGAACCAACTTTTTATATGCATGAAGCCTCTATGAGTTATCCTCTTGCATAGCTATCAATCCCTAGGCTAAAGACACATGGAAAGTCCCTTAAGACTCCTCATGCTTCACCTCTTTCTATATATAGCCATGTATACCCCTTCCCAACTCACAATTCGAATACTCTTGCTCTCCTTTTATTTCCTCTAGCTTAGATAATAGTTCCTTCTGTATTTGTCCATGAAGTTTCTGCCCCAAGGTAATAGAGGGAGCCTACCTTGGTGAAGAAGGCTCCTAGGGCTTCCAAATTACTCTATTAGGGTTTCTAAAGCTCCTCCTTGGTGAATTTGACCAAAACTAGTAAGTTGCCTCCCTTCCTTCCCTATTTTCATATTTTTAGTCTTCCTTACACATTATTATAGGTCGTAACCATGACCATACATGGTAAAACTTCACCTAAAACCCTAAAACATCTCACCTCCATGCTCTTTTGCTAGGGTTTGCACCTCTAAAGTGGAGAAGGTGATCTTTTCTCAAGAAAGGAGCTTAGCTTGGAGAAACCATACCTTATAATCTCAGGATTATTTCTGTTTGTACCTTCTTACATTCCTAGAGGCAAGTTTTGTTAAACCCTTTCTTATATATTGCATAGTACATACTTAAAACCCATGCTTTTATGTTGATAATCGATGATTTCCATCTCTTTTTACCATGATCTTCTAAGGTTTTGGTTTCTTGCTATTTTATCTTCTCTATAATATCTAGTTTGGTTATCTAAGAAACTTCAAACCTGATCTTGGGTCGAATGGTGTTTTCTCCCTCTCCCCCTCTCTTTAAATTATCTCGATCGGTTTGATGATGTGGCAATTTCCTATTGGTTAGTATTGCAAAATTCATATCTTCTAAACCGCTTATCCAAATTTGATAAATAAATATGTTTTGGAATTATAAAATTAATATATATCTAATAAAAATATTTTCAAGGTCTGATTTCATGGTTTGACGAAGGGTGATTTTTGTAAAACGAATTTAATGCATAAAATCCATAAAAATTACATCTTAATCATCATAACTCCAAAATTAACATAAAAATAAGTTTTATTGATCAGGAAAACCTAATAAATTGATTGGTGATATTTTCAAAAGCTAAATCCGAATTTTGCTAAAAATCTCTAAAATAGGGTTTTTATATATTAATGTGTACTATGTACTCTAATACATTTTAATACATTAAAAATAGGCAAAGTGGAACTTGGACTCAATTAAAGTGGTAAAAGTTAGTAATTGATATCAGTAAGAGAGGTATGTGCATTCCTTACACCCTATGTTGGGATAATTGCAGCCAAATCCTATATTTCCCTAATGAGGCTTAAATGAACACTAAATATTCTATTCTTGAATCCTAATGTTGTTCATGCCTCAAATTATATTATAATTTCTTGTTGTTTGGGTCTTATACCCCACTGCCATGCTTATTGAATATTATGACTACTCTTGCCATGACTACTTTTCTAGCATGTGGATTTATGTTCTATTTAATTTGAAGTAGCGGTACTTATGTACAACCACCCACATAGGGCATGTAAATAATTGCCCTGGGGAATGTCTTATTCTCCCCATAATATTATAGGTGACTGGGAATGTCTTATTCTCCCCTCACCTAAGGTTAGAGGTCTGGTAGGTGCCTCAACCCTACTTAGTTAGGTAGGCATAATTATTTTACATGCAAATCCTTTTTGATATAATTGTTAATGGTAAGTTTCTTTTGAATATAGCCTCATACTCTTATTATCTTCATCTTATGATGAACCCTAGCATGTTTTTATTTACTTTACTTATCTTGATATCCTAGACTAGTTTTGTGACACATACTTTTCTTCCCTTTCCCTTTTTGCTGGGTGCCTTCCCAACCACCCAGGTGTTGAGCAAGGTGATGGGCAAGACAAGGAAGATCATAGCTTTTGGCTTGGACTCAGTTCATGGAGATACTACTTGGAGACAAGATTGTAGTAGTCTAGACTTCCCTCTATCTAGATCCTAATTGTGTATCTTGATGTAAACCCTAATGGGAGAATTTGATGTATTTTTGTAAACCTTTTATGAAATTGAATATTGTCAGTTACTTTTTATTCCGCTGCTTTCTAATGGTCTTTTGTATACCAATGTTTAATAAGTTTGGAAAATTTATGTCCATTCCATCATACCTCTGAGAGTGTTTGGAATGGATGTCAATTCTTCAAATTTTTAGTAAGGGGGTGATTTCACTCCCCTTACAACATGGTATCAGAGCCCATGGTAGTTGGAATCTGACTATTTCAGTTTTGTCTCCTTAATTAGGATCCCCGCCTTACATATTTCCTTTAGGTGACATGGTTGCCCTACAATTGATCTATAAATGATGAACGATTGATTTAGGACCCTATAGTTCCACATTAGTATCATGATGAATAAAACTCTAAAATACTCATAACTAAAACATGCATAACTCAATGTTGTTTAGGGAACAATTTGTGATCCTCCTTATTCCTAATGTACCTCTTTTGGTTCAATGTTTTCTTGTTGCCCTCAAACTTGTTGAGTCCTACTTTTCTCCAAATGATTCCTTTGGAATTAAATTCCCTTTCAGGAATAAAACCATCCTAGAAGCAAACACCTTAGTTGTCATATGGAAGCACTCCTACTGGTTGAAATATAGATCCCTGCACTCTATATATTATGCAAAGCAAATATTCTGAAGATTAAATAGCTTTGACACTGAATTTACTACCTCAATACTCTTGAAGAACTGTGGGCTTTGCACCATGCATAGTGATACCAAGCAAGAACAAATCGATCATTCAACAATAAAGTTCATCAATATAGCTTCCAAAATGGTGAAATGGTATTAAGAGTCATCTAAAATGCCAATTCCAAGAGCAAGTTTAACCCTAAATGGGAGGGACCCTACATCATCTATGACATCTATGACTGGAGTGTCATATGCTTGAAAGACATGAACATAGATATCCCTCTTCATCATACAAGCACCAACCTTCCTCAAATTCTAAACTGCTAATCATACTGCAACAACAAGAAATCATTTAGTAGAAAGCAACGTAAAGGAGCTAAAAGCTCCCACTCATAAAACCCAAAATTTACTTAAAACACCTAACCACGTACCCCTGTGCACCCTGAAGTGGAAAGGTCAAAGTAGAATCTAGGGCCTAGTATAGAAGGAGCATGGTCATTATCCCGAGGTCTAAACGGTTCACCAACTTAAAGATACCTCCTTAAAATAGGTCCATCCTAATAAAATACACTTAAAAGTGTTCATGATTGTAGTTAAAGCTAGGTGAAGCCCCATGAGAAAATAGGAGGATGGTAGAAGCTATTAGTGCCCGAAGGAAAGTTGTATATGATCCTCACAATCAACATCCTAACATTTGCACCCAAGGCTATGCCATAATATTTAAATCTGTCAGGGTTAACCTAAAAGGGAAGCCCCATCAGGATAAGGAAGGAGGTCAAAACTCCATGTAGATACTCTGATCTCATCTTGGAAAGAAGTTGGACCAAACTATGTATGAGCTAACTGGGGAGTCATGAGACTGAAAACCCTCACTAGGAAAACCCCATTAATTCCCCATGAAATCCTTGGCTCTCATTCTAAGGCCTTGAGACTCAATGTTGAATCAAAAGCTTTGACAAAAAGATGCATTGTTAGTGGCCACCTTAAGATAAAAGAGATAATCTAAGAATCCATTTAAACATGAAGACACATGCTCGTGGTGGATCACTTCTCTGAGGCATCTCAGGAGTAAAGCCTATTGGGACGTCTCTAACATCTGACACCTTGTACCAACTGGGTGGAAAATGTCCAATAACACACCCGTTACATGATATAGTTTTAGCTCTTAGTGTGACACCCAACTCCAGTAGAGATTCTTTCATCTCCCCAATAGAAGGAGGGAAACCCTTATAATAGAATGGGCCACAAACATTTAGAGATAGGGAACATCTATCATCAGGTTAGGATAAGTGGTAGCTTAAATCACGTAGGGTTTCAACCTTCAACTTCATTCAAGGAGGTGGACAAGAAGGAGGTGCCCCAAAACATGAAAACCTAAAACAATCCCTATAGTCCTAAAATTCATATATAAGAATACTAGAGTATCTAGAATTGGAGAATTTGTTAGAAAAGAGCTCATAGCAATATGCACCTCAAGGACCCAAATCCAATGCACTTTTCTAAATATCATGGAGAGAGTATCCACAACCAGTGTCACATGTCATAAATAAAAAAATTGTATTATGGAAATAAAAAACCATTACAAAACTTTGGCTTCTTGTGCCAATAAATGAATAAACAAACAAACAAGAAAACTGAATATATCATTCTGGTTCTCTAAAAGAATCACAAGTCACTACAACAAGAGGTGTTGATACAAGACATTCCAAGTATTTGGGAGAGCAGTCCCAAGCCACAGGGAAGGAATGTTGGGTCAGCCTCTTTCAGCTCAACCAATTCTGTGTCAACTTCTCTTGGGCTTTCCAAGAATCTATCATCAACTTCTAGGAGAATGGAGGAAAAGCTTCAACTTGATACACACACTGCTGACAATTCATTACCGGAATGTGGATACATGATAGTATGCAAATAGCCCTCCAGACCCAACAAAATGATCAACCACTAAAAATTAGGCATGACCATGCCACAAATTGAGTTATGAAGGTGGAACTCCATCCATTCCCAACGAATGTTTGCAGCCTTTAGACCTACGAGCCATCGAGCTAGATTTTCACACAACTAAAAGGGCTCACCCACCTGAATGTTCTTTGATAGAAACTCTTTTTCCATGCTATAATGATGATTCAAAGACTCTGTTAGTCTGTAAGGACCAAAGCACATTCCCATATAAATTTGTAGAACCTGGAAGGCTCCCTTATGTTTCCAATTAGTTGTGCTTCATCCAAGCATTCATACAACTCATCCAAAATCAAAAGAACAAAATCTCTTTCCTCCATAGAGCGGCCAGAACTCCTAAATGACGACTAGCCCCACAGACTACCACTCAACTTAACAATATATTTTATCCTCTCTCGTACACAAACCAAAATCAACTTTCCGACTGGTCACACATCCTAGTAATACTCTAGAATGAACATGCTTAACTTTAGAGTTCTTAGTGATGGGATCCCTGAAAAATAGGTGGACCTTGGTGATATGGATAGTCCAATCATTCCTTTTGAGATCATTTTATCCAAAGCCTTAAATCTTGGGACGTTATAATGATCAAATTACAAATCCACAGATGAGGCATATCCAGAGAAATGACACCAAAACACCCTTCACTCTTAAATGACTCCCAGAAGGATGCCATCTAAATGAAGCAGCGGTCACAAGTCAAGCATCAAGTAGTTTGGGATTTCTTAACACCAAGTAGATTCCTCAGCTTAGTAGCCCAACTGGACTTCTTTGGTACCACCAACCATTAAGGAAAATTGGGTGATCTTAGCCACATCCTCCAAGGGGAGAGTCATAACAACATCACCAAAATAGAAGGTGTGATTCGGTGGATCCTATAAGTAGATTGCCGCCAACATCAACTCATTTGCATAGGGGCATAAGCCAGATGCTGGGTCACGCCAAATCTTTCTAGCTAGACTTTTTCAGTCTCAAAAAGATAAATAATGTAACATTACACCAAGGACAATTTGATAGGAGGATGCCACAAAAGTGGGATTGAAACACCCCTGTTAGAGTATCAGCATTGGCTCAAAGCTTTGGCATGAACAATGCAGAGTCAGAGCTTTCATTTTGTTTCCTTTTGATTTGTTTAATTTTTTGGTTAACTTTTGACCCTATCACTTCATCATGGTATTCAAATTTTTTATTAATAAAGCGAACATTTTGATTTGAATGGTTTTGGTGTTATGTATCCAACTGCAGGTGTGACGTCAACCCTTACCGCATATTTGGTGAATAAATGTTGAAATTCTAATATGTGTTATATGCATCTTCCAGATCAAATAGAGGCAGCCTACTATACACGGTCCACAAGTATGCAAATATTATAGGGCATGTCCCACACCTTTGTGCACCCTACCAAACATTTCATATTTCTTGCCTTCTAGTACTCTTATGGTTCTTCTTTTTAAGTCCTATCTTTAATTTTAAATTTCAAATTTTAATATATATACATTCCTTAAGTAAAACTCACTATTTACTTAGCATATGTTTACTTTACCTAGACAATATTGATCTTTAATTTTAGATTTTAACATAGACACACACATAGACTAGTGAAGACACAAGTACACATGAACCTATAATATTAAAAATGTCAAATTTTTATTAGATATATATAATAAAACATAAAAAGCATTACTTTTTTTTTCAAACAAGTCTTATAATAAATACTTGTATTAATATTATACAATAGACTTTTCAATACTTGAATAAGAGTGAGAAAATTTGGGAAGACCAAACTATGAGTGAAGAGAGGAATCTATATTTGAAAATAATTGTAAAGTTTCATCAAAATAGGTAAGTGGATCAACCGACTAGAACCACCATTTAAAGAGATAATCCTTAGTCAATAGATGAGAGAGAAAGCAAAGAAAGAATGATGGTAAGTAACGAATTTGTTTTTGGGAAAAGAAGAAGAATGCACACAAGCAATTATATTTCACAATAAATGTCACGAGCCCACAATAAAAAGGAAGTAGGTCTAATGAAGAAAATACATACATGAGTGATATGAGCGACACAATTTAGAAATAAAATGAGAAAAAGAGCCAAAAGGTATTGGGAGTGGCCCAAAATTCGAAATTTCTATCATCATTACATTGGTATGAACTTATAAACTATGATTTATGCAATTAAATCAATCTTCTATAAGAACTATATAGTAAGATTTAGGATATTGTAATAATTTTTAAGATACCATTATCTCATTTAAAAAGAACACTCTTTCATCTTTAAAAGAAATGTTAAAATGACTTCTATAAAAAAGAAAATAACATAAATTGTATGTATATTTCATTACTATTTAGAAACGTCATGGTATCAATTCAAAAAAGAATTAGTATAGACATGAAAAAACTTGAATCATATATAGGGTGCGCACATACACTCGCTTGTTAAGTATTGATCGCACATGGATAAAAAATGAACTCATAAATTATTTATAATATAATAATCTACTAAAATCAATACAAATTTATTTGGTTGAAGATGTCTAAGAATTATTAGTTGTCACTCGAATTCTACATATAACTAAGTTTAAATCAATATAATAATAATAATAATAATAGAATACAAAATATGTAGATGTTTATCGGGTTCTTAAATTAATCAATCACTATTTCTACATATTGCGCCAACGTGATCTGTTTACTTTTTTTGTATAAATAGATACATGACTAGTGAATAATTAGCACGAAAGCCGACAATTATATGGGTTAATCAAGATTTTTCTTTTCATTTATACTATCGACGGGTGTATGTAAGAAAGCATACATTGTGATGTATCGATTATGTAAATTAAAATATATAGTTGCTTATCAGGTCTAACGCATGTCTTGATTAGCTAAATAGTTGTTAGTTTTCTTATTAGTTATCCAATAATCAAATACCCTTTTATACATACTAGGTCCAAGAAATCAAAGTAATACTTTGTTTGTGGGTAATTTTTTTACCTTTGTATTGAGGGATACTTGATTATTGATAATTGTCACTAAAGCGGACAACTATGTAGGTTAATCAAAATATGTTTTTTTGCATTTAAACTAACAACTGATTTATGTATGCAAACATACATCATGATGCCTTGTTTATGAAAATCATGTTTAAATGTGAACATGAACGTACCACATAGTAGATGACAAATTTATGTTTGGTGATGTTAAAAATAAAAATTACTATAGATAATTCAAATATATTTAAAATTTATATTTTTTACGAATAAGTGCATGAATGTACCATATTTTACAAATGTAGCATACTTGTAATTTTTTATATGACCTCCTTTTTCATTAGACATGCTATGCATGTGTATAACTGAAATGGTTTAATCTAACTAAGTTTTTTTTATTTAATGACTCTTAGGCATGACTTTTAAGCCAAATCTATTTATATTAAACATAATATTGAGTTAACCTTTTTTATCTGTAGTATTGTGAGAAAAAAATGCATGTCTCCATTGTCAACACCTTGTATTCAGTGCTCATCTATGACCCATAGATAAGAACGACATTGCCTTTAAAATATGTAAATTTGACTGAATATTTTTTTAAAAAAAGATATACCATGAGAACTTACTTTTCATTCATCACATGAAAATACATAAAGTTTAAAACATGATAATATTTCTTTGCATTTAAAATTATGATATTTGTCATAAGAAGTAAGCCTGTCATTAAAAATCGATTTGCATAACAATAAGATATATTGTATGCCATATCATATTGTTTAACATATCTATGAATTGATTGTCTAACATGTCTATAAATTGATCTTGTGGCCATCCGAATAAGTTTACGTCATGTGTTTTTGTAATATTACTCATCGTGCTTCTTCCTTATGGGCTTTATTTAGTATTTTCATCAGTCTTTCTACCTTGTAAAGTGTTGGCAACATCCTGCATCACGAAATAATACACATTAAGTTCATAAAATTTGTACAATACCTGCTTATAGAAAAATACATCCATGAAAAATATATAACACAAACAATAATTAAAACATTTAAGCATGTCCATACAATACACATAGTATATTAAAAGTAGCATCCAAGTTAACTTGTCCACTTCTAAAAGTAGGGTGCAATAAATGATTTCGTTAGTGGTTGTTATATGTAATGATAGTTCAAAGACATATCAGTACCATTTTTGAACAAATACAATTGTTAAGTTGTTTTACTGCTGATTTTTTTGTGTGGATATATATATATATATATATATATATATATATAGTCAGGCTAGAATACACTCGAGTGTATTCTAGCCTGACGCAAAAATTATGCATTTCAAATTAGTTTCGCGCGTCGATTTTGTTGCCCTTGGATGAGTGACTTACACTCATCCAAATGAGCTCAAAATTTGTATGTAGCCTAGTTATAGTATGACGGTGAAGATCAACGGTTTACATTTTGCAAAAAATAGTCTTGATATACAAACACATTTGAGTGTATCCGTGCGATCCGTACACTCGAGTGTATTCTAGCCTGACTCTATATATATACTCAAATTTGTAGAAGAATGATTGTAGCAAAATAGTTGTGCTTGAAAACCCCTCAAATCTTGTGCTTGCCCTTTTTTCTATTGACGTATTGACACAGCTAGACTGCTCTGTTTGGTAAAACAATTGCCATTGTGAGCAACCACAGTAGGCTATCGTTCGATGGGCAACCACTCGATACATGTTAGGTACTGCGATGGTAAATAGCTTGGTCACCGATCCAGTGTTGCAATAGTAACTAAGTTTGAAGATTGCCTTTTCAAACAGATCAACGATTAGAAGAGATAAATCAAGATATCAAATTGACGGTAGTATTCAGTTTTTACAAGTAGAACGAAACAGTTCTAGATTGAACTATGTTTCTGAACTCATATGCAATTATCTTTTGCAACATGGTAGTTGCATAGCAACGACTTAGAAAATACCTTGTCATGAACTCATATGCATTTATCTTTTGCAAAATGGTAGTTGCATGTCAACGACTAGGAAAATATCTTGTCATGACAGCAATCTTTGCTAACAAACCCATTAGTCACTGTATATGCCTGCTATGGTACCGGACGAAGGGAGTATTACGATTCTGCTACAGTCAAAGGAGAAACAACTTAGGAAAGCGGACATGCACAAGAGGGAATCGGGAGGGAAGAGAATGCAATCGCGCGCTAACTTGGAACGCTGGCTTCTCACCGCATCGAATTTCCCCGGTGGGAATGGAGGCTGATCCATCGCCGGAAAAAAATGCTATCACTTTGCTAAACGATTTTCTGCAGCGTCTGGGACGACTGAACAGGCGACACCATCAGTCAGCGCGTTGCCAAACGCTATAGTAGTAGTGATGTTTATCACAGACTAATTAGATCAACGCCATGGTTCATGCTCATAAAATCAATTTTGCTTCGTGAATTTGAGAGTATTCTTTTGTAATTATGTATCTTGATGGAACAAATTAGTCTATAACAACATACACTATGTAGCTTGGTGTTTGATGTATGTTTAGCTTCAAAAATTTCTGTAGCTCATTCGATTGTCTATTATTTATAACTTGGGAAGACAAATAAAATTGATATACTATTTCATTGACAAAAAAGTGAAACATCAAAAACAACAACACACACCTTGTGTAGCATGCATCCCGTTTGCATTTTTTGGAGTGAGCTTGGATTCTATCGAGGCAGACCTCAACCTTATGACACATAAAAAACAAATAGTCAACATCAGTCCTTACTATTAGAGTATGTACTAGTTACATGTGGTTAGTGTCATGTTGTTGAGTACATGAGTGTTACTATGTCTAGACTCCTATTTATATAAGGCTTGTAATATGTTGTAAGGCATCTCAATATAATCATATTTTATTATTCTTACATGGTATTAGAGTCAAGATCCTATAAGAGAGGAAAAAATAAAGACATTCCTAGTCGGAGGACATTAAGAAGAAAATATGTCGCCCACATGCCTTTTTCTTCTTCTTTATTTAGTAACATTTTAAGTTTCCTTCCTTATCGGTTATGGTCATAATTATTTTCTTTTCCTCTCTCTATTTTTCTCTTGAATTTTTTAATTTTGCCATTTCATATTCATCCCCTCCCATATTATCATATTTTTATTCTTATACTTACAAATGATTAAGAATGCCTTATTACAATTAGATCTAACAAAACACACCCTTTATGAATAATGCATTCAGTCCTATTTACATTTTATGAAGATGTTTTTTGAATATTGATTGATATTATGAAGTGACCATATAGAAGGCTATCTCTAAAACATCAACTATTTCAAAGTATGACGGAACCTAAGAGTCAGAAAAATGTGAGTACAAATTTGTTGATAGAATCGAATGATGACATGAGTGCCCATCTTTACAAGTATCCAATTGTGTATAATGTGTAATATTAAAAATTGAAACTTGGTATAAAAATATGATACAACTCTAGAGTGAAATTCTATTAATTTACCCTGAATAAATTGGGTCTGCATCATTACTGGACACCAATCTAAAAAATGTGTTCCTTTTTTGTTCTAGTGTTAACACTATAGCACATACGGATATCCATAGACATGAATCATATGACATGTTTGTATAAATCAATTACAGTGAATCCTTTCCATGAGCAATCATGAGGAAAGTAATGCAGGAAGAGAACAATACTAAGTGTTGAATATTGACACCATTGTCATTCTCACTATAGGAATATCCCTTCTAGTGTTCGAGATTAAATTGATGCCAATGTCTCTACTAAGGATGTTGGATTTTGTCATAATTGCAATGCTTATTGGGCTTAGGAAAATAGTTGGTTTGCATATAATTCCATAACCAATCATATTTCCTTCACAACCTGCATCCACTAGTGTAGCCAGAACATTAACAAAGAATGAGCACTTCATTGTTGCATGTGGATCGACACACCTTAGAGCATTGTATGATATTTTCAAGTTTTACAGCAAGTATGCTAAATTTAGTGTAAATTTTGGAAAAATATGGATAGGGAACATACCTATCCATGCCTCAGTTGACTATACCATTGCCTGCATCGACAATGTTGGGGCCCTAAGGTTTATGTCTTCAATGTCGATGGGTTTGTAGTACCATAGTATTAATTTGTTTAATTGAAGATGTCCAAGAATTATGAGTTGCTCATTTCATTCTACATATAACTAAGTTTAAATTATATAATAATAATAATAGAATAAAAAATATGTAGATCTGGTTCTTAAATTTATCCAATCACAACTTCTACATTTACATTGCTTGTATAAAAAGATATATCATTGGTGAATAATTAGCACGAAGGTCGACAATTATGTCGGTTAATCAAGATATTTTTTTCATTTATACTATCCACAAATGTATGTAAGAAAATATACATTGTGATGTATCACTCATGTAAAGTAGATGTAGTCGCTTATCTGGTATTAAAATTCAACCAATATGTCTTGATTTATTTAAATCATTTTCAACTTTCTTGTCAATTATCTAATAATTAAATACCTTTCTATATAAACAAAAAAAAATCACACTAATACTTTGTTTGTATTGGTGTGTGTTTTTACTTTGTTTGTATTGTGGGATATTTGATTATTGAATAATTAGCATTAAATCAAACTACTATGTAGATTAATCGATATTTTTTTCATTTAAACAACTTATGTATGTATGCAAACATACATCGTGATGTTTCCTTTACAAAATCTTATTCAAAGAAAACATGCACATGCCCCATAGTAGATGAAAATTTTGTGTTTGATGATGTTGAAAATACAAAAAAATACAGATTCTTCAATTTTTAAATTTAATTTTTTTTTCACAAAGAAATGGCCATGCATGTACCATATTTTACACACATAGCATACTTGTAATTTTTATATGATGTCATTTTTCAATAGACATGCTATGCATGTGTACAACTAAAATTGTTTAATCTAACTTTTTTTTAGTTAATGACCCTTAAGCATGGCTTTTAAGCACATAGTTATTTGTATCAAACATAATATTGAGTTAACCTTCTTTATATGTAGTATTGTGAGAAAAAACATGCATGGTCTATAACCAACAACTTGTATCCAATGCTCATCTATGACCCATAGATAAGAATGACATCACTTTAAAACATGTAAATTTGAAAGAATATGAAATTCAAAGAAGGTAACATGATGATATTTCTTTGCATTTAAAGTTGTGATGTTTGTCATAAAAAGTAAGACGTATCATCAAAAATCAATTTACCTAATAAGATATTTTGTATGCCATATCATACTATATAATATGTCTATAAATTAGTCTTGTGGCCATTCGAGCATATTTCCTTCATGTGTTTTCTATAAGATTACACATGTTCCTTCTTCCTTATGGGATTTATCTAGTATTTTCATCAGTCCTGTACCTTGTAGAGTGTTGGCAACATTCTACATCATAAAGCAATACACATTAAGTTCATAGAGTTTTTGCAATACATGCTCATAAAAAAATTAGATCCACAAAATAGATATAACACAAACAATAACTAAAAGTTTTGAGCATGTACATAGTATAATAGAAGTAGTATCTAAGTTAACTTGTCCACCTCTAAAAATAGGTTGCAATAAATGATATAGTTAGTGATTATTATATGTAATGATAGTTTGAAAATATATCTATATTGTTTTTGTTACAACCAAAATTGTTAAATTGTTGTATTGTTGATTATCTTTTGTGGATACACACACACACACACACACACACACACACACACACACACACACACACATATATATATATATATATATATATATATATATATATATATATATATATATATATATATATATATATATATATATATACTCGAACTTGTAGAAAATGATTGTAACAAAAAAGTCATGCTTGAGAATGCCTCAAGTCTTGTTCTTGCCCTTTTTTCTATTGACGTATTGACACGGTTGTTCACATATGTAGTAGTGATTCTTATATCAAACTAATTTAGATCAATGCCATGGTTTATGCACATAAAACCAGTTTTTCTTGTTGAATTTGAGAGTAGTCTTTTGTAATCATGTATCTCGATGGAAAAAGTGATCTATAATGACATAAAATATCTAGCTTGATGACTGATATACATTTAGCCTCACAAATTTCTATAGCTCATTTGGTTGTCTATTAATCATACCATAGGTAGACTAACAAAATTGATATACTATTTTATTGACAAAAAAGTTGAAATAGTAAGAATAACAACATACACCATGTGTAGCATGTATTCTATTTGCATCTTTTAAAGTGAGATTGGATTCTATCGAGGCGGTCCTCAACCTTGCGGCACACCAAAAACACATAATCATCATCAATCCTTACAAATGATTAAGAACACCTTAATATAATAAGAGCTAACAAAATACACCATTTATGAATATTGCATTCACTCATATTTTCATTTTGCAAAAATATTTTCTGATTATCGACTGGGTTTTTGAAATGACCATATAGAAGGTCGTCTCTAAAACATCATCTATTTCAAAGCATGACAAAAAGTAAGAGTCTAAAAATGGGAATTCATATTTTTTGGTAGAATTGGATGATGACATGAGTATCCATCTTTATAAGTATCAAATTGTGTATAGAGTGTAACTTTAAAATTTTAAACTCGGAAAAAAAAAATACAATGCAACTCTAGAGTGATATTCTATTAATTTACCATGAACAAAACGGGCCTGCATCATTACCACAAGCAAAACAATGCAACCCTTTTTTATTCTAGTGCTAACACTATAGCACATATGGATTCATGAATATATATCACAAGATGTGTTTGTATATATCAGTTAATGAGAATCTTTTCCATGAGCAATCATGAGGAAAGACATGAAGGAAGGGAACAATAATAAGTGTTGAATATCTATACTATTGCCATTCTCATTATCGGAATATCCCTTCTTGTGATCGGGACAAAATTGGTGCCAACATCTCCATTAAGGACGCTGGGTTCTATCACAATTGCAATGCTCATGAGGCTTAGAAAATTAGTTGGAACTCATACTATTCCATCACTGATGATGTTTCCTTCACAATAATACATCCATTAGCCTAGCCAGAACACTAGCAAAGGGTTGGAACGTCATTATTGCATATGGATGGGCACACCTTAGAGAATTGACTGGTTTTTTTCAAGTTTAGTAGCAAATATGCTTCAATTAGTGCAGATTTTGGAAAAATATGAATAAGAAACATGTTTACCCATGCCTCCATTTGACTATGCCACTGCCTGCATCGCCAATAAAGGGGGCCTTAAAATTATATCTTTAACACTTTGGGTCTGTAGTACCACAATATTAATTTATTTGATTGAAGATGTCTAAGAATTATGAGTTGTTCTCCTCATTCTCACAAAAAAGTTTAAATCAATATAATTGGTACAACCCCAATTTTTTTGGGTTCTTTTGGTGAGAAATGTAATTACTCTTATTAAAGATATTTGAGAAAATAATGATATAATTTGTTTTAAATAAATGAATTTCGTTTACAATAGCCTTGTTGGTTGTTTTGTGGGCTTTATTGGCTATTGGGCCCAATAACAAGGAAAAGACAAAGGAAACTCCATTATTAAATGAATAAATAAGAAAATGGAGAAAAGAAAGATGTAGAAACCTCTAGAAGGCAAAAGAATGTTATCCAAAGTTGGATTTAGTGCCTCTTGGGTTCCTTGGGTTCCAAGGAGTCCAAAGTTTCAAAGATAATGTAACAAGAAAAGAAAAGATCAATTAAATATTTCTTTATTAAGAAAGAAATTGAAAATAATGATAAAATAAGTGGAAAGAGGTATGATTGAGTTAACTTTGGTGGATTTTTGTATCCATAAGGTTCCTAATGTTAAAAGGAATTTCAATAAGGAAAATAAAAAGAGAGATAAAGAGAAATTCTCAAAAAGAGATCTTTTAATAAAGAAATAAGTAAGATAATGCAAGAGATAAAGAGAAAAGTGAGGGTTTGGTCATAATGGGTAATATTTCGAACCCCACTTACTTTCTTGGATTGCAATGAATAGAAATAATTGGAAATAAGAAAATAAGAAAGAGAAAAGATGAGAAATAAGCCTAATTGAGTAATATCTTACACCTAAATAAAAGGCACGTTTTTTTTAGATAATGAGCCCAATTTTGGCAGAGAGGTATATAAAGTCATTATTAAGTTTCCCTCAAAATTTGGGATAAATTGAACACTCAGTTTGGGATTTATGGCTTTTACAAATTTCCCTAAAGTGTTGTGATTTTAATAAATGTCACGAATTTATCAATTTAAATGGAAATAGTTTGGGACGACATCAGCCGTCGGATCAAGATCTGATGCCAGCTGTGCGTCTCCTACCTTAAGTCTGAAAAGGAAAGGTACCGCAGGATAAAGGGATTTTCCTCTCCACTTTTCTCACGATCCAGTTCATGTGAGAACTTGTACAGGCCCCAATTAGATTCAAGGCAGGATTCCGAACCTCCTAACCCCTACTTTCTTGTGCTTCCATGGTGGATAGAAGAAATGCCTATTTTTCACCTTGAGGGCAGGCAGCGACAAGGGTTGGAACCCTAGAAATCAGCCCTGATCCTATATATACTACCCCCTCTCGACTCCTTTCGCCCTCATGAACGCGGATGACCCCCTCTCTCGCTCCCTCATGCTATGAGTCAAAGGAATCCACTCTCTCCGACGAGCTCTCCACATGGTGATGCCGCAAAGCATGTTGCTGGGTCAAGCAAGGGATGAAGAACAGTTGCCCTTCGATCGAAGTCCATCGTAGACCAAAGGTGCGCAAGCAATGCGAACCGCACGATCCGGGTGCCGATCAGTGCGACCGCTGATCAAACGACTGCCCTTTTTCTGGATTAAGGTAAATACTTGCTCTCTGAACAGAAAATCAAGGAAATAGGTGAATCTTGATCAATTCGTTAGAAATCATTCCTTTGGATGAAAAATGCAAGTAAGTAGTGATTTTTTATTAGAATAATGCGTAGAACATGATAAAAATGATATTAGAGCCAAATTGTAAATGTTATTCAATAAGTATAGGGTTTTACATCTTTTAATGCATTAAATTATAGAAAAACCCTAGAAAGAGATAAAAGCAATCATGATGAATCTTGATTTTGTTTTTGATCAACGTTAACCCGTTAAGAGTAAAGGAAATGGTAAAATCATAAAAGGATGATTAATATGTTGCTTTTAGGGTATTTGTGATCATGTACATGGTTTAATGGGCTAAAACCCCTAATTTGGGAAAGCATGAGTTTTAGTGATTATAATTCGAAAATTTCTAGTATACAACTATAATATAATGATTCTTGAACATAATTTGGATTAAAGAATCCTTACTGAAGATAATTGAGAATTAGGGTTAAGTTCATAATGTCTAATTGATGAAATTGAGTAATTGCAACCTATTGGATATTAAAGTTGAGTTTCAAACTATTTTACATGAAAAGTTGACTAATTTAGGGTTTTACACCAAGTAAGAATGATTAAGCACTTAGAAACCCTTAAAAGAGGAAAAGATCATATTTAATTTGAAATATGTGAAAATATGTTGTTAAATGGTTATCCTAAGACTGTTAGATGAGAGAGGTTATGATCCTTAGGGTTTGTGAGTTATTTTTCTTAATTAGGGTTTATCATAATAAAAGAAAAAGAAAAACCCTAATTACAATGAAAACCCTAAAAGTGGATTAGAATCCCTAGGAAGTGAGCTAGGCTTAATAGACCTTGATGGCATGATCAATGATAGGAAAATTGGGTGCATATTTCAGGATCATCTTGTGTGCTTTCTTGTTTACTGGATTTCTTGCTTAGTTGGATTATTTTTGCACTCAAGTCAGCCTGACAGGTATGTGGTTAATTATGGTTAATCACATTAGTTTCCCAAAGGTTTTCCGGATGATTCATCGCATTGAATACAACTGATCAGTTTGGATGTTCATACTTGCAAATCATAAAGTCACTATGATTATCACAATTATAATATAAGTGTGTATTCTTGCACCTACATGCCACCCTGATGGATGATGCCAAAAGGTCAAGCCCAGGAGGGAAGACCCATGGGCACCATGAGTGGTGACCCTAGACACCAAGCTCGGGATTGAGAAAGTGGTCTTTATTACATGACTAATGGGCACCATGAGAGGAGACCCCAGGCACCAAGCTCAGGATTGAGAAGTTCGCCTTAAGTCATTGGTGAAAGAGAAACCCTAAGGAGGGGGTGCCAGGGTTAGGGCAAAAGTCGTTGAGAATGTCACATTGAAAGCGTAAATTGGATTGTTAATTAACCTGATTGTGATATTTAGATTGTTAGCCACATGTGTGAAATTTTGGTTGTCCCCACATACCGACATATTCATTTATGCTGATCGATGTTTTGTTTGTCAACATTTTAGGTACAAGTGAAAAGGATAAACAGTAAAGTTGCATATTTGGAATTAAATAAGAATTAAAGTATAAAGGAGGATTAGTTAAAATAGACTCTAGATGTGGATAGAAGTAGATATCCAAGTTTTTGAAAAAGGTATGCAAAGTTTAATTTTGTTACAACCTTTCAGTTTAGTTGGTAGAATTTGATCATCATTATTGATTATTTGTCGAACCTTTGATCCAGAAATTGGGATAACAGCTCTGACCTCTTGGTCTCCCTTAATTGGGGGTTACCGGGAGGTGGGGTCATTACATTTGGTATCAGAGCATAGGTTCCTCATTTAATCTGTAATAATTATTAAACTTTACAAACTCTATAGAACCCAAGGGAGTTATTAGAGGATTTTCCAAAAGACAGAGGTGTCTAGAAAAGGATCACGTCTAGGGGCTGGTAAGATTTTCCTCCGCACCGCTAGTCGGAATACGATGACTCCCAGATTGGTGTGACTGCCTGGCCAGTGTCTCAGGATTTGACTGAAAATAAGATACCTTTAGGACTCTCTCATCTTGTTCATCCCTTCTCAACTCAAATGTTGTTAAGGATTTTAAGGATTAGGGTTTTCTCTCTCTTCCTCACCTTATTGAGGTATGGGTAAGGTTGATAAGGTTTAAGGAATCATCCACCAAATTAATGAAAAGCATGTAAATAAGATGTCATGTACATAAGCTTAATTGTTTAAGCGTAAACTAAAGAATAGATGTGTGCTTAGGTTGTATGACATATGTTGTCATGCCCTCAAGAGAGACCTGAGGCTAGACCTCCTTGTCAGGAGGATGAGTAGATAATGTTAGTTTTGAGGTAGAGACCTCCATTATAGGTAGAGACCCGGGACATCCTCTGAGGATGATGCTAACCCTAACCGTAAGTAGTGGTTAGAGGGAGAGTTGACACAACGAGTTAGATGTCATGATAGACCAGGTGTGTGGGTGGACATGCTTTTGGATGCCCATGATGATATGAGCCATGTGAGGTTGGATGACCTAGTGCCTTTGGCAACCCAACCCTGGAAAGGGTCGTGCATGTTAGAGTGAAGGATATCTCCTTCAATGATGAGGTTAGAGAAGAACCTATAGAAACCCTATGGGCTGATATCAACATGGTATAGTATGCACCTTGAGTACGTCAGAAGTGTTGGTAGTAGGTTAACACCCTAGCCAGAAAGGTATGTTGGATAGCTTATGAGATAAGCATAAAGGGATATGGATAATCTTGAGCAAACATAAGTTGAACATAGGCTTCACCCGGGTAGGGTTATGCTTGTGAGCTTGATCCACCTTCATGGAGAGTGGACCTCTAGTAGTAAGGTTGGTTGTGGAGTTAGCTCTAGAGAGAGAGAGAGCAGGACCCAAGCAAGAAGGTTGGAAGCTTAGACTCTGAGATATGAGGAATAGGGAGGAGTTGAGGATGATGCAACCTAAGCGGATGGTTGCGGTTGCCTCATGCATGATCCCTGGAGGCTGATGGTATCTTAGTTATCTTTAGAGGAATCAAACCCTAGAGAGAGGATGAGGCTACTAGTACCTATGTGCCTATGGTATAGGTGTTTACATTCTGAGTTAGGAAGAAGAGTTCCTTAGACCCAGAAGAGGTTTAGTAACAGGTTGTGAGGCCTTATACCTAGTTGGATGTCCTTGAGGAGGACTCCACTCTGAAGTGTTGTCTAAGTAGAATGATAATAGGATGTACACGTTATACCTTGTACATCCTTGGTTCGTGGTTAAAAGGTTGAACATGTAGTTGGACATCCAAAAAGTGAACCTAGGGTTCCTAGGCCTAAGAGGGGAAGAGGTGTACCTGATGCTCATGATGAGATTTGAGTTTCCATAGATTTGAGCATGACACTCCTCATGTTTAGAGGAATGGGAAACCCCTTGGATTAAGGTGTATGTTTGATGAACCTCTCACATATGGGTTGGTGACATATGATGGTCCTATATAGAGGAATAGAAACAAGTAGGACCTACCATGGAGACCTGGCATGGTTTAGTAAGTGGTCAGCTTGCTAACTATGTGCCTTGTAAGTTGACAAGGTGAAGCATACTCATCTGGATGTAAACCCTAGGACGTTTGTGACCTTTGTTTCTATCAAGAGATAGTTTCCTCCCATCCTGGGAGAGGGACCCTTCTGTAGGGTATAGATCGGCTTTGGTTAGGTTGGAGGAAACCCTAAGAGGTCTCATAGAATCTTGAGAAGCTAAGTGGAGAGTACATAGTATGAGAATGAACCTATAGACCCATAGATGATCATCTCTAAGTGCATGTGGATGTGTTACCATGGAGGTGACTGGTATGGGGTCTGACTGAGGTACATAGGTTGCCATGACCCCTATGAAAGGATGTAATTCAGCCCATGAATATTGAGAGAGATGATGAAGACTTGGGTAAGGTTTCAAGTTGGATATGTACTATGTTAGAATCCTAAGTCTATCCTAGGGTCAGGAAGGTATAAGACCAATGGAAGTAGGAGTTGCCTAATTCCCTAGTTGCACATGGCCGTAGGGTCAAGAGGTAATAGCTATCATTGTCTAAGGGCCATGGGTTAGGAGATTGATCACCTTCATGAACTCATGGGACCCAAATGGCAGATGAGTAGGGCACTCTCTAGATGCATAAGGGAAGATGGATGACCCCAAAAGTGCCAGCACCCTATAGACCTATAAGAGATGACCAAGGATTGTGTGGTGATCTAAGTAGGTTTGAAATTAGTTTTCCACAGAAGTCACTTTGATATCAAGATGATCGTGATGTAGAGACATAAGTTGCACGTTTCAACTTAGATTTGAAGGTGTACTAGAAATGTGGAATGTACCATCTCTACTCTTGGAACAGGAAGAACTTTGTGTTTGGACGGCCTCCAAATGCTTATTTCCTCTTGTTATGGGAGTGAGAGATAGGACAGTACGCATGCCATACACCAAGGATAAAGATGATGTGAGTTGGAATGTTTCTATGAGGTATGAGGATAGAGATGATAACATACCCTTGTGGAGTGAACGATATGTGGATGGTTTACAAACATCAAGAGAACTAAGGTAGTCATCTTATGAGGATGCTTTTATCATGAGCTATGTGAAATTTGCAAGTTATACAAGGTTGAGTTTGATAACCAAGAAGATGAGCTCTAAGTTTTCTTGTTGAGCCTGAGATGAGATGATAAGTGAAATAGATGGAGGTGTATGTCTTCAACATTTCCTTACACATAAGGATGTGAAGTGGTTGAGATGCAGCTGCCTAGTTAGCTAGAGGCTAGAAGAGGCTGTTAGGTTAACCCTAAGTTTGAAAAAGGAAATAGGTTTGGGCGAACACTCAGATGTAATGAGATATGTTGAACAAGTTAGTAGTTGTTTGGTTAGCCAGCCTAGGCCTTGATGCAATAAAAGGATGGTTGTAGAACCTCATATGCACTTCTTTAGAAAAGAAGGTGATGAAACCCCCATTAGCGTGGTTTAGGGTTTTTGAGGAACCAATCTTGAGGAACCATGACATACAAGAGATCATGATCTTAAGATCAACGTACACCATGGTACTACTAAGATAATAAGTAGTAGCAGTACTTTGACGCCTAAGATGAAAAGTATACAAAGATGCATGTGGCTTGTCACCATATATGTCAGCAGGTGAAGGACAAACACCAGTAACCCACTGAGTTGGTATAGAGGATGAAGAGTCCCCGAGGGGGATTGGGAGTTGATCACTATGGATGTTGTAGTAAGTCTCCCCTAGACCAGGGAAGGTTAAGATGCAATATGGGTTATGGTAGATTGCCTTACCTAGATGACATGAGAAAGAAAGAATACTATCAAGGGATGGATCTGGTTGAACTACATATGAGAGAGAGGTGGTTCAACTACACCATAATGCGAGTTCAAAAGTTCTTTATAACCTAAATATTCACTTCCATGAGGTGGAAGTAGACGAACTCGATGCTAGTACAGTTTATCACCCCTAACTAATGGTTAGAATAATCCAGAATAGAGGGTCTGATAAGTGCATGTGTGCTTGTTCAGGGTGATACATGGAGACAGTTCTTGTCTTCTGTAAGATGTGATGATAACCACCATATCCAGTGTCGGGATGTAAAGAAGCTCTGTAAGGGAGGTTGTGTCGGTCACCACTTCATTAAGATGATGTTGGTGAAGGGACCTCATGAAGGTCAAGAAAGAACCACAGTGTGTGCAGATGAAGTCGCTTTGATCGTGTAATGGCTGAGAGAGAGAGCTCAGGTGTGACATAAGTCGTGAGCTGATGCAAAGCAGACTGACGTGTAGTTCACTATGGGAGAATATTTGATGTGAAAATCTGACCCCTCTAAGCTATAGCTGAGAAAGCTGAGTCCCCGATATATGGGTCCATTTGAGATGGATTGGTGGAGATGGTTGTATTTAGCCTTACCCCTCAGGATAACATGATGTATAATGTGTTCCATGAGTCCAATCTAGATCACTATGTGAGGTACCCCAAGCCATGTGCTGAGCCATGAACCTATTCAGCTTTATGAGAGGCTAAAATATCCTGAGTTGCCTACGAGGGTATGATATACCAAGGTGAGAAAGAACTCAGATGGAAGAATATGAGATGATGAAGGTTCTTGGGAAGCACTATGGAAAGGGTGAGGCCACATGGGAGCCATTATGGACATAAGGAAGGATTATCCTGTTTGTTTGTGTGCCTGGTGGAATTTTGAGGGCAAAATTCATATAAGAGGGGAAGGATGTTACAACCCCAACTTTTTTGGGTTCTTTTGGTGAGAAATGTAATTTCTCCTATTAAAGATATTTGAGAAAATAATGATATAATTTATTTTGAATAAATGGATTTCGTTTACAATACCCTTGTTGGTTGTTTTGTGGGCTTTATTGGCTATTGGGCCCAATAATAAGGAAAAGACAAAGGAAACTCCATTATTAAATGAGTATATAAGAAAATGGAGAAAAGAAAGATGTAGAAACCTCTAGAAGGCAAAGGAATGTTATCCAAAGTTGGATTTCATACCTCTTGGGTTCCTTGGGTTCCAATAAGTCCAAAGTTGTAAAGATAATATAACAAGAAAAGAAAAGATCAATTAAATATTTCTTTATTAAGAAAGAAATTGAAAACAATGATAAAATAAATGGAAAGAGGTATGATTGAGTTATATTTGGTGGATTTTAGTATCCATAAGGTTCCTAGTGTTAAAAGGAATTTCAATAAGGAAAATAAAAAGAGACATAAAGAGAAATCTTCAAAAAGAGATCTTTTAATAAAGAAATAAGTAAGATAATGCAAGAGATAAAGAGAAAAGTGAGGGTTTGGCCATAATGGGTGATATTTCGAACCCCACTTGCTTTCTTGGATTGCAAGGAATAGACATAATGGTAAATAAGAAAATAAGAAAGAGAAAAGATGAGAAATGAGACTAATTGAGAAATATATTGCACCTAAATAAAAGGCACGTTTTCTTGTAGATAATGAGTCCAATTTTGGCAGAGAGGTAGATAAAGTTATTATTAAGTTCCCCTAAAAATTTGGGATTAATTGGACACTCGGTTTGGGAGTTATGGCTTTTAAAATTTTCCTTAAAGTTCTATGATTATAATAAATGTCACACATTTATCGATTTAAATGGAAATAGTTTGGGATGACGCCAGCTGTGCAATTCCTACCTTGAGTCCAAAAAAGAAAGGTGTCACAGGATAGAGGGATTTTCCTCTCCACTTTTCTCACGATCCAATTCATGTGAGAACTTGGAAAGGCCCCAGTTAGATTCGGGGCGGGATTCTGAACCTCCTAACCCCTACTTTCTTGTGCTTCCATGGCATATAGAAGAAACACCTATTTTTCACCTTGAGGCCAGGCAACGACAAGGGTGGGAACCCTAGAAATCGGCCCCGATCCTATATATATACTACCCCCTCTTGACTCCTTTCGCCCTCACGAACCCGTATGGCCCCCTCTCTCACTCCCTCATGCTCTGAGTCGAAGGAATCCACTCTCTCTAGCAAGCTCTCCACGCGGCGCCGCCGCGAAGCCTGTTGCTGGGTCAAGCAAGGGACGAAGAGCAACTGCCCTTCGATCGAAGTCCATTGTGGAACAACGGCGCGGATCAACGGCCCTGGTCATCTGTGACGTCAACCGGTTGATAGTGGTGCAATCTTTGGTTGGATCTGGGTTTTTGACATGATAGTTGATACACGAGGTTGAGGTATGTTGCTTGCTCTCTGAACAAAAAATCAAGGAAATAGGTGAATCTTGATCAATACGTTAAAAATCATTCCTTTGGCCAAAAAATGCAAGTAAGTAGTGCTTTTTGATCAGAAAAATGTGTAGAACATGATAAAATGATATTAGAGCCTAATTGTAAATTCTATTCAATAAGTATAGGGTTTTACATCTTTTAATGCATTAAATGACATAAAAACCCTAGAAATAGATAAAACAATCATGATGAATCTTGATTTTGTTTTTGATCAATGTTATCCTATTAAGAGTAAAGGAAAGGTTAAAATCATAAAAGGATGATTAATATGTTTCTTTTAGGGTTTTTGTGATCGTGTACATGGTTTAATGGGCTAAAACCCCTAATTTGGGAAAACATGAGTTTTAGTGATTATAATTCAAAAATTTCCAGTATACAACTATAATATAATGATTCTTGAACATAATTTGGATTAAAGAATCCTTACTGAAGATAATTGAGATTTAGGGTTAAGTTCATAATGCTTAATTGATGAAATTGAGTAATTGCAACCTATTGGATATTAAAGTTTAGTTTCAAACTATTTTACATGAAAACTTATCTAATTTAGGGCTTTACACCAAGTAAGAATGATTAAGCACTTAGAAACCCTAATTTAGGGTAAAAGAGGAAAAGATTTAATTCGAAATATGTGAAAATATGTTGTTAAATGGTGATCCTAAGCCTGTTAGATGAGATAGGTTATGATCCTTAGGGTTTGTGAGTTATTTTGTTTAATTAGGGTTTGTAGTAATAAAATTAAAAGAAAACCCCTACTTGCAATGAAAACCCTAAAAGTGGATTAGAAGCCCTAGGAAGCGAGCTAGGCTTAATAGACCTTGATGGCATGATCAATGATAGGAAAATTGGGTGCTTATTTTAGGATCATCTTGTGTGTTTTCTTGTTTACTAGATTTCTTGCTTAGTTGGATTATTTCTGCACTCAAGTCACCCTGACAAGTGTGTGGTTGATTATGATTAATCACATTAGTTTCCCGAAGGTTTTCCGGATGATTCATCGCATTGAATACAACTGATCAGTTTGGATGTTCATACTTGCAAATCATAAAGTCACTATGATTATCACAATTATAATATAAGTGTGTATTCTCACACCTACATGCCACCCTAATGGATGATGCCAAAAGGTCAAGCACAGGAGGGAAGACCCATGGGCACCATGAGTGGTGACCCCAGACACCAAGCTCAGGATTGAGAAGGTGGTCTTTATTGCATGACTAATGGGCACCATGAGAGGTAACCCCACGCACTAAGCTCGGGATTCAGAAGGTTGCCTTAAGTCATTGGCGAAAGAGAAACTCTAAGGAGGGGGTGCCAGGATTAGGGCAAAAGCGGTGGAGAATGTCACATTAAAAGCGTAAATTGGCTTGTTAATTAACTTGATTGTGATATTTAGATTGTTAGCCATATGTGTGAAATTTTGGTTGTCCCCACATACCGACATATTTATTTATGCTGACCGACATTTTGTTTGTCGGTGCTTTAGGTACAAGTGAAAAGGACAAACAGTAAAGTGGCATATGTAGAATTAAATAAGAATTAAAGTACAAATGATGATTAGTTAAAATAGACCCAGATGTAGATAGAAGTAGATATCTAAGTTTTTAAAAAAAGTATGTAAAGTTTAATTTTATTACATCCTTTCAGTTTAGTTGGTAGAATTTGATCATTATTATTGATTATTTGTCGAACATTTGATCCAAAAATTGGGATAACGGCTCTGACCTCTTGGTATCCCTTAACTGGAGGTTACCGGGAGGCGGGGTCGTTACAATAATAATAATAATAGTTATAATACTGAAATACAAAATAAATAGATGCTTATCTGGTTCTTAAAGTAATCAATCACTACTTCTACATATTGTACAATATGATCTTTTTACTTTATTTGTATAAAAGGATACATGATTACTTAAAAATTAGCATGGAAGTAGCCAATTATGTCAATTAATTAAGATATTTTTTTTCATTTATACTATTGACAGATGTATATAAGAAAACATATATATCAGTTATGTAAATTAAAATATATAGTTTCTTATTTGGTCTTAAAATTATTCAATCAGTATGTCTTGATTAAATCTAAATAGTTGTCAACTTTGTTGCCAACTATCCAACAATCAAATACCCTTTTATACAAACAAAATACAAAAAAAATCATACTAATACTTTGTTTGTATTTGTGTGATTTTTTACTTTATCTGTATTGAGAAATATTTATTATTTAATTAATGGCATTGAAGATGACAACTACGTAGGTGAACCAAGATATTTTTTCATTTAAACTATTAACTAACGTATGCGTGCAACATACATCGTGATGTCTCGTTTATAAAAACTATGTTGAAACGTGAACATACATGTGTCACATAGTAGATGACGACTTTGTATTTGATGATATCAAAAATAAAAATTAGTTTACACACTTTAAATATTTTTAGAATTTATATTTTTTACAAACAAGTGGCCATACACGTATCATTTTTTACACATATATCACTTATTTAGTCTGTAGTCTCCTTTATTGATAGAAATGATATACACATGCAACTAATAGTTAATTTAACTAGTGCTTCCGTGATTTCACATGACGATTATAGTTTTGTTATGGTATTTAATCTATTTTGTAGACTTGTTGTGGTATGCACATTTTCCCATTCGGTTGCAGCGATTTCTATCTTCGCCGTGGCCCACTCCTTCATAGAACAGCAGTTTGATAGAAATACAACCATGATTCGACAGAAAGACCATTTACTCCTGCACCATGGATGTCCAACGTGGGCACTACTTATATGAAGACGAGGATGACAACTCCGCAGTTTACTTCACCGGACGAGGACAGGTTATCAGAAGAGGAGGAAGCAGACTCCATGCCAGAATTGGAGGGTGAGGAGAATGATTCCGATAGTTCAGATAGTTATTATTCTGCTTTCGACCAGAAAGACTTTTTGAATGCATCGATTAGAGACCATATCATAATAAATATTCATTTGTTGCTTGAGAAAGATTCAATGTCTCTAAATAATACCTATCCTTAAAATGTTTATCATTAGTATCCCAATGTATCGACTAGTTATGTTCGTAAATCAGTTCTTTCTGTTTCGCATACATAATCTATGGATCTCGCCTATAACTGCACATATTGTCACCTTACCTATCGGAATTGGCATGGCAAGGTTCCTGCCACAACATATGTTTCTGTAAAGGATGCAACTGAAGTTCACTCTATATCCCAAAAAGTTTAGTAAGGGGAACACTTCACCTCCACAATCATTGCCAGCTGTAGGTCAGTTCTGTGGATGCATATGTGACATTAGTGAAGGTCTTCCACCATGAGAAGATCACCTTTTGGCGGTCCGCTTTGGAATATTTTACCATATAGGTACATAAAGTAGTGGTGGATCCAGAAATCTATGGTACGTGGGGTTGAATTACTATGAGTAATGAATTACTATGATATGATTTTTATTGACTTCATCAACGTCGTCATCTAAGCCTCAGTCCCAACTATGTTGGGGTCGGCTACATGGATTTTTCATTTCCATTGAGCTTTATTATGGGCTATATTCTGGTTGAGATGTAGAGATTCAAATTATCTCTTTATAAGCTCATCTCATGTTAATTTAGGTCTTCCTCTTCTTCTATTTACTATGCTTGATTCAATAGCATTGCTTCTATATATGCATTAGTCAGTTTACGATACACATGTACATATCATCTGAGTCGGTCATCGTGCAACTTATCCTCAATATTTGACATCCCACTTTATTCCTGATATATTCATTTCTCAAGCGGTCTTTTATTCTCTTCCCACACATCCCTTTTAGCATACCCATTTTAGCCACGTTCATCTTATTGAGACCTTGTTTCTTCACTGTTGAACATTCACTCCCATAGAGCACGCCTAACCGTATAGATGTTCTATAAAACTTACTTTTTAACCTGAGAGGGATCTTCTAATCACATAATACTCCAGTTGTACTCTTTCATTTCAACCATCTTATAGTGATCATGTGACAAATGTCATTTTAGACATCCCCATCTATTTGAATAATAGAACCCAAGTAGCGTAATTCATCACATTTTAGTATATCTACTTCATCCAACTTGGCTCCTTCATTAACACTATGAGATTGGCTGAAATTGCAATGCATATCAATCCATTTGATTGTAATGCCTTTCTCCAATGTTTAACTTTATCATTCAATCCATCTATAGTTTCGTCAATCAAAACAATATCACCAACAAATAGCATACACCAATGTATATCATCATGAACATTCTTTATCAACTCATCCATAACAAGAATGAACAGATATGGGTTGAGTGTGGATACTTGGTGTACATCAACTATGATAGGAAAAGTTGGTGTCTCTCCTCCAAGAGTCTTCAGACTTGCAGTAGAGCTATTATACATGTCTTTGATCAAGTCACTGTATTGGATTGGTACACTTTTTTTCTTCAAAACCATCCACAATACTTCTCTGGGTACTCGATCATATAAGCCTTTTCTAAATCAATAAATACCATATGAAGATCTCTTTTTCTTTCTGTATACTTCTCCATAAGCCTCCTTATAAAAAAAATATTTGTTGTTGATCTTCCATTCATAAAACTAAATTGGTTGTTTGATATCTGCTGTAAGGGGAGTGAAATCACCCCCTTACTAAAAATTTAAAGAATTGACATCCATTCCAAACACTCTCAGAGGTATGATGGAATGGGAATAAATTTTCCAAACTTATTAAACATTAGTATACAAAAGACCATTAGAAAGCAGCGGAATAAAAAGTAACTGACTATATTCAATTTCATAAAAGGTTTACAAAAATACATCAAATTCTCCCATTAGGGTTTACATCAAGATACACAATCAGGATCTAGATAGAGGGAAGTCTAGACTACTACAATCTTGTCTCCAAGCAGTATCTCCATCAACTGAGTCCAAGCCAAAAGCTATGATCTTCCTTGTCTTGTCCATCACCTTGCTCAACACCTAGGTGGTTGGGAAGGCACCCAGCAAAAAGGGAAAGGGAAGAAAACTATGTGTCACAAAACTAGTCTAGGATATCAGGATAAGTAAAGTAAATAAAAACAGGCTAGGGTTCATCATAAGATGAAGATAACAAGAGTATGAGGCTATATTCAAAAGAAACTTGCCATTAACAATTATATCAAAAAGGATTTGCATGTAAGATAATTATGCCTACCTAACTAAGTAGGGTTGAGGCACCTACCAGACCTCTAACCTTAGGTGAGGGGAGAATAAGATATTTCCAGTCACCTATAATATTATGGGGAGAATAAGACATTCCCTAGGGCGATTATTTACATACCCTCTGTGGGTGGTTGTACATAAGTACCGCTACTTCAAATTAAATAGAACATAAATCCACATGCTAGAAAAGTAGTCATGGCAAGAGTAGTCATAATATTCAATAAGCATGGCAGTGGGGTATAAGACCTAAACAGGAAGAAATTATTATCTAATTTGAGGCATGAACAACATTAGGATTCAAGAATAGAATATTTAGGGTTCATTTAAGCCTCATTAGGAAAATATAGGATTTGGCTGCAATTATCCCAAAATAGGGTGTAAGGAATGCACATACCTCTCTTAATGATATCAATTACTAACTTTCACCAATTTAATTGAGTCCAAGTTCCACTTTGCCTATTTTCAATGCATTAAAATGTATTAGAGTACATAGTACACATTAATATATAAAAACCCTATTTTTAGATATTTTTAGCAAAATTCGGATTTAACTTTTGAAAATATCACCAATGAACTTATTAGGTTTTCCTGATCAATAAAACATATTTTTATGTTAATTTTGGAGTTATGATGATTAAGATGTAATTTTTATGGATTTTATGCATTAAATTTGTTTTACAAAAATCACCCTTCGTCAAACCATGAAATCAGACCTTGAAAATATTTTTATTAGATAGAGATTAATTTTCCTATTCCAAAACATATTTATTTGTCAAATTTGGATAAGTGGTTTAGAAGATATGAATTTTGCAATACTAACCAATAGGAAATTGCCACATCATCAAACCGATCGAGATAATTTAAAGAGAGGGGGAGAGGGAGAAAACACTATTTGACCCAAGATCAGGTTTGAAGTTTCTTAGATAACCAAACTAGAGATTATAGAGAGATAAAATAGCAAGAACCCAAAACCTTAGAAGATCATGGTAAAAAGAGATGGAAATCATCGATTATCAACATAGAAGCATGGGTTTTAAGAATGTACTAAGCAATATATGAGAAGGGGTTTAACAAAAATTGCCTCTAGGAATGTAAGAAGGTACAAATAGAAATAATTCCAAGATTATAAGGTATGGTTTATAAGGTATGGTTTCTCCAAGCTGAGCTCCTTTCTTGAGCAAAGATCACCTTCTCCACTTTAGAGGTGCAAATCCTAGCAAAAGAGCATGGAGGTGAGATGTTTTAAGGTTTTAGGTGGAGTTTTACCATGTATGGTCATGGTTACGACCTAGAATAATGTGTAAGGAAGACTAACAGTATGAAAATAGGGAAGTAAGGGAGGAAACTTACTAGTTTTGGTCGAATTCACCAAGGAGGAGCTTTAGAAACCCTAATAGAGCAATTTGGAAGCCCTAGGAGCCTTCTTCACCAAGGTAGGCTCCCTCTATTACCTTGGGGCAGCAACTTCGTGGCCAAATACAGAAGGAACTATTATCTAAGCTAGAGGAAATAAAAGGAGAGCAAGAGTTTTCGAATTGTGAGTTGGGAAGGGGTATACATGGCTATATATAGAAAGAGGTGAAGCATGAGGAGTCTTAAGGGACTTTCCATGTGTCTTTAGCCTAGGGATTGATAGCCATGCAAGAGGATAGCTCATAGAGGCTTCATGCATATAAAAAATCGGTTATAAGAGACCATATATTATTCTAGGACATCCCCACCATTTTTCAAGAAAGAAATAACCTCATTGGTTGATAGCTTTTAAGGATAAGCATCTTTTTAAAGAGGGTAATCCCTATAATGCCCTTAAAAAGAAATACCATCAAACCAAGGTGAAAATAGGTTCTCCAATAGTTTAAAATATCATTAATTGTAAGGGAATATCTAAGGATTAAAATTCAGTTGATAATTTGCAAAGAAAACCTCCCAATTGGGTAAATTACATAAAAGTCTAGAATGTACCTAAAATTGCATAACCTGCACAAACAACATCCAAATTGGACCAAACTTCATCCACAAGTTATCTTTGATGTGTAGAATATTAATTTGTCATTGTTTCCATATTTTGAATTTATAAAATCACATTATTAATTACTTATGCCTTTTATTGATTTTCTCTCTCCTAAACTTATCCTAATATTTCAAGGTGGTCCAAATTAGATGAAATTTGACATGTAGGCTAATTTTGATATGTAGATTTCGAATTTGAAGTTTGTTTCCTCTTTTGAGACTTATTTTTATGAGATATGTTATATGGCCCATTAACGGCCCATTATCTAAATTGTTCATCCGATTAAGTTTCTTATCTTCATATTACCACTAAAATGAGTTATGTGGCATATGTTATGTTTTCAAATCACATCAAAAAGTTAGATTAAGGTTTAGAGCACTTAATCATGGTAATTAAGCTTTCACTAAGGTATTTGAGCATAAACCGTTCCATTGGAATAATTAGTGAATAAATGTTCACTAAATCACTATAAATTCTACTAATTAAATAGAAAGACCAATAAGGATAGAAATGAAAGGAAAAGATGGGAAAGAGGGTCAAAATATAAAATTTTAGAATTTGGTATGTTACAACACTCCACCCCTTAAAGAGGATTTTGTCCCCGAAATCACAAGTAAGAATGGAAGGGTGAGTGTGCAACATCTCATCACAAAACATCAAGTTATTTCTCGAACCTTAACTTCCACCAAACAATTCATAAACATGTACTCCACAAGCATCTTGACATAGCTCAGGTTCTCAAGGATCACCTAGGTTCCATTATTTAGATATTCTTTTTAGGATATTTAACGTTATTTACATTTTTGGCTCATTAACATTATATTCATTATGATGTCACATTATCATCATTATTTTAATTATGTCATGTCATAATCACTTTATTACCAAGGAAGTTATATTTCATTGTCATCCATGAAACATCGTGTATATATATATATATATATATATATATATATATATATATATATATATATATATATATATATATATATATATATATATATATATATTTCTCATTTATCTTACTAAGAATTTCAGCAAAATTATGGGTTACTTAATTCTCTCAATATACTTGATTATTATCCTTAATATTTTGAGCTTCGACTTCATTATCCTTATACTATCACCACATTAAGTTGTAATGAATTATTTTGCATGAAATATTCAATTTGTCATTAAGTCTTCATTCAATCCAAATTATGTCACATCAATTACATATATTTATATTAAATGTTATCTCATTGCCGCATTATCTTTATTTCTCACATTAATGTCATCATTAATCATTTTCTCATATTTATTTATATTATTGATTTGCACATTTATGTGAATCAAATCACTTCATATTCATATTGAAGCCACTCCATGTATTTTAATGATCACGGTGAGGCATATTACAAATTGATTTACATTAAGTGGCCAATCGTGTGTATATCAGATAACAAGGTAACATACCATGCATTTCATATTGATGACTTGATTAATATGTGTTTAGATGATTATATATATCATTTATGTGTATCAAAGTATGTTAACTTATTATGACACCTAATGTCATTAATGTATCATGAAAGGCATTAAGGATGTATATGTTAAGGTTAGATGATTACAACTTAGGGTTCAGGTTGTTCACCAAAAAAAACTTAGGGTTCAGGTTAATGTGATCACTAAATTTTACTTAGCATGTATTAAGTCTAAGATTAGGTTACAATTATCTTACTTGTCATTTCATTAGGGTTTATTTGTTTATGACATGGTCAACATCATGCCTATCCATTATTAGTATTAAAATGTGAGTTACTCTTATTATGTGCATTAGATATTCATTAGGGTTCAAGCATATGAACTATTCATTAGATGTTCATTATATGTTCTTTTGGATACCAAGAAACATGTGGTTACAGCTATAATTTGTTTGGTCAAAACTAAGGATTCAAGCACACTAACTTCTGAATTAGGGAGTTAGGGTTTCTAAAGTCAGAGTAGCTATATTTTAGTATGTTACATGACTCCATTCCCTTGGAAAGGATTTCATCCTCAAAATCTAACTACCCAAACATCATCAAACCAACTACTCTCCACCCCTTAAAAGGTTTGACCTACCAAGCCAAAATAATCTAGATGTAAAAGGGTGAATCTAACTAGACCATATACAATATATATCATGCTTCACTGCGCACTCTGATTGCTTACTAAACACCAAACTTCAAAGTCTAGGTTCTAGGGATAACTATCCAAACATGTGGTTATATGGGTAATAAGGGAACAATATTGGATAATTGACTATGAGATGATATGATATTCTTATGTAAACTCTAGTGTATAGTGGTCTTGCTATTTCTAAAGTTTTAACAAAGTTTTAGGTATTACTAAATTAGTAATTGATTTTGGGCTTAAGTGGCAATTAGGCAATATAATTGACTATTATTTATGAGGCAAAATGGGATATGTATGCATATTTTGTTTAGACAATGATTTATAATTATATTTTCCCATGATGTCATAATTGAGTCATTAAGATTAGTATATGTGACTATGTTCAAGATTTATTCTCATTATATAATGTATATGCTCATATTAGTGCATCAGATGGTTTTTGGCTCATTTTGGTATATATATTAATGTAGGTATATAATGTAAGTTTTGATATATGTTCAGTACTAATATTTTGTCATGGTTTTAGATCTGACTCATATTTAGTCTAAGCAAGAACCCTAATTTAGTTTAGGAGGTTAAAGATATGGGGGTTTGAGATTTAGAAATGAAAATGGGACATACACATGGACTTATAGAAATTTGTCAATGTCCAGGTAACAAGTTATGAACCAAGGAATCATGACTACAATAAGGATCTCCTAAAACAAGGTCAGTGAACCATGTCCATTGAATTTCATTATTATTATGATTCAGCCTACACATTCTTACAAAGTAACTTGGAAATTAAGTTACTTTCAAACATTAAGCTTATTTGATATCAGATGATGCTTTGATAAATGCTATTTTTTAAATATTGAGTTATCTTTCATAACATCATATTTCAATTATTTAATACTTAAACTACTTTCAGATACTTGGCATTTCTATATTCAGTTTAGTTTATTTTCTCAAATGTTAGACTCATATGTCATATATCTGATATTTGAATTAGATTAAATCATCATGCTTAATTAGATCTTCATATTAAGATATATCTAGACAATAAGAATCTAAATTTCAAAATTCAAATTTAGAATACTCATTTGTGAATATTCAGACATTAAATCCACATACTTTATAAGAGTTTTGGATCCAATCTCAATTATTTATTAATTGAGACACATATTCAGATATAGATTCAGAGTACAAGTTTAAAATCAGTTCAGAATTAAAGAACAGAGATACAAATCCAGAGATAATAAGTTAAAATTTAGATATAAGAAATTAAGAACGTATATAGAAAGATGATATCAAAATATTATCTATATACATTATAGGATAATTCCTCACCATAGTGACTTGGGGCGATTCAAAATACACTATAAGTGTCATAGAGGGCACAATCTGCCAACATAGGGTGTGTTGCACCACAGAGGATACTTCAGTGGGTACTATATGCCAATAGAGTGTGTGTTCCATCATAGAGGACACTTCGGTGTCATAAAATATTACTTACCCTATAATGGTGGCCATGAACAAATAAAAGACATAAATAAAAGACACATCAATTTAGTATAAGTTTACAGCTTTCAGATCTTCTTCTAGCTTTTAGTTATAGTATATTTATGTTTATCTTATTAGACATTCAATGCTACTTACTCTAATGGTAGTTTTCCTATTTGTGCATGGCTCAAGACATGATGTTTGCAAGTACTAATCTTCTGGAAGATCAGTAAAGATAGAGGATACATCTACAATTTTAATAGTTTAGTTGGTGGGGCATCATCTGTTGGCTAAATTGGACATTATTATAATCCCTTTGTTTTGGTGATGACAAACATTTCTTTCTTGTGGTTTTAACTTGCTATTTGAGTGTTTCAGGGACAAGCATATAAGGTGGTGGATAGTGATGACTTGGAAGATCAATTTGCTAAATTTGCTTTATTTTTATGATTGTAATCAATGTAAAAACTTGTACAAGTTTATAATGTACAAGTACTTAGATATCATGTAAATCAAGCGTTTAGATCTTCCTATCTACACACAAAACTTAGATAGGTCATCCCTAAGTGAGCATCACAATTGCACATTCATTTGTTACACTTAGCATATGAGTTAAAGTTCTGAAACAGAGTTTGTCTCGGTCGACAAACTTCTCGACTGAGATACTCTCGGTCGAACATCTTCTCAACCGAGAAACTTCCAAGTCTAAATCATGAACATCTTTGCAAAACATGCTATAAGTCATCACAGAGAAGGGCTCGGTCGAACTTTACTTCGACCGAGACAATGTCTCAAGCAGGTTCTATAGCCGTTAGACTTGGTTATAAAACCATTAGAGTTAGTAGAAAAAGTAGTTGGGAGTTGAGTTGAATGTTTCTCCAGACTCACCCTCGGTCGACAATTTCCTCGACTGAGAAACACTCGGTCAACAAACTTCTCGACTGAGAAGAGTTCTGTCTACACTTTTTAGAACTAATCAACTAGTCGTTACAAACACAATTAGTGGACAACTAACGGCTAGTTGAGCACTAAGAACCCCTTAAAAAATGTCTAGAATTTCCCTAAGTACTTGTAGGCCATTCCTATAAATAGGACATGCCTTAGGACACCTAAACTTACTTGAGTACACAACTTACATACACAATTACACTTGAGATTCAATCCTTATGAGCAAACAAGCTGGGCTACACTTGAAATTTGTTTTCATTGAGCTCTACATTAGTGTCCTATAGGCTGATATCTCATATACACTATACATCCACGTCCATCCACTTTGGTTAGGAGATCAAACACTTGATATAGGATCAAAGCGATGTACTCTATTGGTAACGTTGTTTCCTTCTTCCAATCATGTTCCTTTTATTATGTTTTATTCTCCTTTGTTACTCCTAGGTTGGAGGCTACGGAAAGGAGGTTGTTGGAGCTTCTTCAGGTGGTGAAGGTAGCTCGGTGGACTTAGGATTACTTCAAGAAGGCTGTCTCAACGAGAAGCTACTTCAAGAGGAAGGCTACTTCAAGGGGGAGCTTGGAGTTACTTCAAGGAAGGATGCTTCAAGGTTGGTGAGACTACTTCTAGGTGAAGGCTATCCTAAGGGTGAAGGTATTTGTATCTTATGTAACATCCTTACGAGGTAATAAAATACAAGTGCTTTCAAAATCCCAATTGGAAACAATTGGGTAGTGGATTGACTCCCTTAGTATTTGCTAAGGGTGGAACCACTCTAAACGTCGTGTCTCCTTCTCCAAATGTTCAATTGTGGTTGCTTGGTTGAATTAATATTAAAATTATTATAAAACCCTATTCACCCCCCTCTAGTGGTTTTTCAATTGGTATCAGAGCAGGCTTCAAGGAACTTTAACTAAGTCTTGAAGAAAATAGTTGATGGGGTACTCAACAATCTCAACTTGGAAGGAACACTCATAGCTCGACCTCCACCATTTGATGGCACCGACTACCCCTATTGGAAGAGAAGAATGAAATTCTACTTTCAAGGGATAAGCTGGAATCTTTGGAGAATGGTCTCAAATGCATATGACCTTCCTCAAACCGACTATGCTACATGGGATGCAAACACTGTGAGATCAGCTCAGATATATGCAAAAGTTGTAAGTATTCTTTATTGTTCAATTTTTGTAGGTGAGTTCAATAGAATTTCAAATTGTGAAACTGCATATGAGATATGGCATAGACTCTCTATTACCTATGAAGGAACTATTCAAGTTAAAAATTCCAAAATTGGCATGCTTAAACAAAAGTTTGAACAGTTTCATATGGAACCAAATGAGTCTATTAGTGAAATGTATGCAAAGTTTTCTTCTATTGTTAATGGTTTGAATGCTTTAGGTAAAGCAATTAGTGAAGAAGATCAAGTGTCTAAAATCCTTAGGTGTTTGCCTCCAAAGTACAAACCAAAAGTGATCGTAATTGAAGAAGCTAATAACCTCACTTGACTAAGGATGGAGCAACTCATTGCCAACTTAGAAGCACACGAGGCAACCTTAGAGGAAGAAGAAAGATTAGTGGCTGAACACAAGAAGGAGAAAAGAAAGGACATTGCATTCAAAGCATCAACTAAGATTAGTCATGACACAAGTGAAGATGATAGTGAAGAAGAAACTCTCATTGTAAACGGTAAGTAGTATAGAAGTTTTAAAACTAACAAAACTTCTAGTGTTTCTTCTTCCAGGTGCTTTGGATGTGGCAAAAAGGGACACTTGAAAGGTGATTGTCCAAAACTTAAGAAGGGTAGGAAATCATCTCACAAGAAGAAATAAAGAGAATATAAAGCTGCATGGGATGATTCAAGTGATGATAGTGAAGATGGACAAAAAGAAGTAGAGTGCCTTTTTGCTACAACAAATGAAAAAGAAGAAGAGGTAAGCCTTTTTTTATTTGCCAAAAGAAGATCTAATTGCTAGTCTTCAAGATACACATGAGAAATATGTTGATTGTAAAAAGAAACTAAAGAAAGCTACGGAAACTAATGAGGATTTGTATGCTAAATTAAATAATCTTTCTTTTGAAAAGGACAATATTGTTTCTGAAAACTTAACCTTGAAATCATCTTTAAATGATTGAAATATGAAGTTGCTTACTTTAGAAACAAATCATGATCTTCTTTCTCAAGAAAAGGTCGATTTGCTTACAAAACTGCATAATGTTTAGACTCAACCTATCCTATGTAATCATATAGATTATGATGCTATTATTAAGGAAAGAGATGCTTTGTCATCTAATCTAGATCAAGCAAAGATAGATATCAAAAAGAAAATGGATGAGATTGCTAAATTACAAAGAGAAATTAGTATCTTGAGAAACAATGATATTCTTGATAAAATTCTACAAGATTCTTCTGATCAGATTGGAAGAAGAGGACTAGGTTATAAGCCCAAAGGTAAATCTTTTCAAAAACCTAGAATCAGAAGGACAGAAGTGCCCAAGACTAAAGTTATGTATGTGCCTAAAGCCAATCCAGCTAAGAAGAGAAATGAAATTGATTCTATATGTTGTCATTACTGTTTACGTCTTGGACATTATTCATTCTCTTGCCCATACAAGAAAAAGGATGTTGATCTAGTTTGGGTTCCTAAACTTAGAAATTTTAATTTTATTAGTTGATATTTGACCTAAAACATTACTTTAATATTCAAATGTCTTATCTCAACAAAATTGAGACTTAACTTTCATATTCTTACAAAATTATATTACTTTATGTTTTGATTGCAAATAATTACTGAAATACAATACAGAAACACACTCGGTCGAGAAAATATTTGACTGAGACATTGTCAGTCGAGAATTAGTCGATCGAGCAAGTTACTATTTTAAGTCTGCAAAAGCTTGATAAAAACCTGTAAAAATAGCAGAAGACTCAGTCGAGAAAATCTTCGACTGAGATACACTTGATCGAAAAATAGTTCAACCGACTCAAGACATGTTGAACATGTTTGATTGATTCAGTTTGCTATCAATATATCTAACTTAGATTATAGTAATTCAGCTCATTGCATATATAGACGATGCTAAAAAAAATTAAAAATGCCATTATTACATTAAGGAAAATCTCTATAACACAAATGCACCTTGACATATTATGATTATCTTGTGCTTAATTTATGAAAAGGATATCATCTTTATGATGCATGAATATTTTCACTATGAACTTCAAGTTTTAATGTTTTGCATATAAAATATTCTATGAAGAAAAAGGCAAGCAAGATTATTTGATTGCTTAGAACAAGAATATTAATAAATTGTTTGTTCTAAGAGCAAAAATGTTACAAGTCATATAAATTTGCTTCAAGTCATTAAATACTATCAGAATCAAATCTATTTTTAAGATACAAATTTTTCTATACATAAAGGTTTTATATTCAATCAAATGGATTATTGTGAATGCTTAAATTGGAAATCTACAGAAATTGCCTCTTGGTCAAAATCAAATTTTGACAAAGGGGCGCCAAGGTTGAAGTCAAGGTCGACCTAAAAGAAGCTTGACAAAATTCTTAATTGTAAATCATTTCCTTGTACTCAATCTTAGTATATTGAAAACAAGATTTTAGTGTCTACCTCTCATAAAAGGTTAACTCTAATGCTTATTGTGACCTTAGAATCCTTAAATTATCTTGATTATAAGATTAAGGGGGAGCTCAAAAAAACTATCTTGACTATAAGATTAAGAAGGAATTCACAAAACTTTATAAACATCAGAAAAGAAAATTTGAAACTAGTTATGACCTTAGTATCTTTAAAGTAATCTTGGAACTTACAATATTTATGAATATAATGGAATTCTCTAAAAAAATTAGGGCTTAACATTCCGTGCATTTGGTTAGAGATACATTCATTGATTCTACTATAAGATTAAAAGAATCTCATATCATTTCAAGGCTTAACATCCCTTGTAAAATGGATGAGAAATCAAAACACATATGCTATGAATCTAAAAGGATCTCATGTCATTTCAAGGCTTAACATCCTTTGCAAATGATTGAGAAATAAATTGTGGCTAAATTTGACATAAGTGATTTGCTTTGAGTATCAAATTATCAAATTAAGGGGGGAAATAAAAGTCATAATTAATGTTTAGTTTGGTTATCTTTTTGAAATGACAAAGGGGGAGAAAAAATATAAATCAAATGAAAAGAGTTTCAAAATCTCTTGGTTTTAAAAATGATATCGAGAATACATGAAAATCAAATGAAAAGAGTTTCATAATCTCTTGGTTTTAAAAATGATATCGAGAATACATGAAAAGGAAATGCAAAGAAAATTTCAGGTATGAAACTCATATGATTTACATTACTTTGAATTATATTAGAAATGTTTGCCAACTTCAAAAAGGGGGAGATTGTTGGCTAAATTGAACATTATTATAATACCTTTGTTTTGATGATGACAAACATTTATTTCTTGTGGTTTTAACTTCCTATTTGAGTGTTTCAGGGACAAACATATAAGGTGGTGGATAGCGAAGACGTGGAAGATCAATTTGCTAAAATTGCTTTATTTTCATGATTGTAATCAATGTAAAAACTTGTACAAGTTTATAATGTACAAGTACTTAGATATCATATAAATCAAGTGTTTAGATCTTCCTATCCACACACAACACTTAGATAGGTCATCCCTAAGTGAGCATCACAATTGCACATTCATTTGTTACACTTAGCATATGAGTTAAAGTTCTGAAATATAGTTTGTCTCGATCGACAAACTTCTCGACTGAGATACTCTCGGTCCAACATCTTCTCAACCGAGAAACTTCCAAGTCTAAAGCATGAACATCTTTGCAAAACCTGCTATAAGTCGTCACAGAGAAGGGCTCGGTCGAACTTTACTTCGACTGAGACAATGTCTCGAGCAGGTTCTATAGTCGTTAGACTTGGTTATATAATCGTTAGAGTTAGTGGAAAAAGGGGTTGGGAGTTGAGTTGAACATTGCTCCAGACTCACCCTCGGTCGACAATTTCCTCGATCAAGAAACACTCGGTCGACAAACTTCTCGATCGAGAAGAGTTCTGTATGCACTTTTCAGAACTAATCAACTAGTCGTTACAAACACAATTAGTGGACAACTAAATGCTAGTTGAGCGCTAAGAACCCCCTAGAAAATATCTAGAACGTCCTTAAGTACTTGTAGGCCATTCCTATAAATAGGATATGCCTTAGGACACCTGAGTATACAAATTGCATACACAATTACACTTGAGATTCAATCCTTGTGAGCAAATAAGGTGAGCTACACTTGCAATCTGTTTTCCTTGAGCTCTACATTAGTGTCCTATAGGCTGATATCTCCTATCCACTATACATACACGTCCATCCACTTTGGTTAGGAGGTCAAACACTTGATATAGGATCAAATCATTGTACTTTATTGGTAACGTTGTTTCCTTGTTCCAATCTTATTCCTTTTATTGTGTTTTGTTCTCCTTTGCTACTCCTAGGTTGGAGGCTGCGGAAAGGAGGTTGTTAGAGATTTTTCAGGTGGTGAAGGTAGCTCGGCGGACTTAGGATTACTTCAAGAAGGTTGTCTCAATAGGAAGCTACTTTAAGAGGAAGGCTACTTCAAGGGAGAGCTTGGAGTTACTTCAAGGAAGGCTGCTTCAAGGTTGGTGAGACTACTTCTAGGTGAAGGCTATCCTAAGGGTGAAGGTATTTGTATCTTATGTAACAACCTTGTGAGGTAATAAAATATAAGTGCTTTCAAAATCCTAATTGAAAACAATTGGGTAATGGACTGACTCCCTTAGTATTTGCTAAGGGTGGAACCACTCTAAACACTGTGTCTCCTTCTCCAAATTTTCAATTGTAGTTGCTTGGTTGAATTAATATTAAAATTATTATAAAACCATATTCACCCCCCTCTAGTGGTTTTTCAATTGGTATCAGAGTAGGCTTCAAGGAACTTTAACAAAGTCTTGAAGAAAATGGGTGATGGGGTACTCAACAATCTCAACTTGAAAGGAACACTCGTAGCTCGGCCTCCACCATTTGATGGCACCAACTACACCTATTGGAATAGAAGAATGCAATTCTAATTTCAAGGGATAAGTTGGGATCTTTGGAGAATGGTCTCAAATGCATATGACCTTCCTTAAACCGACTATGCTACATGGGATGCAAACACGGTGAGATCGGCTCAATTAAATGCAAAAGATGTAAGTATTCTTTATTGTTCAATTTTTGTAGGTGAGTTCAATAGAATTTCAAATTGTGAAACTGCATATGAGATATGGCATAGACTCTCTATTGCCTATGAAGGAACTGTTCAAGTTAAAAATTCCAAAATTGGCATGCTTAAACAAAAGTTTGAACAATTTCGTATGGAACCAAATGAGTCTATTAGTGAAATGTATGCAAAGTTTTCTTCTATTGTTAATGGTTTGAATGTTTTCGGTAAAGCAATTAGTGAAGATGATCAAGTGTCTAAAATCCTTAGGTGTTTGTCTCCAAAGTACAAACCAAAAGTGACTGCAATTGAAGAAGCCAATGACCTCACTCGACTAAGGATGGAGCAACTCATTGGCAACTTAGAAGCACATGAGGCAACCTTGGAGGTAGAAGAAAGATTGGCGACTGAACACAAGAAGGAGAAAAGAAAGGACATTACATTCAAAGCATCAACCAAGATTAGTCATGACACAAGTGAAGATGATAGTGAACAAGAAACTCTCATTGTAAATGGTAAGCAGTATAGAAGTTTTAAAACTAACAAAACTTCTAGTGTTTCTTCTTCCAGGTGCTTTGAATGTGGCAAAAAGGGACACTTGAAAGGTGATTGTCCAAAACTTAAGAAGGGTAGTAAATCATCTCACAAGAAGAAATAAAGAGCATATAAAGCTGCATGGGATGATTCAAATGTTGATAGTGAAGAAAAAGAAAAAGATGTAGAGTGCCTTATTGCTACAACAAATGAAGAAGAAGAATATGTAAGCCTTTTTTATTTGCCAAAAGAAGATCTAATTGCTAGTCTTCAAGATACACATGAGAAATATGTTGATTGCAAAAAGAAACTAAAGAAAGCTACTAAAACTAATGAGGATGTGTATGCTAAATTAAATAATCTTTCTTTTGAAAAGGACAGTATTATTTCTGAAAACTTAATCTTGAAATCATCTTTAAATGATTGCAATATGAAGTTGCTTACTTTAGAAACAAATCATGATCTTCTTTCTCAAGAAAAGGTTGATTTGCTTGCAAAACTACATAATTTTTAGACTCAACCTATCATATGTAATCATCTAGATTATGATGCTATTGTTAAGGAAAGAGATGCTTTATCATCTAATCTAGATCAAGCAAAGATATATATCAAAAACAAAATGGATGAGATTGCTCAATTACAAAGAGAAATTAGTAGCTTGAGAAACAATGATATTCGTGATAAAATTCTACAAGATTCTTCTGGTCAGATTGGAAGAAGAGGACTAGGTTATAAGCCCAAAGGTAAATCTTTTCAAAAAACCTAGAATGAGAAGGACACGAGTGCCCAAGACTAAAGTTATGTATGTGCCTAAAGCCAATCTAGCTAAGAAGAGAAATGAAATTGATTCTATATGTTGTCATTACTGTTTACGTCTTGGACATTATTCATTCTCTTGCCCATACAAGAAAAAGGATGTTGATCTAGTTTGGGTTCCTAAAACTTAGAAATTTTATTTGATTAGTTGAGATTTGACCTAAAACATTACTTTAATATTCAAATGTCTTATCTCAACAAAATTGAGACTTAACTTTCATATTCTTACAAAATTATATTACTTTATGTTTTACTTGCAAATAATTACTAAAATACAATATAAAAACACACTCGGTCAAGAAAATATTCGACTGAGACAGTGTCAGTTGAGAATTAGTCGATCGAGCAGGTTACTGTTTTAAGTCTGCAAAAGCCTAATAAAAACCTCTAAAAATAGCAGAAGACTCGGTCGAGAAAATCTTAGACCGAGATACACTCAATCGAAAAATTGTTCGACCGACTCAAGACATATTGAACCTATTTGATTGATTCAGTTTGCTATCAATATATCTAACTTAGATAATAGTAATTCAGCTCATTGCCTATATAGATAATGCTAAAAAAATTAAAAATGCCATTATTGCATTAAGGAAAATCTATATAACACAAATACACCTTGACTTATTATGATTATCTTGTTCTTATCTTATGAAAAAGGATATCATCTTTATGATACATGAATATTTTCACTATGAACTTCAAGTTTTTATGTTTTGCATATAAAATATTCTATGAAGAAAAAGGCAAGCAAGATTATTTGATTGCTTAGAACAAGAATATTAATAAATTGTTTGTTCTAAGAGAAAAAATGTTACAAGTCATATAAATTTGCTTCAAGTCATTAAATACTATCAGAATCAAATCTATTTTTAAGATACATTTTTTTCTATACATAAAGGCTTTATATTCAATCAAATGGATTATTGTGAATGCTTAAATTGGAAATCTACAGAAATTGCCTCTTGGTCAAAATCAAATTTTGACCAAGGGGCACCAAGGTTGAAGTCAAGGTCAACCTAAAATAAGCTTGACAAAATGCTTAATTGTAAATCATTTCCTTGTACTCAATCTTAGTATATTGAAAACAAGATTTTAGTGTCTAGCTCTCATAAAAGGTTAACTACCTTAGAATCCTTAAATTATCTTGATTATAAGATTAAGGGGGAGCTCACAAAAACTATCTTGACTATAAGATTAAGAAGGAATTCACAAAACTTTATAAACATCATAAAATAAAATTTGAAACTAGTTATGACCTTAGTATCTTTAAAGTAATCTTGGAGCCTACAATATTTATGAATATAAAGGAATTCTCTAAACAAATTAGGGCTTAACATCCCGTGCATTTGGTTAGAGATACATTCATTGATTCTACTATAAGATTATAAGAATCTCATATCATTTTAGGGCTTAACATCCCTTGTAAAATGGATGAGAAATCAAAACACATATGCCATGAATCTAAAAGGATCTCATGTCATTTCAAGGTTTAACATCCTTTGCAAATGATTGAGAAATAAATTGTGGCTAAATTTGACATAAGTGGTTTGCTTTGAGTATCAAATTATCAAATTAAGGGGGAGAAATAAAAGTCATAATTAATGTTTAGCTTGGTTATCTTTTTGAAATGACAAAGGGGGAGAAACAATATAAATCAAATGAAAAGAGTTTCATAATCTCTTGGTTTTAAAAATGATATCGAGAATACATGAAAATCAAATGAAAAGAGTTTCATAATCTCGTGGTTTTAAAAATAATATCGAGAATACATTAAAAGGAAATGCAAAGGAAATTTCAGGTATGAAACTCATATGATTTACATTACTTTGATTTATATTGGAAATGTTTGCCATCTTCAAAAAGGGGGAGCCTGTTGGCTAAATTGGACATTATTATAATCCCTTTGTTTTGATTATGACAAACATTTCTTTCTTATGGTTTTAACTTGCTATTTGAGTGTTTCAGGGACAAGCATATAAGGTGGTGGATAGCGAAGACTTAGAAGATCAATTTGCTAAAATTGCTTTATTTTCATGATTGTAATCAATGTAAAAACGTGTACAAGTTTATAATGTACAAGTACTTAGATATCATGTAAATCAAGCATTTAGATCTTCCTATCCACACACAACACTAAGATAGGTCATCCCTAAGTGAGCACCACAATTGCACATTCATTTGTTACACTTAGCATATGAGTTAAAGTTCTGAAATAGAGTTTGTCTCGATCGACAAACTTCTCAACCGAGATACTCTCGGTCGAACATCTTCTCGACTGAGAAACTCCCAAGTCTAAATCATGAAAATCTTTGCAAAACCTACTATAAGTCATCACAGAGAAGGGCTCGGTCGAACTTTACTTCGACCGAGACAATGTCTCGAGCAGGTTCTATAGCCGTTAGACTTGGTTATATAACTGTTAGAGTTAGTGGAAAAAGTGGTTGGGAGTTGAGTTGAACGTTGCTCCAGACTCACCCTCAGTTGAAAATTTCCTCGACTGAGAAACACTCAGTCGAAAAACTTCTCGATCGAGAAGAGTTCTATCTGCACTTTTTAGAACTAATCAACTAGTCGTTACAAACGCAATTAGTGGACAACTAACGGCTAGTTGAGCACTAAGAACCCCCTAGAAAATGTCTAGAACGTCCCTAAGTACTTGTAAGCCATTCCTATAAATAATACATGCCTTAGGACATCTAAACTAACTTGATTACGCATACAAAATTACACTTGAGATTCAATCCTTGTGAGCAAACAAGCTGAGCTACACTTGCAATCTATTTTCCTTGAGCTCTACATTAGTGTCCTATAGGCTGATATCTCCTATCCACTATACATCCACGTCCATCCACTTTGGTTAGGAGATCAAACGCTTGATATAGGATCAAAGCATTGTACTCTATTGGTAACATTGTTTCCTTCTTCCAATCTTGTTCCTTTTATTGTGTTTTGTTCTCCTTTGCTACTCCTAGGTTGGAGGCTATGGAAAGGAGGTTGTTGGAGCTTCTTTAGGTGGTGAAGGTAGCTCAGCGGACTTAGGATTACTTCAAGAAGACTGTCTCAATAGGAAGCTACTTTAAGAGGATGGCTACTTCAAGGGGGAGCTTGGAGTTACTTCAAGGAAGGCTGCTTCAAGGTTGGTGAGACTACTTCTAGGTGAAGTCCATCCTAAGGGTGAAGGTATTTTTATCTTATGTAACATCCTTGTGAGGTAATAAAATACAAGTGCTTTCAAAATCCTAATTGGAAACAATTAGGTAGTGGACTGACTCCCTTAGTATTTGCTAAGGGTGGAACCACTCTAAACGTCATGTCTCCTTCTCCAAATTTTCAATTGTGGTTGTTTGGTCGAATTAATATTAAAATAATTATAAAACCCTATTCACCTCCCCTCTAGTGGTTTTTCACCATCTACATGGTCCCAAATTTGAGATGAGATTTGTATTAAATAGTATCATGGTATTAAGTTTCTTTTATATATGATGATGTAATAGAATTTGTTTTCTAAGACAATAATAAGAATTCCATTCATACACAATCTATAATGGTTTTTATATATTATTATTGTGATGAGGGTCATGTTTGTAACACTCCTAAGTTGAGAAAACAAAAAGTTTAGCTTCTGCTCATAATATGAAAATTGGGGTGTTATAATATGGTATTAGAGCAAAAATGTAGATGGCCATCAAGCAAATTCTTAGATCCTTAGTCTAGACCACCTACTAGATCCTAGAGAGACTAGAATATATAGATAGGTTGATTATTAGAGACTTTTGTTATAGAAGAAATTAGACAAAGATAGTAGAGTCCAAGCTAGCGGTCTAGTTAGATATGCATTAGGGTTAGTTACATGTCAGCTTTAAAAGCCCAGGCATATAGCATGACCTATATCTATAGTGGTGTGTGGTCCATAACACATATCATATGGAATCTTAGAGGAAATTCTATGAGCATATAAAATCCTTACAATGTTTGTCTCACCCTTTCAAGTGCATGTCATATGGGATGTGCATTGATGAGGCGTTAAGATAAACACTATAGATAGGCCAACTCCAGGCATATATGTAGCTAGTATATATCAAAATGTGCCACGACATAGTCAATTCTAAGTTCCCAACATGTATAGTTACTTGAACCTAATGAGATTATAAGTAGAGAGATCATTATGTACCACAATTAGGTGTTGTATCAGTAGCATTATAATGACAACTTTTTGTAGATTTTTTTTCAAGATATGATGTGAGTAGTGAATAAGTCAACAACGTGTTTCCTTAGAAGCACATACTCCACATGTGGCATAATTATAATAAGAAATATCGCTTGCCCTAAATATTTAGAAAAGAATCTAGGATTATAGTTACTTATCATTCAAAATTACTAGCATATTAGTGTAGTGTTATACACAATGATTACAACCTCATAATATAATACAAAAATAGAAATCTTAAAGGTCACATCATGCATGAATAAATTGGTAGATCTTGGTTTAGTGGAACAATGATTGTAGGGGGATGAGGTATGTTTCCTACTCTATTGATGAGAATTAGAGAACTATTGTTGTCCTTAGAGCCTTCATACCAAGAAGGAATTTTAGTCACAAGTCGAATTATGATGGTTATTGAGAAGGACACTTAACGGTAATACAATTTAGGTAATGAACTGAGTTTAAGATGAAGTTATGAGGATTTCTAGAGATGACTAAAAGTCTTTATGGTTATATATGAGGATGATTTAAGCATATGGAGATACAAGATATGTGATAGTATGGATCAATGATTTAGGATCACTGTAATATTGGGTTTTAAATGATTTCACACAAGATAGAGCATAGAGAAGTTGCTTCACTAAGGTTTGATTCAATATTCCTGGGGATAAGAACAGTTTAATGAAAGAGTAGTGACTATAGTACATTGGGTTCACCCGGCCTAGAGTATCACGATAAGATGAAGAAATTCATTAAGAACAATATTAAGATAAGACATGCAAGTAAGATTTTCATACTTTCATGACTATATCATTTTGTGCCTAAGATCTCAAGTAGAGACATGTTGATAAGATTCCACAAATCAAATACATGATAAGATTATAAGACTTGAATGCATTTAGTAGAGATTATGTTTCTAAGATAGGATCCATGTATTAAGATTTAAGATCATGTTATGACCATCCAGTCATAATGCATTAAGATTCATATAAGATCATATTTAATCAGATGAAATGAGATTATGGAGTTAGACCCAGGCCCTAGTGTAGGTCAACTCAAGAGTCATTATGCTTGGGCCCTTAGTGCAGGATGATTCAGATATATAACCCAGGCCCTATGTGCAGGTTGTGTGACCCAGGAACCTCATTGCAAGTCATGAGACCCAAGTACCAAAGTATAGGTATCTAGAGAAATATACATATCATGAAAGAATTAAGAGTAAAGAAAGAATAGTCATTTATGCTTAAGATTTTCCTACAATTTCCATGTTGGTTGTACATAATAGTTTGATAATGTTGTTAAAATATTTAGTTATCCATGAGAACTTAATACTTTGAAGGTGCCTACGATACTTTATGACAATCGTCAAGAGTTGGTGTATGTAAGGTATGTGAAACCCTAATCTAGGTATCCTCCTATAGTTGAACTACTCGAGGACAAAATTCCCAAAAAGATGGGTAGTATTGTCACACCCTAATTTTTGGAACCTAGCAAGTACATTATTAAGATATTGATGAAATGTATATAGGATTGATTTATGTCTATAGTAAGGTTCCATCCAATTTTCATGATACTTGGATATCAGGGAATAATCATGTAGAAAAGGGGCCATTTGTGAAATTTGGTCTATTTTAGTAATATCCTCAAAGTTTGGGAATTTCATATTTAATTGATAATATGAGGGGACAACCAAAGTAGAATAGTTAAGGAAACATGATGACTCTAGGGAATGGTATGACCTCTGGACCTAATTTAGGTCTTCATATTAAGAAAGCAATGTAATATTTATTAAATGTATCAAAGGAAGCTCCAATTGATGAATTATGTTAGTTCACACTTTTATTTTTTTAATCAAGAATAGATTAAACCTATGGACCCTTTGGCAAACCAAGGAATGGGCCATTGGCCTGAGAATCTAGTTTAAACCCAATTGGGACAATTAGGGTTTACATATGGGTCCTTGGAGTACAAGTTTGAGAATTTATTTTTTAGTGTTCATAATAAATACTCAAAATATTTTTATTAGATGGATAATTGGCATATAATATGATAAGAGAAATTTTAGATAATTTTGATTTATCTAGTAGCCTAGGCAATTAATTAGTAATTATCTAGTTTTATTAAAAAGACAACTTCAAAGCAATTATCCAATGAGTTTTAAGCCAATTATTTTCCCAACATATGATAATGTCAATAACTAGTTAATCCCAAAATTTGGGATTCAATGGGGTCATAATGTGACCTATAGAATTATTTGTAAAACATGGACCTTTATAAAAAAAATAAGGACATCATAACCCAGTCCATTACAAACTAGGGAGCACCTTTACATTGTGCAGAGAGGAAGTCTCCCAATTATGGGGATATGAGTCTTGAAAAGACCTCATGTTCTAGAGGAATTATGGTTTTCAACTTATTTTGAGAGGTAGAGGGACATGTTTGACTAAGTGTGAGCAACAAGCGAGATGAGAAGAAATGATCAGTCGTAAGTGTGTCTGAGTGGATTAGGGGAAAATATATAGAGTCCATGTTCTAATACAAACACACCTCAGAAGATGGAGAAATCCCATTATACCCACATGCATATAGCCTATAACAAAAATAGAGAAGGTAGCAAAGAACAAAGAAAATTTATCTGCATCGGCACAAAGGGCGACCGATTTAGGGTTTCTTGACCCAGATGGCCTGAAGCACAATAGAGGTTCCACTTGTATCTGGGAAGATGGGACACATTAGGAGTAGAACTCTGACAATGATCCCAGTGGCTGGTTGAGTGAGTAAGGCTCGCTGGAGTTTGGTCTCATGGCGGTCAAGAACCAGGTTCGTGTGGACAAAGGCGTGAGTCACTGGAGGGATGGCGGGTCGAGAAGGAGGTGGACCCAAGGAGGATCCAAGTTCATGAGATGAGTAAGATGGGAGAGGTGTCACTGACTAGGCCCCTTGGATCTCAAATCAAAAAATGGGATCAATCAAATTTTGGTAGTTTCAGAAGTTCATATCATAAGATTGAAAATGTGGTTTTTAGCAAACAAGGTATCTATGGAAATCTTGTAATGTCTACTATCTTATAAATATACACACAAATAGTTTTTTTATTCTTTTATTATTATTATTATTATTATTATTTGATTGCTAAAAAATATAAGACTTCAATGCATTGAACATTAGATATAGCAAACGAATTTCAAAATTAGTGAATATATTACCTAAGGCTTATTTTGATGTGTTTGATATGAGCCTAATCTATCTGATTTGAAGTCTTACCTAAGTTTTTGATATAAACCCTAATAAGCACAGTATGGGTATTTCACCCATTGATTGACAATGAAATGATATGGTATTTTTATGCCAACTCTAGTGGGTAGTATTCTTATTATTTCTAAAGTTCTAATGGAGTTTCATATATTATTATATCAGTAATTATTTTTGGGCCTAGGTAGGCATTAGGTAACATAATTTATGAAGTATTCATGAGGCAATATGGATGTGTATGCATATTTTGTTTAAAAAAATATAATTATATTTTCCTCTAATGTCATAATTGAGTCAGTAAGATTGTTATATGTGACTGTGTTTGATATTTACTCTCATTTTATGATGCATATGCGCATATTAGTGCATAAGACATTTTTTGGCTTATTTGAGTATAAAGATTAACGTAGTTATACACTGTAAGTTTTGATATATGTTTAACACTAAGATTTTGTCATGGTTTCAGATCAGACTCATATTTTGTCCAAACAAGAACCTTAATTTAGTTAAGGAGGTTCGTGTGATCGGGGTTTTAGATTTAGAAATGAAAATGGGGCATACACATGGACTTACAAAATTTTGTTGATGTCTAGGTAAATATGTTGTGAGCAAAGGAATCGGGACAACGTTAAGGATCTCCTCAAACAAGGTAAGTGGGCCATGTCCATTGAATTTTCATTATAATTATGATCTAGCCTACACGTTATTATAAAGTAACTTGGTGATTAAGTTACTTTCATACATTCAATATTTCAAGCTTATTTGATATCTGATGATGCTTTGAGGAATTTGATTTCAAAGTGATTGAGTTATCTTGTTAGAATATCATATTTTAGATACTTAATGCTTAAATTACCTCAAGATACTTAGTAGTTATGTATTCAGTTTAGTTTATTTTCTCAAACTTTTAGACTCGTATGTCATATATCTGGTATTAGAATTACATTAAATAATCTTATCAAACTAGAGCTTTAGGTTAATGTTTATCCAGACAACAAGAATCCAGATTTTAGAATTCAAAATTTAGATTACTCATGTGTGAGTAGTCAAAAATTAGATCCACATACTTAATAAGAGTTTTAGATCCGATCTCAATTATTTATCAATTGAGATACATATTTAGATATAGATTTAGAGTGTGTATTTAAATCAGTTTAGAAATGAAGAGAAGAGATACATATTCAGAGATAATATATTAATATTTAGATATTAGAAATTAAGCATTTGAATAGAAAGATTATATTAGAACATTAATATATTTCATAGGATAAATCCTCACTTAAGAGTCTCGGGATGATTCATAAGACAATGTGGGTGTCATAGAGAGCATGGTGTGCCAACAAAGGGTGTGTTGCACCATAAAGGACACTTCAGTGTCAATAGAGGGTGTGTTGCACCATAGAGAACACTTCGGTGTCATAGCAGATGACTTATCATATAATGGTGGCCACAAAAAAATAAAAGACACATTGATTCAGTATAAGTTTACATCTTTCAGATCTTAGTTCAACTTTTAGTTATAGTATATTCATGTTCATCTTATTAGAAATTCAATTCCACTTACTCTAATGGTAGTTTTCCTGTTTGTGCATGGCTGGAGATGAGATGTTTGCAAGGTACTAATCATCAAGAAGATTAGTCAAGATAGAGGATACATATATAGTTTTAAGAGGTTTGCTTGGTGGGGCGCCATCTACATCACCCCAGGTTTGAGATGAGATTTGTTTAAAGTAGTATCATGGTATTAAGTTTGTTTTGTATATGATGATGTAATAGAATTCCTTTGCTAAGAAAATAATAAGAATTCCATTCATACGCAATCTATAGTGGTTTTTGTCTACTATTATTGTGATGAGTATCATGTTTGTATCACTCCCAAGTTGAGAAAAAAATTAGCTTCCTCTCATGTGGTAAGAAAATTGTGGTATTACATGGGTTGTTTAGGGGAATATGCACTAGTCAACCATGTACAGGCTCATGTACACACACGTTTTTCCAATAGGTAGCTACCAAACCAAACAATAAGGAATAGGCCAAAGCATGTGTCTAATTCCACTAGTGGACCATGGATGGAATGATAGGGGAACTAGTCCCTATCACTAACACTCCCTCCTTGTAAGGTGCAATTGACTAAGAAATAGATAGGCCTAGGTCTTAATGGTTCAAGTATACGCTTCTAAATGTGGCTTCCTCATGCACTTAGTATCAAGGAATGGTGTAGAGAGTAGAAGGTGGATATTTCATCCCCAATTAGTTACATCTAACCATGAGAGCCACTTAATAAGGCATACATAGGGGATGCAATCCTATATTTTAGATCTCATCCATAGGACTAGGGAAATGGGTGGACTAAGGGGAAAGTGGAGAAACTAGCTAATATTCCTCATGGTACTTAGGAGTTTCTCCACCTTAAAGTCTAAATTAATTGATTTAGTTGATTCCTAGGGCGATTTTGTAACTCAAAAAACCATAGAAATAGGTAGGGAATGAGAACAAGCAATAACATATAATTAGAAAACAAAATGAGAGTTTGGTGAACAAACATTTCCCAACATGGCATCGTAGTTACATATTGTTGTCCCAAAACAGGGCACAAATGGATTGTCAAGGAAATACTGATCTGGTTCGAGAGAGGGACAAACTTTTAAATTTATAACCTAAAGCCTTCAAGGACGCCCACAACTTTATTACAGGGTCGAAGTAGATATACGGGGTCGAACACAGGGATGTGGTGACGTTTAGGACGCCACAGATTTCATTCTTTAGTCAGATAAGCCAAAATGATAGTCGATGAAATTATGTACTAGAACTAGTCTAGCGGGTTGTCACGAAATAAAATAAAACAAAGAAAAGAAATGAAAACAAAATAGAGTCCACGAGATTCTACTAATCAGAGATAAGGAGTTCATGGCTATGTAACCACAACCTGGGTAGTCTATGCACCCGTTCTCGGGTGTAGACAACCCTCGAACAATTAAGCAAGCATCTTAAAACCAAACATAGTATGCACTGTGGTATCTATTCCTGTGGGGTCATCCCACTCGCTCTCACGCGGCGTGACTAAAACTCATCGTGATATGTCGTCGAACCTCTCTCGAGGATGACAGATCAACACTCGAGAATATTTTAGGTACCCTCTCGGGCCTTAGAATATTCTGGGGATGTTAGGAATAGATGACCTTGAACTATCCTCCTCTCAGATTCTGATCCAAACCATCTTCTCTTAACCATTCCTACATGGATCTATCAATACAGGCATAAATAGTAGTTCAAGTAAGAAAGAGATCAACCAAACTAGCAATCATAACCAAAAAGAGAAGATAGAACAAGAAACATACTAGATCTGAATTAATTCTACTTGCTTAAGGCAAAAGTACATAAACATGCCCAAAATGGGCTACATAGCCAAGAAGGAACTCAACTAGCCATGGAAAAGTATAGTTGGCACCCAACAAAGATGCAAGAACATCATTGTACAAGAAACCAAGGAACATAGTAGAAGAAAGGGGAAGAAGATAGGATTTCGCCCGTGGAGGAGAGGTGGCTCTTGCTCCTTTGCCTCCGTATAGGTTGGATCTCATCTTTTGGTCCTTCTCCTTGATCAGATCTGGACTCCTTGGTCCTCTCTCTCTAGATCTTCCCCAAACAGTGGCTCGGTGGATGAACGGAGGTGGAAGATGATCCAAATCTAGGTTTCCACCATAGATCTGGGTGGGAATAGGTGGATGGATGGAGAGAGAATGGAAGACTTCTATAGAGGGCAGCGTGGAGTGAGCATCGCAGTCTTCTTAGACCTCTATGCTCTTTCGTGGGACTCTGGGATCGAGTCCTCCTTGGGCTGGACACAAGCAGGAAGCCTTCCAGTATTTCCTCCCCTCCTATGACAGGTAGGGGGTAGGGGTATATTTATAGACTGGTTGGGAACTCGGGTATGTTGGCTATTTAGAAATGAGGTCGCGGTACCCTTTTGGCCTGGGTCACAGTTTCTTGCCCTAGGGTCACAGTTCTCGTGTTGTACAGACCGCGGGCGTGGCCTCTACACTGATCTGGTTGCGGTTCTTGTACCCTTGGTCATGGTTCTGCTCTGCAGATGGGTCGCGGTTCTTGGGCACTCAACATAGTTGCGGTCTTTCTGAAGGGAGCAACGTTGACGTCGTGGTTTGGTAGGTGGCGGGAAGTAGAGGAGAAGAAGAAGCCACGATCGCGGTGTGGCGATGAGAGGAGGAGCACAGTCAGGTGTAGCTGGAGGAGTAGGTGACGAGGTTGGAAGGATGAAGGGTAGGTCACGGTGTCATGTGGATGGAGAACCACTGGCAGGGAGAAGAGAATTGTGATCGTGGTCTGGTGTAGGTGAGTGTGGAGGTCGTGGTTGTGAGGCAGTTATTGTCGATCGTGATCGTGAGGCTGTTGACAGTGGGCGAGGACGATTGTGGGTCGAGGTTGGCACAGCTTCTGGTAGAGGTGTTGGTCGCACTGGGGTGAGAGGAGGGACCGCGGGTCGTGGTTCTTGGACACCGCGACCGCAGTGTGAGGGGGTGTTGATCGCGTTCCTGTGGGTGGTTGCTGATCTCGGGTCAAGGTGCAAAAGGAGGAGTCGGTCATGATTGGAGGCGCTGAGTGTAGGTCGTGATCTTGAGCAGGTAGATGGCGATGAAGGGCAGGTCACGATCTTGGAAAAGGATGGAGAAGAAACCACGGGTGAGAGAGGAGAGGATCGTAGTCTGGTGTTGAGGTTGGGGAATCGCAATTGCAATTAGGGTTAGAGGGGATAGGTTGCGGTGTGAGAGATGAAGTCGTGGAAGTGGAAATCACGACTGCAGTTAGGTGTGGAGAAACCACGACCGTAGTTTTTGAGAGGGGAAGGGATGTTGTGGTCGGTCGAAGAATAAGTCGACCGAGAGGCTGCCAGCAGCAAGTGAACAAGGACCCTCCATCACAGTGAATGGGCTTGGAGATTGGACCCATGTACTCCAATTTAGCTTACCCAAATAGAATAAAATCATAATTAAAAATAGAGATTGAATCAATTAGGTTATAAGGGTGCATAAGAAGGTTTAGGCAATAAAAGCAATTAATCAAAGCAAAACTGAGCCCAAGATGGTGACTCTGACAAAGATGAAAATGTATTTGTCATTAGAAGATATAGCAAATAACACAGTTTCACTGGGTCTCGGAGAGAGAGAAAAACATGGAGAAAGATGTCATCACAAGCTCGGTGCCTGCTTGTCCCAAAATTGGCTAGATTGGCTACTTATTGGCTATTTTAGCTACTTTGCCTATGACAAGATAAAAGGTACTAAAACATAAGCATTATAGGGCAAATTAAGGCTATAATAATACAAGACCAGAGATAAATGCTTAGCAAATACACATAAATTTGGGTGTTATCAACTACCCCAAGCTTAAAACTTGCTTGTCCTTAAGCAAGACTGTGCTCAAAGAACAAAAAGATAACATCCAAATTAAGCTTGGCAATTGATGCTAAGGCTAAGAAAAATAGTTTAAAGCATCAGTTCTCCTGATCCATGTCGTTTCAGAACAAATCCCCACCAATCAACCACAGTCTTGCCAAAGCAAGATCAAAGAGTGTCCAGGCAAGATTAAGCGAATTCACTACAACCTGTTGATACTCATGAGGGTTTGAATCATAATTATACATCATAAAATAATTGTCACACAGATGATCACGTGGGTGATGAGCAATGAACAATCATCATGTGTCCATGCAGACCAATCAGGGACAACGCACCTCTCACTTATTCATGTCCTAAAAAAACAAAGCAAAAGACTCTAATGACTTCTGAGGATCTCGATCTGCGTTAGGTCAGTCCATGTAACGAGCAATAGTCCCTACAGTCCGAGCCAGTTGGCCCAAAGCAGTGAGATGAACTCCTCATACTGTGCTCAAACAAACCCTACTACTGAGATGATCTCATAGGTCTCCTAGGGGTTCCTAGTGACTCTCTAATGAGCTTTTGGAGTGATACTACCAGGCACGACATACCCGTGTTCATGAGCGCAGTCATATATCGGTTGGGCACAATCCTCAACTCTCCTAAAAGGGAAAATAAGCTCTCATTTATTCACACTCAGGATTTTATTCTCTACATTTTATTTTGTAGGCTTGGGTGAGAAATATATAGATATTTTGGGATTTTGTGGGCGGCCAAGCCTCTTTTGCAACTTTTTATATTGTTTTCATCTTTTTGACTCAATCTAATGTGAGAAGGCACGTAGTCCATCAAGGAAAACATTTCATCTTGTTTATAGCTCAAAACCTATCATGGTCTGCTTGACACATGTGTAAAAAGTTGCAATTATGATTCAAGAATACTTAGAATAGAGGCAAGCTCGTGAAACCACAGCTAGGATTCTTTGATCATGTTTTAGCTCATTCCATTGGTCCTTTACCTTGGATTTGTCATTCACAACATAGATCAAGGGGATAAAGCTTTAAGCTATGAAAAGGTACATAACCTTAGATTTATTACCAAACTCAAGGAAAGAGTCAAAGAGCAAGTCCAGCAAAAGGTCAAGTAATGTTTTAAGATGAAAATTGTGCATTTAGGCATAAATTCAAGCATTTATCTATTAGATTCACACCATATAGCCATAATTGCAAAGCTAAAAATTCATGCTAAATGCAGGAAGTACACATGCATGTTAGAAGGATGAAGAGGTAGAAGGGTGAATAGCCCTACCACCCCAAGCTTAAAATTTTGCTCATCCTTGAGCAAGATCTAAGATTAGGATAATAGGGTGGGAATGCATGGAAGTTAGGGTGGGAATCTTATTAAATTCCTAAAATGATGCATGTATGCAAGGAAAAATAAAGCAGTTAGAGGAAATAAAAACTATCTAACCAAGATCATGAAAAACAAAATTTTATATTAACAAAAAGAGAAAAGAAAGAGGTAAAAGAAAGGGGGTGGCTGCCCCACGATACCGACATTGGGGTCCCAAATCTTAAGTTTTGGGACCAGTGCCACATGTGTCTTGCCAGCGGGATCCACCTCACGATAGGAGCAGAATAGGTGGAGGCGAGGGCCCTTCTGAGTCTGAAGAAGAAAAGTAAATTTTGGCAACTCGGTGAAGTCATCTCTATGCTAGAATTGACTTGAACTGCACTGGGATGAATTCTTCGGCAAAGCATCCTCAAGGCACCTTTCAATGTATGGATATGAATGGAAAGGCCCTAGGATGTCGACACAAGATGAGACTGAGGAGATAGGCTGAATATCTTTACGACAATTCATCTCATCTCTCTCCATCTTTGAAATTGAGGTAGGATGCTCAGGTAAACTTTCATGTACAGTTTGAGTCATCCAATCATTTTCTAAGCAAGAAGTGTCCCCAGAAGAATATGTTTGTTGTTCTTCCACCCCAAGATTGTTGCCTTCTGTGGGGTCCTGGGTGTCTTCATGCTCAGCCGCCATGTTGTGGTGGATTGTCTATCTAGTTCCCTTGAGTTCCACCAAGCCTTATAAAGGGATGGTGGCAAATGTCAGCTCATGTTGTTCCAACTCGTCGTCGTCAGTATATTCATTCCACTGAGAGGAATAGTCATCGTCATCCTCATCGAACAAATTGTTCCAAACCATGATTGGCGTACTTCTTGAAGCTAAGTGACATGTCTCAATATGAGAAACATCACCCTGGTTTGGGTCAATGTCGGACTCGGGTTCCTCAAACCAACCTTTTGGGTGTGAGGTTGTTTGGCTATCATTGTGAGGATAAGAGTCTTTGTCATCGTCATCATAAAACAATTCATGTCTATGACTCGTATCTTCCTTTGGTTCATCAGCTGAGTCATCTGGATTGAATGAAGGGTTTCCCCAAGTGGGTTGGTCTTCATAGAAAAATATTGATGAGTCCAGTTGATGGTCTGAACAAGATAGTGAGGCATACTCTTCTTCAGGCCCAATGGAATGGTCTTGATGACTAGAGTCTTCATTATCTTGTGATGGCACTTGTAACTGGATTGTAACCAAATCAATGAGCTCTTAGAGCCTCCTACCTTGTTCAACATCTTTATCATGAAGTTGTTGTACTTGAGCAGCAATGCTTTCGAGACCCATCAATTCTACCATACACATCTGATGGGAATCTGTTGTATCAAACTGATGTTTCCAAACAAATCCTTGTTCAACAGTTTGAAGCATACTTCTACTGCGGTCTGCAATCTTTGTTGCTATTTGGAGTTGATGCTCCTACTTATCTAATAGTTCCTAGAGCGGATCGATGTGTTCTTGGAGATGAGGAGCTAAGGAGGTGAGTGTGTGAATATTGTCCCCAAGCAACTCCACTGCCTTAATCAGTTCTTGATCCCATGATAGCACAGAAGTCGAGGGCTAACTGGAAGTCTCCATTGTTGGAATTTCATTATACGATGACGATAGAGGTGAGTATAACTCGACTAGCTGTAGAGCACGACCTTCAATTATTTGCCAGCAGTCAGAACTGTGGAAAAACTCAGGAGGACAGGTGGATAAGATGACTTGTCTCACCGAAGCAAGATCCATGGTTGAAAAAGGTATAAGAAAAAGAAAAAGGTATTCAGTATATATGAAAAATTATGTTTAAAATAAAAAAATACTATTCATATATATGGGCTTAAAAGTGACAGAATAAAATCTTTTAGGCGTGTAAACGTAGAAAACTACGTCCCCGACAACGGCCCCAAAAAGTTGATCTGCCTCGAGAGAGGGTCAAACTTTTAAATTTATAACCCAAACCTTCAAGGATGCCCGTAACTTTATTACGGGGTCGAAGTAGATATACGGGGTCGAACATAGGAACCTAGTGACGTTTAGGATGCCAAAGATTTTGTTCTTTAGTCAGATAAGCCAAAACTATAGTCGATGAAATTATGTGTTAGAACTAGTCTAGCAGGTTGTCACGAGATAAAACAAAATAAAGAAAAGAAACGAAAACAAAACAGAGTCCGCGAGATTCTACTAATCAGAGAGAAGGAGTTCCTAGTTGTGTAACCACAACCTGGGAAATCTATGCACCCGTTCTCAGGCATAGACAACCCTCGAACACTTAAGCAAGCATCTTAAAACCAAACATAGTACGCACTGTGGTATATGTTCCTGTGGGGTCATCCCACTCGCTCTCACGCAGTGTGACTAAAACCCATCATGATATGTCATCAAACCTCTCTCGAGGATGACAGATCAACACTCGAGAATATTCTAGGTACCCTCTCAGGCCTTAGAATATTCTGGGGATGTTAGGAACGGACGACCTTGAACCGTCCTCCTCTTAGATTATGATCCAAACTATCTTCTCTTAACCATTCCTACATGGATCTCTCAATACAGGTAGAAATAGCGTTCAAGCAAGAAAGAGATCAACCAAACTAGCAATCATAACCAAAAAGAGAAGATAGAAACAGAAACATACTAGATCTGAATTAATTCTACTTGCTTAAGGCAAAAGTACATAAACATGTCCAAAACGGGCTACATTGTTAAGAAGGAGCTCAACTAGCCATGGACAAGCATAGCTGGCACTAAACAAAGATGCAAGAACATCATTGTACAAGAAACCAAGGAACATAACAGAAGAAAGGGGAAGAAGATAAGATTTAGCCCATGGAGGAGAGGTGGCTCTCGCTCCTTTGCCTCCATATAGGTTGGATCTCATCTTTTGGTCCTTCTCCTTGATTAGATCTAGACTCCTTCGTGCTCTCTCTCTCTCTAGATCTACCCCAAACAACAGCTCAATGGATGAACGGAGGTGGAGGATGATCCAGATCTAGGTTTCCACCTCATATCTTGGTGGGAATAGGTGGATGGATGGAGAGAGAATGGAAGCCTACTATAGAGGGCAATGTGGAGTGAGCACCGCAGTCTTCTCAGACCTCCATGCTCTCTGACGGGACTCTGGGGTCGAATCCTCCTTGGACTGGACACAAGCGGGCAGCCTTCTGGTGTTTCCTCCCCTCCCGTGACAGGTCGGGGGTAGGGGCCTATTTATAGGTTGGCTGGGAACTCGGGTCTGTTGGCAATTTAGAATTGAGGTCGCGGTACCTTTTGGCCTGGGTCGTGATTTCTTGCCCAGGGGTCGCAGTTCTCGTGTTGTACATACCACGGGCGCGGCCTCTACACTGATCTGGTCGTGGTTCTTGTACCCTTGGTCACGGTTCTGCTCTGCAAACGGGTCGCAGTTCTTGGGCACTCGACCTAGTCGCAGTCTTTCTAAAGGGAGCAATGCTAAGGTCACGGTTTGGCAGGTGGCGGGAAGAGGAGGAAGAGAAGAATTCGTAGTCGCGGTGTGGCGATGAGAGGAGGAGCACGGTCAGGTGTAGCTGGAGGAGTAGGTGACGAGGTTGGAAGGATGAAGGGTAGGTTGCGGTGTTGTGTGGACGGAGATCCGCAGGTAGGGAGGAGAGAATCGCAATCGCAGTCTGGTGTAGGTGGGTGTGGAGGTCGCAGTTGTGAGAAGGTTTTTATCGATCATGATCATGAGGTTGTTGACAGTGGGCGAGGATGATTGCAGTTCAAGGTTAGCACAGCTTTTGGTGGAGGTGTTGGTCGCATTGGGGCGAGAGGAGGGACCGCGGGTCACGGTTCCTGGACACCGTGACCGTGGTGTGAGGGGGTGTTGATCACGGTCATGTGGGTGGTTGTTGATCTCGGGTCAATGTGCAAACGGAGGAGCCAATCGCGATTAGAGGCGCTGAGTGTAGGTCGTGATCTTGAGCATGTAGATGTCGACGAAGGGCAGGTCGCGATCTTGGCAGAGGATGGAGAAGAAACCGCGGGTGAGAGAGGAGAGGATCGCGGTCTGGTGTTGTGAGCTGGGGAACCGCGATCGTGGTTAGGGTTAGAGGGGGTAGGTCGCGGTGTGAGAGATGAAGTCGCGGTGTGAGAGATGAAGTCGTGGAAGTGGAAATCACGACTGCAGTTAGGTGTGGAGAAACCGCGACCGCGGTTTTTGAGAGGGGAAGGGATGTCGTGGTCAGTCGAAGAAGAAGTCGACCGAGAGGCTGCCAGCAGTGAGTGAACAAGGACCCTCCATCGCAGTAAATGGGCTTGGAGATTGGGCCCATGTACTCCAATTTAGCCTACACAAATAGAATAAAATCCTAATTAAAAATAGAGATTGAATGAATTAGGTTATAAGGGTGCATAAGAAGGTTTAGGCAATAAAAGCAATTAATCAAAGCAAAACTGATCCCAAGATGGTGACTTAGACAAAGATGAAAATGTATTTGTCATTAGAAGATATAGCAAATAACACAGTTTCACTAGGTCTCGAAGAGAGAAAAAATCATGGAGAAAGATGTCATCACAAGCTTGGTGATTGTTTGTCCCAAAACTAGCTAGATTGGCTACTTTATTGGCTATTTTAGCTACTTTACCTATGACAAGATAAAAGGTATGAAAACATAAGCATTATAGGGAAAATTAAGGCTATAAGGACACAAAACCAGAGATAAATTCTTAGCAAATACACATAAATTTGGGTGTTATCAAATACCAAAAGAAAGAAGAAAATAGAATAGAAACTACATGGGGTGTAGGGGAATAAGTCCATGTTTTCACCTACAGTAACACCAAGGGTGCCCTCCTCCTCTAGGGATGCAAGAAATCATGAAAAGTGGATAAGAAATGCCCAAAACACTAGGAGAGTAAGATTTTGGGATGGATGGATGAAGGAAGTGAGGTGGAAGTATAAGAGGAATAAGAGTGGTGGATGTGGAGGCATGGAGTGTCTAACCTTAGACTCCTAGCTGCCACTAGTGTATATATGGTGGCCTAGGGGGTCTACAGTTAACTGGGGGTAAATTTGTAAAATGATAGTAGGGAAGCAGTAGGGTTTGGTGGGTTGCACAGTCATTATGGGAATAACAAAACACTGGTGCATGGGTGTGAGAATGGCCATGGTGGATGGGAATGGATGTAATGGAAAGATGAAAATATCATATTGATTTTAGTGAAAATGGGGTGTAGTAGAATGACTGTGTTGGATAGCACGATCGTGGTGGCTCAAGGGCAGAATCACTATGATGGGAACTTTTGGATCTAATGATGATGGGATCTATAAGGGAGGTTGAATATAGCTAAAAGCACTAAACATTAGAACTTCAAATTATATCAAGAGATATGGTTGCATATATGAAATTTGAGTGCAACTAAACATATATAGAAAGGATTAGAGATATTGAATAAGAACAAGAACACAAGCTATGTATAGTGGTTTCAAAATCCAAACTAGGAGAGTGTACATCCACTACCTAGAAAGGTCAACCTCTAGGATTTTGCAACCATTACACCTTCCTTATATTCCATTATAAGAGATACAATAAGACCTTCATTTTCTGGGACAAGGATGCCTAGACTTACCTTTGAGGACAAGGGAGCCAATAACCTCAAAAAGGACTTACCTATCCGAGACCAAAAATCTTCAACCTCACCAAGTACTTACCTACTTTTGCAACGAGTCTTTCGCCTTCATCAAGGACTTCTTACAATAAGTCTTCCGCTTTGAGGAATTACCCACTCTTCTTGGATCTTCCACCTTTGACTTCACCTTCACCAAGGAGAAACTATTACCAAGGGACTCCTTCCCTTCTTCTTCTTCACCTATCTTAGATAAGAGATAGAACCTTCATCTTCATGGTAGAAAGAGAGATTTGGAGGTGGAGGAAGTGATAGCCTCACAAGATATACATGTAGGACTAATTCTCTTACAAATATCCTACTCATGCTAATGGATGTAGCAAGTGATTAACCTTAAGAGTGGAACGAGGCTCTTGAAAGCACTCAACTATAATATAGGGACCTTCATAGTGATTGGCTAATCATGGGATAAGCCCAATGGTCCTATTTATAGTCGGGGATGCCTACTAGCCAATAGAAACACTTAAGGATGAAATCTAGTCATTTGGGGTGTTGCAACATATCTATTTTTAATGTTTGCAACACTCCAACGGCTAGAAACACTTTTTTTTGAATTGTACTTACAGTGTGGTTGGTCGAGTTTACTTTTGACCAATGGAAGTATGAGACAAATCAAATTTGAAGTGTTGGTCGAGTTTATCCTAGATGAAACTCGGTCGATGGCTTAAATTTGATTTGGTCAGTGTAGGGTGTTGGTCAAGTTTGTCATGGAAAAATTCATCTGAACCTGACGATTCCCAAGATCCGTCAAGGGTGTCGGTCAAGTTTATCCTAGATGAAACTAAGTCGACAAGGGTCCATGTGATGAATTTTTGAAAGTGCCACAAAAGAGATTAAATATTTCATTTAAGTGGTCCTATTTTTTTCTAAGCTTAATTATAAGTCATACAATCATTACAAGTAATTTACAACATGATTCTAATATATTTGAGGTTTTTTCCACAAAAGTGCACTTGCATTGATTTTGACTTGTCTTTCTCCAAGTTAGAATGCACAAGTTAGGGTATTTGGAGTGTGTTTATACCTAATCTTAAATCACACGACTAGAAGCATTAGACATAAATAAGTGGAATGGTTAGTCATCATCAAAATAAAGATTTAATCAATCAGACTTTAAGATTCAATTGTACTTTGAGTCAACATTGCCCCCCTTTCTTAAGATGATAAACCAATTCGTAAATGTATTGAAATCATGTAAGTAAAACCATACCTTTGGAGAAACCTAAGGGTTTCAATGGAATTGATTTCATATGCTCCCCCTCAATTGATGTTCATGGAGTTGTCATACTCCCCCTTAATTGATGCTATTTCTCTTGCATGGTTACCTAAACATTTATAGAAACTATGTCTTCTACTCATATATGTTCTACATATATATCTTCTCCCCTTAACATAAGGCATGTCTTCTACACCTTTGTCATTTCAAAAAGAGAGGGGGTTAAAAAATACAATTTGTTAATAAAAGGAGATACCAAATGTTAGAAAGGAGAGTAGAAGATCAAAAACTAGGGGTTTGTTCAAGAAGAGTACATAAAGAAAATCAAGATATGAATTTGAACAACCCATAATGTAAGTCTAGAAAAAATATTAAGGTAAGGCTATGCAAGCAAGTGAGTCAAGATAGTAGATATGCCAGTCAAGGAACAAGCTTGAGTAGATGTGAGGGAATATCCAAACAAAGAGATATGCAATTTCATAAGCATGAAAAGATATTACGCACTAGCAAAAATTCATCATTACCAAAAACATGATTACCAATAAGAAAAGCAAGGTTGTAGCAAAACAAGATATACAACTATATAGTTGTAGTAAGTTAGAGCACAACAAAAGAAATTTAGATCACAACTAAGAGATTCAAAAAGATGATCATCAAAACATGCATAACAACTCACGATAGGTAATTTCAAGATATAGATATACCAATATAACAATTAGAAAAGTAAAGTTGTATGAAAGATAGGCAAGTTAAAGCATGTAAAATGCATTTATAAAGGTACCAAGTGGAGTGCCATAGAATAAGGCAATTGGTTGAGAAAGTGTAGTTGAGAGGGAATTTCTCATCCAAAAAGCCATCTGTATATTTTGTGCATAATGTTGTCACTCAAGTTTATGGATTAAACTTCTTGGTCTATTAGAGTTGTTGGCAACACGTGTTGGTGCTTGTCAGTCAAGTTTCTTACAGAACAAACTCAGACGACAATAGTTGTTGTCAAAAAGCACATATATTTTATAAAAACATATCTAGAGGCTTGAAAAAAATATAAATCATATTAACATGTGTAAGCAAGTTTGTATTGCACGATGAAAGCATCAGGGGTAGTTTTTGACCAAGAAAGTGATGAGAATCACAAAATACCAAATTTGACTCAAACCCCATATGTAAAGTGCATAATAACTTGAAAAAAACAAGCTATGATTGGATATGAGCAAGAATACTATTACCTATATTCTTACCATTTCTTTTCCACTTGTTTCCACTCCATACACATCTCACCTTTCTTCTTTCATGTGGATTGAGAAGTCAATTCACAAGTCAATAGCTCAAGCCAATCTAATTTGCAAGTGATCTATAAGAAGAAAGATGAAATGGTCCCCAATAATATTTTTGGGTTCGGAGGGTTTACCTTAGCAGCTTGTCCTATTACTCTTGGGTACTTTCCTAAAAGGCAAATATTTATAATAATGACCAATTTCATTGCAATGATTACATGATCTCATAGTCTTGGAACTATAGGATTCTTCATTGAAAGTTTAAGGTCCTTTGTGTTTGTTGTTCCTTTGACTACTATCAAGTCCAATATCATTTCTACCCATTTTTCAGTAGTTTGATCTAGGATTTTATTAAGATTCTCTTTATCATTTCAGAATCTTTGCTTATAGGACCTCAAACTATGATTGGCATGCATAAGAGAAGTAATAGTAGAATGCAATTGATTGATATCATCTCTAGCATGCAAAAGGTCAATTTCTAAGCAAAGAGCTTTGATCATATAAGAATCTTGTTCAATAATAAAAGCAGCAATATCATTCTCTATACTAGTAGAACTAGAACAAGATTTAAGGACATTGATTTTCGCAAGCAGGGAAGCATTTTCTTTTTCAAGCAAAGCAATCTTAAAAATATAGACACTATTTTGAGATTATATTCCTTGCAAAACAAAATATTTATCCTCATTTTTAGTTCTAAGAACATCAATATCAAGCATAAGAGAATTCAAAATATTACTATGCTCTTCATTACAACTAGGCATAAGAGGTTGAGCTTCTAGAGATCTAATCTTATCAAGCAAGTCAGCATTTTCAAGTTTAAGAGAATCTACTTGACTAAAATAAGCATGTGTTCAAGATCATCTTTTCTTCATGCAAGTTATCGACAATTCCAACAAGATTTTTCTTTTTCTTTTTAGTAGACTTAAGAGAGGCACAATTAGCATGAATAATAGCAATTAAATATTCTTTATCTAAAGACTTTATATTTACCTCAACTAAGTCTTCACTTGTTGGAGGCCATGAGAGAAAAATGACATTGTCCATCTTCACTAGAGCTAGAGCTAGCTCATCCACTTGATTCTTCTTTTAAGCTTGAGTTGGAGGAGTCGCTAGAGATTTTGTGCCATTTCTCCTTCTTCTTGTGGTTCTCTTCCCTTCTCTTGTGATGATGGGTCATTTTGCCTTGTGGGCAATCTTTCTTGAAGTTACCCTTTTTTCCACATTTGAAACACCGGGTAGAGGAGGAATACTTTTCTTTGTAGAATCTACCCTTGGGGTACATGGAATCTTCATCAACATGAGAGGATGGAGAATCTTGACTAAGTTTTATTTCAGCCTTCTTCATTCTCTTGAGCTCTTTCTCTTCTTCTCTTTCTTCTTCATCTTGCTTTTCAATTGTAACTTCATGGACTTGTATATTTCCTATGAGCTCTTCAATGGGAATTCACCAAGTCTCTTACTTTCTTCAATGGAAGTCACCTTGGATTGCCACCTCTTGGGAAGAGCCCTAAGGATCTTTGAGTTGATCTATCCTCTATCCATAGGATGACCTAGGATGGGAAGACCATTTGCAATGGTGTTAAGCCTTGAGTACATATCCGCCACCCTTTCCTCCTTTCCCTTCTTGAAGTTTTCAAGAAGCCCTTTGAGCATGTAGACTTTACTTTTCTTCACTTACTTTGTCCCCTCATAAGTGACACATAGCTTTCTCCATATCTCATAGGTTGTTTCACAAGAATAAATCTCATTGAACTCAGAGGGGGAAGGAGAGGTATAGAGAATGTTGATAGCTCTTGCAGTTAAGGTTGCTTTCTACAAAGTAGCTTCATCCCATTATTCTATCTTTGTCTCCAGTAGCTTGTATGCAAGATCCACCATTCTTCATAGCTCAAGACTTGATCCTTGGATGTAGTATTATATCCTTCTCTTACAATATATGAAGTTACTCCCATCAAATATTGGAATGTTGATGAGGTGTCTCCCACCTTGATAATCGCCCATCTTCTCCTACTTGTGGAAGTATTGCTCAGGGAAGACCCGCTCTATTACCACTTATTGGATATAAGGACTATGGGCTCTAGAACGGGGGGTTGAATAGAGATAAAAACACTTCAATGAGATTCATTATAACTTCAAGTTACATCAAGACAGAGGGTTACAAATATGAAATTTGAGTGCAACTAAACATACATAGAAAGGATGAGATAGATTGAATAACAACAATAATACAAGCTATGTATAGTGGTTCCAAACTCCAAACTAGGAGAGTGTACATCCACTACCTACAGCGGTTAAGCTCTAGGATTTTGCAACCATGGAACCTTCCTTATATTCCATTACAAGAGATACAATAAGACCTTCCTTTGCATGACAAGAATGCCCAGCCTTCCCTTTGAGGATAAGGGAGCCAATAATCTCACAAAGGACTTACCTATCTAAGACTAAGAGTCTTCAACCTCATTAAGGACTTACTCACTTTTGCAATGAGTTTTCCACCTTCACCAAAGACTTACCCACTCTTACAACAAGTCTTCTACCTTGAAGGAATTATCCTCTCTTCTTAGATCTTCCACCTTTAACTTCATCTTCACTAAGAAGAATATTTCACCAAGGGACTCCTTCCCTTCTTCTTCACCACTCTTAGCCAAGAGATATAACCTTCATCTTCATGGTAGAAATAGAGATTTGGAGGTGGAGGAAGTGAGAGCCTCACAAGATATACATGTCGAAGTAGCTATCTTGTAAATCTCCTACTCACTCTAATGGATGTAGCAAGTGATTAAGATTAAGAGTGAAAGGAGGCTCTTAGAGGCACTCAACTATAATATCGAGACCTTCATAGAGCTTGTCTAAATGTGGTATGAAGCCCAAGGGGTCCTATCTATAGTTGGGGATGCCTACTAGCTAGTAGAAACAGTTAAGGATGAATTTGAGTTGTTTGAGGTGTTGCAATAGATCTTTTTTTATGTTTGCAACACTTTAATGGCTAGAAACGCTTTTTCTGCACTTTTCATATAGTGTGGTTGGTCGAGTTTACTTTTAAGAAACTCGGCCGATAGCACTATGCAACAAATCAAATTTGAAGTGTCAGTCGAGTTTATCCTAGATGAAACTTGGTCGAATGCCTAAATTTGATTTGGTTAGTGTACGGTGTTGGTCATGTTTGTCCTGGGAATACTCGAACAAACTTGGTAGTTCCTAAGATCTATTAAGGGTGTCAGTCGAGTTTATCCCAAATCAAACTCGACCGACAAGGGTCTCTATGATGAATTTTGGAAAGTTCCATAAAAGTACTCAAATTTTTATTTAAGTGCTATTGATTTTTTCTAAGCTTAATTACGAGTCATACAATCAATACAAATGATTTACAACATGATTCTAATCTATTTGAGGTCTTTCCACAAAAGTGCATTTGCATTGATTTTGACTTGTTTTTCTCCAAGTTATGATGTGCAAGTTAGGGCATTGGGAGTGTGTCTATACCTAAACTGAAATCACTCAAGTAGAAGCATTAGACACAAATAAGTGGAATGGTTAGTCATCATCAAAACAAGGATTTAATCAATTAGACTTTGAGTCATCAGGAACCACGATTTTGGTGGGGGTAAAAGAGAATCTGAGGGTCATAATGGCATGGGTAATCTGTGGAGCACGAGTGTGTTGTAGTCTTGGCACAATGACCTTGGTGTCTGAAACAGTCACGGTTAGAAGGTTGTCATGGGGTTGATTCACCTTAGATAGTCATTGTGACTTATGCCTTGGGATCAAGGCCATGGTGGTTTACCACAACTATTTTGGGGGGCTTTTCCTCACACTTGGAACTATAAAGTGTAATTCAAGGTTTCTCTTTGCGTCATATCTCTCCTTGGTCACTTAGGGGTAGGTGGGAGTAGCTTTATGACTTTATTAGGCTCCTCTATGGTTGAGGAAGACCTAGGTTCCTCCTCCTTCAGTCCTTTCCATCATCAAGTGCCAAAGTACCTATAAAAATATGAAAGAGCAATCCTTAAGTGCATTTGAAATAAAATGATAATTATTTGGGATGGGCGTGTATTTTACATATCTAACTACAAATAAGGGTTAAAATGGCAAAAGTTAGAGACCTAAACTAGGGTTGCATCAGGAATATTTCTGCCTCCAATTCAGAAAGAGTATTTTGATGGTTATGTTGAGAGAATTCAGAAATGGAAAAGCCTAATAGTTGATAATCATCTTGTTTAAATCTTTTCAATCTTTACTTTGTGACATGGTTTAATGAATCCTCATCTCACATAATTGTACTAAGATTTCTTGGAAAAAAACATATAGTTGATTTTCAAAATTAGGGTTAATATAGTGATGAATTAGGGTTTCAATTAAGGGACTAATAAAATAAAAATAGGCTTTAACCCATGATTCGAGATGCTTAGGACCATTCCTAAAACCTAGATCACATCTAGTAACACCCTAGTATTGTGTATCTTTTTTTCGGATTTAAATAAGTCTTGAGTTGCTTAGACCCCCTAGTATTGTGTATATGTTTTCTAGATTAAATAAAACTTGAGATTCTGAGACATCATCTAGTCTATGAATAAGGTATGTGGGTTAATTATGAGTAACCTCTCTTAAACATGTTTTATGTCCAAAGATTCTAGGATTTTACTTAAAGTTTATTCATTATGAAAATTGCCTTGGTGGATTCAATTCCTATATTTTATAAAGAACTTCTATACCATATATATATATATATATATATATATATATATATATATATATATATATATATATGTGTGTGTGTATATATATGTATATATATAGAGAGAGAGTCTAGAATACACTCGAGTGTACAGATCGCACGAATACACTCGTGTGTTTGCATATCAAGACTATTTTTTGCAAAATGTAAACCATTGATCTTCACTGTCATACTATAACTAGGATACATACAAATTTTGAGCCCATTTGGATGAGTGTAAGTCACTCATATGAGGGAAACAAAATTGACGCATGAAACTAATTTGAAATGCATAATTTTTGTGGTCCTCATAACATGACCTATAAATGTCCAAATGGGCTGAAATTTTGCTTATGAGCTATTCACAAGATGTTTAAGAAGATTAATGGATTAGATTTTTCAAAAAAATATTACATCATGGAAAACTACTTGAGTGTATTCTGCTCCAAATACACTTGAGTGTATTCTAGCCTGACTCCATATATATATATATATATATGATATTTGAAGTTGGTACAAAATATCATAAGGGTTTTTAGGGAGTTAATTGTTCCCAAAATCATAGGGACGGTCACTACCAGAGTGACTGTGAACCAATATGCAAAGGTTGTATGAGTCCATTGTTTGAAAAATCACCACAAGATCCATTATTGGAACGAACTCCATATAATCCATTATTAGACTAAAGATTGGTACACCCAATGAGATAGAATGACTAACTATGAGTTGGAAATATAAACTGAAAATGAAAAGTTCATTACTTGTAAATTACCTAATCTTCTACTCATAATATTTTGTTAATGTTACATGCACACATTTTGGTTCTTCCCACAAACACGACATAGTAATATGCCAACCAAGTTGTATTATTCGATGTTTTAGGTTAGTTGCATATATGAATAATGAAGAACTAGACTTTGGAAGGAATAAATCACAAGGAATAAATCAAATAAAACTTGGAGGATTACATAGATTATTTCCAGACATATCCTATCAAGATAATTAGTATCTTTCACAACATTGAATATTACGTAGCTCCATAGAGGAGATCCTATCTTATTGAATTTTGTCAACACTTTTTGCTTGGAATTAGTATTTTTTATTGGTTTTTAATTATAAATTTGGATGTTGGAAATATTGGATAGTGTCTATTGCCTCTCTGGTCCACCTTTATCTGGAATAACATGAGAAAGGGTTATTACATTTGGTGTTCTATTGAGTAATCATTTTGGTTGTGTTAGTAAGGATGGGGTCCCATCCCTTAGTTTAAGGCTTAAAGGGAAAGAGAGGGAGTCTGAGGTACTTTATTGGAAAATCTTCAACCTAGAAACTTAATAGATGTTTGAATCTACTAGTTTTAGTGTCATTTAAGTTTAGTACCTATCAAGGCATAGTTACATAAATTATTTTTTAAAGTAGAAATATGAGAGAAGATACAAAGAATCTAGATGAAGTTTGTCATTAGGTTTGAGGAAGGCGATGGTGTCATCAATAAATTGAATGGTGTTATGTTTTGAGAAATCTTGAGTGTGAAGTCAATCTAGAGTGTCATTATCCAATACAAGTTTATCAGCAAGCAAGTATAGAGATAGATATGATAAAATGATATAGGGAGAGAGGGTCACATTAGCAAAGCCCATTTGAACTGCTAAAGTAACTACATGTTGAACCATTGATGGGAATGAAAAAATGACAAGTTTTGAAACATCTATGAATCCATTGAACCCATTAATTAGGAAATCCATAGCCAATCATGGATTAAATGATGAAAGTCACGATGATGTTATCTAAATCTTTCTCAAAGTCAAGATTGTGAGTAGTGAGGGATGCACCTTCATAATGGCATGTGCGAATAAACTTGTTGCCAAGAATGTACATGTCCTAATCTTCTTACTTTTTATGAAAGTAGATTGTTGAAGCCCCAATCATGGTCTATAGGTGTGTCTTGAGTCTATTGTTAAGAGTATTGTATGTAATTTTATAAGATGAATTGATTAGACATATGGGTTGAAATCGTTCAATGTTAAAATTTATTTTTCAATGATGCCAATGTGGGTGCTAATACATAACCTCATCATGAGGAGAAATGCCATCATGTTTTCAAACAATTGAATAAATTCAAAAAAGAATGCTTGAATTTCTCCCACAAAGCTTGATAAAAGGTTATTAGTTACAATTTGTATTCATCCACTATCTTTTTTCCTATTACTCTCTCTCTCTCTCTCTCTGTCTCTCTCACTCTCTCAACTACTAGTCAAGAACATGTGCAACATATCAAAACATGCCTTCCTTGTCCCTGAAACCATGATTCCTATAAATTAGATACCAAATGATGTAGTCCTTTGTTTAACCCAAACAAGGTACAATATATACTCTACTATAGACATGGGATGAGATTAGATGATCTAGATGTCATGTTTGACTTATAGTGCTACTATAAGTCTTATAATATAAAATATAGGTCCTTTTTCACCCTACTAATAATAATAAGAAATTAGCGCTAAAGTGATTAATATTAAATAATAAATAATAATTAGATGTTGTGGTATAAACCCATAACCTATAATGTAAACAACTCATACATTAAAATTGGCTCATGATGAAACAATACAAAGATAAAAATATAGATCTATTTTATGGGATTAATAACTAAATGCTAACTAAACATTAGGTTTGTAGTTACTATTAGGAAACTAATCGATGAGCTTACAAATTCTAATGAGGATTATAGATCCAAGATAGTTAGAATTTCTTAACCTAATAAACTATCTAGAGTACCTACATAATCATATCAGGTTGTTTGTGTATTCTAATAGTATGTACATAAATTTGTATGCCTAGGATATACTTATTATGTACACCCTAGATATGTATACACACATTATTAGTGACATTTTGATTTATAATATGAATCTAGTAAACATGTCTATCTACAAGTGATATAAATTGAAATGAAACATACCATGAGAAAGGAAACATGTGTCAGAAAGTTCCATGTATAAATATATATAGATGGATGTCCTTATATGATCCTCCTCCATCAAAAAAAACGCACAAGGTACATATATGTATTCACATAGACATTTGGGAACCAATAATAGAATAATAAGTAGTAATTTAGTCATATATCAATAATTGGAGGAATATAAACCTTAAATTTCTCAACTAGGAGTATTTTGAAAAATAGCATCTCATGCAACTCATATTGTTGACCCTAGTTGACCCAAATTAGATATATCATATAATAAAGAGAGAATTACACTAAAAATCCTAACTTGTGGAATGCATGTTGAATAACCACATGAGACGTAGCTCAACTTATGGAATAAAAATGAATGTTAAAAGTAAAATAGATATAAACCCTCGATCAAGGATATGTTAAGACAATGGTAACATGTTATGATGAGATTATATCTAACTGTAAGATTTTTATTATATGTATATAACTTAGTTAGAACCCTATAAAATACTAGAAATGGAAATATAAGAATTATAAACCCTAAAAGAAAAATGCTAGCCACTTGTAATACTAATAATATGAAATTTGAACAACATTCCAAGCCATATAGTGACAAATATTCCTCTACATTTGTAGATCTCTGTATATCAATCTAATTCTTGGATATGAATACTTAGAACTCGCCATTTTGCATATTTTGATACAAAGGTATGAAATTTATATTTCTATTTGAAAAAATATTTCCCTCATTGACTGCATGCATGACTAGGTAGGTTGGTTGGCCAATTATTGATTTGGACCTTAGCCTACCTCTTCAAAAGGTCACCAGCACTTACTCCTAGAAAATAGTAGCACAATGTTAACATCAAAAAAGGGCAGGTTAGTGCCCCTAGTTTAGTGGAATTATGCTTCCATGCCTCTGTGTAGAGTTAAAGGACACAAAGTCCTTCAATATATTGGGAATTTAAGTTGGTGTGTTTTCGCTCTTTAAAGGAGAGAACACCTGGCTTTCCCAACAACTAGAGAGTGACATGTGCTATGTATTGAAAAATTCAATGACTATTTTCATAAATTGGATATTGAATTTTATTGAATTTAAAAACCCATTGCTGCTTTTTGATACTTATCTATATTATTTATTCATTTGCATTTTACCATATAAATCTTGGGTAGATAGGTTCATTATATTTTACTTTCCAAATATTGAGTTTGTACCACCTTTGTTGACCCATGTTTCCCTTATTGGGGTCTATGTGTGGTTTTTGTTCCCTTTGGGAACTCATAGGCAGGTAAGAAAAGAAGACATAGAAGAGACGTGTGGGAGCTGACCCATGTTGAAGAGTAGATAGGAATCCATTCCTAATTCTATAACTTTATGTGCCTATGACTCTGATGTAAAGCATGATTGTAAAAATATTTGTTTATATTTTCGATGAAATTTTGTAAATATTTTATATTAAGAATCATGCCTTTACACACAATATGCCAACATAGGGTTTGTTGTACCTATAGGAGACTTTGGTGTCATATAGAAGGACATATCATATAATGGTGACCACAAACAAATAAAAGACATAAATAAAACACACATGAATTTAGTATAAGTTTACAGCTTTCAAATCTTAGTCCATCTTTCAGTAATAGTATATTCATGTTTATCTTTTGAGAAATTCAATGTCACTTAATATAATGGTAGTTTACCTATTTGTGAATGGTTGGGGACAAGAAGTCTGCAAGTACTAATCTTCAAGAAGATTGGTCAAGATAGAGGATGCATCTGAAAGATCTAGAGGGGGAGTGAATAGAGCTTTTTGGAGTGTTTGAAGTTAATTAAACAATTTAAACCACTTGAATAATAAGTAGGAGGAAACAAGGAAGACACAAGGATGTAGAGTGGTTCCTACCTTAGAAATCTAAGGTAGTCAGTCCACTACCCGATTGTTTCCAATTGGGATTTTAAAAGTGATATATTTTATTACCTCGCAAGGATGTTACATAAAATACAATCACCTTCCTTCTACACCCTTGAAGTAGCCTTCACCTGAAGTAGCCTCAATCCTCCTAGAAGCAGCCTTCTGAAGTAACTCCAAGCTCACCCTTGAAGTAGCCTTCACCTAAAGTAGCTTCAATCCTTGAGGCAGCTTTCTGAAGTAACTTCAAGTCCACAGAGCAGCCTTCACCTCCCTGAAGTAGATCCACCCCTTGAAGAAGCCTTCTCTACCAAGAAGTAGCTCCAATTACCTACTTTCAACACCCTCCAACTTAGGAGTAGTCAAGGAGAACAAAATACAATAACAAAGGAACAAGATTGGAAGAAGGAAATAACTTTACCAATGAGCACAGCGCTTTGATCCTATATCAATTGTATTGATCTCCTATGCACTATAGATGAACGTGGTAGTGTGGTGGATAGGAGATACTAATCTATAGGACACTAATGTCGAGCTGAAAGAAACAAATTGCAAGTGTGGCTTTACTTGTTGCTCACTAAGATTGAATCTCCAGGGTAATTGTATGCACAAGTGATGCTTTGAGTGTCCTAAGGCCTCTCCTATTTATAGGAATGGGTTATAGGGGTTTAGGGACGTTCTAGACACTTTTTAGGATGTTCTTAGTACTCAACTAGCCATTAGGTGTTCATAAATTACTTTGCAATGGCTAGTTGTTTAGTGCTGAAAAATGCAATCCAGAACTTCTCTCGGTCGAGACGTTTGTCGACCGAGTTTGACTCGGTCAAGCTTTTCTTCGACCGAGTGGGAGTTTGAGGTAAAAGTGTTGCAACATTCATTTTCAACTCCCAACTACTTTTCTAACTCAGTCTAATGGCTATAGAGTTTGTTGGAAGAGCTATTCTCGGTCAAGAACTTTATTGACCGAGAGTGTCTCGGTCGAGGATTTTGTCGACCGAGAAAGTCCATGTTTTAATGTATTGATACATGTACTGAGTGTGTGTTAAATGTGTAATTGTGGTTCTATCTTAGGGGAGGGTCTTTCTAAGTGTTGTGAGTGGATAGGGAAGATCTAACGCTTGATTTACATGATGTCTATATACTTGTACATTATATACTTGTACAAGTTTCTACATTGAGTACAATCATGAAAATAAGAGTAATCTAAGCATGTCGATCTTCCAATTTATATTAATCTTCAACTATCCACCTCCTTATTTGTTTATCCCTAAAAAACTCAAATAATAAGTTAGATCCATAAGAATGAAATGTTTGTCATCATCAAAACAAAGGGTTTGATAATGTCCAATTTAGCCAACAATCTCCCCCTTTTTGAAGATGACAAACATTTAAAAAATATAAATCAAGGAAATTTAAATAGCATGAGTTTCATACCTGATATTTCCTTATGTAAGTATTCTCTTGTTTATTCAAAAGAGGTATGGAACATAGTATCCAACTCTTTAAGGAATACAACAATAATTTATGTGAAGCCAAGAGATTATGAAACTCATTTATTTTGTTTTTTATTATTTCTCCCCCTTTGTCATTTCAAAAAGATAGACATATAACCAATTTGCTCCCCCTGAATAAGATACTCCCCCTTAATCGTATACTATAACAAGAATGTCAAATTTAGCCACAATTCAAAAATCATGATTTATTTCTCAATCATTTAAGATACTCCCCCTTAATCGTATACTATAACGAGAATGTCAAATTTAGCCACAATTCAAAAATCATGATTTATTTCTCAATCATTTGCAAGGGATGTTAAGCCCTGAAATGATATGAGAATCCTTTAGGCTCATGATTATATTTTAATAGTTTCTCAACCATTTACAAGGGATGTTAAGCCCTGAAATGATATGAAATTCCTTTAGACTCATAGTGAAATCAATGAAGGTATCTCTAACCAAATACAAGGGATGTTAAGACCCAATTTGTTTAGAGAATTCATTTAAGAGCAAGATATACATCATATTCAAGAATATTGTAAGCTTACTTATTTAAATTACTTTAAGAATATGAAGGTCATAACTAGCTTTGAAGTGCAATTGAATAGGTAAAATAATGAATCAATTTTTTTTTAACATGCTGAGAAAATATACTAAGGTTGAGTGCAGGTGAATGATTTTCAAATAAGCATTTTGTCAGGCTTATTTTAGGTCGATCATGACTTCGAACGCGGTGCCCCTCGGTCGAACTCTTTTTCAACCGAGAAGCAGTTTTGAAGATATCCAATATATGCATTTTCATGAGTTATCCAATGAACCACTTCTAGAATATGACTTGATCTTATTATGTATGATCATTATTAGTTTTCCATTTTGCTCATATAGAAACTTGTGAATATTGAAAAATTTTAAAATAAAAAATTTAAGATTAAATTTGCCTTTTAGAGCTAAATTTATGTGAGCAGGTAAAACCAATCTTTTCCTCTTGTATGCTTGTTTAGAAAAATTTAATCATGAAAAAAAACTATGCCCATATATTTTTCCTTTTTATTAGGGTCATTCAAATATTTAAAGCAATGTAATATGTAAAGTTCATTGCATATTTGAGTCACTTAAGTTAATTACAATTGTAGTATCTTATTCTTATAAAAACAATTCTAATAGAGTTTTCCTCGGTCGACAAATTTCTCAACCGAGTTAAATTCGATCGAAGTATTTGTCAGCCGGATGTTTTTCAAGTCTTTGTAGGCTTAAAATAGAACTTACTCAGTCGACTATTTTCTCGGCCGAAATGTTCTCTGTCGAAAACTTTCTCGACCGATGATTCCACTATTTCTCCAGAAGATGTAGGTTTGAGACAGAAACTTCTTTAGTCGATAATGTTCTCGACCGAAGAATGTCTCAGTCAAACATGTTGTCGACCGAGATTGTTTCTATTTTATTTTCAGTAATTATATGCAAGTAAAACATAAGGTACAATTTTATAGGATTATGCAAATTAAAGCTTAGTTTAGTTGAGATAAGACATTTTGAGTATCAAAGTAAAGTTTTAGGTTAAATCTCAACTAATCATGTTCAATATTTCTAAGTTTGAGGTTTTGGAACCCAAACTAAATCAACATCCTTTTTATTGTATGGGTAAGAGAATGAATAATGTCCAAGATGTAAACAGTAACGACAACATATAGAATCCATTTCATTTCTCTTCTTAGCTAGATTGTCTTTAGGCACATACATAACTTTAGTCTTGGGTACTTATGTCCTTCTCACTTTAGGATAAGATTTTCCTTTGGGCTTATAACCTAGTCCTCTCCTTCCAATCTGACCAGAAGAATCTTTTAGGATCTTATCAAGGATATATTTATTTTTCTAGCTACTTATATCTTTTTGTAACTTAGCAATTTCATCCATTCTTCTTTTAATGTCTAATTTTGCTTGATCTAGATTAGATAACAAACTATCTCTTTCTTTGACAATAACATCACAATCTAAATGAGTACACAAGATAGGTTGAGTTTGAAGATCATTCAAATTTGCAAGCACTTCAACCTTTTCTTGAGAAAGAAAATTGTAGTTTATTTCTAGAGTAAGCAACTTCACATTGCAATCATTAAAAGATGATTTCAAGGTAGAATTTTCAGAAATAATACTTTCCTTTTCAGAAGCAAGATCATTTAATTGAGCATATAATTCTTCATTAGTTTTTGCAACTCTTTTTAGTTTCTTTTTTACAATCAATATATTTATCATGTAATTCTTAAATGCTAGCAACTAACTCTTCTTTAGTTAAATCAAGTAGGCTTACCTCATTTTCTTCTTCATCGATTGTTGCAATGAAACAACTTACCTTTTCTTCTTTGTTCTCGCTTGATTGTTCCCTTTTATCTTTGTGGAACTTTTCTCCTTTCTTCCTTTTTGAACAATTGAATGTCGAGTGGCCTTTTACTTTGCATTCAAAGCACCATCTACAATCTTGATCACTTGTTGATGGTCGGCTCATGTCAAGGTTGTTGGAAACACCATCCCCCATCTCTTCAAGACATGTTAAAGCTCCTTGAAGACCTGCTTTGATACCAATTGAAAGATCTAGAGGGGGTGAATAGAGCTTTTCGGAGTGTTTAAAGTTAATTAAACAATTTAAACCACTTGAACAAGAAGTAGGAGGAAACAAGGAAGACACAAGGATGTAGAGTGGTTCCTACCTTAGAAATCTAAGGTAGTCAGTCCACTACCCGATTGTTTCCAATCGGGATTTTGAAAGTAATATATTTTATTACCTCGTAAGGATGTTACATAAAATACAATCACCTTCCTTATACACCCTTGAAGTAGCCTTCACCTGAAGTAGCCTCAATCCTCCTAGAAGCATCCTTCTGAAGTAACTCCAAGCTCACCCTTGAAGTAGCCTTCACCTGAAGTAGCTTCAATCCTTGAGGCAGCCTTCTGAAGTAACTTCAAGTCCACAAAGTAGCCTTCACCTCCTTGAAGTAGCTCCACCCCTTGAAGCAGTCTTATCCACCAAGAAGTAGCTCCAAGAACCTCCTTTCAACAGCCTCCAACCCAGGAGTAGTCAAGGAGAACAAAATACAATAATAAAGGAACAAGATTGGAAGAAGGAAATAACTTTACCAATGAGCACAGCGCTTTGATCCTATATCAAGTGTATTGATCTCCTATCCACTATAGATGAACGTGGTAGTGTGGTGGCTAGGAGATACTAATCTATAGGACACTAATGTAGAGCTCTAAGAAACAAATTGCAAGTGTGGCTTTGCTTGTTGCTCACTAATAATGAATCTCAAGTGTAATTATATGCACAAGTGATGCTTTGGTCCTAAGGCCTCTCCTATTTATAGGAATGGTTTAAAGGGGTTTAGGGATGTTCTAGACACTTTCTAGGATGTTCTTAGTGCTCAACTAGTCATTAGGTGTTCATAAATTACTTTGCAACGGCTAGTTGTTTAGTGCTGAAAAGTGCAGTCCAGAATTTCTCTCGGTTGAGAAATTTGTCGATCGAGTTTGTCTCGATCGAGCTTTTCTTTGACTGAGTGGGAGTTTGAGGTAAAAGTGTTGCAACGTTCATTTTCAACACCCAACTACTTTTCCAACTCAGTCTAACAGCTATAGAGTTTGTTGGAAGAGCTATTCTCGGTCGAGAACTTTCTCGACCGAGAGTGTCTCGGTTGAGGTTTTTTCGACTGAGAAAGTCCATGTTTCAATGTGTTGATTCATGTATTAAGTGTGTGTATCAATGTGTAATTGTGTTTCTATCTTAGGGGAGGGTCTATCTAAGTGTTGTGAATGGATAGGGAAGATCTAACGCTTGATTTACATGATGTCTATGTACTTGTACATTATATACTTGTACAAGTTTTTACATTGAGTAAAATCATGAAAATAAGAGTAATCTAAGCATGTTGATCTTCCCATTTGTATTGATCTTCAACTATCCACCTCATTATTTGTTTATCCCTAAAATACTCAAATAATAAGTTAGATCCACAAGAATGAAATGTTTGTCATCATCAAAACAAAGGGTTTGATAATGTCCAATTTAGCCAACAATCTCCCTCTTTTTGAAGATGACAAACATTTAAAAAATATAAATCAAGAAATTTTAAATAGCATGAGTTTCATACCTGATATTTTCTTATGTAAGTATTCTCTTGTTTATTCAAAAGAGGTATGGAACATAGTATCCAACTCTTTAAGGAATATAGCAATAATTTATGTGAAGCTAAGAGATTACGAAACTCATTTATTTTGTTTTTTATTATTTCTCCCCCTTTGTCATTTCAAAAAGATAGCCATATAACCAATTTTCTCCCCCTGAATAAGATACTCCCCCTTAATCAGATACTATAACAAGAATGTCAAATTTAGCCACAATTCAAAAATCATGATTTATTTCTCAATCATTTGTAAGGGATGTTAAGCCCTAAAATGACATGAGAATCCTTTAGGCTCATGAATATATTTTAATAGTTTCTCAACCATTTACAAGGGATGTTAAGCCCTGAAATGATATGAGATTCCTTTAGGCTCATAGTGAAATCAATGAATGTATCTCTAACCATATACAAGGGGTGTTAAGCCCTAATTTGTTTAGAGAATTCATTTAAGAGCAAGATATACATCATATTCAAGAATATTGTAAGCTTCCTTATTTAAATTACTTTAAGGATACGAAGGTCATAACTAGCTTTGAAGTGCAATTGAATAGGTAAAATAATGAATCAATTTGTTTTTTTTAAACATGCTGAGCAAATATACTAAGGTTGAGTGCATGTGAATGATTTTCAAATAAGCATTTTTTCAGGCTTATTTTAGGTCGACCGTGACTTTGACCGCGGCGCCCCTCGGTCGAACTCTTTTTCGACCGAGAGGTAGTTTTGCAGATATCCAATATATGCATTTTTATGAGTTATCCAATGAACCACTTCTAGAATATGACTTGATCTTATTATGTATGATCATTATTAGTTCTTCATTTTGCTCATATAGAAACTTGTGAATATTGAAAAATTTTAAAATAAAAACTTTAAGATTAAATTTTCCTTTTAGAGCTAAATTTATGTGAGCAAGTAAAACCAATCTTTTCCTCTTGTATGCTTGTTTGGAACAATTTAATCATGAAAAAATATGCCCATATATTTTTCCTTTTTATTAGGGTCATTCAAATATTTAAAGTAATGTAATATGTCAAGTTCATTGCATATTTGAGTCACTTAAGTTAATTGCAATTGTAGTATCTTATTCTTATAAAAACAATTCTGACAGAGTTTTCCTCGGTCGACAAATTTCTCAACCGAGTTAAGTTCAGTCAAAGTATTTGTCGGCCGGATGTTTTTCAAGTCTTTGTAGGCTTAAAACAGTAACTTACTCAGTCGACTATTTTCTCGACCGAAATGTTCTCGGTCGACAAGTTTCTCGACTGATGATTCTACTATTTCTCCAGAAAATGTAGGTTTGAGACAGAAACTTCTTTGGCCGATAATGTTCTCGACCAAAGAGTGTCTCGGTCGAACATGTTTTCGACCGAGATTGTTTCTATTTTGTTTTCAGTAATTATATGCAAGTAAAACATAAGGTACAATTTTACAGGAATATGCAAATTAAAGCTTAGTTTAGTTGAGATAAGACATTTTGAGTATCAAAGTAAAGTTTTAGGTTAAATCTCAACTAATCATGTTCAATATTTCTAAGTTTGAGGTTTTGGAACCCAAAATAGATCAACATCATTTTTCTTGTATGGCAAGAGAATGAATAATGTCGGAGACGTAAATAGTAATGACGACATATATAATCAATTTCATTTCTCTTCTTAGCTAGATTTTCTTTAGGCACATACATAACTTTAGTCTTGGGTACTTGTGTCCTTCTCACTTTAGGATAAGATTTTCCTTTGGGCTTATAACCTAGTCATCTCCTTCCAATCTGACCAGAAGAATCTTTTAGGATCTTATCAAGGATATCTTTATTTTTCAAGCTACTCATATCTTTTTGTAACTTAGCAATTTCATCCATTCTCTTTTTAATGTCTAACTTTGCTTGATCAAGATTAGATAAAAAACTATCTCTTTCTTTGACAATAGCATCACAATCTAAATGAGTACACAAGATAGGCTGAGTTTGAAGATCATTTAAATTTGCAAGCAATTCAACCTTTTCTTGAGAAAGAAAATTGTAGTTTGTTTCTAGAGTAAGCAACTTCACATTGCAATCATTAAAATATGATTTCAAGGTAGAATTTTCAGAAATAATACTTTCCTTTTCAGAAGCAAGATCATTTAATTGGGCATATAATTCTTCATTAGTTTTTGTAACTCTTTTTAGTTTTTTTTTACAATCAATATATTTATCATGTAATTCTTCAATGCTAGCAACTAATTATTCTTTAGTTAAATCAAGTAGGCTTACCTCATTTTCTTCTTCATCGATTGTTGCAATGAAACAACTTACCTTTTCTTCTTTGTTCTCGCTTGATTATTCCCTTTTATCTTTGTGGAACTTTTCTCCTTTCTTCCTTTTTGGACAATTGAATGTCGAGTAGCCTTTTACTTTGCATTCAAAGCACCATCTACAATCTTGATCACTTGTTGATGGTCGGCTCATGTTGAGGTTTCTAGAAACACCATCCACCATCTCTTCAAGACATGTTAAAGCTCCTTGAAGACCGGCTCTGATACCAATTGAAAGATCTAGAGGGGGTGAATAGAGCTTTTTGGAGTGTTTAAATTTAATTAAACAATTTAAACCACTTGAATAAGAAATATGAGGAAACAAGAAAGACACAAGGATGTGGAGTGGTTCCTACCTTAGAAATCTAAGGTAGTCAGTCCACTACCCGATTGTTTCCAATCGGGATTTTGAAAGTAATATATTTTATTACCTCGCAAGGATGTTACATAAAATACAATCACCTTACTTCTACACCCTTGAAGTAGCCTTCACCTGAAGTAGCCTCAATCCTCCTAGAAGCAGCCTTCTGAAGTAACTCCAAGCTCACCCTTGAAGTAGCCTTCATCTGAAGTAGCTTCAATCCTTGAGGCAGCCTTCTAAAGTAACTTCAAGTCCACAGAGCAGCCTTCACCTCCCTGAAGTAGCTTCACCCCTTCAAGTAGCCTTCTCCACCAAGAAGTAGCACCAAGAACCTCCTTTCAACAGCCTCCAACCTAGGAGTAGTCAAGGAGAACAAAATACAATAACAAAGGAACAAGATTGGAAGAAGGAAATAACTTTACCAATGAGTACAGCGCTTTGATCCTATATCAAGCATATTGATCTCCTATCCACTATTGATTAACGTGGTAGTGTGGTAGGTAGGAGATACTAAGCTATAGGATAATGATGTAGAGCTCAAAGAAACAAATTGCAAGTGTGGCTTTGCTTGTTTCTCACTAAGAATGAATCTCAAGTGTAATTGTATGCACAAGTGATGCTTTGGGTGTCCTAAGGCCTCTCTTATTTATAGGAATGGGTTACAGGGGTTTAGGGACATTCTAAACACTTTCTAGGATGTTCTTAGTGCTCAACTAGTCGTTAAGTGTTCATAAATTACTTTGCAATGGCTAGTTATTTAGTGTTGAAAAGTGCAGTCCAGAACTTCTCTCGGTCGAGAAGTTTGTCGACCGAGTTTGTCTCGGTCGAGCTTTTCTTTGACCGAGTGGGAGTTTGAGGTAAAGGTGTTGCAACGTTCATTTTCAACTCCCAACTACTTTTCCAACTCAGTCTAACGGCTATAGAGTTTGCTAGAAGAGCTATTCTTGTTCGAGAACTTTGTCGACCAAGAGTGTCTCGGTAGAGGATTTTGTTGACCGAGAAAGTCCATGTTTCAATGTATTGAGCCATGTACTAAGTGTGTGTATCAATGTGTAATTGTGTTTCTATCTTAGGGGAGGGTCTATCTAAGTGTTGTGAGTGGATAGGGAAGATCTAACGCTTGATTTACATGATGTTTATGTACTTGTACATTATATACTTGTACAAGTTTTTACATTGAGTACAATCATGAAAATAAGAGTAATCTAAGCATGTTGATCTTCCAATTTGTATTGATCTTCAATTATCCACCTCCTTATTTGTTTATCCCTGAAACACTCAAATAACATGTTAGATCCACAAGAATGAAATATGTGTCATCATCAAAACAAAGGATTTGATAATGTCCAATTTAGCCAACAGCATCTATAGTTTTAAGAGGTTTACTTGGTGGGCACCATCTACATGGTCCTTAATTCGAGATGAGATTTGAATAAAGTAGTATCATGGTATTAAGTTTCTTTTATATATGATGATGTAATAGAATTACTGTGCTAAAAAATAATAAGAATTCCATTCATTCATAGTATGTACTGGATTTTGTTTATTATTATTGTGATGGGTACCATGTTTATAACACTCCCAAGTTGAGAAAAAAATAGCTTCTGCTCATGTGATATCACTAGAACAAGCATACCCATTAGTGACATTTGACAAATGCTACGAAAAATATAAATGTCACCAAAAGTATTTTGTGGCATTTGTTGTCATTTTAAAAATGTCTCTAGTACCGATGCCACTAGAGATATAGTGGCATAAATTGTAAATGCCACTAAACAATGGGTTTTAATGGCGTTCAATAAATGTCATTATAAAATTAATTAGCTTTTATACAAATGCCATTATAACACCAATTGACTTTTATACAAATGTCACTATTGTGTAGTATGATATTGTATAAAACTATTCTTATTGTGTAAAATGGATATAAAAAATTCCACTGTAATGGCATAAGTATTGTATGTCATGGAACTTTTTCTTTAAATGATTCAGTTTTAGTTTACTACCTAGAATTCTGATTATAAGTCACTTGCAATTTGAACTCACATTTTCAAAAATAGATATATAAACATTCTATATATATTATCAAATGCAAATTACATGTGGGGGACATTATACCTTGCCCCTTTTTCAAATACAATACACATGGAACATTCTTTTATGCACACTTTGCTAGGAAAAATAGTTTCTACATTCTTTGATCATATAATGAAAAGGTATACAAGTATGGTCTCATATTTGTATGTTATTGAGTGTTGACTTGACATCAAGAACTTGAGATGAAATATCATCACAATCCTACATCAGCATTCTTCAAGAACTTGATCTTCTTCTCAAGCTCCTACCCAGAACACATGTCAATCTTGGTGAGAATCTTGAGGTAGTCGACAACAATGTGGTGTGATGGACATGAAAACCTATGTCAATGGCATATCTAACTATGACATATTTCAAACAAGGGATCAATTCTTCCATCATATAAACATAAGCACTCACCCCTCTTAGAACATGATCCCTCCTCCTAGGAAATGAGCTTTTCCCCTTCCTCAAAAAAAAATTATTTGACTTTTCATTTTTTGTCCAATCATATATCACATTTCTACATCAGAATGATTAAGAAACAAATGTAAACAATAAGCATTGCAAAAATATTAACGTGTAGATGGTCCCAACTTTAATAGAGACTGGGACTTTTGACATGTACTTTAACATGTGTTTGCATGAAAAGGAAATAAACTCCTTTGTGTCCATCTCACTCTTATCCAATGATATGTTATTGATTTTCATAATTATTACATGCAAACAAGGAATACCATGTATGAAATTGATATCTAAACCATTAGAAAGAATTTATAAATAAAGTTATTCAAATGATGATAGTAACTAGTGAAATTACCTTGATTTGTAGTATTAGATGAATCATGTTAAGTAGAAAATCTTCAAAAATCCTTCTAACATGTTTGAGGCCCTTGAGTGAACCCGTTGCAGCAATTGTATTTCCCTTAACAGTCAAAACATGCAAGTGATCAATCATTGATGAATACACACTAAAATAGATGTGTATGTTTTACATTTATAGTTAAATTCTATAATATATCCGTTTGATATCCAGTTGTGTACTTCTTCTCAATCTGTATGTAGAAAACTTTAAACAATGGGAGTGGGAAGAGGACCTATATTAACCTAAACTACAATATCGAAGCCAGCCAGTATATCAAGAGCCTACAGGAAGGGTGGATTGCCTCAAAAATGCTATAGAGAATGGAGAGTAATGTAACAACATCAAGGCAGTATATCGTCATCATTCCCAAAGCCAGTTAGAGGAGAGGAGAAGATATTTACGCCACTATCAGCACATGTAGTTAGATAAACACATACTCATCTTTGAATAACAATTGTAGAAAAGGCTAAATATGTCATGCATATCACAACACTAATATACTTAGTCATTCACAAAGTAAAGCACGCATATCTTCATAAAATGAAGAAAAGGATAAATATTGTATTATGTAGTGTTATTATTCTTGTACAAGCCAAAGGTAAAGAATTGGAACCTGGTCAAGGATTTGCATGCTTAAACTTATACAAGATTCTTGTGCTTATATTTTCTAAGGTAGGTATTCTCTTTATAAGACACTCCACCTCCATAGACCTTTAGTGCAAGGGTGATGAGTTGAAGACACTTGATGAACATCACTGCTTCTTCCTAAATGCTAAAAAAACATTTACATAACTAATCAACAACATTATAAAGTATTTTTCAAAAAGAAGAATCAGCACAAAAAATCCTCCTATTCAAGGGTTTGTGATTCTTGAATCGATATTAATTGTCAATATGTCATGTGGTCACAAGCCGAATGGGTGGTTATCTTCACCCTATGAGCAAATAGTATGCTAGAAACATAGCATGAAATAAGATATGTTTCAAGAAGTCTGACTAACTCCACCTTACTTGGACATGCCATTTGGTTGTTATAAGGATTTAGTAATGCACTAATACTCTTCTTTGTAACTTCAATCAAAGTGATATCCATCCATTTTACTGGTATTATGCATTAGCAATAGAAAACCAACAATTATTTGCATGCACAAAATAATATTGAATAGTGTGGGAATATGAAAAATTTTGAAAAATAGATTCAATACAATGGATTAAATAACATTATATATTAGGTGGCACAACAAATTTTTTGTATAAAATATAAAAATTAGGGCAAGAATACTACACCTCCAATGAAAGTCTTCATCATTCATTTTCAATTTCATTAACATTGACAATCATGAGTTTCCAAGGAAAATTGTCAGAGTAGTTGAAGCATAGTCTATCTCTAGGAGAGGCTAAGTATCCATGAGACAAATTGGAGAAAATGAGGAACTAAAAGAAGGAAAATATGACATTTATCTCTTTGTCACCTACATCAGCAAACTTCCTTCACCATGGCACCATTATTCTCTATATATACATCTTTCCTTGTACCTAGCACTTACCAAAGGAAGGAGGATGCAGAACTTGGGGAAGAAAAGAGGATCATAGATAATTTATCTACAACACTTCTTAGAGCATAAGTAGGAATATGGCGAGGCCACTAAAAGAGATGTGTCATGCATATCTAGGCATGTATGCTTATTGTGTCTTTGTGTGATTAAAAATTATGAACAGAACAATAGTGAGCTGATGAGGAGCAGTCATTATAAAATACATAAAAGAGACAATGTATCAGCAAATGGGAAGGAACCCCTTGCAACAGCAGTGAAAATGTAACTATTTGCAAAGAGATGATATTATGCATATATAATCTACCCATCACACTTGTTGATGCAACATGAAAGACCTCTCCAGAATGTTAGTATTTCTTCATCTCGTGTAGAATATAGCAAAACATTTTTACAATGCCATATAGACACTTCGTTTTCAATTGGAAAGTGTTTGCCTCCAATGTCTACCAAACCAAAGACATCTCAAATTTACCATAAGGTGTCATCAAGTTTGATATATGAATTTGATTAAATCATGTTCTCAAAATATATATATGGATGGATTATGTGATGAAACCATCTGATGCGAACAATAAATTGGGGTTTAGGCAATTATACATAAATGTAGGTGTAGACTCTGCTCTTACACCCACACGATTATAAAGAAATTAAATTTACTTTTGTTCTCAAACGTAATACCATGGTTAACCTATTAACTCTAACGAATTTTGTACCACATAAGTTTCAAAAATGAATATACAAGTTTATCCATAATAATTTACTATGTAAATTGGAGATTAACTAATATTAAAGTATTTGAATTCACAGAAGGGTACAATATTATATTCTAGTAAACAAGGAAAACACCCATATTTTGGTTTCAAGAGGATACATTCTTGTAAACAATCGATAATATTGTTTAAAGTATATGTCTTTGGTTTTAGAGGAAATATTTTTAGTGGATCATTAGTCAACAAATCAATCTAGCTACAATGAAATGACAAGTTATATTCAAAAGCTAGATATGAACATAGATATATTAAGGAATATGCTACAAATATTGTAGTATTCCATTTGAGGACTACCATCAATGCTTGTAGTATGAGATAATTTATTTATAACACGTCAAAAATTAATAAGTTTTGACTATAGTACATCTAATTTTGTTTAAGTTAATCATAGTTAAATATTCAATAGATGTGGAGATGTTGCAACTTCATGATGATATGACTTATGGTAGTTAGATGTTGGGTAGTTCTGCTAAGAATTTTAGAATATGGCCCATGATGTTATTACTCAAATTATAGTGTAATCATGAAGGTTATGTCATCTATAATTGAGAATAATGATATATACTTGTACGATTAATTAGAAGTTATTTATTGCATGATCTAAGGATTGTTGAAACATCTATTGAGTGTCTTCTGTCTATAAAACAAAAGTTCTTAAAGAATTTAAGAAATTACTACAACAATTGTTAAATATGAGAAAGATTATAACATATTGTACAACAAGTTACTTAGGTTGTTCTCCTTTTACAAATGAAATCTCCAAAGTGCTGAAAATTTCCCAATAGAAAATGTAAACACAGATACAAACAACCCAACTACCTTCAAGGAGACTAAAATGGCCAATGTTAAGGGAAAAAGAGGACTTTTTTCATGGAGTTGATGTTTGTTCAGACAAGATCGCCATGACAATGTATGAACTATAATAAGAGGAACTAAACCCCTAGTAGCAATGCAGAATCCTTTTTGGATACTTACAATTCTTGATCGGGAAGAATAAGAAAGTCCTCCATATAGAAACTTACAATAGTTTTCTCCATGCCATGTCAAGAAGGGTTATACATTGTATGTAGTCTTCACTTCTAGTTAACGCATTTCTTCCTGTTACACGTTCTTGTTTACTCCACAATGCTCGAGCAGTGGATTCCTTTTATCATCTACTGAGCTACCATCTTCTAATGATAATATGCACAACATTCACATTCTGAAGTTGATTCAATGTGATATGATATAATTGATTCCAACTATGCAAAACATTTCTTGAAGCTAGGTGTAACATACTGAAATTTGGGTGTTAAATCCATTTCGAGCTATAATATAGGAGCATCTCAAAATTTGAGCCCATTTGCAAATTGAACTCTCGTTCTAAATCCTATCTAATTTTCTTGGTCAATTATATTGTTCTTGAATACTAGTTTGTCTCTTTTTGAATTCCTTGTGTCTAAATGAGTGTAGTTTCCCTACATTATTGATATCTAGAAAATATCCCTTTCATTTATCTTCGTGATATCATTTATCCCAATTTGAAAGACATTATCAATATTCGAATACCCACATTGGAAGTAATTGTGAGATTAATATATCTAGCCATCTTAGACTCGTACACCAGGGTAGTTAATATCCTTGAGAGCTAAGGTGAAAGCAATTAAATAGGTGGTTAAACGGCCCTATGATTTAAGAGAGTAAGAAAAGGAAAATTGATAGGAAACGAAAAATCATAATAATTATACAAAACGGAAAACTTAATTGCACTAAACATGCAATTTGACCCGGCTGTGAACCGGGTCATCCCTAGCCCCCAGAACGTGCGTCAGCACTCCCTGTATGCACGGTTCACCAACAATGGGACTCAGATTCACGGAGGATTCCCTCCTCCTTCCCATGGCGCCCTTGTGTTTCCAAACTGAGGCCATCGACTAGTTTAATGATCAACCCAAAATGCCAGGGCATTGATGTTGGCGAACTGGAGGAAACGGTCGTGAAGACCGCTGGAAAAACCCTACGCCACCTCAAGCAGGTTAGAACACCTGCGCCACCGTCCAAGATTCGTAGAAGCTAAACCCTACTACCCTAGTACTATATAATGCTATGGCAGCACCCCCCATCGTCCATGCAACTACGCCACCAAACGATCCCCTCCTCTCCTCTGTCCTTGACGCATGGATGCACCACCAGATATCGGCCTGCAATTGCACGCAGAACCTGGAACTCCACAATACCATCTGTCGATGAGGAAGAAAGCATAGGACCCATCATATCCTGCTACAGTCACCTGCAAATCAAACCATGATGGCTACTGTAAAGACCTGCAGAACGAACCGCTCAAGCCAGATATGGCATTGATCCATGGGCCTATGAACCTGATCCGCCATCAACGCCACCATCCCGCCAGACTCCCATGAAATCTCGACCTGCAACTGTGCACAGCAGACTACAATAGACTCCACCTCACCGTGCTGTCAGCCAGCACCACAGGATCCGATCATCTCATCACCTTTAATCGATCTAAGTCTCCATGACCTGCAAACTCCACAACATCATCGGCAAGGATGGAGTGAACATCTAGACCGAGTGGACATTTAGACCGCTCCCAAGCATGGGACCTCGCTAACCTCAACTACACATGCTTCGATCACAGCATCCACACAACCAGTCGACTTGGACAACGCGACCAGCTGTAAGGCAGGTGTTACCGTGTTAGGCTGGGCGGCAGATTGACGAGGACGCTAGCTGCGAACTAGGGAACTCCCGTTTGTCTTCAGTGAATACAAAGGATGGGATCAAATAAGCTCAAGCTACGAGAATCCAACCAAGAAACCACTATTTCCAGATCAGTTCCAAAATCTGGAAACCTGAAGGTAGGTCTTTCAGTTCAAGCAGATTAACAATTAATCTTGTATTACTTCTAATTCAGAAACACAACTGAAGTTTAGAAGATGTAATAACGAGCGAATTAAGCATATACAACTTAGTATACTCCCTCGTTTAATGAACTCGTAACATAATATGAATTATATTGGTATATAGATGCTAGCATACGATGTAGCCTGCAAAATTTCAGACCTAACTAATTATTACATAACAAACAGGAACGTAAACACATGCAATAGAATATTCAGAAATACGAGTGGGGTGCCTGGGCCATTTAATTATGTCCATAGTAAGTATGTCTGTAGTCCAAATAAATCTGAATTTATTCTAGACCTGTGCTTAGAACACTAAGGAACCGCATAACCTATGTGGTTATAAACCTTAATATAGAGCAAGTAACTACATTGGTCAACTGACTGATCCATCATTGCCATACACCTGAAAATTCTGGAGAATCATACAACATACCATACCATAAACTAAATGAAAATCAAAGTTCATCTCATAAATGAATGTGGGCATAATAATACGATGACTTATATCATACCTTAATGTTTGTTGTATTAGAGGTAATACATATATGCATTCATAAGTGAACGAATTGTAATATAGTTTTCAGCAACTATATGAAAATTTAATATATGTATGCACTAGAAAGCCTAGACGAACACACACACACATGTGCATGATGGTAATTATAAATGCAAATAATTATATATTTCTGATTTGACCTTGCATGACACATGCTACCATATAAAAATATATATAGTTTGACATAAATTCCTTATAACGCAATAATTGGTTAAATGATGTGTTAAATAGTAAGGGGATATAAAAGTAAATATGATACTTATATCACGAGTAACTTGGAATGTATACAAATGTTATTCTTATCATGCGTGAAAATGCAAGCGGTATATCAATATGTATAATTATAATTAGCTTTCAATAGGAATGAAGTGGATATGTCTATGTATTTGTGGCGTATTAAAAATAAAACATACCATGAAAAATGGAATACGAATAAGAAGTCTCCTTGTATAAATATATAGATGGATGACCTTATATGACTCCCCTCATTAAAACAATCATACTAGATGCATATTCGTATTCATATAAGTAATTGGAATCTAATAGTAGTATAATAAGTCGCAACCTGGTTATATATGAATAATTGAAGGAATTTAAACACAAACATTTCTCAAATAGGGGGTATTCTAATAAATAGTATCTTACAAAGTAAACATATCAAAAATCCTAATTAATAAATAGGATTGTATCATACTAGAGAGAGGATAATATTAAGGAGTTAATATAAGGAAAATATGATTGTGTATAACCTAGCTAAATATCCTAGAAAGGAAAAAATGAGAGTTCTAGATGAACACCTCTAATCACCTATAATGTGAAAGAATCAAATTTAAATCAAACAATACATGATTCCAACCATATAGTGATCAATATTTTTCTAAATTTTAGATCTCTCTCTTGATTATACCTTGGAGTTAATACTTGGAATTTTCACATGTTCGATACTTTTGATTCAAAAGTACAAAATTTACATTTCTATTTGAAAAGTTATTTCCCTCATTGATTGCATGCATAATTAGATAGGTTGGTTGGCTTGAAATTGTTGTAAACCTTAGCCTTCCTTCTTGAAAGCAACCAAAAATAAATCTTGGAAAAATAGTAGCACATTATTTAAACATCAAAAAGGGCAGGCTAGTGCCCAATGATCTAGTGGAATAACGCTTCCACGACTCTGCACAAAGAGAAGGATATGAGGTGCCTCAGTATACTAAGAAACGCAGTTGGTGTGTTGTCATTCTCATGAAGAGAACATATGGCTTCCCCAACAACATAGACATTGACATGTGATATCTATTAAAAATCTAATGACTAGTTTCAAAATTTAGATATTGATTATTGTTGAATTGGAAAAAACCATTGCTACCTTTTGATACTTGCATATATTCTTCATTATTTTGCACTTTTTCATATAAATTCTTTGTAGATAGGTTCATATTATTTTAGTTTCCAAATATTGATTTTGTACCAGCTTTGCTGACCCCAGTTTTCCTTATTGGGGCCCATATGTGGTTTTTGTTCCTTATGGGAACTCATGGGCAGGTGACATAAGAAGATGTAGAAGAGACTGCACGAGATAACCCTCTGTTAGAAGATGAATCTTAGATTCATTAACGTTCTAGCATTCAGTGTATATGTATTAAAAAAATACCATGTACTCGAGAAAATTGTATGTATGAAAAGATTGTTTATATTTTTCGACGCAAATTTTGTAAATATTTGACCATAAAGATTGAGTCTTTATAACATGGTATCAGAGCCTTTAAACCGTTGGCACTCATGAATGTCTCGTGAAATTTAGGTTGAGTTAGGAACACAAACACAATAGTTCAAGATTAGAAAATATAGTTACTACAAAATTCTAACATCATCAGCTCAAATATTGGAATATATCTAGACTACATGTGGGATACACTAAGAGAATAGAATGTGTGGCATGTACCTCAATAGAAAATCAAGAAACATACCTAGCTTGTTTACTAGTTTTTGGACTCCCCTAGGAATAGAGTTATTTGAAGCTACTTTTGAGGAAGAATTCTTAAAATACATGTATGTAAATTTAGAATGAGGCCCTTAGAATATTTTAATTATCAATATAAGTATACAACTTGGTAAAGTATCATGGAATTTCCCTTTAGTTGGAACAACTACAAATGATTGCAAAAAAAATCTCTAAAATTTGTGTTCAAATCCATAATAACATAATTAAATGGTAAATATTAGGGTCTTTGGATTTTTGAAACTCCAATTTTTCAAAGACATAAAACTTTAGATAATATACACAAAAATTTACTCGCTAAAAATGAAAAATAAATGAAGTATACCTAAAATTTAAGCCAATAATATGTGACATAAAGATGAGTGAAAATTATATTTGGTAAGATTTTGATGAAGTTTAAACATAAATATGACGACTATAGTTTATTTTTGGTGTAATACAAATTTGATTCTTGACGTAGACATGGGTACATGACTCTAAAGGGATTATATGGACTAGGCATCACTATGTTATTAGGTGACTCCTTATTTGTCATAGAAATGAGTCAAATAGTCATGATGATGGAGTAATTGTAATTAAAATGTAGACATGATGTGATTGTGACTTGGTTCTTGCATTGACTTTGGCCAATTTTTGTTTTACATCAAAAAAAAATCCACTGAAAAATTATTTTCTTTATAATACTATATGTACAAAGAAATATGATTTCACATAATTTTATCAATGATTTTTTGAGCTAAGTCACAATCAAGTAAGTAGAAAGTCTTAGACTAGAGTCACATGGAACCCTTAAAACCTAGAGTTGGAAAGTAAAAGACACTAAATTATAGTTAATTTGCCTCTTTAGATTTATAATTGAATCCTTTTAACATGTGGAGAATAGTATCTGGTTAGATCAAGAATATACCGATTTCGAGGACGAAATCCACTTTATGGGGTGGAGAGTTGTAACATACTGAAATTTGAGTGCTAAATCTATTTCGAGCTATAATACATGAGCATCTCAAAATTTGATCTCATTTGCAAATTGAACTCTCGTTCTAAATCCTATCTAATTTTCTTGGTCAATTATATTGTTCTTGAATACTAGTTTTTCTACTTTTGAATTCCTTGTGTCTAAATGAGGTAGTTTCCCTACATTATTGATATCTAAAAAATAGCCCTTTCATTTATCTTCGTGATATCATTTAGCTCAATTTGAAAGACATTATCAATATTCGGATACCCACATTGGAAGTAATTGTGAGATTAATAGATCTAGCCTATCTTAGACTCATACACCAGGGCAGTTAATATCCTTGAGAGCTAAGGTGAAAGCAATTAAATAGGTGGTTAAACGGCCCTATGATTTAAGAGAGGCAAGAAAAAGAAAATTGATAGGAAAAGAAAAATTATAATAATTATACAAAATGGAAACTCAATTGCACTAAACATGCAATTTGACCTAGTTGTGAACCGGGTCATCCCTAACCCCCCCCCCCCACACACCTTTTCTATACCTACAGAAATTCCATAGGATCTAATAAAATTGTGTTACAGTGGACAATTTGTGTTCTCTCTCTTTATTGTTTCTAAGGGGTTGGGTTTTAAAGATGAGTGAACAGGATAATGCATTCTGATTGGTTGTCCTATACAAAGCTTGCCTAACCCCAGAAAGCGTGTCATTGCTCCCTGTACGCACGGTTTCACCGACAATGGGACCCAGATTCACGGAGGATTCCCTCCCCCTTCCCATCGCGCCCTTGTGTTTCCAAACTGAGGCCACCGACTAGTTTAATGCTTAACCCAAAACGCCAGTGCATTGATGTTGGCGAACAGGAGGAAACGGTCGTGAAGACCGCTGGCAAAACCCTACGCCACCTTCAACCAGGTTAGAACTTCTGTGCCGTCTTCCAAGATCTGTAGGAGCTAAACCCTAGTACCCTAGTACTATATAATGCTATGGCAGCACCCCCCATCGTCCATGCAACTACGCCACCAAACTCCCCTCCTCTCCTCTGTCCTTGACGCATGGATGCACCACCCGATATCAGCCTGCAATTGCACGCAGAACCTGCAACTCCACAATACCATCCGTCGATGAGGACAGAAAGCATAGGACCCATCATATACTGCTACGATCACCTGCAAATCAAACCTTGATGGCTACTGTGAAGACCTCCAGAACGAACCGCGCAAGCCAGATGTGGCATTGATCCATAGGCCTATGAACCTGATCCGCCATCAACGCCACCATCCCGCCAGACTCCCATGAAATCTCGACCTGCAACTGTGCACATCAGACTACAATAGACTCCACCTCACCATGCTGTCAGCCAGCACCACAGGATCCGAGCATCTCATCACCTTTAATCGATCTAAGTCTCCATGACCTGCAAACTCCACAACATCATCGGCAAGGATGGAGTGAACATCTAGACCGAATGGACATTTAGACCGCTCCCAAGCATGGGACCTCGCTAACCTCAACTACACCTGCTTCGATCACAGCAGCCGCACAACCAGTCGACTTGGACAACGTGACCAGCTATAAGGTAGGTGTTAGGCTGGGCGGCAGACTGGCGAGGACGCTGCCAACTAGGGAACTCCCGTTTGTCTTCAGTGAATACAAAGGATGGGTGCAAATAAGCTCAAGCTACGAGAATCCAACCAAGAAACCACTAATTCCAGATCAGCTCCAAAATCTGGAAACCTAAAGGTAGGTCTTTCAGTTCAAGCAGATTAACAATTAATCTTGTATTACTTCTAATTCAGAAACACAACTGAAGTTTAGAAGATGTAATAACGAGCTAATTAAGCATAAACTACTTAGTATACTCCCTAGTTTAATGAACTCGTAACATAATATGAATTATATTGGTATATAGATGCTAATATACGATGTAGCCTGCAAAATTTCAGACCTAACTAATTATTACATAACAAACAGGAACGTCAACACATGCAATAGAATATTCAGAAATACGAGTGGGGTGTTGGGCCATTTAATTATAAATATGCATAGTAAGTATGTCTTTTAGTCCAAATAAATCTGAATTTATTCTAGACCTGTGCTTAGAACACTAAGGCACCGCATAACCTATGTGGTTATAAACCTTAATATAAAGCAAGTAACTACATTGGTCAACTGATTGATCCATCATTGCCATACACCTGAAAATTCTGGAGAATCATACAACATACCATACCATAGATTAAATAAAAATCAAAGTTCATCTCATAAATGAATGTGGGCATAATAATACGATGACTTAGTTGATATCATACCTTAATGTTTGTTGTATTAGTGGTAATACATATATGCATTCATAAGTGAACGAATTGTAATATAGTTTTCAAGAAACTATTAATATGAAAATTTCGTATATGTATGCATTAGAAAGCCTAGACGAACACACACACATGTACATATTTGATGGTAATTATAAATGCAAATAATTATATATTTCTGATTTGACCTTGCATGACACATGCTACCATATAAAAAAATATAGTTTGGCATAAATTCCTTATAACGCAATAATTGGTTAAATGACATGTTAAATAGTAAGGGGATATAAAAGCAAATATGATACCTATATCTTGAGTAACTTGGAATGTATACAAATTTTATTCTTATCATGTGTGAAAATGCCAAAGGTATACGAATATGTATAATTATAATTAGCTTTCAATGGGAATGAAGTGGATATGTCTATGTATTTGTGGCGTATTTCAAATAAAACATACCATGAAAAATGGAATACAAATAAGAAGGCTCCTTGTATAAATATATAGATGGATGACCTTGTATGACCCCCCTCATTAAAACAATCATACTAAATGCATATTTGTATTCATTAGGTAATTGGAATCTAATAATAGTATAATAAGTCATAACCTGGTTATATATGAATAATTGAAGGAATTTAAACACCGACATTTCTCAAATAGCGGTATTCTAATAATTAGTATCTCACAAAGTAAACATATCAAAAATCCTAATTACTAAATAGGATTGTATCATACTAGAGAGAGGATAATATTTAAGGAGCTAATATAAAGAAAATATGATTGTGTATAACCTAGCTAGATACCCTAGAAAGGAAAAAAAATGGGAGTCCTAGATGAACACCTTGAATCACCTATAATGTGACAAAATCAAATTAAAATCAAACAATATATGATTCCAAGCCATATAGTGATCAATGTTTTTTCTAAATTGTAGATCTCTCTCTTGATTATACCTTGGAGTCAATACTTGGAATTTTCACATGTTTGATACTTTTGATTCAAAGGTATAAAATTTACATTTCTATTTGAAAAGTTATTTCCCGCATTGATTACATGCATAATTAGATAGGTTGGTTGGCTTGAAATTGTTGCAAACCTTAGCCTTCCTTCTTGAAAGCCACCAACAATAAATCCTGGAAAAATAATAGCACATTGTTTAAACGTCAAAAAGGGCAGGCTAGTGCCCAATGATCTAGTGGAATAACACTTCCATGACTCTGCGCATAGAGAAGGACATGAGGCCCCTCAATATACTGAGAAACGCAGTTTGTGTGTTGTCATTCTCATGAAGAGAATATATGGCTTCCCTAACAACATAGACATTAACATTTGCTATCTATTGAAAATTGAATGACTATTTTTAAATTTTAGATATTGATTATTGTTGAATTGGAAAAATTCATTTCTACCTTTTGATACTTGTATATATTCTTCATTTGGATGTACTTTGTCATATAAATTCTTTGTAGATAGGTTCATATTATTTTACTTTCCAAATATTGATTTTGTACCAGCTTTTTTGAACCCCGGTTTCCCTTATTGGGGCACATATGTGGTTTTTGTTCCTTATGGGAACTCATGGGTAGGTAACCTAAGAAGATGTAGAAGAGACTGCATGAGATAGTCCTCTGTTAGAAGATGAAGATGAGATTTATCAATGTTCTAGCAATCAGTGTATATGTATTAAAAAAAATATCATGTACTCAAGAAAATTGTATGTATGAAAAGATTGTTTATATTTTCTGATGCAAATTTTGTAAATATTTGATTGTAAAGATCGAGTCTATATACTAGATATGTATTCTAGAGTAAATAAGAAATCATTCCAACAGAAGATACCTCATAACTAATTAAGATGTGAATATGCAATTTAAAGCTTCTATTATTGAAACAAAAGGCATAATTTTAGAACAGATAGACAATATATTCAACCTCTAGGAGAAAATATTACAGAGATAATGGGAAAATGCTAGAAATAAGCATGAGCCATCCATTGAAATTGCATGCATTTTTTTGAAAGGTGAGTAAATTCAACGCAAAAATTACAATTGCCATCTTTTTTAATTAAGATATATGAAACACTTAATGAACTACTTTAAAGATGTAACAACATCTCAGAAAGGCACATGACTGTCCCATATTTCATGGTTGCTGCAAGGGAAAATGAGAATAACAATATTTGACCCATCATTTACCTTTGATGCTATATTTGATAGGAGAATGTAGTTTTCACACACTCAGCAAACACAAGTTGTATTATTTACCATCAACCGACCCATGTATGCACATGTTGGAAGCATAGCCACGATATATCTTTGTATTACTCAACAAACTAGGATGTGACTATCGTCAAAGATGCTTGTGTTTGGATTAGATGAAAATTAAGATTAGGTGAGGAAGTAATCACAAGTAGCTACGTTGTAGATGATTTTCCCTTTGCTACATTTCCATTTGACATTACAAAATATATAAATATATGTAGTTGATAATTTGCGAAGGGGCAGATGTAAACAACAAAGTGGATCTGGTATGTGTGAAACCTTGCCAATCGGCATCTTCATGAGGGAAGATATGAGGTCCAATAGGTTTGATTCTATAGGGCAAAATGACTTTATGAGGGAAGAGATGAGGGTCAAAACATCAATCACTGCGTCCACTAAACAAGCAAAGCATGGATCCTCTTCTATCTACATCATCTTCATTGTCCACCTTCCAATTCAAATATCATTTTCTTTTAACCAAATGGATGAGGCTTGATGTATTGCACGTCTACAATAACCTACTCAACCTTAATTGACTAATGCCCATGTATCTTTTTCAGCGCACACATTTTTGCTTACTGATTCAGTATAATATTGTTATTGTTTATTTTCTTTATTTGATGTTGATGTTAATTAATTATGTTGACCAGCAGTTCTAGTATTTTAGAAACCATGTAGGAAAAGTAGATATGGAAGGATGGACAATTAGTACATTCACCAATACCATAAAAATATAGTTTTATGATCTTTTTGGATGTTTAATTATAACTATGACCTATCTTATTCTCGTATGTATATATTTTCTCTTACCAACACTACAGGAAAAGTTAACAATAACGACGGAAAAAGTTGGTCGTAAACGTGAATAAGTTTGTCGTTAAAACTATTAACGATGAAAAAAAAAGTTGTCGCGTCCTGTCGTTATTGGTCTTGCCATTAATAAAGATAACGACAAATAATTTCAGTTCGTCGCTATTACAAATCACGACAACTTATATAGTTTGTCGTTAATAGTTTTAACGACTATATAAAATGTCTGACGTTGATACTAGTTGCGAACACCCAATCTTGTCGCTGATACTAGTAACAACGACTAGCAGGTTTGATCACAAAGGTCAACAGTGACGTTCTTTTTCCGTCGTAAATAGCTATAATGACAAAAAATACCAAATTGCTAAATTTGTCTTTCATGTTTGCAACACACTTGGATCCTAACCTAGGAAACACGAACATGTACACGAGCATGGATTTAGCGACAGACTAAGAGGCACCACAATTTTCAACAATGCAGGACATGACACGATAATGGGAACAATTAACTTATTATTATACAAGTATGTATATTTATGTATGAATATTTTGGCATACAATAAGCTTTATGTATAAACACACAAATTGATATGAATCAATCATCTATGATGGAAATCTCCATGAAATCCAACCAACAATCAACATAAAATAATATATCCACAAGTCAAAGTATGAATTAACTCACAACATATATCAAGATCCTTAATTATATAATTATTCTAGTAAGAATATATGGAATGATAAAATCAAGGTTAGTAAAATTTTGGAGACATTAGTTTTTGTTATTTGTGTAAGTCATACTTGTCAAGGCGTGAAGGCGGCATGGCATTCCAGCTGAACGCCTTGTGACTAGGCGCGACTAGGCATCGCTTAGGTGACCTTTAAAAATAATAGTTTATGTATATATACATGTGTCATGGTTTTCCCCCACTCGTATATACACACATTGTATAGTTATATATGTAGTTGTCTACATATTTATGGTCGATCTCCTCATATATATATATATATATATATATATATATATATTAGCTGAGCAGACATCAATTCGTGTAGGAAGCGGCCGCACTGGCCGCTTTCTTAATTGTTGGTCGTGTTTTAAAGAATTGTTCAATGCACTTATTTAATTATAAGGTCCAATATCTTATGATTTAGACAGCTATGTTCTAAACAACTAAAGATGAGACTAAAAAATTATATAGTGTAGACAATTGATACGTGCAGCTAAGTGTATTCAACATAGATTATTATAATGTTAAAATACTAAATTTATATCAATTCTGATAGGAAAAAAAGAATAAGTACTCACAGTTGTATATTTTAATGAGTAAGAAAAGAGTACTTACCTTTTGATTGCACATATTTGGTTTATCTTGATCCAAAGACAATGAGACACTTGTAGTGAAGAATAAGTAGAAGAAGAAAACCATTTATAGCTAAATCCCATAATAGAGTGTAATATATAATCTGAATACCAATCATCATCACCATAAATGAAACCTACAAAAGAGATTTTAAGTATTAAAAACACAATTCATGGAATGCACATATCTCCGGATGTGCGTCGGACACATAAAGCCGAATGTGCAACGGACACATATCTCCGGATGTGCAAACGGACACATTTTCCGCATGTGCAATGGACATATATCTCCAGATGTGCAACGGACACATTTTCCGCATGTGCAACGGGGCATATTTTCAATATGCTCACTCGAAAACCAAAACAACATATACATTGTGCGTTGAAAAACAAAACGACATGCGTTTAGAGTCTTTAGACGTTTAGGGGATAGGGAGGGGTTTCCAAGAAGTGTTTCAATACAAGACTCCACTCAGTCTTTTAATGGATGTGACATTCTTTTCTTGCATCAAAGAATTTACTGTGTTAACCTAAGAATGAATCGAGAAGAAAATAATATATAGCTCTTTCCATAATGAGTGTGCACATATCATATGAATAGAAATCATCATCACATATATAAAATTATGTACCTGCAAAAAAATGATATATTAGGGGCACATATCACTGAATGTGCAACAAACATATAACTTCAGATGTGCAACGAATGCATTTTCTGCATGTGCAACGGATATCAATGGCTTATACCGATACAACGAGTACTCACAGTTGTATATTTTAATGAGTAAGAAAAGAGTACTTACCTTTTGAACCAAAGACAATGAGACACTCGTAGAGAAGAATAAGTGGAAGAAGAAAACCATTTATAGCTAAATCCCATGATAGAGTGTAATATATAATCTGAATACCAATCACCATCATAACAGAGTGGGAATGTACATCTCTCCCAAGATATCAATATTGTGCAAATCGAACTCATTAATTTGAATAACCTGAATTTAGAGCAAAACATATGAAGATGAGGACAATAAAAGAGCATAACCTGCATAAAGAATTATTGATATCAAAATAAATTAAGTGAAAGAACGAACCTTGTGAAATTTCATCCACGAGTATGTTGTAACAAAGAATGTTCATTAGTTTCTTTCAATAATAATTGCAAATTTCATTAGAGCATCCTCACATTCAGCAACATTAATAAATGTTGCATGAATGAATTTCAAACCCGGGGATGCATTTTATCCACGAGTATATTCTAAAAAAGAAGGCTCAATAGTTGCCCATATCCCTAGGAAATCTGGCTGTAACAGATCATCATTCCGCTAGTGTAAGATCCTTTAATACATCTCGAGCATAGATCAAAGTGTACTGCTTGGCTTTGGACTAAGAAAAAACTGAAAATAGAGAGAACAATATAATCCGAATTTTTTTGGACAAATAAAACACTCCCAATTATAAGTCAAGTTCAAATCAAAATGGCATGGGATGTAATGCAACATTCATGCTCAACATGAAGAAGAAAGGCTATTCCAAAAGAAAGATACATATTAGATTTAGATACATGATTGGAAAAAAAGATGGAACCTATCACAATTACCTCATATGGATGTGATATGAAAATGATGTTGAATATATGGATATGTCACTTCTGAACATCCTATATACATTAATATGCAGCATACTCAATTAAAATCAGAATCAACCGAATTACCTATTGAAGATTTGTATGTTAATACATCTCATTTTTCCTGTGTTTCGGTAGTTCACCAAAAATAATCAAGTATAATTACAAAATTTCTAGAGGAATAATGATGTTGGATGGGTAACATTAAAATGTGTGTACTCCACTTTCAGGTGAAAGTAACTACAAAAAAAGGTTTTAATTTTTGTTCCATCCAAACAAAACCATTGGACTCATTCTCTAGTTGACTTGTCATTGGATCACTTGCATCATCACCTACAATTGTGAATTAGAAAATTTATATCAATGCCACCTCAAATATATATATATATATATATATATATATATATATATATATATATATATATATATGTGTGTGTGTGTGTGTGTGTGTGTGTGTATACCAATGCTACCCAAAATCTTCTCCTTCCATTTCTGAGGAACAAATTAGAATAAGAAAAAGATAAAATTATAGCATAAACTACATAACAATTTCTAATATTCATCTCATAAATGAAATTAACCTTGTACCTAATTTAAACTAGTCTTCAGATATAGATGGAGAACCAACTAAACCATCAACATCCTCTTCAAATTGCACAAGTTGCTGAAATTTTGGATTTTTGACTATCATCTCTAGTAGATTTTCCACTTTGCTCAAACGACTTTGTGTTGCACACTTTTCAACTTCACTTTCTTTCAAGGCTTTCTCTTGCACATTAAAAGCTTCCTCTTTATCTTTCAATGCTTTCTCCTTTGATTTTAGCTCATCCAATAGGGAATTCTTTGTTTTGTATGGTCCTCTTACATCTCTAGGCTTCACTCCTCCACCATAACCTGATATGTATTTTCTTGTTTGTGGTTCTCCATATACTTTTTCTACAACCTCTACATGATGAAGGGATGGCTCAGCTTGTTGGATGCTAACAATTTTTTCCTATAAGAGAAAGTAATTAATGTAGTGTAAATATACAAATAGTGACATGACCATGCATGTTAGTATACTTACATGAACTTGGGATACCTCCATGTTAGCTAATGTATCACCTTTCTTGTGGCTCTCAAAATATATTGTTCCAAAGTTAGGTGCATTCCCATCTTCCCCCCATATAACATTACCAAAATAAGTTGTGTAAATAAGAAGAATGAAGGTTGTACTGAAGATATATTTAAACAACCTTCTGCCATGAAATTTCTCTAAGAGGCATGCTGCATGTGCGATGAAGTAGTTTCTTGTTCAATACTTCTCTATTCTTAGAGTTTCTCTTACTCAAGGCCTGCATTTTTATTAATAAAACAAATATGATTAAGAAATCACAATCATAAGTTCAAGTAACTTGTACCAGTGTGAAAATGATTACTCATGAGATTACCATAAACTTTTCACTGTGAAAAACTTCCTTTACAAGCCATTCCCAATCACCATCAACTTGAATTTCCATAGGCTTCTTCAATAATTGGTGCTTCATGTCTAGCCCTTTCACGGTATGATGCATTGATGCCCTCCATTTCACCCATAACTCTTTCATATGTTTTATTGTATGGCTTTTAAAATCATCCATGTTGTTGTTAGAAAATTTATCCTATACAACAAAATATGCATTAAGGATGTTATTATCTTGTGAACATTTAAGAATTTAGATAAATATAAAATGAATGGATCCCACTCACCACAGTTGTTGCCCACATGTGACCCTTTTGTCTTTCAGTGATATCATTCCATGAATGAACCTTCAATGGGCAAATGTTGCGATCACAAATAATTCTTCCCAAGTGTCTACTCCATACCTTATGGTTTTTCCCAACTGACCGACCTTGATAAAATGTGATATCTATCTTGCTTCCTTCTTTAAGTCTAGCAACCTTTTTACATTTGTTACTTCCTCGACGCCTCACTACCTTTTCAAAGACATTACCTATCATAAAGTAGAAAAAGAAACAAGATACTAAATAACAAAATATATTGGGAAATCAGTTGTGTATACACTAGGAGAACATGCAACTTAATTGGTGCATGTTAATATTTCAAATTAATGCAAATCAGCAACAACTAGAAGGGGTCTTACATGTTGATATCTCACCAATAGAATGTGTGGAATTTAGTTCAGCAGCCATGCCATGTTGATTGGGAGATTCTTCAAGAGGTACATGACCCGATTCAATTGGTGGAGGATCATGTTGAATTGGCAGAGCATGTTAATATTTCAAACTAATGCAAATCAGCAACAACTAGAAGGGGTCTTACATGTTGATATCTCACCAATAGAATGTGTGGAAATCGGTTCAGCAGCCATGCCATGTTGATTGGGAGATTCTTCAAGAGGTACATGACCTGATTCTATTGGTGGAGGATCATGTTGAATTGGCGGAGCATGTTAATATTTCAAACTAATGAAAATCAGCAACAACTAGAAGGGGTCTTACATGTTGATATCTCACCAATAGAATGTGTGGAAATCAGTTCAGCAGCCATGCCATGTTGATTGGGAGATTCTTCAAGAGGTACATGACCTGATTCGATTGGTGGAGGATCATGTTGAATTGGCGGAGCAACATTTCTAATTGGCGGAGCAACATTTCTAATTGGTGGAGGAGACTCTTCATTGGTGGAGATGGAACATTTTTGGAGGTAGAATTATTCCATGTTTGTGGAAGAGAAGAACTTTTTTTGGAAGAGAAAGACTTTTTCCCAATAGTTAAATCCAATAAATTACTATCTCAATACCCATCCATGCCATGGATATTATCTCCTTTGAGATTTGGTAAAGTACTTTTAAGTGCCAATCCATGAACACGTCTTTTTCCAATTACAATTAGTTGTTGTGGCAAGAGATAATTCTTAGACCTAGACTTATTAGGATCCTTCTCATTTTTTTATCCTCTTGTAGACATTGTCCTGTACTACCAAGGACAATAATTAGAAGATCAACTATCAATAAATGTAGTTGATCAAACCAATAAAAATGACAATTATTACACATGTTTACATAACAACACTTGATTGCATAAAGTAAAAGACCAAATGTCATAGTCAATAACTTTATATAAAATTAGGCTAAAAATGCCATGACATGATATAAAACATATAATCTTTTCTAGTGGCATCACTACAACAAATTAAATGAAAAATAAATCTTCTAAACATCATCACAAATATCAATAGGAACTTCTGATGCTTCATCTGCATCAACTAGCTTAAATTTATCACGTGGCTCAACCTTTATCACCACATGCCATCCCTTGTTATTGTGATCATTGACATAAAACACTTGATATGCTTGAGTGGATAATACATATGGCTTAGTAGTTTTCTAAATGTGTTTGCAATCAATACTTGTAAAATCATACTCATCAATCTTTAATCCTTTCACTTTGTCACAAACATCAAACCAATCACACTGAAATAATGTTACTCGGTTATCACCCAAGTATTGCATTTCTATAATCTCGGTCAATTTTCCAAAATAATCCATAACTTCGCCACTATCATCACCACCTCCCACAACCACTCCACTACATTGTGACCTCAATTTTTCCTCATGAGACCTAGTATGAAATCGATATCCATTCACCACATAACCATAAAAACATGTCACAGATTTAGATGGACCCCTTGATAATGAAAGCAACTCTTCTATTTTTTTTGCTTTTATCATTCTCAAATTGATCTGCAACCTATGTAAATTATAATGGTGAAATTAGAAACATATAAACAATTGTATATATATATTTCCATATTGAGAGAATAGACAACTTACCTTTGTCTTTAACCACTCAATGAAATTGTCATTTAATTCCTTATAAGATATTTGTTCTGCATTTACCCCCTGAATTTGATAGTATTCCCTACGTTAAATCATTTAAATATTAGATCAATTATATATAGTCTTACTAAAAGTTATAAATAAATGACATATAATAATTTGTAGGAAATCACTTACTCAATGAAAGGTTCAACTTCTTCACAATTATTAAGAATGTATATATGAGCTTGCTCCAATTCAAGTGCATCAAGGTCTCTTGTTTTTCCACAACCTAATCCTCTTCCCTTGTATGCAAAAGTAGATAAAACTGAATTTTCCTTGACATTATCTTCATAATTTCGATCTGGGTGATTGAACTTTGTCTCCACTTTATGCAAATATCTTGAACAAAGATTCATACATTCTTCTGTTATGTATCCTTCTACTATGGAACCCTCTGGGAGGGCCCTGTTGCGGATATATGATTTTAAGGTATACAAATTTCTCTCTATAGGATACATCCAGTGCCCATGAACAGGTCCACATAGCATAGCCTCATGTGCCAAATGAATAGGAAGATGCAACATCACATCAAAAAATGATGGTGGAAATATCTGCTCTAACTTACAAAGAGTAACTGGAATTTGAGCTTCAATTTGCTTCAACTCCCTCATATTTAAGCACTTAGATCCCAATACCTTAAAAAATCGAGACAACTCAAGAATTGGCTCATCAACAACCTTAGGAAGAAGACCACGTAGTGCAAGTGGAAGTATGTGGTGCAATAGAACATGATGGTCATGACTTTTTAATCCGGAAAGTTTAGTCTCTTTCATGTTAACACATTGTGAAATGTTTGAGGAATAGCCATCTGGGACCTTTAAATCTTTCAAAAATCTACAAAACTTCTTCTTTCCATCTCGAGATAGTACAAATGATGCATCTGGTAAAACTATTTTCCCCTCTCTTGTTACAGGGTGCAATTCTAGTCTAATTTTCATAGCTTGCAAATCAAGACAAGATTTGCAATTGTCCTTTGTCTTATTCTTAACATTCAGAATAGTTGCAAGAATACTATCACATATGTTTTTCTCTATATGCATCACATCTAAAGTATGTCGTATCAAAAGATTTTTCCAGTATGGAAGTTTGAAGAAAATGTTTTTCTTATTCCAATTGTCCCCCCTACTCTTGTGAGATGTCTTTTTAGAATCTTTACTTAAAGGATTTCCCTCAAGATTGTCGACTTGGTTAAGTATATCATCACCAGTTAATGGTGGCATTGGTGTGCCATTCTCAATAGTGCCATCAAATTTAGATTTATTTTTTCTCCACTTGTGATTCATAGGCAAATATCGTCTATGACCCATGAAACATTGTTTTCCACCATTAGCTAAATGAGTGGAATGGGTACCCTTATGGAAACATGGGCAAGCAAGTTTTCCCTTAGTGCTCCATCCAGATAAAATCCCATATGCAGGAAAATCATTGATCGTCCACATAAGAGCTGCATGAATATTAAAATTTTGGCACATAGTTGCATCAAATGTTTGTATTCCATTATTCCACAACTCTAGCAATTCATCTATTAGAGGTTGCAAATAAACATCAATAGCATCACTGGGACCACTAGGACTAGGAATGAGCATAGACAAAATCAAATTGGGTTGCTTCATGATCATCCAAGGAGGCAAATTATAAGGAATAAGAATAACTTGCCAAATGCTATATGATGGTCTAGAATTATTGAATGGTTGAAAACCATCACTAGCTAGTCCCAATCTAACATTTCTGCTCTCAGCAGCAAAATTTTCATTTAATTCAGTGAATCTCTTCCATGCCAATGAATCAGTCGGATGTCGCATATCACCACTATCACCATTATCATGATGTCGCCTCATAAGTGCAGATGTTTTTGTAGACATAAACAACATTTGAAGCCGAGGAATGAGTGGAAAGTAACGCAGAAAAAAATTTGGTATTTTTTGCCATTCACTTTTACTTTCTCCACCCCACTACACTTGTCATGTTTCCATCTAGAAGTATTGCAAATTTTACAATTATCAAGACCGTGGTCTTCCTTCCAAAACAACATACAATTATTTATGCATGCATCAATCTTGTCATATGAGCAACCAAGATCTTTGATTGTCTTCTTTGCTTCATAATAAGAAGTGGGCAAAGTTGAGTCTTTTGGAAATAATTCATCTTTCAACAATTCAAGTAGCATTGTAAAAGACCGATTACTCCATCTCCCAAGACTCTTGATGTGAAGCAACTTGACTAAAGCAGACAACTTCGAACCCTTTGAGCCTGCATAAGGTTGTTTGAGGTCATTTAGCAACCTAATAAACTTTTGAGCCTCGCAATTAGGTTCCTCTTCAAAATTATCATGGTCAAAATATCATATATCCTCAACATTTCCCTTAATATTAATATGGCTTGGATGCATATCTTCAAGAAGCTCTAACATTTCATCGTCATTCTCACTGTCTTGTTCATTCTCACTACTTTCAACATCTAAATCAGATTCAATTTCATGCCCCATCTCACCATGATGATACCAAAAGGTATAACTCCTCATGAAACCATACACCATTAGGTGTGTTTTGACCAAATCACGATCCATAGACACAGCATTAACACAATGAACACATGGGCATCTAATTTCATTTAGGCCAATTCTTTGACATGCATAACTTAGAAACTCTTGAACACCAAATCCATATGTTGGATCATTGAGTCGGTCATCAACTAGTCTAATCCATTGCTTATTTGGTGCCATTTTCTACACAAAAATACAAGAGTTTTATTAAATACAATATATAAATTTAAAGTTATTGTAGTCCATTGTCTATTGTTTAAAAACCACGCACTTCTTCAAATAAAATATTTGTTGTTTGCATCAGTTATTTCGGATGTAACTCAAGGCTTAATTCATCTACATTTTAGTTAGGTTATAAACAATGCAGGTACTGTGTGGGTATGACCTATCCAGAACCATATATGTTTAGTTTAGCGGGTATTGGTACGAGTCTAGACCCACATTACTTAAAACCAGACATGCATTACTTGGACCCGCATATCATGTGGGTATACTATGTGGGTCTATGGATATACAATTCGGTTGAATGATTAATTTACTTTTACATATTTTAACCAATAACAAAAGCTAATTAGAGCGGTTATTGCGGTTCAGTAAATAAAAAAATTGATTAACAAAATAAAGTACTAATCTGAACCAAAAGTAAATCTACAATGTGCATTTTAAAATAATATAACAAGACTAACAAATTTTCATTTATGGAAGCCACCTACGCCAACTATTGGTTACACATGATTCCATCTATTATTTAATAATGTTCTATTTATACCTTGCAAGGTGTTAATTGTCGATGACTTTGATGTAGTCATGGTGAAATCAACTAAATCAAACAATGCAAATCATATGACATTTTTGTGATAGCAGAAACAAACCTAATTAGATGGGAGAGATAGCAAAGAGGACATCCGTTACAGGAAACTCAAATTTTTATACGCATATGAAGAAAGAAGCACGCATTGACAGTGAATAGCACATTACAGTAAACTATTGGGATATGCATATGAAGAAATAAGCAAGCATTGACAGCGAATAGCACATTACAGTGAACTCGATTCTGAGGTACGTGTATGAATAAAGATACAAATTGGAAACATTGCATAAAACTAAATGATCAACACAAGATCAACACATTACATATGTGAATAAAGACATAAGCACATGCAATTAACGAATCAAAATCCCAAAGACAGAAAGAAGCAAGACATGTCTTACCTTTTCCCACGGCCACACTGCCAATCAACACACAGAACTGGAGCACTTGGAGCTGAGATGAAGACTGAAGAAGAAGAAGAATGGCACTGTAAAAGAAGAACTAGAGCAGAGCTGCAGAGGCGGATTGATTGGAGGGGTCACCACACTTGAGCAAAGCAGAGATGTGCGATGAAGGGCTGACGCACTTGAAGCAGAGCAGAGTGCGTGATGAAAGGGGCGGCGCTCTGGGTGCGATGGGTTGGATGAGGGCCTGCGGCTGGATGGTGGCCTGAAGAGAGAAGACCTCCACCGCGGAGTACTGGAGACCTGGTGTGCCGACGAACAGTTCTTCGTAACTCTGTCGAGGATCGATGGGTTGGCTCAGCGATTAGGGGGTCCTCGATCGGGGTTGTCAGGTTGTTGAGGGGCTGAAGCTGGTCGTGGGTGGCTTGAAGATGAGCAGAATCACCACAGTCTGCGGAGGCCTGCTCGTACTCGATGTCGATAGACTGAGTCGTGCAATCAAATGAGGCAGATTGAGGTGTGCGCTAGCGGCTGCCGGCCCTAGCCCTGTCTGCTGCGCTCGATTTGCTGGATTGAGGAGAGTATAGCAGAAAGTATGAATGGGTTAGGGGCCGGAAAGTAGTTTTGATCTTTGAGTTAGGTTAGAAATATCCACCATCTAATTTTAATAATAATATAATAAAGTATGTTTAAGTACAAATAAATATAATTCATATGAATTGGTTGTTTTTATGGAGATGGAAATATTTTGATGAGTTTTAACGGTGGAAAATTTGTACATTTTACGTCGGACAAATATTATTGTCGCTAAAACATGTACCGATAGCGGCCATAAAAATTACTTGTCGTTGTTAGTGTAGCAATTACAACAACATAATAAAGCTGTCGTAATCTTTGACGTTAATACACCAGTTTCTTGTAGTGTAAGTTATATTTCTTTTACTCCTAACTCCAGAACGTTAATACACCAGTTTCTTGTAGTGCAAGTTATATTTCTTTTACTCCTAACTCCAGAAGAGTCTGCTCCAAATGGACTTAAAGTTGGGTGAGACTAAGTAATAGTGCCAAAAGATATATTTTTGGGTCGAACAATAATTGGGTTGATGCAAAATAGCTCAATCCAAAATTGACTTGGAACTATATTTTTTTTACACAGTGATATACTTAGAATCATATCATATTTCATTATGTATAACCTATAACTAACCCCTAATTCTATAATTTTATTTATTTATAATGATATATAATAATGCATACCCTTATTATAATTTTGATTATCTGAACTCGTCAGCATGAATTCAACTCTGATTAGAAAATCAGGCAAGTTGGGGTATAGAGTCGTCAGCGCGACGATCTGTGCACGAACCAATATAAACCGACTTAAAAGTAGTGGATAGCATGGTTCCTATAGGTTGTGGTCAATGAGAATTAATTATAGGAGATAAGCAAATAGGAAAAATTACTATAGCGGTAGATACCATATTAAATCAAAAAGAACTGAATCAAAAGGCAATAGAAAATGACAAATTATATTGTGTTTGTGTGGCGATTGGAACCCGGTTTGATTTTAGTTTGGACATCAACATCCACACTCGAAAATGGACTAGATTAACAAAAACTCAAAAAAAAATTTAGTTTCAAATAAAGTCAAGTTCACATAATCGAATTGTGTTTCTCAAAAATGAACCAAAAGGTTATGCATAGTAATGTTATAACCCCTAGATCTACGGATGCAGTATTTCATAGGATTAATTTTGCCACCAAAAAGGGACTGCCGCATGACTTGTTGCACATATGTCTTCTATTTCATTATAATTGGTATATATTCATCTTTCTACACTCATTTTACAGCAAAAAGAAATCATGATTGACAGCACTAAGGTTGTGTTTGTTACATGATGAATCATGGTGAGGTGAATGATGGAGAAATAAAAAATGTTATTGGTTTGCCATTGTGAAATAGAATGGGAGATATTCCATGGTGATTTCATGGAGAAATTTGATATGTTTTTGTCCCATGAAAAGTATGGTAAATCATGGTGAAAAAAGTTTCTCCACTACTTATTTAGACACATAGAAAAACATTAAATAGGATTCTTACTTATGTGAGATGTTTTTATAAAGGATTTCGACCTCCCCATCCCTATATCCAAGCAACAAATAATACTTTTTAAGTTTTTTACCAAGATATCTCATTCACCATACACATGTTATCAAACAACACATTAAATAATTTCTTTATCCTCATAATCGTCCCCTTCCCGATCACCATCTATTTTTTCTCCACATATCAAACGCAGCCTAAGGCTGTATTTTTTTTACATGATGAATCATGGATAGGAAAATAGTGAGAAAATAAAAAATATTATTTGTTTGCCATTATGATGGGGAATTGGAAGTATTCCATGAAATTTGGTATGTTTTTGTCCCATGAAAAAGAATGGTGAATCATGGTGAAAAAATCTTTCAAAAACCCACTACTTATCTAGATACACAAGCAAAAAATCCAAATAAATAAGACTCATATTTGACATAGTGTTTTTCATTCCTTTCATGTCCCCATATTCATAAAATAAACAATATTTTTTAGTTTTTTCTCCATCTGTATCACTTTTTTCACGTACATATTACCAAAAGCACATATTAACAATTTCTTCTTCTCGTCGCCATCCCCTTCCCCTTCCTCGTTCCATTCCTTCCCCGTTTATTTTTCACCACATACCAAATACAAACACATTCTAAGTCTAAGCATTGGTGTATCCTAATAACAAATATCTTGGGATGGGGGAAAAAACTAAGTCATCACACATAGAACAATGCAATTGTCATGCTTTACGCATTAAAAGAAAAAAAATTCAATTACAACACAAAATCATATCAACACTTTGATGATTCTACAAAACATTTGACTCGTTATACACATATAAAGGTCTCGATAACATGATAATATATGTTGCAACTCAATAGGATAATAGATAGGATCTGTTATGAGATTTCAGCATACATACCGTAACGGAGTAGTTGACATAATGAACATATATACATCTGCAATCAATTGTTTTGCACATAATACCATCGCTTTGAGCACTGATAGCAAATTTTAAATGCTTACCTTATCAAATTCCTTTCTGTTGGCCAAACAGCGTTAGTATGGGCAAGTCAGCCAAGAGCAACAGACATCAATAGTAGTTCAATATGTCCAAAACTTATTGTTAATAGGAGGATCATAGATAAGAAGAAAGCAATTTTAACAGAGAAAAAGATCACGATCTCGAGGTGGTGGTTCTTACGGGAGAAAAGGAATACCAATTTAGAAAATTACCTTTCATTCCTCATGTTCCTCATCTTGTCGTCAAACTCATTTGTTTTTAGGGACTTTTACCGGTCCTGCTCAGTAGGGAGGGCATAGGCTCCAACAATTTCTTGGCAAATCTCTGGGAACTCTGGAATATATCACAGTTTGTTAGTAGGGGGAGAATGGTGGAGCAATGGTGCTTGCTTCAAGGGATAGATTGTCTTTGTGGAGTAGGAAAAGCAGATAAGGGATGTGGAAGTCTAGGGTTGAGGGTTTCTTATTTATATGATGATCAGGTTTTGATTGATTCTTGAAAATTTAACAATTGGGGGAGTGTCATTTACATACATTGGTGCTATTTAATCTTTTAAATGCATGTATTATTAGGTCCATCCAATGTCAGTCGTGGACCCGTAGTACCTAATATAGAGGTATTTATATATTAAATGCCTATAAAAGTTAGTCTATAATGGCAATTTTAGAAAATTTCACTGTATTTAATGCTACTAATGTTGTCTTTTATTGTAGTGTATGAAAACTGGGGTGTTACACAGGTTGTTTGAGGGAATATGTACTAGTCAGCCATGTATAGGGTCATGTTCACACACTTTTTTCCATTAGGTAGCTATCAAACCAAACAACAAGGATTCAACTAGAGCATGTGTCCAATTCCATTAATGGATCATGGATGGAACAATAGTGAATAGAGAACTAGTCCATATCACTAGCAATCCCTCCTTTTCAGGTGCCATTGACTAGGCATAGATAGGCCTAGGTCTTGATGGTCTAATTATAAGGTTTCTAAACATGGTTTCCTCATGCACTTAGGATCAAGGAATGGTGTGGAGAGTATAAGGTGGATTTTTTATCCCCTACTAGTTCCATCCAATCATGGCCAACCATTTATCTAGGCATTGATAAAGGAGGCACACATTTTTTTTTTGAGGAAGGACGGGAAGCCCTATGATTGGGGCCTCCCGTCATCTATTGATTATCTAAATCGCTATTTACAAGAAAAATAAAGTTCGAAGGAAAATTCTGGGAAAAGGAAAACCTATCTACTTGGCCCCTACGTGCAGCATTTGCTACCTCGTGGGCAACCTTGTTGCATCTACGACTAACATAACTAAGGTTATAGAAAGAAAAATATTGCTTCAGTTGATAGATGTCGTCTACAATGGAGCCAATGTAGTCTTTCCTTGGGATGCTACTATTGCATGCGCTGACAATAACCTTGGCGTCGGATTCCACTTCTATTCTGTTCAAGCCCTTCTCTCGTGCCCATGTGAGTGCTTCCCTAATTGCTAAAGCCTCTGTCAAAGCGATATCTCCTCATGTCTTCACCCTTATCCCCACCATCCCCACAGCCAAACCCCCCTCGTCTCTAGCTACAGCACCTATACCCGCCGTCCCCTCATCCCCACAAGAACCGTCCACGTTAATTTTTACGTAGCCTTGTGTCGGTCGCTTCCAGTTAGTGTCTCCGCTACTTCTAGGCACCATGCACACCTCTCCCCCACTCAGCTGTACAGCTGCGTCCACCTGGGCAGAGAAGAGCCATGCGCGACCCACCCCCTTGGTCCTGCTTCTCACCGTAGCCGTGTAGCAACGGAGCAACACTCCCATGTTCGGAACTCTAGACTGGAAGACTCTCATACATCTGCCCCTCCATATCACCGCCATAGCTGCCACTAAAGCCTCCCTCTCTCCCGGTGTCGTGTCTTGTAAAACAGCCTCCATGGTTGTTTGAATCTCCCCATCCCTCATGCCTTCCACCCAATGTTGTATCTCCCTTGAGGTTTGGTCCCACATCTCCGTCGCATTTGGGCACCTGAACAGCATATGTGGTATGGTCTCTTTTTCGGACATGCACAGTGTACAAGTTCCATCTTCGATGCAGTGCTTATCAAAAAGCTGACCCCTCATGGCGAGCCCCCCTGTACATACTCTCCACAAGAAGTGTGCCGTCTTTGGACTCCAACCATCCTGCCATACCCTCTTCCATAATCCATCTCCACCCCGGTCATTGTATCTCCGCGCCTCTTCCACCCCAAGCAACCCCATCCAGTAAGCAGACCAGACAGTGAACTCCCCGTTCTTTGAAGGCCACCACATCAACGAGTCAGTGGGCTTCCTACTGCTGATTGGGATTGCGCAAATCCTTGTAGCAATGATATCCGGAACACAATCCCGCACCTTGCTCTCATCCCATCTCGTCCCGTCCTCCGTCATGAGATCCTTCACTACGTAATATTTCGGGCTGCCCTCATGTTTGAACCTCCTTAGCGTATCCACTTCCTTCGGAACCCACTTGTCATCCCAAATGTATATGTCCTTTCCGTCCCCCACTCTCCACTGCACCCCTTCCTTCAACACCGCCTTTGCTCCCCACAGGCTTCTCCAAACATGGCTCGGATCATACCCCCTCCTCGCTTCCCAAAAGGACGTCCTTGGAAAGTATCTCGCTTTTATCACCTTGGTAACTAGAGCTTCCGGGTGACAAACCAACCTCCAAGCTTGTATGGCCAGGAGGGCTTGGTTAAAGGTGTGAAAGTCCCTAAACCCAAGCCCACCCTGCCTTTTTGGTTTACATAGCCTCTCCCAACTCATCCATGAGAGCTTCCTCTCCTTCTCCTTTGCTCCCCACCAGAATCTAGCCACCATTCGCTGTATTTCCTCCATAGTACCCACGGGCAACTGGAAAACACTCATGACATAGGTAGGAATTGCTTGTGCCACTGCCTTGATGAGGACCTCCCTTCCTGCTTTTGACAGCAATTTTTCGGATCATCCTTGAAGTTTCCTCCATATTCTTTCTTTTATGAAGCTGAAAATTTGCTTTTTCGACCTCCCCACCATGGTGGGCAGACCAAGGTAGCAAGCATGGCGATCCACGACCCGTACTCCCAAAAGATCTCGCAGCTCCTCTCTTCTTGGACCTCGTACACCTTTGCTGAAAACAACCTCTGTCTTTTGGAAATTAATTTTCTGACCGGATGCCTGTTCGTAGTGGCTGATAATTTCAGCTATCTTCAGGCATTCTGCATTGGTTGCTCTAGCAAAAAGAATACTATCATCTGCAAAGAAAAGATGTGAGATACAGGGTGCTCCCCTACACGGCTTAATACCATGTAATTGGGATTCACGGACACCAGTGTTAATCAAAGTAGAAAACGCCTCAGCACATAAGATAAAAAGGTATGGAGAAAGAGGGTCACCCTGGCGAAGTCCGCGTGCAGGTCTCATGCTCTTGGTCCTATCTCCATTAACGGCGAAGGTATGCTGGACAGAAGAGATACATTCCTGGATCTTGCTCCTCCATAACCTCCCAAACCCCATCTTCTCCATGACTGTGTCAAGGAAACTCCATTCGACCCGATCGTAGGCTTTGGACATGTCAAGTTTCAAAGCAAGGCTGCCCTTCTTCTTCCCCTTGTCTCTTTTCATGTTGTGAAAAACCTCATAGTCTATGATGGCGTTATCAGTGATCATTCTCCCCGGCACGAAAGCGCTTTGATTTTCAGAAACAATGCTATTCATAAACAGCTTTAGTCTGTTCGTCAGCACCTTGGAAGCAATCTTGTACATCACATTGCACAAACTGATGGGTCGGTACTCACCCACTGATTTAGGCTTTTCGGTCTTTGGGATCAGCACCACTAGCATTTCATTTACCATCTTCAAGTCTCATTCGCCTTTCCACCATCCTTTGATATAGTTTGCAACATCCTTGCCCACCACACCCCAAAACTTTTGATAGAACATCGCCTTCATACCATCCGGTCCCGGTGCTTTGTTAGGATGCATCTGCTCTAGCGCCACCTTGATTTCCTCATCCATAATATCCCTCTCCATCTCCTCTATCTGTTCTACCGAAATGACTTCCCGAATCCCCTTGGTGGCTTCCTCAAAACCTGAAGGATCGCTCGACTGGAAAAGCTGAGTGAAATAGTTTACAATGATGTTGCTTATCTCTTCATCATTTTGTCTCATCTGACCCTGCTCGTCCTCAATCTCCTCAATCCAATTCCTTCTTCTCCTGTTTGTAGCTTTTTGATGGAAATAGGCAGTATTCCTATCCCCTTCTTTCATCTCCTTTACCCTCGCCCTGGCCGCCCAGTACTCTTCATTTCTTTGAAGCCAATATTGTAGTTCCTTAGACTTTTCCTCCGCCTCCATAAGAATTGTGTGATCCGGGGGACTTTCTTGGAGTATTTTTAAATCATCTTCCAGCTCTTTAATTTTCTTTTGCCTGTTCCCAAACTTTTCAGCAGCCCACTCTCTCAATTTATCTTTACAAACTAGCAGTTTCGTGCACAGATCAGCATCTCTTCCATTTTCCCAGACCCCTTTGATAATATTAGCACATTCTCCCTCATTCACCCACATGGGTTCAAATCTGAAATGTCCACCCCCCTCCTCTTCTTATTGCCCTTGTTATCTGCTTTGAGAATGCTAGGTGCATGATCTGACTCATAAATGGGAAGATGGAACACCCTACAGAATTTATACATGTTCCTCCACTCGAGCTCCGGAAGAAATCTGTCCAGCCTCTCTTTTACTAAAGTTTTTTCCGTCAACCCCCGTTTCCACGTGAAGATATTTCCTTCAAATCCCACCTCAATCAAGTTGCATTCATCAATGATGTCTCTGAAGTTCTGAATAAATTTTTCATCCTTTGGCGGTCCCCCCTCCTTTTCAGCATTAGAAACAATCTCATTAAAGTCCCCAAAGAAAATAACCGGTTCATTTGCCTCATTTTTCAGTCTCCTCATGAGCTCCCAGGTCTTTGTCTTATTCTGTTGGTCTGCCCAGCCATAGATCCCAATCGCTCTCCACGTACAGTTTGCTGCCCCCATCTTTAACCAAAGCGGATACGTGCCTGTTTGAATAACTCAGAATATCCACCTCCAGGTCCTTCCACCAGAACCCAATACCCCCCGCTCTACCAATGCGAGAGATGCACATCCCATCTGAGAAACCACAGCTCCTTTTGACATCTTCCAGTTGCTTGTCCACCATCATAGTTTCCATGATGAAAACTATATTTGGGTGTTCCCTCCAGACCCAGGCCCGGAGGGCTTTGCATGTGTTAGGGTCGCCCAATCCCTGACAATTCCAGCTAAAGATTTTCATTGTCCTTCGCAGGACTGGACACCGTCAGTCGCCGCTACTTGGGCTGTCACACCCTCTTCAATCACAGACTTAATCTCGGAATTCATCCTCTGTCTTTTTTCTCCTACCGGTTGTGGTGTCTAGTCATCCAGATCCATGTCACAAATCTCCCCATTTCTGACCCGCTTCCCAGCAGCACTATCCCACACTACATCTTCCTCTGGGATGCCCAATCGAGCTCCCCGGCTCATTTTATAGACCCATGACCGATGTTTCTTCTTTCCTTGACCCAGCTTAGATCCCTTTTTTTTCTTTATCCCCGCCTCTTCCTGCCTTTGCGCTTTGGTGATTGCCCTTCTCTCGTTTTTACTTCTTGCTGGATACTCCTTAGACCCATTGCCCAGATTCATCTGTAGACCTGTGATGTCATCTGCAAAGCCCTGGCCTTCCCAACTTTCTCTGATCTGCATGACGTTTTCTTTAGTTGTGTGTCCACCGTTATCGTCTGGGACCTGGTTGTCTGCCTGCTATGTATCACTGTTGGTGCTATGCTGCTCTTCCAGTACCTCTCGTCCCCCGTGGTTTTCTTCATGCACCACGGCCTTCGGGTATGATTCCTGATTGTAACATGCATGCCGCAAACCCATAATATCCTCTCTCGTGCGTCGTATTACTCTGTCATCCACCGTCGTCCTTGCCACGGCCTTCCCGCTTCCTTCTCCTCTCTGTGATCCCTCCCCCGCCCTGGTATTTCTACTGGCGCTGTCCTCCCCGCCATCAGCATCCTCGCCCTCCTGTCTACCCTCCCCGGCACCTTCCTTCACCTCACGTACTCCCCCCTTCCACTCCACATCTCGCCTGCCGCCGCTCCCCTTCCGCCCTCCCTCACCCGCACCATCCCCGCCTACACCAACGTCGAGCCCCCCCCCCGCTACACTGGTACTATCACCCGATTCTCCCTCTCTCCTCCTTTCCTCCGACATGCTTGCTCTGAAGGTGAGCATCTTCCTCGCCCCTCCGCTCCCCTCCGCCTTGCTCCCCTCTTGCATGCGCTGCTTCCAAGGGGAAGCTCTCATCCAATTCCCCCACTGATTCTGCCGATCTCCGTCTTCGACATAGTCTTGACAATCCTTGTCAACGTGCCCCAGGCACCCACAAACAAAGCAAAGCGTCGATAATCTCTCGTATTTAACCTCCACCTCCACGATCTTCCCACTCTCCACCCTTATCTTCAGCGATCTCTTTAGGGGCTTCGTGACATCCAACAAGATTCGAACTCATAGGGAGGAGTCCCACCCCAGGCTGTCTCTGTCGGTGGCCAGAACCTCCCCAATACGAGCCGCCATCTTCCTGATTGTTTCTTCCGCCCGGTACCCTAGAGGGACGCCATACAAGCGGACCCAAAAGGGTGATCTGTCGATCCTCAGTCTTCCACGTTGTTCCTCTTTGTTGATTTCTTTGAAAAGAAGCAGACGACCATCGAAATTCCACGGCGCCCCCTCGACGACGCGCTGCTTGTCCGACCAGTGTGTGAACTGCATTACGAAAGCACCGCCCTCAAGCTGTTTGAACTCTACCGATTCCCGAAGACTCCACGCCTGTGCCATCGTCCTCTCCATCGCTCGGAAATTGAATGATCTATCTGTGAGAAGCCTGCCCACCAGTGCCAACGCAGTGTGGTCTTCAGCCTCATCGCCCCTACCCACTGCCTGGACATCAATAGGATCATCCTCCTCCTCTGTCAGCCATAGACCCGTGTACCTCTCTACCAGTTCAGCCGCCATGACGGAGACGGAACCAAGAGCAAGACCCGCCCGCTTGAACCTGCAAGAGAAAAACTCTAAGCTAAGGGAGAACGACGTTCACGTCTGCTAGCCCTAATCGCTAGAGCGACGAGGACGCAGGGGACGGGTTAATGAATCAAGTATTTAATTAAAGGAGGCACACATATATATTTTATCTAGAAGTCCATTTCCTTTATCTTTGTGGCAGTTTAACCTAAACACCGCCAAAAACAAAATGGGGTCAGTATATTTTTATATCGGTATGTGGTGCAAGAAAAATATGTGCATGTAGTAGTAATAATGTAACCAACCATAGCAAGCAATTATTATTAAATAATTGAATATGCATCTTCTTGCTATAACTTCTCAACCCTTAGACATTCTCACTCGGTGGCACACCCTTCCACGGGTTCTTGTCCCTATAGTGAACATACATAACCATCCCTTTCGGGCTTGGTATTCTATGGATCTTCGCATCCAGGCTTGACCCTTCATTGACCGTCCCTCCTGGGCATGGTACTCTAATGGCCATCTCTTTTGGGCTTGACCTGTCATTGACCTTCCCATCCAGGTTGGGGCCTTTTCGCCCTTCCCGAGTGGGCTTCTTGGGTATTAGCAAGTTATATTCATATAATGTGATACTCATATGGGCCTTATAGATTTCCATAAGTAAATAAGCATCCAAGAAGTTATTATTAATACATATGGAAAACATCTGGAAAAACTTATATGATGATAAGATGGTTAACCATAAGTAACCACATACCTTCCTTCAAGATGACTAGATTTCAAGTAAATAAGATTAGATACAACTAATCAAGCAAGCAGTCTTGTATTTAAAGTATAACATGCAAGTGTTACTTTTATGTTCATAAAATGTCTGTTAAGACTGACTTGGGATGTAAGTTAAGTTTTTGGGGTCAAATTAGGATTTCATTAGGGTTAGGCTTCCCAAATCCTAATTGTCATATTTTAAGGCTTTCATCTTAGAAACCCCTAATTTAGAGCAACATGTGAACCCTTAACCTAAACTAGGTCAAAGTGCTCACTTTATCACATTAGATAAGACTTTCCTTATTAAGGCCAATTTATCAAGTTATGACCCTTAATTTCATGAAATCAAGGTTTATATGCAATAATTATAACTAAAGTTGCATATTTAATCACTTTTGGAATTCGAGACAGAATTAGGTAGTGAAACCAATTTTATCAAATTCTACATATTTTTTTGATCAAAATCACATGCATAATTGCTATATTTGGACCTACAAATTAATTACTAGGATTTTTATAAGATAAAACATATTTTGGCCAATAGGGAAAACCCATGTCAGATGGATAAATTTCTAATAGCATGTGACATATTCTTGATTTAAATCCCAATAAAGGACATATGTACCCATTATGTTGTGACGTCTATGTTGCGCGGATGAGGGCATGATGTCCAATCCCTTAGGGATTATTCCCTTCTCGCGCTCCACGGCAAGTCGTCAACCATGGGGTTAACCCATGGTTGATTAGGCTATCAGAGGCATGGAATCTTTGGTCAAGTGTATGAAGACCTTTTCTAAGTTCCCTCAAACTCAACTAGTTGTCCTATGGTGGTAGAGGATGTCAAGAGCATGGTTAACACCTTCGAGAACAAAAGAACAAGGCAAGGAAGAGGGTAGGCAATTAACATTCAAAATGTCAACTTGAACCCTCCACGAGCCTCCTGAAGGTCTGACAGTGGTTGAGAGAACTCAGTACACTGAATGAGATTACTCAAAACATAAAATACAATCAATCACCAATTAACCACAAACCCAAAAATATGGGTAAATTAAAACTTATTTCAACATCAACACCCGCTCAGAAACATTTACATAAGAGCTCAATATCTTTCTTGTACCCATATTTTAACAAGAATTTGATACAAATTGTTCTACCACCTTATCCACAACATATATACATAGGATAACAATATGTGTATATGCCACACAAACAAGCATTAATATGCTAACAAAATTCTGATTCATTTGAAACTCCATATACAAACTCTTCTTACCCCGACCTAAGAGTACAGGGATGACTCTAGGACACACTAGACATTTAATCAACTTTCTCAAAGATTCATTACTATAGCTCCTCTTTGCTACCACATGTTTGTTTTTGTCACTTTCGATTACCTAAAAAAAATGTGGTGAACCATAAGGGTGAGACCCATGTCCAAGCAAGAGATATAACCTCCAACAACACTTATTGATTACAACATTTTAAATAATTAAATATTTTTAAGCGGTTTAATCAGATATAACAAATAGGCTCGGCAACACTGATGATTAACAAAATACATAAAGGAGTTGATAACAATTATCATCACCAAGCTGACAATTGTCATTTTCCTTATTAACCATATAAGAGATTAAGTAGCATATGCATAACTAGAATAAGCAAGTCTAGTAGCATATTATATCTATTAACATGAACAAGTCTAGCATCATAAGCATATCTACAACATTAGCATGTCTAACAGTTTGAACATATCAATATCATAAGTAGAGCTAACAACATAAGCACGAGTATTTGCATAAGCATGATTAGCAGTATAGGCATTTCTAATTACAGAGGCATGGCTAGCATTCTAAACATAACTAACAACATGATATAGTTAGCATCATAATTATCATCAGCAGTAGCAGTATAGATATCAACATAAGCATGGCTATTGTATGTATACATTTACAATCTTAAGCATATCCACAACATAATTATATCTACTATCTCTTAATTGCACTAAGCATCATCTTTATTTAAAGAGAACAATCAAGGTTTATTATCCAATGTGAAGCATCATGTATAACCCTAAATAGATATGCTATATGGTTGTATTACATGTTTTAGTATGTCCTGGGGAGTTTTAATCGCACCATCCAAAGTCCAACCAACCCCTACAAAGGGCTATTCGGTTCTGTACATGATCTAGGAGTGTCAGTATCCTAAGATCTCTTCCCCTCGATCAGTATGAGTAAAAAGACAGTGACATATCAGTCAAAGCTACCACTACAGTGCATATCCATAATGCACATGTTTAGCATAATAAAGTATCAACCATGTGCCGATGACAACCACCAATTAACACATTAAGGTTATGATCATATTAAGGAAGTTATTTCACCATCATGCCATAATATAACAAGGTTAAACATGAATACTCATCTTTATCTATTTGCATTAGAGTTAGGTTCAACAAGATAAATTATATTAATGTTACTAATCAACACTCATACCCAAATCCTAACTCATGACATCCCCATTAGATCATGGATGCATAAGGTGAAGCATCACCATCACATTCCATACTATTCTCAAGTATGAAACCACACATAAATCAAGGTGTAACCATTGGGTTATATCATATTAGGGTTTCAACAACATTAAGAGAGTACTCCATAATTGTATTAATCATTCAAGGACTGTTCATACCCAATTACCATCATTTAGTTGTATTAAATCTAGGTATGACAAGCTATACCTCATTAGGGTTACATATCAACACAATATGATCATCATCCCTTCCATTCATATGAGTGAAAAGGTAAGACTACCTTATTAAGGGTAACCCTCCATTTGTTTCATCGTCTTTCAACCCATATCACTATACCACTACGTCACCCATAACCATTGGATGTTGAAAAGGTAAGACCATTGGTCGTTTACATAAGCAAACATCTTGAACAAACCACCTATGAAGTCATTGAGTTGTGCTCTAGAAAGAGTCACCATCTAACCGTAGACATACCTTTATTAACAACATAAAAAGTTCCATTGAGAGTAGGGTAAAACCCACAGGCGGTTGTTTATTTTAAACAAGTCGTCAGTAAATGAGCTTCTTAACTTGATGTCATAAAGGAAACCATTTAAATCACTTTATTAGGACCAACATATTATATTTAGGCATCATTCCAAATTATTGGATGAAGAAAGATTAGATATTAACCATTAGGCCAAGTTCATATATTAAACCCATCAATTGGAGTATAGGTTTGACCATTTCATAAAATGACCCAAGAAACCATTGGTTTAAGGCTTAATTGATCCTACATATACATGCTTAACTCACCATATGTTGTGGAGACCTGATCCACCATCACTAGTTACCATTAAGTCACCATTGGTTGTTAGATCAGCACTATATTCATTAATCACCATCGAATATCAAGCTAATGTCACCATTGATTGAGAGCATCATTAGGGTACTTAGTTGTTGATCATTAAGCTTATAATTAGGCCAAAACATGACCTAAGAGGTGAATGTCAGTTGACACCCTTGGTCACCACCATCAGTTGTCATGAAGATTACACCATAGAGTTGTTGCAATGGTACCACCATCGGATCATGGGTTTATAGAAGAAATCAGCTTAAAATCCTAAAATTGACCATTGATTGATAGGTTCTTAGCACCATAGGTTGTCAAACTAACCTAATACAAATCATATTATACCTTAGGAAGAACGTACACATGAATACAGGTTCATCAAGAACTGAAATCAGAACAAGGAACATTAAAAAAATCAAAATCCAAGTCAAGCATAGCTTTTTAGTGCATGGATCATCATTTTCAAGCAAGAACATGAGCTAGCAAACTTATGGTAAGCAATAAACGTGGAGCAAGTTATAAAACTTGCCTCTAATTAGAAGATAAACTCCCAAACATAAGAAAACACAAGCATGTAGGGTAGGAAATATAAGCATAAGCTGTGAACTCATCCATCTAGCACCTTTCTTCATCAAATGAGCAAACCCTAAGCATAAGGAGCGAGAAAGATAGGTATTTAGAGCTTTATAGCAATTTATACCATGGAACAGCAAGGTTCCAACCTAGATAAAGGTATGATGAAGGATAACAAAGAAATAAATGGAGGAAAGAAGGGTATTCTTACTCTAAAGCTTTTTCCCCAAGAAGATCACCACTTTCTTCTTCCTTAGACAAGAACTTCACAGAAGCACAGAGGGAGAATGAGGTTCATAGGATGAGGGAAGTTGTAGAGATAAAATGGTTTGTTTGGGTTCTTAGGAATAAATATATAAAACTTTAAGATAAAGAAAAAGAAAAGGTTGAAGTTCTAGTATCTTTCCTAGTGTCCATGGCCTTAAACTATTGAGAATATACAATCACACACACAAGAAGATTCCCCACATATAATAGAGACCTGATTATCCTTAATTTCTTGAATTTCCAAGCAAAACAAATAAAGCATTAGTTGATAGCTCCTAAAGGTAGCTCATCCATAAAGGGGTAAACCCTAAAATACCCTTGAAGAAAACACCTTCAAACTAAGGTTCAACGAGGATCCCCAAGGCTCAAAACTATCAAGAATGATGATATAACATCTAAGGAACATACTTCATGTGACAAATTGCAAAGAAAACCCCTCGATTGGGTAAATTGTAGAAAAGTCCAAAATGTACATAAAATTGCATAACTTGCTCAAACAAGGTCCAAATTGGACCAAATTTGAAAATTAAACTTGTATTATGATTTAAAAGCCTATTACAAGGTTATATTAGGGTTATAATAATTCAATTATGATAATTAATCTTGTTCAACACTTTAAGCAAGGTTAGGGTCTCACAACCATAAACCCCTAACAGGGATTTCGCCCCCGAAATCTAAGGTACACATATATGGATAGTTCTCATGCACGTCATCCTCAATATTACACATGGTTACTTCCAGATTATGGTAATGTCATATCACTCTTATAGAGGTCATGTTTTTCTCTTTTAATTCATACATATCTTATCTTGGGTCAGCACAAAACCCCCACATAAGAAGACATTTGCAAATATAGAACATAGAAACTTGTTGTGCCACCTGTACAAATCTAATAGTAACTTTTAACTTTAAATTCTAGCGATCATCCTAAAATTATATCTATTGTATCAACATATTACTCAAAATTCATACTCGTTGGCTCTTATCAAACATAGAATATTATGTATCTCTTATCATATGTAACTTTACAAGGTTTCATCTTTATGCTTCTTTAATGGTTGTTGTAATTAACAACTCAATCAACCATGTAGGCATCCCCTAATTTTCAAGAACTATGAGGAATATGTTTTTAGAGGATTCTCCAATCATCTCGATGGTGAACTGACCATCTGTTTGGTTGAAGAATCATACACTTGTCTATAACTATTAACAAATATAACTTCTTGATATACCTTGTTAGGGGTAAAACAATGACATTGTTTTCATCTTATCAAGATTCCCACAACACACTTATAGATGTAACATAACTCCAAGAAGATACTTTAGTCAACCCCAAACTCACTCTTTCTAGACTTGTCACACATAAGTACAATTGCTTCATTATTGTTAAGGTTTATGAAAGATGTTGACCATGTTATTAGCCATCTCTGAAATACTTTGAGATGTCATCATTCAAAGCTTGCTACAACTTGTAAGACATGACATGAATACTCTATTCCTCTTATTCATAAATTCTATTGGTACATTGGTTAGTCTAAAGGACATAACCCTAAGATCATCATGGTTATGTAACTTATGTCATCCACTCTAACTCTTATGCATTGATATTTCATCCTAGGTTTATCTTAAAGGAACACGGTAGCATATGTCTACTGATCAACAAAGCATCTATCCTTGATAGTGGTCTTTCCCAGCTATCACTGAACCATACACAACATTATAGAATCACTTTTGCTTTTCCTTCCAAACAACATTTATAGGGTCATCATCAACTCTCTCTCTCTAAGGGAGAGGAATACTTGGAATGTTTATTTAATAAACATCTCCAACCTTCACATACTTCCCATAATGTTGATACATCTTGGATACTAGGATTCATTACCTTGGTATCCACCTCATATGCTATAAGGAACTCACGTCCTTATCTCATCTACTTTTACCAACATAATCAAATCTTAAGATATATAAGAGGAGACTTCCTAATTATTGTAAGGCTCAAAAGCATACTCATCATAGACTTTATGGTCTTGGAACCATAGTCCAAGCAACCTTCTGCTATAATAAGCCAACCAACCTTGTGTTTACAATGAATCCACACATACCAAGTGGCAATGATACACTTGAAAGTTGTGTCCTAGAAAGTAAAGACACAAAGGGAAACACACTTCCCACATCATAACAACATTGTTCAAGGGTCACTAGAAAAAAGGTAACCAAATCTATTTTCATTATAAAAGTTACAGCTTCTTATGTATCATTTTACCTTGTTCATTTTGGGTTCCTTGCCATTAGCATAGGAATCATCATGATTAACATATCTCATTACTCCCTCCTTGATGACTATTTATCCCACTAGGGTATGTTCTCTTATTTTATTATGTTTTTGAACCACTTATCAACAGGTAAATCATCATATTCTTCATTTTCTTCATTAAACAGGGATCATCTCTCTTAATTTCTTTCACATGACATGCTGATTTTACATTAGCACTTTCTTACACACATAGGTTGGTCTGAGATTAACTCAGGTTCCACCTTATTCCTTTGTCATTGTTCCCATTTATCTTCTCATTTTTACTTATTATGGGAGTTCTCTCCATCTTATGTAAATATCATACCTTTAATCACTTTATAAGAATAGACTTATTTGTCTTTTACTTTATTATCTTCTTGAATTTCATCTTCAAGAACTCCTCTTTTGCTTATTTGCATTCAGATTTAGATTTCATGTTATAGTATCTTTCTCTTATAGTTACCAAGCATTAAAGTTTTGATAGTTAATGATGTAATTCTCATCTTCTCTTGAGGTGATATTGAGTTATATGCACCATGATTTCTAATTCATTATGCTCTTTCGATTGTTTCAAAATCACTACTTGATCAGAGTAATCAAAAAGATAACAATCTAAAAGTTTCATACTTACCTTTTCTTCAATAATTGAATACTTGTCCAGGGCACCCAAGTATTGAGATTAGGCAGTATGCACTATATTTTTATGTCATGTTCCTTACTTAAACATCATCCTAGTCCTAAGTCCTAGTGTCCTTGTAGACTCAATGAACCTAAAGCTCTGATACCAACTTGAGAGAACATGTTACACTAAATGAGATTACTCAAAATATAAAACACAATCAATCACCAACTAACCACATACACAAAAATATGGGTAAATTAAAATCGATTTTAACATCAACACCCACTCAGAAACATTTGCATAAGAGCTCAATATCTTTCTTGTACCCATACTTTTACAAAAATTTGATACAAATTGTTCTATCACCTTAGTCACAATATATATACATAGGATAACAATATTTTTATATGCCACACAAACAAGCATTAATATGCTAACAAAATTTTGATTCATTTGAAACACCATATACAAACTTTTTCTGTATGGACCTGAGAGTACATGCATGACTCTGGGACACACTAGACATCTAATCAACTTTCTCAAAGATTCATTACTATACCTACTCTTTGCTGCCATAAGTTTATTTTCGTCGCTTCCAATTACCTAAAAAAAATGTGGCAAACCACAAGGGTGAGACCCATGTCCCAGTAAGAGATATAACCTCCAACAATGCTTATTGATTACAATATTTTCAATAATTAAATAGTTTTATGCAGTTTAATCAGATTTAACAAATAGGCTCAGCAACACTGATGATTAACAAAATACATAAAGGAGTTGATAAAAATTATCATCATCAAGATGACTATTGTCATTTTCCTTATTAACCGTATAAGAGATTCATTGGCATATGCATAACTAGCATAAGCAAGTCTAGTAGCATATCATCTCTATTAACATGAACAAGTCTAGCATCATAAGCATGCCTAACAACACTATCATGTCTAACCGTTTGAACATATCAATATCATAAGCAGAGCTAACAACATAAGCATGAGTATTTGCATAAGCATGATTAGCAGCATAGGCATTTCTAATTACAGAGGCATGGTTAGCATGCTAAACATAATTAACAACATGATATAGTTAGCATCATAATTATAATTAGCAGTAGCAGTATAGATATCAACATAAGCATGGCTAATGTATGTACAAATTTACAATCATAAGCATATCCACAACATAAGTATATCTACTATCTCTTAATTGCACTAAGCATCATCTTTATGTAAAGAGAAAAATCAAGGGTTATCATCTAATGTGAAGCGTCGTGTATAACCCTAAACGAATTTCCTATATGGTTGTATTACATCTTTTATTATACCCTAGGGAATTTGAATCGTACCATACAAAGTCCAACCGACCCCTACGAAGGGCTATTCGGTTCCGTACAAGATCTAGGAGTGTCGATATCCTAAAATCTCTTCCCCTCGGTCAGTACGAGTAAAAAGGAAGTGACATATCAGTCAAAGTTGCCACTACAATGACATATAGTCAAGCTTCTAACCACTAGTCCACCCTTGGTACAGGTCACGACACTAGAAACCAGGGTATACAAAACCCTCTAATCTGAGGTACAACCGCAGTTGTCCTCAATCACATCAAATGTCTGAGGCATGACCATATCCATCCTCCATAACCTGCATTGTGGATGACAAGGATATATCCTCAACTTTCCACCCCCACATACTCAACAGTATGTGCTCCAAGTTTCCCTTAGGAATACTCATTTCACCATCCAGCAAGTTCTGACACTGAAGATGGCTCTACGGCATAGGGCACTACATGATTAGAGTTGCACTTGATTAGTTATGCCAATTGGGTGAATTAAGCTTGCATCAAAGAAGTGGACATATAAACCCTAATTCACTTCTAGAAAGCATATAAATATCACAACTTTAAAAGATATGAAATATGTGAAACATAATTTCTCATCTCATCAGCACATGGTATTATTCACTTGCCATTCATGAGACTACACTAGTCATCATACCATTGCAAGATATAAATCCTTTTCACCATAGCAGAGGGTATCAATCCTTATCAACACAAGAGGATTACACCTCATTCAGGGCTCAACCATGCCCAAAGGTCATTAAGACCATCATACTATTCCCTATAAGATCATCATTATTTTTCCATGCCTTATAACAAGGCTCAACCACATCACTTACATATAATACACCAGATCAGCACAATATTACATTAATGAGCTAGGAAATATTCATAAACAATCATAGCAGGGTTATATTAACATTAAGAATATTACTTTATTACATCAACATGAAAGGAATCTAGATATGATTAACTCTCAGCATATTCATAATGCACATGTTTAGCATAAGAAAGTATCAACCATGTGGCTATGACAACCACCAATGAACACATTAAGATTATGATCATATTAAGGAGGTTATTTCACCATCATTCCATCATATAAGAAGGTTAAACATGAATACTCATCTTTATCTATTTGAATTAGAGTTAGGTTCAACAAGATAAATTATATTAATGTTACTAATCTGTACTCATGTCCAAACCCTAACTCATGACATCCCCATTGGATCATGGATGCATAAGGTGAAGCATCACCATCACATTCCATACTATTCTCAAGTATGAAACCACACATAAATCAAGGTGTAACCATTGGGTTATAGCATACTAGGGTTTCAACAAAAATAAGAGAGTACTCCATGATTGTATTAATCATTCAAGGACTGTTCATACCCAATTACCATCATTTAGTTATATTAAAGCTAGGTATAACAAGCTATACCACATTAGGATTGCATATCAACACAATATGGTCATCATACCTTCTATTCATATGAGTGAAAAGGTAAGACTACCTTATTAATGGTAACCCTCCATTTGTTCCATCATCTTTCAACCCATATCACCATACAACTACGTCACATAAAACCATTGGATGTTGAAAAGGTAAGACCATTGGTCATTTACATAAGCAAACATCTTGAACAAACCACCTATGAAGTCATTAAGTTTTTCTCTATAAAATATTCACCATCTAACCCTAGACATCCCTTGATTAACAATATAAAAAGCTCCATTGAGAGAAGGGTAAAACCCACAAGCGGTTGTTTATTTAAAACAAGCCGTCAGTAAATGATCTTCTTAACTTGATCTCGTAAAGGAAACCACTTAAATCACTTTATTTGGACCAAAATATTATATTTAGGCATCATTCCAATTTATTGGATGAATAAACATTAGATCTTAACCATTAGGTCAAGTTCATATATTAAAACCATCAATTGGAGTATAGGTCTGGCCATTTCATCAAATGACCCAAGAAACCATTGGTTTAAGGCTTAATTGATGCTACATCTAAATGCTTAAATCACCATAGGTTTTGGATACCTGATACACCATCACTATTTATCATTAAGTCACAATAGGTTGTTAGATTAGCACTATATTCATTAATCACCATCGAATATCAAGCTAATGTCACCATTGATTGATAGCATCATTAGGGTACTTAGTTGTTGATCATTAAGCTTATAATTAGGCCAAAACATGACCTAAGGGGTGAACTTCAGTTGACTCCCTTGGTCACCACCATCAGTTGTCATGAATACAACACCATATGGTTGTTGAAATGGTACCACCATCACGTCATGGGTTTATAGAAGAAATCAGCTTAAAACCCTAAAATTGACCATCGGTTGATAGGTGCTTAGCACCATAGGTTGTCAAACCAAGTTGATCCAAATCATATTATACCTTAGGAAGAATGTACACATGAACAGGTTCATCAAGAAATAAAATCAAAATAGGTAACATTATAAAAATTGAAATCCAAGTCAAGCATAGCTTTTTAGTGCATGGATCATCATTTTCAAGCAAGAACATGAGCTAGCAAGCTTATGGTAAGCAATAAACATGGAGCAAGTTATAAAACTTTCCTTAAATTAGAAGATAAACTCCCAAACATAAGATAACACGAGCAGGTAGAGTAGAAAATCCAAGCATAAGCTATGAACTCATCCATCTAGCACCTTTCTTCATCAAATGAGCAAACCCTAAGCATAAGGAGCAAGAAAGGTAGGGTTTTAGAGATTTTGAGCAATTTATATCATGGAATAGCAAGGTTCCGACCTGGAGAAAGGTGGTAGGAAGGATAAAAATATAAAAAAATGGAGGAAAGTAGGAGATTCTTACTCTTTTAGGTCAAGATCACTAGAAGGAAGCTTTTTAAACCCTAAAAGGAAGTCAATTGCAACCCTAGAGCTTTTTCCCCAAGAAGATCACCACTTTCTTCTTCCTTGGCTAGGAACTTAGAAGTAGAACATAGAGATAATGAGCTTCATAGGAGGAGGGAAGTGGTGGAGATAAAATGGTTCGTTTGGGTGCTGAGGGATAAGTATATAAAATTTAAGATAAAGAAAACGAAAAAGTTGAAGTTCTAGTATCTTTCCAAGTGTCCATAGCCTTAAACTATTAAGAATATATAATAACACACACAAGAAGCTGCCCCACATATCATAGAGACCTGACTATCCTTCTTTTATTGAATTTCCAAGCAAAACAAATAAAGCATTAGTTGATAGCTCTTAAAGGTAGCTCATCCATAAAGGGGTAAACCCTAAAATACCCTTGAAGAAACACCTTCAAGCCAAGGTTCAACGAGGATCCCCAAGGCTCAAAAACATCAATAATGGTGATATAACATATAAGGAACATACTTAATGTGACAAATTGCAAAGAAAATCCCTCAATTGGGTAAATTGCAAAAAAGTCCAAAATGTACATAAAATTGCATAACTTGCACAAATAGTGTCCAAATTGGACCAAATTTGAAACTTAATCTTGTCTTATGATTTCAAAGCATATCACAAGGTTATATTAAGGTTATAAGAATTCAATTATGATAATTAATCTTATTCAACACTTTAAGCAAGGTTAGGGGTCTCACAATCAATTGAGGGTGGTTTTGAGTTTGTGAGGGATAGTGGATGTCGAGGATACCCTGTTTATAGGATAGGGTGGTGGTTTGGAGGGGGATTCCTTAAAGCTTTAGATTCCCAAAAGTAGTGGGATTTAGGAACTTTCTCAAAAGTGTATGAGAGGATTCATGAGAAGGGTCCATGTGTTGGCTTCCTTCACATGAATTCAATGGAGGAAGAGTCAAGAGGAGAAGTGGGGAGGAAAGAGAGAGAGGGTGTGAGAAACACTGGTTCATGTTCCATGTACTTTCCCAATCCATTGTGAGGTGGGATATGATCCCTAGATTGTTGATCTGAGATCCAAGGGTTGTCAAGCCATACAACATTATTAAAGGGATGTCATTCTATTCCCAATATGATTCAATTGTGTCATCTAAATACATTTACTCAATAATCCTTTACTTTATGAAATCTTATTAAATCCATACCTCTCTCCTCCTTTATCCAATCACTTCAAAATTTTAAAGGAAACATTTTAATAGTTTTACCTGGGGTTGGGAAAAGTTTGATGATGAAATAAGAAGGTTTAAAATCTTTTTTTTGCCTCCCAAGTATATGCTTTATTTACATCATTTAAGGCAATTATCCTTTTTCTGCCCAATATGGAAACAAAAACTATTTTCAACATACCCTTTCTTTGGGGGCAAGTTAAGGCCAAAATAAGTTTATTAGTTTCCTTGAACTCATATATCTAGAAATTTGAAAAACAATTCCCTATTCGAGTTATAAATAACTCGTTGCTTTTAGGAATTCCCTTACTATTGTGCATTTCCCTTTTCCTTTATCCAACAAACAATAATAGATTATTGAAAATAGTAAAACACATTAAATCCTTCTTCAATGAGAATTTGCATTCTCAAACCAAAACAAGACATATAAACTTCAAGCTTTCTACTATGTCCTTTACAGATACATTGTTTACATCCAAATATAAATAAAGAGATCAAAATTCAGGTTATAACATCCTTCCCCCTAAAAGAATTTGGCCCTCAAAATTTGATTGGTTGTCTAAAAAGATGGGGTAAGATTTTTCAATGTCCATCTATAGCTCCCATGTGGCTTCATCATCACCATGGTTCTTCCAAAGAACATTTTATTTATGAGCTCTTTCATCTTGTAATCCAAGATCCTCATAGGTGCCTTAGGGTATATCAACCTTCCTTGGAGATCTATTGGTTCAATATTCTACACATGGGCAGGATCCATCACATAGCACTTCAGATTGGACACATGGAAAATGTCATTCATCATGTTGTACTGTGGCGGTAAAGATAGATGATAAGTAGCCTTGCCAATCTGTTCTAGAACCTCGAACGGACCCACATATATGGCACTTAGTTTTCCTCAATTTTTATCTATAGCTCAGAGGGATCAGATTTTTAGAAACACCTGGTCTCCTACACATGCATACGACTTCTGTCAATTGTGGGCTCTCTTTAGCCTCTGCTTGATCAAAGTGACCTTATCATCATATAGTTGTAGTTCCTCTACCTTGAGCAAAGTCATCACACTGACATCATCCCAGTGAAGTGGTGACCGACACGGTATCCCATAAATAGCTTCATAAAGAGGCATCCAGATAGTGGCTTGCTAGCTATTATTGTAGGCAAACTCATCTAAGGGTAGATACTTGTGATAACCTCACTTTTCAGCATCCCCCAGTTAAGGAAAGATCTAAAAAATTGAGTCATTACCTAAAATTTCCCAAGATCCAGATTTAACCAAATAATAAATAATAGCAAATAATTTCCATCAATCCAAATATTGTTTACAAAATGCTCCTCTAAGAAGTTACATGAATTTCTATCATTAGAATTCTACATATGAGAAGAAGTATCTATCTACTGCTCCTTACAAGTTAACTTTAATGTCTTTAAGTAATTTCAACTTTCCATCATATCTTGATATCTTCATATTTAGCATGTACCTAAAATGTCGTGAAACAAAAAGCACGAATCAATATATTGCTATATTGTGTACGTGGAGTGCATGCAAAGTTGTGCAAATATAATAACAACATATGATAAATCAATACTTACAAATAAGAACTGGCATTTTCATCACATATTCTCATCTTCTGTGTTACTCATAGTGGCATTATAATTGAATAGAATGTAAAAGGCATCCAACAGTTCAATTGTTCAATCCTTGGAAAACACTGAAAAAATATATTGTAGGTAGTCATAAGTGTAACCATGTACCTCTTGTATAACCATGCAAATTATCAAATCATACTTTAAGCATATCATCCAATCAAGCAATCAAAGAGGATCCCAATCATTTAATACGCATGTATGTAAATCTTAAAGTATCACCATAACATTAAACAAATTAAACCCTACTCAGTCCTATTCTAGGTTTTAGGGTTGTCTCGAGTTTAGGGTATAGAATAAGGATACAAACCCTAGTTCCAATATATAGTTATTTATTAAAGTTATTACTTCACATTAGACATCATGTGTAACCGTAATTATTATATCCAACATATCCCTTCATTATGAACACTTAGACCCAATTATGTACTTTAACAACATTGCATGTTATAGGCCTTGATTTCAAAACCCAAATCCATCATATTCATGATTATTCACATTAGAAAATCTTATTATCATCATTGTGGTCATGATCATATTGAACTATCATCTAATTCAACAGTATTAGATAACAATAAGAACGAAGAGCATTTCATGTATTCCATTATGTCAATGTACATATATATGGTTTTTCTACTTTAATCACCAATTTAACACATGCTTGCACTACTTTTAGAATTGAGATTAGAATGAGGTCTCCATTATATAACTTGTCTTAAATGGATTTATGGATTATATTCTACATTTTTCACAAATAAATCAATATTGGACCAACTCCTAGCTGACACGTCAGCAGAACTGATTATTTGAAAATACAACTCAATCAGCCCTTTAGGCAATGAGGAAGGACCAGAATACCCTTATTATCCACGTACATTGACTGGGACATCTCTGCCTTTTAACTATGGGTTTTCTCTAACCTCATGATGGTTTTGGACCCTAGCCCTAGTGGGTCAGCCACCGTGCTGCCCCCTTACCCCAGGCATCAGGGATCCAAGCGGGACCCCAATGCCTCTGTAGGGCCCTACCAAACCCAACTAGTCCCTGGCCATGGGTAGTAGTGATTGGGACCTCAAGAATAGTGGTTCTGTTTAACCTAGTTTGCAAAATAGGAAGAGAAAGAGTGTACACCCTTACCTGCTGGTACTGCCGATGTGGACTGGCAGTGGAGGCTCTCCAGAGTTCACAAGCTCCTGCTCAAATCCAAGCGAGTTGGGAAGCTACTTTGTGCTTCCTCCTTGCGTAGGGTGGTCAAAGAGGAGGGTGGCAGTAATAGCCCATCTAGATGCCATGACCGTATAGATAGGGTGTTTGTGGTGTAGGTCGCCCCTCCCATGTTGCTTCGTGTTATAGCTATGGGTCACACCTTGTATCTCCCTTCATTCTCAGAAGGAGGAGGACATAGGAGGATGTGATGGTGTGGAGAGTTTGCAGTCATGATGTTGTGTGATACATCATGCCTTATATAGGCACCATACATGAAGAATGAGATAGAAAGGGAAGCGAGAGATAGCACGGCCCCAAAAGGGGTCTAGATTGCCTTTCTTATATACTTGCTTAGGGGATGACCATCGTGGGTTATAAATTGCATACTTTCTCATATTTGGCAATACCTATTTTAGGCAATGAAATAAATACATTCTTCCTATCTTGATATAGAAATTCTTAGTTTTTATTCTATAACCAAAAGGTTACGATACCACCATCTTTCTTGTTAAAACTTGGTGTATAAGGAAAATAAACCATGAATATCTTTCCTTGCATCTAAAGCTATATTCTTCATCCATAATTTAGCACCACATGATATTATGGAGAGAGAGAAAGCATGTTTTTCCTTTCCAATCTTTTTATATAAAAAGGCTATGTTTGAAATTTAAAGATTTTACCTACCTTCCTTGCATTAGTTTTTCTTTCTCTCCACTGGTTATAAATATTATCAATTATTCTAAAAATGAAACCAATAAATACCTTTCCCATCTTATATTTGATTTCCTTGGGATTTATTGGATTAAGTCTTATATCAAAACAATTACCATTATCTCATGGAATACCCTTTTCCTCCCCAAATTTAGAATTCTCTTTCTTTCTTCATTACTTTCAAGTATAACAAAGGTTAGATCGAAATAATACTAATTTTTGCATCAAACATTGTGTTGTCAATAATGGCTAGATAACTATCCTTTTAATTATCTAAAACACTACACATCTTATTTTTAATTAGAAACTTGCATATTATCTTATAGTTCTATTATCCAATAATTCACAAAGGAATTAATATTTATCTATGCACAAAATCTCTTATGTCTTTGTCTTTTGCCCCAAGGACCTATGTGTAAAGCAAATAGTCTCATGGGGCTCAGTTGGGCCATGGGTTGCACCCATGACATAAAGTAAAGAGCCTTAGTATTCCATTATTTATATTTATGGAATTTGCTTATAAAACCAAGTCTTTAACTAATATAATTCAAATTTACCAAAACTTAAAGATATTACATTCACCCCTCCTTAAAAGGAATTTTGCCAATTCACACCTAGTAAAGTGAAGGAGAATGATAACTCATCTTGGCTTCAAACCTCAGGGTTAGAAACCCCAATTAGATATCTTTAATATCTTCTATTGATATGAAAATTCCTCACATTGTGACTAAGCTTGATACCTAAATTCAATTCGAGGTATATCCACATCCTTAGTACTTACATGATTTCATCTCTTGGCAATTACAATTTCATTTGTGATTTCAATTTTACTTGGTGACTACCCTTTTCACTTAGGTTTTTTACCTATTATTCATTTATCGTCACGTAAGGGTGAGGGTACATATCAAACCCTAGGTCATGTCATTAAAATCCAACTTAAGGTATTCATTCTCATATGTCAACTTTAAGCATATGACGTGTTTACCCAATCTCTCTCACTCATAATGAGATGAAATATGTATTTGACTACAGTCCAAAAACAAAGTTCATCCCATTCCAAGAGTAGGGAGGGTATATCCACACATATTATCTTAGCATTTTGCATTTTAAGTTGAATCATTCCCAACATGACTCTAAATTGTGCTTACTTTTAATTCCTCCTTATTCTTATTTTATGAAGTTAAGTGCCTTTCTCACTCTTAAGTTTGTGCATGACTTTCTTTAAGATTATTACATGACTTCTTGTATCTTGACATTTACACCTCACGTGTCATTAGCCTTAGTCATTTCCTCAAGGTTTATAGGGGTACATGTACCTTTGGAGTAATTTCATCCTTATGTATTTAGGGTGTTCCTCTCACATCTACCCCTTGGGCCTCATGTACTTAGGAAGGTGTCTGATCTCCTAACTCATGGACCTCAGGAAAACATTGTTGGCTAACTCCCGACCCTATGGTCTAATGCATTTAGGGAAAAATCACCTCCTAATCTCATCGGTCTTATGTGCCTTTAATCCTCCCTACTTAACCTTAGGATTGACTTAAGGATCTACCCTTCCTAGGGTTTATTGAGATATAAGATCTTTAATTTTCCTTGCTTTAGGCGACATCGAAGATTACCTCAGTTCTCAATTTCATTTGTAAGCTCACCCTTCTAAGGAAGGTCCTAACCTAGGGTGTCTTCTTGACTCAAAGGAGAAGGTTAAGGTCTCTAGCCTCAACCCGACCCTACGGGTTTAGGGTTTTGCCTCCCCATAGGTTTGTTTCCCACACTTAGGTTGACCAAACCCAAGTCAGCACACCAACCCTAAAAGTTGAATTTCCATTTTTTTGTAACCATAATATGTTTAACATAAATTTTATATTATAACTTCTCAACTCGTACTTGCTCAATCTTTGGGTATACCCTCTTGTAGGGAGGTATTCCTACTCACTCGTTGGGAGTATTTCAATGATCTACCCACTCTCTGGGGGTAACATCCATCCATACTCACTCACTGGGGGTATTCACAACATCATACATACTCGTTGAGAGTCTTTCCATGATGTACCCACTCAGTGGGGTGTCCATAATATCATACTCACTCTCTAGGAGTAGTTCAATGGCATACCCACTCACTGGGGGTAGCATACCCACACTTTGGGGGTTTATTTCAATAGCATACCCACTTTTGGGGGGTACATACTCATCTTTGGAGGTAGCATATCCACTTTCAACAACATACTTGTGACACCTCATCACGCTAAACAAGATTACTCAAAACACAAAACACGATCAACTACTAATTAATCACATAGTCAAAAATGTGGGATAATTAAAACCAATTCCAACAATGTAAATAAACTCTAGAGCATTTACAAAAGGTCTATTATTCCATTCTCATATATTGTAACAAGTATTTACATATGGGTCCAAAGACCTCAGTCACATCCTGCATACAAAAGATATTTCACATGCACATGCCATATATTTACAAACATTGTAATACTACCAAAATCTTGTGTCGATTTGAGTATATCATCTAGAAAACACATCCCATACCCAGACCTGAGAGTACAGGGACGACACTAGGACTCTACTAACATCTACACCTAACCAACCTTCTGAATGTATTGATCACTAGGTTGGTTCTCTTCCATAGCATGACCTCGACTTCATTGCCTACGACCACCTAAAAAAAATGTGGTAACCCATGGGTGAGACCCAGTACCAGTGAGATATATAACCCTCTCCAACATATATTGATTATAACATATTAATTAACAGTAAATACATTAAGCAATTAGGGTATTGAATAAACAATATGAATAGATTGAACAGTTTAAGCATACTAAGCAGTTAAGCAAATAAGTTGTAACATCAAGTAGAATTGCACAATTTTCATAAGTATGCATCATGTAAGAACTATGTAGTTTAAAGACAAGACAAGGGTTAATCAACCAATGTGATATGTATTAAACCCTAGCAATTATACTACACGGCTGGTATCACTTCTTTTATTACATTGCCCTGAGTGATTTGAGAAATACCATTCAAATCCCAACTGACCACTACTAAGTTGAAATCAGTACCATATAAGATCTATGAAGAGCCTGACTCCTAAGATCTTCTCCACCCCCGGTCAGTACGGGTCCGCCACAGCGACACATAAGGTCAAGCTGCTAACAGCCTAGTCCATCCTTGGTATAGGTCACGACACTAGTGAAAGGAGGTGGGCACGCATACCCTACCATCTGAGGTACAACCACAGTTGTCTGCCAATCTCATAATATATATATATATATATATATATATATATATATATATATATATATATATATATATATATATATAAAATCACCGAGACACGATCGCAACCATTCTCAAACTGAGGGCTAGGTATGACCAGTGTCATCCTCCCTAACACTTGAATTTAGGATGACAAGCACCCCGCATACTCATCAGTATGCGCTCTGAGTATCCCTTAAGAATACTTGTTTCACTATCTGGCAATTTCTAACACTTAGATAGATCTATGGAACAGGGCACTACATGATTAGAGTTTCACTTAATTAGTTATGCCAATTGGATGAATTAAGGCTAAATCATACAAATGGACATTCAAACCCTAATTCTTTTCTAACAAGAGTATATGGATAACAAATTCAAAAGATATAAAACATTTGAGATATAAATCTTAATTACATTACCACATGATATCATTCATTGCAAGTTAATGGACCACACTTATCATCATGTTTTTACAAGATACCAAAATCTTATCACAAGTTCCAGGGTTTTAACCCTTATTGGAACATGAAGAGGATTTCACCTCAATCATGGCTTCAAACATGCCCAAAGGTCGTTAAGACCATCACATTATTCATAGTAAGGTTATCATCATCATTCCATGCCTTAAACAAGGCTCAAAAGATCATTAGCACATATGTGTCCATAGATATTAACATGGTAAGGCAATATGATATTCAAATAGTATGACATTGTGGTTTCAACACAAGAAGAGTGTAATTCATTATCACATCAATCATTCAATAGGTCTTATTATAACCAATCGACATCATATAATTACATTGAGGTTAGGTATAACAAGCTAGATCACATGGGAGTTACGCATCCACTTATTATAGTGATTTATCAAATATAACTATATGATGACAAAGGTAAGACTAAAAATTATTGGCATTGGACAATTGAATTATCATCACTAGTACCCACATATAATACCATGTGATTTATTCTAATCTATTAGATGTGGAAGCACCCAATACTATTCATTGGATCAGGTTCATTGTTCAAGGTTATCAATTGAAGTATAGGTCTAACCATTAGATCAATTGAACCAAGGAACTGTTAGTTTAAGGTTTAGTCAAATCTACAATTACATTCTTAACTCATCATATATGATGATGACCTGATCCACCATTAATTGTGATCATTAGGTAACCGTTGGTTGTTAGATCAGTAATACATTCAGTTAACACCATCAAATATTAAGCTAATGTCATCATCAATTGATAACATCATTAGAATACTTAGTAGATGATAATTAAATGTCTAATTGAGCCAAAACCTGACCTAAGGGGGTGACCATAGGTTTTCACCATAAATTTGACACCCTTAATCACAAACATCAGTTGCCAAGATAGCAACACCATTGGCTATTGAATGGTATGACCATCGGTGGTGTGATAGGGAAGGAAATAGCTCGAAAACCCTAATTTATACCATCAACTATTTTGTGCTTAGAACCATAGGTTGATGCTATCAACCTATCCCAGATCATGTTACACCTTAGAAAGATCATACACATGTTTACAAGTTCATATAGAATTGAAACAAAATAGGGAACACCACAAAAATTTGTAATTCTAAACAAGCATGGTTTCTTTATGCTTAGATCATCACATTATAAGAAATATAAGTGAAGAATTTTATATAACTTGCCTCTATAGAGTAGGTCATAACAGAAAGAATCTTGAGCAAATAGGGCAAGAAAACCTTGGATTCAGATTTGAACTTGGCTAAATAGGTACTTCTCTCCACAAACAAGCAAAATCCTAGAAAAAGAAATAAGAAGGATAGATTTTTGAGTTCTAGAGCCACTTTCACCATGGAACAACAAGGTTCTGACTTGGATGAAGGTATAAAGAATAAGAAGAGAAATATAAATGGAGAAGAAAGGAAGAAAACAACTTGCCTTGGTCGAATTCCCTAGAAGATGACCTTGGAAACCCTAGGTAGGGCTAGATGGAGCTCTAGGAGACCTTCTTCTCCAAAAAGATGTTGTCTTCTACATTAGAGCACTTAGTTCTGTAGAAAAATAGAGTGGAGTCATTGATCTAGGTTAGATGAAAGAGAAAGCAAGCATAGTTTCGTACTTGGGCAAGGAAGGGGTAAAGATAGCCCATGGATAAGGATGGAAGCAAGCATGAGGTGTAAAAGTAGATTCCCCATGTGTCTATGGCCTTAAACTATTAAGAATATATAAGCACACACACAAGAATATCCCCCACCATCCATATATACCTTCTTAGATTTCCTTTTTCGAATTTCCCAGCCAATCACATAATTCATTAGTAGATAGCTACTAAAGGTAGCTTATCAATGAAGGCGTAAACCCTAAAATACCCTAGAGGAAAACACCTTCAAAACATGGATCAACTAGGATCCCCATGGCTCAAAACTCCCAAGAATGATAATATAACATCTAAGGAACATAATGTATGTGACAAATTGCAAATAAAACCCCTCAATTGGGTAAATTACATAAAAGTCCAAAATGTACAGAAATTTGCATAACTTGCTCAAACAGTGTCCAAATTGGACCAAATTTGAAAATTAAGCTTGTATTATGATTTCAAAACATATAAAAAGGTTATATTAGGGTTATAATCATTCAATTATGGTAATTAAGCTTATTCAACTCATTAAGCAAGTTCAGGGGCCTTACAACTATAAACCCCTAACAAGGATTTCGTCCTGAAATCCTACGCAAAAAGTGATGGGTATTTTCTATGCATCTCATTCTCTAGTTCCCATGTGGATTCCTCTATGCCATGATGATGCCAAAAAAATTTCACTAGTATTACATCTTTTCTATTTAGCTTTTTCACCCTTCTATACAGGAAAACACAGGACCCTCAACATAGGAGATATCATCATCTAACTCAGCCTATACTGGTTGGATTGTTTGGTCAGTATATGGATGGCATTTCCTCAACATAGAGATGTGAAATACATTATGCAATCTATGTAGCTCTGGTGGTATCTACAACTTATATACCACCTTTCCAATACGAGCTAGGACAGGGTATGGTCCCATAAATCTAGGAGCCAACTTACCCTTCTTTCCAAACCTCAACACACCTTTCCAAGGAGAAACCTTAAGATATACTATATCTCCCTTTTGGAGCTCAAGTGTTCTGCGTCAGTTATCTGCATGAGATTTTTCCCTTTCCTGGGTTGCTTTCAACTGTTGTTGTATCCCTTTAATCTTTTTTGTAGTCTGTTGTACTAGCTCAGGACCCAAAAGTTGATAATCACCTGTCTCATACCAGCAAAGAGGAGACTGACATCGTATCCCATACAGAGCCTCATAAGGAGCCATATATATGCTTCTTTGATTGCTATTGTTGTATGCAAACTCTATCAAAGTTAGATGTGCATCCCAACTACCAAGAAATTACAGCACACATGCTCTCAAGAGATCCTCTAAAGTCTGAATAGTTCTTTCAGGCTGGCCATCGGTCTGCGGATGAAAAGTTGTGTTGAATCTCAATTGTGTTCCCATTGCTAAATGTAGATGCTCCCAAAAAAGACTTGTAAATTGTGGACCTCTATCAGAAACTATAGTCACTGGAATGCCATGCAGACAGACTATCTCATCAACATATATTTGTGCCAATTTATCTGTTGTGAACATCGTCTTAACTGGAAAACAATGAGCTGACTTAGTCAATTTCTCTACTATCACCCATATGGAATCATGACCCTTGGCTGTCCTAGGAAGACCAACCACAAAGTCCATAGTAATATGATCCCATTTCCACTGTGGTATTGGCAAGGGTTGTAATGTCCATGCAGACTTCTGGTGCTCAGCCTTTACATGTTGACAAACTGAACATTTAGCAATGAACTCTGCCACATCATGCTTTAGACATTGCCACCAATACATGTCTTTCAAGTTTTGGTACATCTTGGTGATTCCAAGATGTGTTGCATACATGGAGGAGTGAGCCTCCTCAAGTACCATCTTCCTCAACCCATCAACATCAGGAACTACTATCCTATTGTGGTAACAAATTGTACCATCATCTGTCTCATGAAAGCCATCATACTTTTCACTGTCAATCCCTGATCAGATATTCTGTATCACAGTATCATTCTATCATGCATCATGAATCTGTCATCTCAAGGTAGGTTTCACTTGTAACTTTGCCAATAATCCTTCCATCAAGGAAACTTCTAGTTGTACATTCATCTGGCAAAGAGACACTAGCATATCTCTCTTATGGCACATCAAGGAATTTAATTGTGCATTATATATCATTGATAATGAAGATGATTTTCTACTCAATGCATCAGCTACCATATTTTCTTTCCCTAGATGGTAATCTATTGTGTAATCATAATCCTTAATCAGCTCCATCCATCTCCTCTGCCTCATATTCAGCTCCTGTTTTGAGAAGATATACAGTAGATTCTTGTGGTCAGTGAATATTTGACACTTTTCTCCATAAAGATAGTGTCTCCAAATCTTTAAGGCATGGACCACCGCTGCAAGCTCCAGATCATGTGTTGGGTAATTCTCCTCATATTTCTTAAGATGTTGCAAAGCAAAAGAAATCACATTTTTATCCTGCATCAACACGCATCCCAACCCATTCTTTGAAGCATCACAAAAGACAATATAGCCTTTTCCTTGCTCTGGAAGTATTAACATCGGTGCACTAGTCAACTTTTCTTTCAAAAGCTGGAAAGAACGTTGACACTTGTCATTCCAAGCAAAAGGAACATCCTTTCTAGTTAACCTAGTTAGGGGTAACGTTGTAGAACTGAAGTCTTTGATGAACCTCTTGTAGTAACCTACCAGACCTAGGAAACTATGGATCACTATCGGTGTCTTTGGTTGTTCCCATTCTAGTACAGATTCCACTTTCTTGGGATCAACACAAACGCCTTTTAAAGATATAACATGGCCCAGAAAAGACACTTCAGATAACTAGAATTCACACTTACTGAACTTAGCATATAGTTGGTGTTGCCTCAACAAAGTCAATGCCTGGAGAAGGTGTTGCGCATGTTGTTGACTATCCATGGAGTATATCAGGATATCATCTATGAACACGACCACACATTGATCAAGATAAGGTCTAAACACCCTATTCATTAGATCCATAAAAGCTACAGGTGCATTGGTTAGCCCAAATGGCATAACCACAAACTCATAATGACCATACCTAGTCCTAAAGGCTGACATGGGTATGTCATCAACCTTAATTCTCAACTGATGGTAACCTAACCTCAGGTCTATATTTGAAAACACAGTGGCACCTCTCAACTGATCAAAAAGATCATCAATCATCGGCAAAGGATACTTATTCTTTATTGTCACCTTATTCAACTGTATGTAGTCTATACACAGCCTCATTGAACCATCCTTCTTTTTAACAAACAACACGGGAGCACCCCAGGGGAAAGTGATTGGCCTGATAAAACCCTTATCTAACAGTTCTTGTAACTGTTTCTTTAACTCCTGCATCTCTTCTGGTGCCATTTTGTATGTTTATTGTGCTATGGGTTGTATTCCAGTAACAAGATTGATCATAAACTCAATCTCTCTAGGAGGGGTAATGCTAGGAAAGATATCCTCAAATTCTCACACCAATGATACCTCCTAGGTACTAGGACCTCCCACCTTGGTATCCACAACATGAGCTAAGAAAGCCTCACATCCTTATCTCATCAACTGCTCAATTGTCACAGCTGACATCAAACATGTAGGAAGAATCTTCCTATCACCCTAGAAAATCCATTGTACATCTCCATCATGGAACGTCACCACCTTAGTACTACAGTCCAAGACTACCTTGTATTTTTCCAAGGTATCCATTCCTAGGATTACATCAAAACCATGCATGTCAAGTGGTAAAAGATACACTTGAATGTTGTGTCTAGAAAAAGAAAGAACACAAGAAGGGCACACTTCCCGCAACTCAACGAAATCAACCAAAGGAGTCTCTAACTGCAGGCTATCAGATCTAAAACTAATAGGTAGATAACAGCTACCTATCACCTCTCTGGTGATAAAAGAGTGAGTCACACTCGGATCTACTAACATAGATACGAAATAAGAAGCAGACAAATCAGAATGAAATAATTCCATCTGACTTGTTACGACTCATGGATTGACCACTGCTTTTGGCTGGGTCATGTCATAGAACCTTGTTTTCGCCTACTACCGTCCACATCCTCTGCTCACATGTCCCAAGGATCCTGCATGGGATGCCTGACCACATCCTCATCCACTACCAGTATCAAACTATCGTTGTTGTGATCCCTGTTGATTCTGCCTTGGTTGTTGAGTCACCTCCTCAACCTTCGTAGGGCCATTCCATCTAATATCCCCTGTCTGTCCACATTGATGGCACACTTGGTTATCACTTTATGGTCTAAACATCCTTATAACTGAAACTAATGATGAACTGTGAGCTCCTGTCGGTGGAAAACTATGACCTCTACCCCTACTCGGGGTCCATTGTGACGGTGCATGTGATCTTGGTTCAGTGAAGGTTGACCTTGGTTGCGACAGTGGTGGAAAAAACCTTAGCTTCTTAAAGCCTCCAGATGATTTCCCTTGAAACTGCATAGGTCGCTTCTTAGCATTAGCTCCACGCTTCTCTATGGTAGACCTCTCAATCCTCCTGACATATTCCACAAAGGTGGAAAACCTTTCCCTATTCTCCAAGGCTGATGTTGTAGTAGTCAACTCAGTACTCAGACCCTTCTCAAATCTCCAGATCCTTTCCTTGTCTGTTGCTGCCATGTGTGGAAAAAACCTCAGAAGTTCCATAAACTTTGATTCATACTCATTGATAGTCATAGCTCCTTGATGAATCTTCTCAAACTGAGAGATTTTCTCATCTAGGTAGGTCTCTGGAAAATATCAGCTAACAAATTCCCTCTGAAACTCCTCCCATCCTATCACAACTCCTGGCCTTTTCTCCTCTTCTATGGCCCACCAGTGGCCAGCACTACCCTTCAACAAGTATATTGCATGCTTAACTTTGTCTTCTTCAGTGATGTTTAGGATTTTGAACGCCTTTTCCAGCTCAGTCAACCACATGTCAGCGTATGTTGGATCAGAAGTATATGCATATTCAATCGCCCCAACACATCTAAGATGTTCAAATGTCTTCCTGACACCTTGGGACTCCACATTAGATGCGGTTGCCCTAGCTTGAGGTGTTGACGCTCTGTCAGCGATATGTGTAATTGTGGCCATCATCTATCTAAACATAGACTGAAACTCAGGATTGGCCATCATTGTTGGGTCTAGATGAGGCATTACGGGATGCTCTGGCCCTTCTTCTGTCACTCTCTCATCACGTGTCTGCCTTCTAGCACCTCCTCCTGGTGCGACATAGCTACTCTCAATGTGTTCTTCATATACTCCAGACATATCTACATAAGCATAAACTATGATCAGATATGTTGGATACATAAGAACAGACTCAAACTTAAGTCATATGTCCCTGTAGACTCAATAAACCTAGAGCTCTGATACCAACTTAACTATGACACCTTGTCACACTAAACGAGATTACTTAAAACACAAAACACGATCAACTACTAATTAATCACATAGTCAAAATGTGGGATAATTAAAACCAATTCCAGCAATGTAAATAAACTCTAGAACATTTACAAAACGTCCATCATTCCATTCTCATATACTGTAACAAGTGTTTACATATGGGTCCAAAAACCTCAGTCACATCCTGCATACAAAAGATATTTCACATGTGCATGCCATATATTTACAAACATTGACATACTACCAAAATCTCATGTCGATACGAGTATATCATCTAGAAAACACATCTCGTACACGGACCTGAGAGTATAGGGATGACACTAGGACTCTACTACTAACATCTACAACTAACCAGCCTTCTAAATATATTGATCACCAGGTTGGTTCTCTTCCACAACACGACCTCGACCTCGTTGCCCGTGACCACCTAAAAAAATGTGGTGACCCACGGGTGAGACATAGTCCCAAAGAGAAATATAACTCTCTCCAACATATATTGATTATAACATATTAATTAACAGTAAATACATTGAGAAGTTAGGGTATTGAATAAGCAATATGAATAGTTTGAACATTTTAGGCATACTAAGCAGTTAAGCAAATAAGTTATAACATAAAGTAGAATTGCACAATTTTCATAAGTCTACATCATATAAGAACTATGTAGTATAAAGACAAGACAAGGGTTAATTAACCAATGTGATACGTGTTAAACCCTAGCAATTATACTACACAACTGGTATCGATTCTTTTATTACATTTCCCTGAGGGATTTGAGAAATGCCACTCAAATCCCAACTGACCACTACTAAGTCAAAATCAGTGCCATACAAGATCTAGGAAGAGTCGGACTCCTTAGATCTTCTCCTCCCACGGTCAGTTGGGTCCGCCACAGCGACACATAAGGTCAAGCTGCTAACAGCCTAGTCCGTCCTTGGTATAAGTCACGACACTAGTGAAAGGAGGTGGGTATGCATATCCTACCATCCGAGGTACAACCACGGTTGTCCTCCAATCTCATCAATATATATATATATATATATAATCACTGAGACACGACCGCAACCATTATCAAACTGAGGGCTAAGTATGACCACTGTCATCCTCCCTAACACTTGAATTCAGGATGACAAGCACCCCACATACTCATCATGTGCTCCAAGTATTCCTTAGGAATACTCATTTCACTATCTGGCAATTTCTGACACTCATATAGATCTATGGCACAAGGCACTACATGATTAGAGTTTTACTTAATTAGTTATGCCAATCGGGTGAATTAAGGCTGAATCATACAAATGGACATTCAAACCCTTATTCTTTTCTAACAAGAGTATATGGATAACAACTTTAAAAGATATAAAACATTTGATATATAAATCTTAATCACATTACCACATTCTATCATTCATTGCAAATTAATGGACCAAACTTATCATCATGCTTTTATAAGATACCAAAATCTTATCACAAGTCCAGGGTTTTAACCCTTATTGGAACATGAAGAGGATTTCACCTCAATCATGGCTTCAAACATGCCCAAATGTCGTTAAGACCATCACATTATTCATAGTAAGGTTATCATCATCATTCCATGCCTTAAACAAGGCTCAAAAGATCATTAGCACATATGTGTCCATAGATATTAACATTGTAAGTCAATATGATATTCAAATAGTACTACATGGTGGTTTCAACACAAGAAGAGTGTAATTCATTATCACATTAATCATTCAAGAGGTCTGATTATAACCAATCAACATCATATAATTACATTAAGGTTAGGTATAACAAGCTAGATCACATGGGAGTTATGAATCCACTTATTATAGTGATTTATCAAATATAACTATATGATGGAAAAGGTAAGACTAAAAATTAATGGCATTGGACCATCAAATTATCATCACTAGGACCCACATATAATACCATGTGATTTATTCTAATCTATTGGATGTTGAAGCATCCAATACCATTCATTGGATCAGGTTCATTGTTCAATGTTATCAATTGAAGTATAGGTCTAACAATTAGATCAATTGAACTAAGGAACCATTAGTTTAAGGTTTAGCCAAATCTACAATTACATTCTTAACTCATCATATATGATGATGACCTGATCCACCATTAATTGTGATCATTCAGTAACCGTTGGTTGTTATATCAGTAATACAGTCAGTTAACACCGTCAAATATTAAGCTAATGTCATCATCAATTGATAACATCATTAGAATACTTAGTAGATGATAATTAAACGTCTAATTGAGCCAAAACCTGACCTAAGGGGGTGACCATAGGTTTTCACCATAAATTTGACACCCTTAATCACAAACATCAGTTGCCAAGATAGCAACACCATTGGCTATTGAATGGTATGACCATCGGTGGTGTGATAGGGGAGGAAATAGCTTGAAAACCCTAATTTGAACCATCAACTATTTTGTGCTTAGCACCATAGGTTGATGCTATCAACATGTCCCAGTTCATGTTACACCTTATAAAGGTCATATGCATGTTTACAAGTTCATATAGAACTGGAACAAAATAGGGAACACCATAAAAATTCGTAATTCTAAACAAGCATGGTTTCTTTATGCTTAGATCATCACATTAAATTAAGCATAAACATGAACTAACAAGCTTCTAGTAAGCAATATAAGTGAAGAATGTTATATAACTTACTTTATAGAGTTGATCAGATCCCAAAAAGCAATAATATCGAGCAAATAGGGTAAGAAAACCTTGGATTGATACCTGAACTTGGCCAAATAGGTACTTCTCTCCACAAACAAGCAAAATCCTAGAAAAAGAAACAAGAAGGATAGATTTTTTAGTTCTAGAGCCACTTTCACCATGGAGTAGCAAGTTTCCGACCTGGAGGAAGGTCTAAGGAAGGATAAGAGAAAGAGAAATGGAGAAGAAAGGAAGAAAACAACTTGCCTTGGTCAAATTCCCCAGAAGATGACCTTGGAAACCCTAGGTAGGTCTAGATGGAGCTCTAGGAGACCTTCTTCTCCAAAAAGAGGTTGTCTTCTACCTTAGAGCACTTGGTTCCACATCAAAATAGAGTGGAGTCATTGGTCCAGGTTATAGGAAATAGAAAGCAAGCATAGTTTCATACTTGGGCAAGGAAGAGGTAAATATTGGATAAGGATGGAAGCAAGCATGAGGTGTAAAAGTAGCTTCCCCATGTGTCTATGGCCTTAAACTATTAAGAATATACAAGCATGCACAAGAAGCTCTCCCACCGTCCATATAGACCTTCTTAGATTTCCTTTGTCGAATTTCCCAACCAATCACATAATTCATTAGTTGATAGCTACTAAAGGTAGCTCATCCATGAAGGGGTAAACCCTAAAATACCCTTGAGGAAAACACCTTCAAACCATGGCTCAACTAGGATCCCCGTGGCTCAAAACTCTCAAGAATGATAATATAACATCTAAGGAACATAATGTATGTGACAAATTGCAAAAAAAACCTCAATTTGGTAAATTGCAAAAAGTCCAAAATGTACAAAAAAATTGCATAACTTGCTCAAACAGTGTCCAAATTGGACCAAATTTGAAACTTAAGCTTGTATTATGATTTCAAAACATATCAAAAGGTAATATTAGGGTTATAAGTATTAAATTATGGTAATTAATCTTATTCAACTCATTAAGTAAGTTTAGGAGCCTTATAATACCCACTGGTTGGGGATAGTTTCAATTGCATACCCACTCACTTGGGGTACGTTCAATAATGTACCTACTCTATATGTGATAGTCTCAATATATTATCCACTCATTTTGGGTAGCATACCCACTCTCTGGGGGTATTCTTTATTCATCCATTCCTCTAGAGATAACACTAGGGCTACAAGCAAGTTATATTCATATTTTTGTTTTCATGTATAACCATTGGTTACTTATGTTCCTGATGTATATTCATTTCCTTTCACATGCCTCATGCATTTCTCCACATTCATGCATGGGATACTGAGTCACCTAAATTCATTTATATTTTCACTTACCTAATTAGGGTTCATATGGGTAGGGTTTCTATCTCACCCATACTACTCCCATTTCCCAGGATTAGGGTTTAGTATGTAGGTTAGGGACTACACCATGAATCTTAGGGTTTCCATATCCCTTGACCCTCTAGGGTTTACCTAAAACAACCCTAGATCCATATAGGGTTTACCCTAGAAAACCCACAAAACATTTTTCTTTACTCTATCATCATTTCACATTATGTGTATATTAATTGGCAGAGGATGCCTTAATCCTACTTATTCTCAAAAACCCTAACTTGAGATGATAATGGAAGTATCTTTTAGGGTTATTAAGTAAGAGGATGAGAAGTGGATGAAATTAGAGATGAGAAGACTTAGAGGGAACATTACTTTAGGCAAGCCCTGGATTCTGGCCAGGTAGGTATCACTATGTATAAGGGAGTCCTCGTATACTAACTTAATGGTGGAGGAAAATATTGACAATCCCCAAAGCCATGACGCCTTCTAGACACCATTACTATCAGGTCATGTCTTAATAAGTTTCTTTATATTTCTAAGGATTACTCAAAATTATAAACTATTAAATATTATTTGAAAAATCTAAGGCTCTGGTACCAAATGTAACGACCTCATTTTCCAGCATCCCCCAATTAAGGAAAGATCCAAAAAGTTGAGAGCCATAACCTACAATTTCCCAAGATCCAGATTTAACTAAATAATAAACAATAGCAAAAAAATCATTAATTCAAATATTGTTTACAAAATGCTCCTCTAAAATGTTACATGAATTTTTACATATATTTCATATTTATGTGATACTCGTAGTTGCATTATAATTGAAAAAAATGTAAATAAACATCCAATAATTTAGTTGTTCAATCCTCGAGGAATCCTCCAAAATACTGGAAAACTATATTGTGGGTAGTCATAAGCGTAACCACGTACCTCTTGTAGAACTATGCAGATTATCGAATTATACTTTAAGCATATCATCAAATCAAGCAAGCAAAGAGGAATCCAATCATTTTGATATGCATGTATGTAAATCATAAATATCACCATCACATTAATCAGATTAAACCCTACTCGGTCCTATTCTAGGTTTTAGGGTTGTCTCGGTTTAGGATATAGAGTAAGGGTACAAACCCTAGTTCCAACGTATAATCCTTCATTAAAGTTATTACTCCACATTAGACATCATGTGTAACCCTAGTTATTATATCCAACATATACCTTCATTATGATCACTTAGATCCAATTATGCTCATTAACAACATTGCATGTTATAAACCTTGATTTTAAAACCCTAATCCATCATATTTCATGATTATTCACATTAGAAACTCCAATTATCACCATTATGATCATGATCATCTTTAATTATCATCTATTAAATAGTATTAGATAACAACAAGAATTAAGAGCATTTAATGTATTCTACTACATCAATGTACAAATGTAGGGTTTTTCCTTTAATCACCACTCTAACACATGTTTGCACTACTTTTATAATTTGGAATAGAATTAGATCTCCACTATATTTTATTTGCATTCCTCTCATTTTTTATTATCAAGTTTCATACATAACTTGTTTAAAGTGATTTATTGATTATTTTCTGCAAATTTTGCAAATAAATCAAAATTGGACCAACCCCTAGATGGCACGTCAGCAAATTTGATTTATTTGAAAACACAACTTAGTCAAACCTTTAGGCAACAAAGAAAGACTAGAATACCCTTATTATCCATGTAGTCTTTTAACTGTGGGTTTTCTCTAACCCTGTGACGGTGTTGGACCCTATTCCTAGTGGGTTAACCACTGTGTTGCCCCCTTGCCCCAGGCATCAGGGAGCCAGGAGGGACCCTAGTGTCTCTACAGGGCCTTGTGGGGTCCAACCGGTCCCTGTCCATGTGTCGTGGCAGTCGGGACCTTAAGAATGGTAGTTCTATTTAAACTAATTCACATATAAGGAAGAGCAAGAGTGAACACCCATACAGATGTCGTCAATGTGGACTGATAGTGAAGGCTCTCCAGAGTTCACAAGCTCCTATTCAGATCCAAGTGAGTTGGGAAGCTACTCTATACTTCCTCCTCGTGTAGGGCGGTCAGTGAGGAGGGCGACGATAACATCCCATCCAGGTGCCAGACCGGCTAGCCAGGGTGTTTGTGGTGCAGATCTCCCCTCCTGTGCTACTTTGTGTCATGGTCTGGGCCACACCTTGCATCTCCTTTCATGCACAGGAGGAGGAGAATGTAGGGGGGTGTCATGCCCCTGGCCCATCTTAGTGATCGAATGTGCTTTCTTTATTTAATAAAATGCTTGAACCTTAATATAATCTCTTGAGATGCCTTAATAACATGTGACAAGCTTACTTTTTCAATTTGGTTATGTTTGGTTGATGTTTGAGCTAGTTATGCTTGTTTGGACCAACTTGTAATTTACCCATCTTGAGGGTTATCTTGCAATTTGTCACATGTAGGTTGTGACTTTTGTGCCTTAGCATCATGAGAGAGAGGATGGTGAATAGGGGTGCCTTGTTGGACCTTGGTTGATGATGTGGCATCTTGTGGTGATACTATGATTCTCTAGGGTTTGCTTGATGGTGGTATCGACCTTGTGAGTGTTGACCCTTGTAGCGACCTATGTGTTGTACCATGGGAGTGTTGCGACCGCAACACATTCCTTGGTTGATGTTTGTTGTGACCATGGTACCTTGGATTTGGTTTTTGGTCCCTAGGGTTCCTAGTGTGGTGGTGTGTAGCGACCTTGACTTGTTTGGCTATGTGTAGTGGTCACTACATGGTGGTCCTAGGGTTGTTGCTACTGCAAGAGGGTGTGTAGTGGACCTAGTGGGCCCTACACCACCTTCATTTTATCACCCTTTGATGCATGCATGTTTTGAGTGGTTTCATGGTTGATGCTTTGAGAGACAAATGTCCTTTTGGTGCTCTAACCTCTTTACACCTCATATTTTTACCTCCCTCCTACATCATATGTATATAAGCTCTCTCCTTCACATGTAAGAAATCCTTTTAGCTCTCTCTCTCTCCTTCCTCTTCTTGCTTGAACCAACCTTGGAGCTTGGTAGAGATAGAGAGGGCTGATCTTGGAGGTTTGGTGGCCGATCATCCTTGTATGTGGTGATCTTGAACTTGATTATCTTCTTTGTGATGATCCTTGGTGATTCTCTTCTTGATAAGTCACTCTATCACCATGATCTTATTTATTTTGCACCCTACCTTCCTTCTTCCTCTCTTGGTCATGAGACTATGGCTCGACCATGGTGGCTATCTTGAGGATCTTCTCTTCACAAAGGTCAGAGACTATGGTTTGACCATGGTAGTACCTAAGTGAGATGAAGCTTCCTCCTTTATCATTTCTTCCTTCTTTTTTCTTGTTTGGCCTAGGGTTTGAGTTTCATCACCTTGAGCTTTCCTTTAACCTTGGTATGTGTTCTTATTCTTGAGGTGACCTTGTGACCTAGGACTTGATCCAAGTTGGAGCTTCTTCTTCTCTCTTGGAGCTTGTGGCTTTGGACCTTGGCCTTCTTCTTAAGGTGGGTTATATAACTTTCCCCTCTTTTATTATTGCACAATATTCTTGCTTGCATGTTGCTATTCTAATCTCTAAAATGATAATCTAAGATGCCAGATAATGTTACCTTGATTTAGGGTTTAATATTTTGAAGAATTCTCTTTTTGATTTGTCATTATCCTAAACCCTAGATTCATGAACCTGATTTCTAAATGATGGAAGAGTTGTCAATTCTTACATGAAAATGATATCTATCACCATGCTATGCTCTGGTTATCATAATATTTTTGAGGTTTTGATCTTAAGGTCATATGAGTTGGACGCTTGGTTTTCCTCTTATTACCATGGTTTCACCCATGTGCACCTTGGTGACATTTGTTAGGGTTTTTGATGATCCTCTTTGCATGAAGTTTCTCCTACTCGATGATGCTTCGATTTCTTGATGCTTAACACATATTTTGATCAAAGTTTGGTTCTATTTTGGAGTAGGTTATGTGTTGTTTTTAGAGTATCTTGACCTTGAGGTCGCTACACTTTCCTTGGTGCTATGTTTTCAAGTTGGTCGCTACATTTGTTGGTGTGTTGCGAGTGCAACATGTCGCAACTCTAGTAGGTGGTCACTATACATGTTGTGTATGGTTTGATTGCTACAAGTTTTGTTACCATGATGGGTTTTGTTGCAGTCAAAGAGCTTTTAGCCCTGGTTGATGATGTGGTGTGGTTGCAACACATGCTTTTGTATGGTCACTACACTCTTGTGTTTTGCCTGGTTAGGTTGCAACCCTAACCCTAGATCTCTTATGGTTTCTACACATGGACCCTTTGTTGCAGTTACAAGGGTAAGATATCCCTAACCGTAAAGAAAAGAGAACAAGCTAAATAGTCCAACATCATTTTCCAAAATTCCAAAACAAGGGGAAAACAGGGTCGTTTTCATGCTCAGGAAGAAAAAAAGTACGGATTTCCCAACAGCACCAATAAAAAGTAAAATACAAATCAGACTGACTCAAATAAGCATTCTTTTCCCATGCCTAAAGTCTTATATAATTTCTAGGGTTTAATATTGAGTATTGAAATGGAAACCCCTAATAGGCTAAATGAGAAATTCTAATCCTAATTTCAAGTGTAATGTATGTGTACTTGTTGAACTTGTATGAATGAGGAATATGAGATGATGCTTCTCTCTCCTACTTGTATAATCCTAACCTTGTAGGTGGAATGAATAACATAGCTAGTGAATGTTATGGTGTGATTGATGTGACAAGGTAATGATTATGATCCTTTATGAGGCATGATGACATAGTGATGATGTGCATGAACTATGTGATTGGGTCTTATGACCTGGCAAAGGCTTTATGCCTAATGTGAGGTGATAACCTCTAGTAATGAGATGAGAGATTGTTATCCCCTAGTTATTTGATGATGTTGATGGCCTTGTATGGTAGTGGTATCAAGTGATGTTGTGATAATTTTATACCTCATATGTTTTATATCTTTTGGAGTTGTAAGATACCCTTATCTTTGTAGAGTTTGTTTAGGGTTTGTACATTGTAACTTGATTGATGCTAAAAGATACCCAACTGGCTTAACTAATCAAGTGAAACCTTAATCATGTAGTTTCCATGTGCCATATATCCATCTTCAGCATGAGTAGTTGATGGATGGTGAAACGGGTACTCCCTTAGTGGAAGCTTGAAGTCGTATAGTGTTGAGTATATGCATTTCACATGTTTGACTGTGATCATACCCTAGTAGGAGAATGGTCGAGGTCGTATCTTGGTGATGAGATTTAGTATACATATATGATATAATTTGAGGATGATTGCAGTCATACCTTGATAGGAGTGCGGCTACAGTCATAGCTCAATTTTCACTAGTGATGTGCCTATATACCAAGGCGGACTAGGTTGTTTTGTAGCTGGACTTTATATGTCATTGTGGTGGACTCGGACTAACTGAGGGTGTGGGAGATCATAGGAGTCTGGCTCCTCCTAGATCTTTTATGGCACTGATTTAGACTTAGAAGTGGTCAGTTGGAGCATGAGTGGTATAGCTCATCTCATCAGGGCATAATAAAAAATGTAATACATATGTGTAGTATACTTGCTTAGGGATAAACATGACTCACATTATATGATCCTTTGCCTTATCTCTTGTACAGTTTAGTTGGGTTATAATGCAATAAGAGAAATCAACTATTATACATGTTCTTCATATTCCTTTTAAAAATATAAGACGTTCTACTGCTCAGTGGCAGATTCCTAAATTGCTTAAACAATGGTATTTGTTATACTCGTATCGTTTATTTGAATCTGCTCATCATGGTAATAATGTTATCTTATTGCTTTAATCTATCTTTGCTTATAATAGTTGTTGGCAGAGAGTTATATCTCTTACTGGGATGTTGGTCTCACTCTGTGGGTTTCCACATCTTTTAGGTGGTCGTGTATGACGAAGTAGAGATCGTGTGGTTGAGGTTGAGCAACAAGAAGAGAAATAGTTATTAAATGTTGGATATGATGCTAGTGTTTTGTAGTACAATCCTATGTGTCATCCCTTATACTCTCAGGTCCTTGGGGTGTTTTATAGATGTTGTATATCGACATGAGTTTTTGGCAGTATGCCATGGTTGTACATATATGGCTTGTATATGTATCAACAAGTTATCATATGTAACAATTTTGTGGCATGATGGCCACTGGACGGTGATGTATACATCTTTGTGGCATGATATATGGTATAGGTTGTAATGTTTGTGGACTCAGATGTAATATGTTTCCGCTTTTGTGGTTATATAAGATCGATTTTAATTTGCCCTATTTTATGGTAATCTTGGATGTTTAGTATTAGTTTCACACGTTGTTTTGAGTAATCTCATCTTGGTGTGATGATGGGCATCACAATTTGGTTGGTATCATAGCTTAAGGTTCGTTGAATTTACAGGCACATAGGACTAGGGTTTGTGTCTGTTCTCCTGTCATCTGACATATTAAATGGTAACTTCTACTTATGAAGAAGAAGTAGAAGAGAAGAAAAGATATGTCCGGAGAACATAAAGAACATGTTGAGAGTAGTGTGGCTGCACCAGGTGGTGGTTGCAGGAGGTAGGACAGAGACGATGGAGTGCCTGAGGTGCCTCAGTTTGACCCAGAAACTATGGCCAATCACGTTTTTCAGTCCATATTTGGATATTTCATGGATACAATGATGCATGTGGCAAATAGGATGCATGTACCCCAAGCTAGAGCAACTATTCCAAATGCAAAATCCTAGGGTTCTGTGAAGACCTTTAAGAGGCTAAGGTGTGTGGGGTCGTTGGAGTATGTAGGTATGGTAGATCCTTCAGATGCTAACATGTGGTTGACCGAGTTGGATAAGGCCTCCAATATCCTCAAGATCCTTGAGGAGGATAAGGTGAAGCACATCATGTACCTGTTGAAAGGGAGTGTTGGCCACTGGTGGGCCATTGATGAAGAGAAAAGACCTGGTGTTGAGATCAGTTGGGAAGACTTTCAATGGGAGTTTGCGAGTTGATACTTTTCTAAGACCTATCTGGATGAGAAGATCACGCAGTTTGAGAAGATTCATCAGGTGTCTTGATGATCAACGAGTATGAGGCAAAGATCATGCAACTTTTGAGGTTTTGTCTGCATATGGCTACTACAGACAAGGAGAGAATACATCATTTTGAGAAGGGTTTGTTCTCTGAGTTGACAACACTAGTGTCAGATTTAGAGAATAGAGAGAAGTTTGCCACATTTGTGGGGTCAGTCAGGAGGATAAAGTTGTCAATTGTGGTGAAGTGAGAGATGAATTCCAAGAAGAGACATGCACAATACCAATGACATTCATCTAGAGGCTTCAAGAAGCCTAAGTTTTCAGCATCTCAGTCACAAGAGAGTTCAGCGATTCAGTCTCAGTATCACCGAGCAAGGGCAGAGGTCATACCTTTCCACCAGTAGGAGCTCACAGTGCAGCGTCAACATTAGTAAGGGGGCCGTCTAGGCCACAGTATGAGACCAAGACTTGCTACAAGTGTAGGAAAGTAGGACATCTGAGGTAGGCATGAGGATGAAGAGGTGATGCAACAATGGAGACAAATTTAGTAAGGGTCGTGGCAACGACAGTTCAACAGTGGTAGAGGCCAAGGTCATGGTTAGACATCGTAGGCTGGTTCATATGGACAAGCCAGTAGAGGACGAGGCGACAACAGGCAATGGCTCGGTTCTATGCTATGAGTCAGCCGCAAGGAGTAGTCAACCTGAGGGTCATGATAGGTCAAATGGAGTTATTTCATTGTGATTTGTCTTCTTCCTACTTTATATCTATTTTGGTTTACCCATGTGACACTCTTTTGTCACTAGGGAAGTGATTACTAGTTGTTCTTTGCCTATTAGTCATAGACATGATAGTCTTCATTTAAAAAACCCTTTGGTTGGTTTTTTTGAGCTATAGAGGTATGTCCTTCCTGCATTCTTTCTTTCTCAAGACGCAACATTCAAGTGGATCTCATACCACTTGACATGCATGGATTTGATGTGATCCTTGGAATGGATACTTTAGAGAAGTATCGGGTGATCTTGGAATGTAGTTCCAAAGTGGTGACATTTGTCGATGGTGATGTTTTGTGGATCTTCCAAGGAGATAGAAAGATTCTCCCAACGTGTTTGGTTTCAGCTATGACAAAAGAAAGGTTGATGTGGCAGGACTATGAAGCATTTTTGGTGCATGCGATAGATATCAAGGAGATAAGTCCTAGTATTCAGGAGGTGCATGTTGTTTGTGAGTTTGAGTATGTGTTTCTCGATGAGTTCCCAGGTGTTCCCCCTACCAGAGAGATTGATTTTTAGATCAATTTGGTTCCCAGTACATAGCCAATTGCACAAACACCATACAGGATGACACTAGCTGAGATGCAAGAGCTAAAGAAGTAGTTGTAAGAGTTGCTTGAGAAGGGATTTATCATACCAAGCATGTCCCCTTGGGGTGCTCCACTGTTGTTTGTGAAGAAGAAAGACAAATCCATGAGGTTGTGCATCGATTATTAACAGTTGAATGATGATCAAGAACAAGTATCCTTTGCCACGCACAAATGATCTATTTGATCAGTTGAGGGGTATTGTAGTGTTCTCAAAGATAGATTTGAGGTTGGGATGTCATCAGTTACGGATCAAGGTGGATGACATACTCAAGTCATCTTTTAGGACTTTGTATGGTCACTATGAGTTTGTGGTTATGTCGTTTGGGCTAACCAATACACCAATATCATTCATGGACCTGATCAACAGAGTGTTCAGACCTTTTCTTGACCAGTTTGTGGTAGTGTTCATTGACGAAATCTTGATCTACTCCTGTGATAGCCAGTAGTGTCACGGAACCATTCTTACCCCAATCCCGATCTCAGTGTCTAAACAGTGGTAAAGGGATTGAAGCGCCCGTCCCTGAGTGGCCCCGTAGGATCTAACACACTGGCATATACAATAAGAAATAAATAACTCAAAAACTGGATAATTAAAGAACAAACTAACCCAATATGGAGATATAACCGATTCATCTTTGTCATCAGAGTGTATGAGTGCGGAAGCGATCTTATTCAATTTTCCATGTATATTGCCTAAAATCAAGAAAATCGAGACACAATCATGCAATTGCACGGTACGCTATCAAAAATCAAGTAAAATGATTTATAACAAAATAGTATGCTTGCCAGGACTTATATTTCAAAGAATAATAAGCAATTTGCAAAACCAACATTTATTCGACAAGTTTTTCAAGCAATTCAACTTTTATTACGAGTTCCCATTATGCTGTAATTCAAGAAGCATGCTTATATATTTTGTATGACTCTATTACCCCAACGCGATGGGGAAGGTCACTAGGCCCCTTTTCACCATAGGAACATAGGAAGCCAATGTACAAGTCCCACCTCCAAATGAGGGGGTTGTTGTACTCAATATCAACATTATCAACATTATCAATATCATCATCATTATCAATATACGGGCAGTCATAATGGGCATGCAATTTATGTTTTCATGTTTTTCAAAGTATAATATAGAAAAACAGAAGACTAATCATAGGGAACAGTAGCTCATCCAAGTAAATAGCCAAGCATACGTTCAAGAGATACGTAAAAGTATCTTCAATACAATCAAGGAGGAGTTCTATAATAGCGTACCTTTCACCGAGGATTCGAGTATAATCAACAAATAATAGGTAGACCCTTTGAGTCAGATCCTAAATCATCAAGATAGGATCAAGGGTTAAGATCATGATATTATGAATGTCATGTTTCAATATTCGAGATTAGGGTTACACTTTCCTATGTCAACCTTGGGGTTGGGTCATTCACTTATAATCAATATTCCAATAAGTCCAACATTATTTCAAGTATACAATATATTCCAGTGTGAATGACTTACCTAGGTTTTCTAGGATTATATGTGTTAACCCTAATTTATGATCATTATCCAAGTCATCATCACATTTCTAGATCATCATCATGATAACTAACATCATTGGAGTTCAAGGATCAGATCAAGTTCTGATGAGTAAATCAGAGATCAACTTTTAGGTAAATAGATTTAGATATGCCACCAGATTTAGATCAATTATATTATCAAGATATCATCAAAATTACTTTCAATGCATAAGATTAATATTCAAAGGTGGTTAAGACAATGAGATTAGATCTAGTCTAGTCAAGTATGATTTAATGTCTCAAGATAATCATCATAGTTAAGATATAAGGTTTTCAAGGTCTAATCACAACATTGAGTCATTTAGACTAATTAACTAAGCAAGAGATCCATATTTAAGTATATCAGTGAGCATCGTTTGTAATCAGGTTTCAAAAGTATTTTTAAACGATGCACTAGATTTTTCTGATCAAGATTGACTACTTATTCATCATTTTTGGAGGTCAGATGCATTTTCTATGATTTAAACGAGATCTGGGCATTTAATCGAATATTTGAGTAGAGAAGGGGTAAAAATACCTTAAATGGGAAATTTGATGACCGTTTGATGAACAAGTAGCGGCTGAGATGGATCCAAATAGGCGAGGTGGCTTGCTTGTCTAAGGATTTGGTTCAGAGTCTGATTTGGCTGGTTTAACACTTGTTTTCTTGGTTCAATCAGTGGTTTAGTTGGTTTGCTGAACCAACGAGTTTCTCTTGAACCGAGCCATTCCAGGACTCCTTCCCCTACTCGCATAGGTCTCACGCGAGCCTAGAAGATCTACGGAGGACCATGCCGGCGTGGAGCAGCTCTGAGAGCATCAGTGGGCGAGGGAAACATGCAAGGTGCCGCCCAAACGTATCTCCAACTCGCGGACTGGAAGAGCACCTTAGATGATGGTATGGTGCCGCGAGGAGGAAACGCCCTATTTGGGCTTTGCGGTGGCGCCGCACTGTAGCAAGAAGGTTGGGGAGGGAAATAGAGGGTGAGGCAAGCCGTGGGAGAGTGCAAAAGGGATGAGTTCTCATGATGGATGATAGCAGCAGCCCTTTTTGGGGTTTATATAGGACTGGGGGTACATTTTAGGGCAAACCAATTTTGGTTGCAGCCATGGCCGCCGGAGTGAGAAGGCTAGCCAAGGGAAGCGTTTTAGCAGTCAAAGAGTGCATGAATGGCGGTCAAAATAGGGCTGGATGAGCACGAAATCATGAGGTGAACATTCCCTCTCGATTAGAATTTTGAATCGTGGTCTTAGGCGCGAGATCTTGCTGTTCCGTCTTCATTTACTCCTCCCCGCTAATTGCGGGAGGTAGAAGATGAGTTCATGGCTATTGGATCAAGCCTGGATCTGGAAGAGCCAGATCCAAGGGCTGTGGCTCGCCCCCGACCCTTCACTCGGATTGTTGACTTGGAAAAGCCCAAGAAAAGGCAAATAAAATGATTTTGACAAGATAACTTCCAAAATTCATATAAAAACATAGGAATATCCAAATAACCTCAAATTTGTACCAAAGCCTCAAAAAAACGTGGAGAACCTTTATAAAAAGTTTGGGAACAATATGATGAAGTTTGATGGATCAATTTTCTTATTTGGACAAGGTAATGAATTAATCAAATATGAGGTGTTATAATGTGGATAAAGTTCACATTGTTCACTATATCTTGGATTTGAGTCTCAACATTGATTATGAAGATAACAAAAATTATTTGAGACCATGAGATAATATAATGAGGGCAAAAGTGTAATTATTTCATTATAATGCAAAAATCCACTTTATCACATCCTTCCCTCCTTAAAAGGAATTTTGTCCTCAAAATTCAAAAACATCCTCAAAATTAGAATTATTCAAAAACTAGATCATATCCTCAAATACTGGCGTATCCTCAACTATACAATTAAAATCATGTCCTCAAAGTTCAAGTAGTGCAAACATCATAATTGGGATTCCATGTTCCATATCATAATCAACTTGGTACTAACACCATTTTCATCATCAAACAATTGAGTATCAAGTTCATATCATATATTGTCCAAAGTCATCATGTGATTCGCAAATATGGAAAGCATCATATTGATCACAAATTTGGACATATCATATTTTAGGTCAAACAAATAGAGTTCAAGTGTACAAGGTGACTTTCAATCCCAATATCTCAGGGTTGTAGCCTCTACATTGGCCTAGGTGGGGTTACATATCCATGATTTGAGATTTCATATTTCAACATATCTAGACAACATCATATTTTCAATATCATTATTTCGAGCTCAAAATCAATGGGAAGGTCCCACCCTAGTCCTAATGAGGGCTAAACCCTAAGACATAAATTGAAAGATTCAAATTAGTCATCATTTCAAAATTTTCAAGATTTGGGATTTTGAAGTCATTAGTCATATATATCAATGTCCAAATAGTGTGATCATAGGATTTGTATCATTATTGAGATTTGATAATCGTGGGTCACAATTCTATAATCAATATCAAGAGTCGAGATTTTAGACACCAAAAGTCATAGATACAAAATTAGATCATATGTATACATATATCCAAAGCTAGGGTTTATATTCCTATTTAGACCTTAGGGAGATCACTCATCTATATTCAATTTCTGGCAACAATATTCAAGTAATATTTAATCAACATGTCAAAATTTCATTATCATGGTTTCCAAGGTTGATGAATGATCTTGACTTAGGTCTATCTAGGAAGTCAACCTCAAGATATAGTTAATATTGCCATATGTCAAGGTCATTATCGAATCAATTTTCAAGATCGAGTATCAACCATGGGTTTAAACCATTAGGTTTAGGTCAATCAATCCAAATAGGGTGGAAGGGAATACCTTTCCAAACTCTAAATAATCAACCATATGAAAATTTAGAGGCAGTCATAATATGGATGTGACCTAGGTTAGGGGAGTCATGAGTCAACTACCACCCTAATCTAGCACATTATCGACATTAGTCATTATCAATCGAGCATATTCAAATAGGGAGAGTACTAATGATCAAAACATGTTTTATAAGGTCATAACATCAAAATTCAAGACAATAGAGCAAAATGTTAAGATTTGCAATTCTTTCCTTTCATGATCATGGTAGTGATAAAACTTGGAAATCAAGGATTTGAATTTGGCAAGGAATCATATCAAAATCGAGATTGCAAAAAGGCATCAATAGTCAATATGAAAACTTCTTTTTGCATCATTTTCTTATATCACAATTTTGTGAGTCCTAAGCTTAGTCGCTTGATGGCTTAGTCATGATATGTATCAAATAGGGTACAAGTTTGCTTAACTATGTATGAGGCTTAATCAATAATAGGGCAACATGGTTTTAATCAAATAGGGACCTTATCAACAACAAGGTATAAAGTACTAGTCATCCTTATTTCACCAAATCATTTTTTTTTTACAGTTTACCTCAAACATAGGTAGCATGTAGTCTAATTTTGATTAAATCGGGTTTTTCATGAAGGGTCAATCATGAGTATTTCATTTCAAAGTTTTCATTGATCAAAATTGAGTTTTCATACTAAGGTCAGATCATGGTATCAACTTTCAAGATTTAGATATTCCCATTCTTAAGCTACCCATAATTGAGACATCATGTGGTGAAAGGTCACAAAGAAGGACCACATGAGGAGATGAGAATTCTACATGGGTGTCTTAGGATTGTCCTTAAAGAAGAGATGAGATGCTAGAAGACTCTCTAAGGTTTCACAAGAGAACCTTTAGGTCCAGTTCTGGATCAATTGAGGCCAGGTAGAGCGGGAGATCTCTGCCACCGTGAAGACGGATAGGAGAAATTATGTCAGGACCCCGAGCCTAGACACCTCAATTTTCACCATTATGGACTTTAGGGTTTCTTGGGTGTAAGAGACTTGAGAAATTATTTACTTAAAGTATATGAGAGTGTGAAAGCTCTGATACCAACTGTCACGGAACTGTTCTTACCCCAATCCCAATCTCACTGTCTAAACAGTGGTAAAGGGATTGAAGCGCCCGTCCCTGAGTGGCCCCGTAGGATCTAACACACTGGCATATACAATAAGAAATAAATAACTCAAAAACTGGATAATTAAAGAACAAACTAACCCAATATGGAGATATAACCGATTCATCTTTGTCATCAGAGTGTATGAGTGCGGAAGCGATCTTATTCAATTTTCCATGTATATTGCCTAAAATCAATAAAATCGAGACACAATCATGCAATTGCACGGTATGCTATCAAAAATCAAATAAAACGATTTATAACAAAATAGTATGCTTGGCATGACTTATATTTCAAAGAATAATAAGCAATTTGCAAAACCAACATTTATTCGACAAGTTTTTCAAGCAATTCAACTTTTATTACGAGTTCCCATTATGCTGTAATTCAAGAAGCATGCTTATATATTTTGTATGACTCTATTACCCCAACGCGATGGGGAAGGTCACTAGGCCCCTTTTCACCATAGGAACATAGGAAGCCAATGTACAAGTCCCACCTCCAAATGAGGGGGTTGTTGTACTCAATATCAACATTATCAACATTATCAATATCATCATCATTATCAATATACGGGCAGTCATAATGGGCATGCAATTTATGTTTTCATGTTTTTCAAAGTATAATATAGAAAAACAGAAGACTAATCATAGGGAATAGTAGCTCATCCAAGTAAATAGCCAAGCATACGTTCAAGAGATACGTAAAAGTATCTTCAATACAATCAAGGAGGAGTTCTATAATAGCGTACCTTTCACCGAGGATTCGAGTATAATCAACAAATAATAGGTAGACCCTTTGAGTCAGATCCTAAATCATCAAGATAGGATCCAGGGTTAAGATCATGATATTATGAATGTCATGTTTCAATATTCGAGATTAGGGTTACACTTTCCTATGTCAACCTTGGGGTTGGGTCATTCACTTATAATCAATATTCCAATAAGTCCAACATTATTTTAAGTATACAATATATTCCAGTGTGAATGACTTACCTAGGTTTTCTAGGATTATATGTGTTAACCCTAATTTATGATCATTATCCAAGTCATCATCACATTTCTATATCATCATCATGATAACTAACATCATTGGAGTTCAAGGATCAGATCAAGTTCTGATGAGTAAATCAGAGATCAACTTTTAGGTAAATAGATTTAGATATGCCACCAGATTTAGATCAATTATATTATCAAGATATCATCAAAATTACTTTCAAGGCATAAGATTAATATTCAAAGGTGGTTAAGACAATGAGATTAGATCTATTCTAGTCAAGTATGATTTAATGTCTCAAGATAATCATCATAGTTAAGATATAAGGTTTTCAAGGTCTAATCACAACATTGAGTCATTTAGACTAATAAACTAAGCAAGAGATCCATATTTAAGTATATCAGTGAGCATCGTTTGTAATCAGGTTTCAAAAGTATTTTTAAATGATGCACTAGATTTTTCTGATCAAGATTGACTACTTATTCATCATTTTTGGAGGTCAGATGCATTTTCTATGATTTAAACAAGATCTGGGCATTTAATCGAATATTTGAGTAGAGAAGGGGTAAAAATACCTTAAATGGGAAATTTGATTACCGTTTGATGAACAAGTAGCGGCTGAGATGGATCCAAATATGCGAGGTGGCTTTCTTGTCTAAGGATTCGGTTCACAGTCTGATTTGGCTGGTTTAACACTTGTTTTCTTGGTTCAATCAGTGGTTTAGTTGGTTTGCTGAACCGACGAGTTTCTCTTGAACCAAGCCATTCCAGGACTCCTTCCCCTACTCGCATAGGTCTCACGTGAGCCCAGAAGATCGACGGAGGACCATGCCGGCATGGAGCAGCTCTGAGAGCATCAGTGGGCGAGGGAAACAGGCAAGGTGCCGCCCAAACGTATCTCCAACTCGCGGACTAGAAGAGCACCTTAGATGATGGTATGGTGCCGCGAGGAGGAAACACCCTATTTGGGCTTTGCGGCGGCGCCGCACTGCAGCAAGAAGGTTGGGGAGGGAAATCGAGGGTGAGGCAAGCCGTGGGAGAGTGCAAAAGGGATGAGTTCTCATGATGGATGATAGCAGCATCCCTTTTTGGGGTTTATATAGGACTGGGGGGTACATTTTAGGGCAAACCAATTTTGGTTGCAGCCATGGCCGCCGGAGTGAGAAGGATAGCCAAGGGAAGCGTTTTAGCGGTCAAAGAGTGCATGAATGGCGGTCAAAATAGGGCTGGATGAGCACGAAATCATGAGGTGAACATTCCCTCTCGATTAGAATTTTGAATCGTGGTCTTAGGCGCGAGATCTTGCTGTTCCGTCTTCATTTACTCCTCCCCGCTAATTGCGGGAGGTAGAAGATGAGTTCATGGCTGTTGGATCAAGCATGGATCTGCAAGAGCCAGATCCAAGGGCTGTGGCTCGCGCCCGACCCTTCACTCGGATTGTTGACTTGGAAAAGCCCAAGAAAAGGCAAATAAAATGATTTTGACAAGATAACTTCCAAAATTCATAGAAAAACATAGGAATATCTAAATAACCTCAAATTTGTACCAAAGCCTCACAAAAACGTGGAGAACCTTTATAAAAAGTTTGGGAACAATATGATGAAGTTTGATGGATCAATTTTCTTATTTGGACAAGGTAATGAATTAATCAAATATGAGGTGTTATAATGTGGATAAAGTTCACATTGTTCACTATATCTTGGATTTGAGTCTCAACATTGATTATGAAGATAACAAAAATTATTTGAGACCATGAGATAATATAATGAGGGCAAAAGTGTAATTATTTCATTATAATGCAAAAATCCACTTTATCACAAGTAGCTTGAGCATCATCTATGACATGTGTTGACCTTGTTGAGACATCACAAGTTATACGGTAAGTTTAGCAAGTATGAGTTTTGGCTGAAGGAGGTGTATTTCCTTGGATACACTACTACAGAAATGGCTTATAACGTCATATTTACAGGCATCAGTTGTATACATGAAACTGACATCTAAGGTGTACAACGTCGGCTAAATACAAAAACTAACAACTATAAGTGAAGAGCGCCCAGACACGGATATCACTTTTAATTTAGCGTCGGTTTGTTAATAAGCAACTAACGCCTAAAATCAACCGCCAATTCCAAATTTTCCAGTGAAAAATATTACCTTCAAAATTTAACATACGACGTCAGTTATTAACTTAAAAATTGATGACTAAAGGTGTCACACCCCTATCTCACACTAACCACAACCCACAAGATTAGGGCGCGACGGAGGGATTATACACAAGCCAAACCATTCATAACTTTTTAAGAACATTTAGAAGGCATTAAAAGGTAATCTGATTTATGCTGTAAAATAAAACTCAACAAACTGCGGAAGCATTTTGATTAAGCTGACTAGCAATATAAACAGAGTCTACAGCATATTACATTGTTCGACATAAAATAAAGCATAACAGTTAAATTTACATATTTATACACATTCTCTCTCACCCACACCTTGTCCCAAAGATCGAGGGGAAAGGACTAAGAGACCTCTAACTACTAACTATGTATACCTTCTACAGACTAAGCGTTAGGATGAAAGGATCCTTCAGATTCCTACTACTGATGATGACCTGAAAATGTTTTGAGTAGAGGTATGAGCCTACTCGCTCAGTGAATAGCCTTTCATTTAGCTATCACTAAACAACTCATCAGGTTTATAAAATTGAAATAAACATAAATACAGTACAAGCAGGGAAGTTCTAATGACATAGCACATTGCAGAATATAATCACTTTTCTATGCAACAACAAATAATTTAAACCAATAAACAGATATAATGAATTGGCACAAAAGTTCGGATATATGAATTTACTGTTATTCTATATGATTACATATTATATTATTATGCCCCAAACATATGTAGCGCACTCTACATATGAAGATCTGTAGCGAACTACGATCCCACCGTACAAGACTTAGCGACACACCCGGGAAATGCTAAGTCTGACTGTCCGTCCTGGTCTGCACAGGACTCTCAGGCGCACAAGGGCCTCAGGCGCACAAGGGCCTGTCTGCACTAACTCTGAGTGCTCTGGACTCCTCCCGCAACCTGTAGTGCACAGTCGGAGGGTCTGGGTTACCACCGTGACACACGCACGGATTATTGTTGAATAACCCCTATTTACTCCAGTGCCACCGTGACACACGCACAGATTATTGTTGAACACGAGCCACCGACCATCTAGGCACAAGGCTAGAACGATCGTTTCACCCCAAAGGTACAGACCGCGCAATGGGGTTCTACGGTGTTGGGGCACCTAAGTCTATTAACTGATTAACATATAACCATTTAAACAAGAATATCACATTTCATGCTCATTTCAAGTTTTCAATGAATCAATCATACTCTATTATACATACTACACTGTTTAAGAGTCATACCAACTGATATTGAAGCAAATAAGCATTTAAATTGAGTTAAATAATGATTTCTGAATGAACTGCCACTCACTACTTGAAACTCGGCCGATCACTTTGAAACTCGGCCGATCACCTCTCAGCTTCTGAAACTCGGCCGACCAACTTCGGCCGATCAGTAGAAAACTCGGCCGATTCAACTGGAAACTCGGCCGATCGAGACACTGCTCGTTTACCTACAAAAGAAACTCGGCCGATTCAAGACCAAACTCGGCCGACCAAAACGTTGTTCAAAATCCTAAACAAGGAACTCGGCCGACCAAAACACGAACTCGGCCGAACCGCGCACAGACAGAAAATAAAAACGGACCTGCAGATGTCGATTTCACTCGAATCGACGGGTAAAACCCTCGAATTGGGTTGCAAATCACTTGCAATAGGTGCACACCACCAGGAACTAGCCGGAGGGAGAAAGAAGGTCAAGCTAGGGCTGCTCTTGCGCCCTAATCTTCATGCTATCTCCTCGCAAACGCAGCTCTTGCTGCTAGCTGGATCGATTGGTGGAGAAGATGATGGAAGGAGGGAAGAAAATGAATCGCAGCTGCTGGCCGGAGCAAAACCTTGGCTCCAAGACGTCCTTCCCTTCTTAGCTCCCTCTCTCTCTCTCTCATGCGAAGGAAGAAGAAGAACGCTTCTGTGTTCTCTCGTTTCTGGAAAAATGAAACGAGATAAGTGAGAAAGAATAGATAAGGAGGAAAACCTAGGGGCCAAAACGCCAAGTCCAAGAACTTCCAAAAACTACAAACGGGTCCCTACAAGCCCAAAAACATGCAACTTTTGACTCGAAGGTCGGATTCAAACGATTTCTCTGGCAACGCTTCAAGCGTAAGATCCTACACGTTTTAAGGGCTAGGATTCACACTAAGCACATATCATATCCGTTATAAAAATTATTAACAAAAACAAGCTTACAGCTTAGCAAAGCAGCTAAAACACATGCTTAGCAACATACTTACAGGTTAAGCTCGACGCGGGTCGTATCAATCTCCCTCCCTTATAAGAATTTCGTCCCGAAATTCCTAAAAGAGAAAAGGAAACTTGTTACGCATTTCTGACTCAAGCTCCCACGTAGATTCCTCAAGATTATGGTTCCTCCACAGAACCTTTACCAAAAGAATCTCACGGTTCTTAAGCTTCTTAATCCGGTGATCGACTATCTGCACTGGTCCTTCAACATAGGACACATCTGTTCTAAGCTGTGCCAGATCTGGATCTAATATTTTCTCTGTACCGGGGTGACACTTCTTCAACATAGACACATGAAACACATCATGAAGATTTGCCAACTCAGACGGCAAATCTAACCTGTAGGCTACAGGTCCAATCCTCTCAACGATAGGATATGGGCCCATAAACCTAGGGGTCAACTTGCCTTTCTTGTCAAACCTTAGAACTCCCTTCCACGGTGAAACTTTCAGATACACCTCATCACCAATCTCAAACTCAAGAGGTCGACGTCGTCTCTCTGCATAACTTTTCTGTCTGTCCTGTGCAGCTTTCAACTGCTCCCTGATCACAGATATCTTCTCTATAGTTATATCAACTATCTCAGGTCCAAGAATTTCTTTCTCACCAATCTCATACCAACAAACTGGTGATCTACACTTCCTGCCATATAGAGCTTCATATGGGGCCATTCCAAGACTAGAATGGTAGCTGTTGTTATATGCAAACTCCATCAGGCTTAAGTGTTCTTCCCACTTACCTCTAAACTGCAGAATGCATGCTCTCAGCATGTCTTCAAGGGTCTGAATGGTCCTCTCAGATTGACCATTTGTCTGCGGGTGAAACGCTGTACTAAACCTCAACTTTGTGCCCAACGCACGATGTAACTGATTCCAGAACCTAGATGTAAACTTAGGATCTTTGTCAGAAATAATGGAAACTGGAATTCCATGCAATCTGATTACCTCGTCTACATATATCTTGGCCAGCTTCGGAACATCAAAGGTTGACTTGACTGGAAGAAAGTGAGCAGACTTAGTTAGTCTATCCACAATCACCCAAATCGAGTCCGAACCTCTAGACGTCCTGGGTAATCCTACCACAAAATCCATCGTGATGTGTTCCCATTTCCATTCAGGTATAGGAAGCGACTGTAAAGTGCCAGTAGGTTTCTGATGCTCAGCCTTAACCTACTGACACACTCCACATCTAGCCACATACTCAGCCACATCTCTTTTCATACCTGACCACCAGTACAGCTCTCTGAGATTCTTGTACATCTTCGTGTTACCAGGATGCATAGCATACATAGAAGCATGCGCTTCTTCAAGAATCTGCTCTTTCAGTTCACTATTCCCAGGTACACACAACCTGTCATGAAGATATAACACACCATCGTCAGAAAACCTGAATTCTTTCCTTTTACCTTCCGACATATCCTGCATAACCTGCCACAACTCGTCATCATTCTGTTGCAACTCCTTAATCTGATCATAGAAAGTAGGTTTGACCTACATCTGAGCAATCAACCCACTCTGTCCAGTCACATTCAAGTCTAAGTTCAACTTTCGCATATCTACAAGCAAGTCTCTCTTGAAACATGCCATAGAAAATGCATCTGCAGTTGAACTTGACTTTCTACTCAAAGCATCTGCGACAACATTTGCTTTACCAGGATGGTAATCGATTGTCACGTCATAATCCTTGATAAGCTCAAGCCATCTGCGATGTATCAGATTCAAATCTTTTGAGTGAAGATATACTTCAGGCTCTTATGGTCCGTAAACACCTGACATGTCTCACCATACAGGTAGTGACGCCATGTCTTAAGAGCATGAACTATAGCACCTAACTCGAGATCATGAGTAGGGTAGTTCTCTTCGTTCTTCTTAAGCTGTCTAGATGCATAAGCCACAACTTTGCCTTCCTGCATCAGCACACAGCCCAAACCTCTCCTGGAAGCGTCGCAGAACACTGTATAACCTTTATTTGCCTCAGGCAACACTAACACTGGCGCTGTGGTCAACTTCCTCTTCAAAATCTGAAAACTCTTCTCACAGTTATCAGACCAAACAAACGGTGCATTCTTCCTCGTCAGGCGTGTTAAAGGTGATGCTAGCACACTGAAGTTCTGTATAAACCTTCTGTAATAACCTGCTAATCCCAAGAAACTTCTGATCTCAGTAGGAGTCTTAGGTTGTTCCCACTGAAGCACAGAATCAACTTTCTTAGGATCAACGCTAACTCCATCTCTCGAGATAACATGTCCAAGAAATGCTACCTCAGCCAACCAGAACTCACACTTGCTAAACTTAGCATACAGTTGGTGTTGCCTCAACAACTGCAACACTACTCTCAGGTGTTGCTCATGTTGTACATCATCTCTGGATTAGATCAGGATATCATCTATAAAGACTACAATAAACTGATCTAGGAACGGTTTGAAAATCCGATTCATCATATCCATAAAGGCTGCTGGGGCATTGGTCAGCCCAAACGACATGAACAAAAACTCATAATGCCCATACCTGGTTCTGAAAGCTGTTTTGGAAATATCAGAAGCCTTTACTCTAAGTTGATGGTATCTAGATCTCAAATCTATTTTAGAGAAAACCGTTTCTCCACGCAACTGATCAAACAGATCGTCTATTCTCGACAAAGGATACTTGTTCTTAATAGTGATCTTGTTCAGTTGCCTGTAATCTATACAGAGACGCATGGTACCATCCTTCTTTTTAACAAACAGCACTGGAGCACCCCACGGCGAAGAACTGGGTCTGATGAAACCCTTATCCAGCAATTCCTGCAACTGCACCTTGAGTTCCTTCAACTCTGCAGGTGCCATTCTATAGGCTGGCAGTGCTACTGGATGACTACCTGGATATACTTGAATCTCAAAATCCAGGTCTCTGACAGGAGGTAAGCCTGGCAACTCTTCTGGAAAAACATCAGAAAACTCACGAACCACAGGTACATCATAAACACTGGCGGTGCTCTTCTCTGTTCTAGCGTCAACCACATGAGCAAGGAACGCTTCACATCCTTTCTATAGCATCTTATCAGCTACAGCAGCTGATACCATGCACATAGGTAGAACTTTCCTGTCTCCAGTAAAGACACAAGAAAATTCACCTAGTTGAAAGGTAGCTTCCTTCCTCCAACAATCGAGTTGCACTCGATATGTCTCAAGACAATCCATACCCAAGATGACTTGAAAAGTATTGACATCCAAGGGTATGAGATTAGCAGCAAAGGTGTAACCTCCAAAAGATAACAAACATCCGGGACAGAACTCAGTCAGAACCATTGGTCCACCTAGTGGAACTCTCAACACTAACTCATCTACCAATTCTTGAGTTAACAAATTAAGTTCACCAACTAAAGAACATCGTATGAAAGAGTGAGTAGCACTCGGATCTATTAAAACTGAAACTGGTATTCTATTGAATAAGAACATCGTTCCAGTAACAACTTGTGAAGAAATTATACCTTCCTGAGGTGTCAAAGAGAAGAAACGTGCTGAAGCTCTCCCTCTGCCACGCTGTCCTCTCTGACCACTCCTGCCACTGGGCATTCCACCACCTCTAGAACCGGAAGCCACAGAAGAACTCAGTCCTTCAACTGGAGGTTGTCTCTGAACATCATAAAACTGGGGCTGAGAAGCCTGTGATGCTGCTGGTTGAAGCTGAGGGCAAAACTTCTTTATATGTCCTATCTGCCCACAGTGGTAACATTCTGTATAATCTAAACCCCAACATAGCCCAGAGTGTACTCTTCCACAAGCATTACATACTTGCATCTCCTGTCTCAGTGGACCAGTCACAGAAGTAGATGATCCAGATGGCCGCCCACTAGATGCTCGACTCCATTTACCTAGGCTATGTCTCCCTCTGCCCCTAAAAGAAGAAACGTCCTCAGATCTCTGTTTACCGAAGCAGCTAAAGCCACGCCTAAGCTTAGAAAAGAAACCTCTACCTCCACCTCTATATCCACTACTGGACTGTCCTCTACTGAAATCTGCAGATCTCTTCTTAGACTCAGGCACCTTATCAGCATTCACAGATTCTTCAACCTGTCTAGCAGCCTCAACAAACTCACCAAAGTTCTCTCTGTTCCTCCTGCTAGTAGCAGAAACTGTATGCCGAATTTCTGGCCCTAGCCCTTCTTGAAACCTTCTGCATCTTTCTATGTTGTCAGGAACAAGCTGCGGACAGAAGTTCGCTAACTGGGTGAAAAGCGCTTCATACTCAGTAACTGACATGTTCCCCTGCTTAATGTTCTGTAACTGCCTGATTTTCTCATTAAGGAAGGTAGGTGGATAAAACTTAAGATGAAACTCTTCAGAGAAATCCTACCAAGAAAGCTCTGTACCTCTCCTCTTTTCCTCCACACCGTGCCACCACAACTCTGCATCGCCTGTCAGAAGATAAACGGCGTGATTAATCTTCTTCTCTTCTGGAAGCTCCATCAAGCGAAAGACCTTCTCTATCTGTCTCCACCACTCATCTGCCTCTGCAGGATCTGTAGTACCACTGAATTCTGTACCACCAAGCTTCTTTACAAGCTCATAAGATCGCATCAGATCCTTACTGCTGGTAGAAGTAGAAGCTCGCCTATCAGCTTTGTACTTCTCCCTGGTCTCCAGAAACATCTTATACATACGAGATGCTTCATCCACGTGGTCACCACCACCTGGACCCAAGTACAGAGGATCAGGGCCAACATGACTCTCAGCCTGGTCATCATGACCATAACCTCTCCCTTCCATCTGCAATAATATAACAGAATATTTCCTGTTAGAAAACTACAGATAGAAGAAAGACACTTAAACCTTAATCCTATTGGTCTCTTATCATCCCCTGACCTGGACTTAGAGTATTCATATACTCAACCTACGCTCTGATACCAAGATGTCACACCCCGATCTCACACTAACCACAACCCACAAGATTAGGGCGCGACGGAGGGATTATACACAAGCCAAACCATTCATAACTTTTTAAGAACATTTAGAAGGCATTAAAAGGTAATCTGATTTATGCTGTAAAATAAAACTCAACAAACTGCGGAAGCATTTTGATTAAGCTGACTAGCAATATAAACAGAGTCTACAGCATATTACATTGTTCGACATAAAATAAAGCATAACAGTTAAATTTACATCTTTATACACATTCTCTTTCACCCACACCTTGTCCCAAAGATCGAGGGGAAAGGACTAAGAGACCTCTAACTACTAACTACGTATACCTTCTACAGACTAAGCGTTAGGATGAAAGGATCCTTCAGATTCCTGCTGCTGATGATGACCTGAAAATGTTTTGAGTAGAGGTATGAGCCTACTCGCTCAGTGAATAGCCTTTCATTTAGCTATCACTAAACAACTCATCAGGTTTATAAAATTGAAATAAACATAAATACAGTACAAGCAGGGCAGTTCTAATGACATAGCACATTGCAGAATATAATCATTTTTCTATGCAACAACAGATAATTTAAACCAATAAACAGATATAATGAATTGGCACAAAAGTTCGGATATATGAATTTACTGTGATTCTATATGATTACATATTATATTATTATGCCCCAAACATATGTAGCGCACTCTACATATGAAGATCTGTAGCGAACTACGATCCCACCGTACAAGACTTAGCGACACACCCGGGAAATGCTAAGTCTGACTGTCCGTCCTGGTCTGCACAGGACTCTCAGGTGCACAAGGGCCTCAGGCGCACAAGGGCCTGTCTGCACTAACTCTGAGTGCTCTGGACTCCTCCCGCAACCTGTAGTGCACAGTCGGAGGGTCTAGGCTACCACCGTGACACACGCATGGATTATTGTTGAATAACCCCTATTTACTCCAGTGCCACCGTGACACACGCACGGATTATTGTTGAACACGAGCCACCGACCATCTAGGCACAAGGCTAGATCGATCATTTCACCCCAAAGGTACAGACCGCGCAATGGGGTTCTACGGTGTTGGGGCACCTAAGTCTATTAACTGATTAACATATAACCATTTAAACAAGAATATCACATTTCATGCTCATTTCAAGTTTTCAATGAATCAATCATACTCTATTATACGTACTATACTGTTTAAGAGTCATACCAACTGATACTGAAGCAAATAAGCATTTAAATTGAGTTAAATAATGATTTCTGAATGAACTGCCACTCACTACTTGAAACTCGGACGATCACTTTGGAACTCGGCCGATCACCTCTCAGCTTCTGAAACTCGGCCGATCAGCAGGAAACTCGACCGATTCAACTGGAAACTCGGTTGATCGAGACACTGCTCGTTTACCTACAAAAGAAACTCGGCCGATTCAAGACCAAACTCGGCCGACCAAAACGCTGTTCGAAATCCTAAACAAGGAACTCGGCCGACCAAAACACGAACTCGGCCGAACCGCGCACAGACAGAAAATAAAAACGGACCTGCAGATGTCGATTTCACTCGAATCGACGGGTAAAACCCTCGAATTGGGTTGCAAATCACTTGCAATAGGTGCACACCACCAGGAACTAGCCGGAGGGAGAAAGAAGGTCAAGCTAGGGCTGCTCTTGCGCCCTAATCTTCATGCTATCTCCTCGCAAACGCAGCTCTTGCTGCTAGCTGGATCGATTGGCGGAGAAGATGATGGAAGGAGGGAAGAAAATGAATCGCAGCTGCTGGCCGGAGCAAAACCTTGGCTCCAAGACGTCCTTCCCTTCTTAGCTCCCTCTCTCTCTCTCTCTCATGCGAAGGAAGAAGAAGAACGCTTCTGTGTTCTCTCGTTTCTGGAAAAATGAAACGAGATAAGTGAGAAAGAATAGATAAGGAGGAAAACCTAGGGGCCAAAACGCCAAGTCCAAGAACTTCCAAAAACTACAAACGGGTCCCTACAAGCCCAAAAACATGCAACTTTTGACTCGAAGGTCGGATTCGAACGATTTCTCTGGCAACGCTTCAAGCGTAAGATCCTACACGTTTTAAGGGCTAGGATTCACACTAAGCACATATCATATCCGTTATAAACATTATTAACAAAAACAAGCTTACAATTTAGCAAAGCAGCTAAAACACATGCTTAGCAGCATACTTACAGGTTAAGCTCGACGCGGGTCGTATCAAAAGGTTTTTCGCGAGACAAAAATTAGCTGCATTTTTATCGTTGGTTGGCTTGAAATAACCGACGCCAATGGGTGTTCACGTGCTGTCCGTGCAAAAATTTTTACACCCATGTGGCGTCAGTTTTTATATGGTAACCAATGACTATTGTTATTGGCGTTGGTTGTTTTTAATAACCGACGATGATGGTTAACTTTATAGCACTCATGCGAAGCCGACTCTTCCCCTTTCTCTATTTCATCCCCGCGAGAATAGGTCATCTGGCGATCGATTGTGCGTTGCTGCCTGCCTCTACTCTCCATGCTGCTCTGTGCTCGGGCCGCCGCGCCGCTCCCTACTGCTGCGTGCTCTATGGTCACCGCCACCGCCACCGCCGCCCTCTCCCTCTCTTCTTGCCCTCTCTACTCGTCGGTCGGCCACCACCTTCTCCCTCTCTGGTCGCCCTCTCTTCTCGCCAGCGCCCCTCTGTGCTCGTCGACTATCTGCTCGTCGGCACCCTTTGTGCTCGCTGACTCTTTGCTCGCCCCTCCGCCTCCTCTGTCTGCTCCCATCCTCCTCCGTCTTCTCCCTTCCCTCCACCTAAGGTCAACCCCCTCTACTCCCTACCCTCCGTCTGCTCCATGCCCTTCGTATTTACTTCTACTGATTTGTATTTACTTATCTACTTATTTGAATTTACTTATCTACTGATTTGAATTTATATATCTACTAATTTATATTTACTTATCTACTGATTTGTATTTACTTATATACTCATTCATTCATCCAATGATTTTGTATTCATCACATTATTTAAATTTAGGTCTTTGTATTTATTCATCTACTTTTTAAATTTATTTAATCATCTACTGATTTATATTTGTTTATCAATTGAGTTGTACTTTTTTATCTATTGCTTTGTATTTGTTTATCTACTGATTATATTTATTTATCTAATTCTTTGAGTTTACTTATTTAGAAGTTGATATTGTAAATCAACCTAGGATATGAACAAATCTTGTGCTTGCATATATTTGTAAAATGTTAAAGGAAATTTGTGTCCTGGTTAGAAATCTTGGTATGTATAACATGATTCACACTCATTTTCTCTAAACTGCTATAAATTTATACAATCCCTCTTGTATTTGATGATATGAATGCTCAGCTAGGTATGCATGTCATTCTTAGTTAATTTGAATGTGTGTGTTTTTAAATTTATTAGCAAGTTTGTAATCTTTCTTTTTAACTCCACCGTCTTGATCTTAATGTTTTCAGTCATCATAAGTTTTTCTGGTTTGCAACAAGTTTGATTGACAAATACCTTTCTAGTCCTAACATTTGATGATTATAGTAATGGTATACGACTATATGGTAGAAAGACCATGTGTTGGTTAGTCTGTCTACTAGAGTGTGGGGAATAACCATGTTGCCTGTAGTTTATAATATTGCATTGTGAATTATTGCATGTTTGAAACTATTGAATTCTTTATTTATTATTAATGTGATCAGACACACCTACTTATGAGTGGTGTTATATTTTGTTGGCCTAGAAACCCATCCTAGATTTACTCATTAGGAGTAAATCTTGGCTAGTCCCCAATTTGGGACTGTTCTTGAACACCTAATCTCACTTAGGATGTAAGTGTATAATGTGTATTGGGTTTTCAAAAAAAACGGTAGCATTTCCCCGTTTGTTCTCTAAGTACATATGTACTTGGAGAACAACGGGGAAATGCTGCCAAAATTCTCTTGAAAACCCAATACACATTATACACTTACTAGTGAGATTAAGTGTTCAAGAATGGGATAGGTAGTACACATTTATTATATATAAGAATGACAACACATGTATTTGTTGGCCTAGAAACCCTTCCAAGATTTACTCATTAGGAGTAAATCTTGGATAGTCCCCGATTTAGGACTGTTCTTGAACACCTAATCTCACTTAGGATGTAAGTGTATAATGTGTATTGGGTTTTCAAGAAAATTTTGACAGCATTTCCCCGTTTATTCTCTAAGTACATATGTACTTGGAGAACAGCGGGGAAATGCTGCCGAAATTCTCTTGAAAACCCAATACACATTATACACTTACTAGTGAGATTAAGTGTTCAATAATGGGATAGGTGGTACACATTAATTATATATAAGAATGACAGCACATGTATTTGTTGGCCTAGAAACTCGTCCAAGATTTACTCATTAGGAGTAAATCTTAGATAGTCCCCAATTTGGGATTATTCTTGAACACTTAATCTCACTTAGGATGTCTTAACCATTAATTATATATAAGACCTAAAACCCTAAAGTTTAAACCATAAACCCTAATCTTTTAACCCTAGACCCTAATCTTGTTCTAATATATACTTGTTTTCTCTTTGATCATAGAATGGATAGATCATGGATGTCCATTCCAAATCATTGCACCCCTGAGTTTATTTCTGGTCTTGACCAATTTATTAGATTTTTCGAGGAACATAGGAAACAACATGGAGATAGGTTCTACTGTCCATGTAGGCATTGCGGTAACAACTTGAAAGTCAGCACTGGTGATGAAATCAAAAGTCATGTCATGTGCAACGGAATTGTACAAGGCCATACAGAATGGCACTGGCATGGAGATATTTCAAACCTGGAATCAATGGATGTCGATAGCAGTGCTTGTGTGGAAGAAGAAATTGCCTCCGATGATGTAGATGTGAATGAACCAGTTCCAGTAGACATCGTTGATGTGATGCTGGATAGTTGTGGGGTAGAGCACACCAATCCACCTCCCATGTTTAGAAACATTGTGCATGATGTTGAGATACCATTATACACAGGTTGTAAGTTTACGAAGCTTAGCACTGTGTTGAGATTGTATAAGCTGAAAGCTAATAATAGATGGAGCGATAAAAGCTTCACGTCATTGTTGTCTTTGTTGAAAGAAATTCTTCCTTAAGGAAACGAGTTGCCAATCTCAACATATTAGTTAAAGAAATTGTTGTGCCCAATGGGAATGGAGGCCAAGAAGATACATGCATGCCCGAATGATTGTGTATTATTTCAAAAGGACTATGTGGATTTGAAAGATTGTCCCAAATGTGGTGCGTCAAGGTATAAATTGATGACTTCAGGGGAGTCCAAAACCGGTTCTCCTGCCAAGGTGATGTGGTATCTACCTATAATACCACATTTTCAACACTTGTTTGCCAATCCTATAGATGCGAAGAATTTGAGGTGGCATGTAGATGTTAAGAAAAATAATGATGGGATCCTACGACATGTGTCTGATTCCCCACAGTGGAAGAAGATTGATTTATTATACCCAGAATTCGGTGAAGAAGACAGGAATCTAAGACTTGGGCTTTGTACAGATGGGATGAATCCGTACGGGACATTGAGCAGCCAACATAGCACTTGGCCAGTTATGCTTGTTATATACAATCTTCCTCCCTGGTTGTGTATGAAAAATAAGTACGTTATGTTGTCGTCTTTGATATCGGGCCCTAAACAACCTGGAAATGATATCGACGTTTATCTTGAACCTATGATTGATGACTTGAAGAAGCTCTGGGGTGAAGGTGTGATGACCTATGATGCTTCACAAAGAGATACATTTCATTTGCACGCTATGTTGTTTTGCACGGTGAATGACTTTCCAACGTATGGGAATTTGTCTGGATATAGTGTCAAAGGATCTAAAGTGTGTCCTATATGTGAAGAGAACACTAATTCAATACGACTAAAACATGGTGGCAAGACTGTATATCTTGGTCATCGAAGGCTTCTTCCAAAATTTCATATGTATCGTAGGTTGCACAAAGCATTCAATGGACAGAATGAGAAATAGAGTGCACCTAAACCTATATCAGGGGAGGATGTTTATGAAAGAGTAAAAGATATCACCAATGAATTTGGTAAGATATCACAATGTACGATGGCCACACGGAGTGACAAGTCTTTATTCAAGAAGAAGTCAATATTTTGGGATCTTCCTTATTGGAGTTCTTTGACAGTCAGGCATTGTATCGATGTCATGCACGTGGAGAAAAATGTATGTGATAGCGTCATCGGTACTCTGTTGAATATACCAGTTAAGACTAAAGATGGGATAAAATACAAAATGGACCTACGTGAAATGGGAATAAGGACATAATTAACAGAAGTAGTTAGTAGTGATCGGAGAACATACTTACCTCCCGCTTATTACACATTGTCTAGAAAGGAGAAGAAAGCTTTTTGTGAATGCTTGGTAAATGTTAAGGTGCCACAGGGTTACTCATCCAACATCCGTACATTGGTATCAATGAAAGATATGAAGTTGATAGGTCTTAAATCTCATGATTGTCACACTCTAATGCAACAAATATTGCCCGTGGAAATTTGATCTATATTGTCGAAGCATGTACAGTTTGCAATCACCAGACTTTGTTTCTTTTTCAACAGTCTGTGCAGCAAAGTTATTGACCCTGATACTCTCGATAAATTGCAAAGAGAAGTGGTTGTTACCCTATGTCAGCTTGATATGTATTTTCCTCCTTCATTCTTTGATATCATGGTACATCTTGTTGTCCACTTGACTAGGGAAGTGAAAATGTTGGGACCATTTTTCTTGCATTGGATGTATCCCTTTGAACGATACATGAGCATTTTTAAAGGTGATGTTCGAAACCGTTATCGGCCTGAAGGGAGTATTATTGAGGGTTATGTGGCGAGAGAGGTTATGGATTTTTTCAATGACTTTTTCAGTAGTAATGATGCTCTTGTGAATGACAAGAATATTGAGGAGCATTTTGGAAAAGGAATTTTGGGATCACGAGTGAAAGTAATCAACTGTCAGTAGTTGGAGCAAGGTCACTTGTATATTTTACACAACATCGACGAAGTGAGTGTTTATATCGAGGAACATACCAATTTCATCAAGAGACAATATCCTCGATCCAATTCAATGTGGCTTGCTAGAGAGCATAACAAGACATTTATTAAGTGGTTTGAAGATAAAGTCTTACATCAACTATCTCAAACACCAGATAATCTTACTGAAACCATCAAATGCCGCGCCTTTAAACCAAAATTGAATGTTATGTCTTATGAAGGGTTTGAAATAAATGGATTCTCATATTACACAAAGCGTTAAGATGATAAGAGTGTCGTCCAAAACAGTGGGGTCACCCTTCAAGCGTTTTCATTGTTTTTTGCAAGTGCAAAGGATAAGAGTCCACGTGAAGCTAAAATGTCATATTACGGTGTCATTGAAGACATATGGGAGTTTGACTATGTAGATTTCAGAATTCCGCTCTTTAAATGTAATTGGGTTGACAACAACAAAGGAGTTATAGTGGATGAATTGGGTTTCACGTTAGTGAACTTTGAAAAGATTGGAGAGAAGGGTGAACCATTCATATTGGCATCACATGCGAAACAAATATTTTATATCGATGATCCTGTAAATGATAAATGGTTGGTTGTTCTTCATGGTAAAAGTTAGTTCATTGAAGATCCTATAGATGAAGAAGAGTACTATGATAAGTATGATGACTCCAGTCCATTCTCAGTTGGGTTGCCAACACCACCAAACATTGAAGCTGGGGATCACAATGACTTGTATGTTCGTGGGGATCACAATGAAGGATTGTTAATTGATAAAAGATCACAATATTAGAGGCATGAATGTTTATATTTTTTATATGTTTTATTTTTCTGAATGTGAACTTTACAATATGAATGTGGACTTTACAATGCGAATTACTTTACAATGTGAATGTGAAATTTTCTGAATGTTCCCAACCGACACCTATAGTCCCTTTGTTGGCGCATTTTTTGATGGCGGGAAGCGTTTTGACATCGGTTCTTTTAATAACTGACATCTGTAACCATTCTATAGTGTCAGTTTTCTTAAAAAAATGGACGCCTATAGTCCCTTTGCTGGCGTGTTTTCGATAGCGGGAAGCGTTTTGGTGTCAGTTGGGAACCGACGCCGAAGGGGTCCACCTTTAGCGGTGCCCACTTGGGTGTTGCTTGGAAACCGACACTAAAGCCCTTAATTAACCGATGCTAAAGGCTTGTTCTGTAGTAGTAATAAGTGATATATGTTGAGGGAGTAAGAGTGGATCCCAAGAAGTTCAGTCTATGTTAGAGTGGGAGTAGCTGAAGACATTGATAGAGGTTTGTAGTTTCCTTGGGTTGGTAGGTTACTACAGGAGGTTCATCAAGAATTTCAACACAGTGTTGTTACCTCTGACAAATTTGAAGGAAAAGTTAACCAGTGCACCAGTGTTGGTTCTGCCAGAGAAAGGGAAAGTATATATAATCTTTTGTGATACGTCGAAGAATGGCTTGGGTTGTGTGTTGATGCAAGATAAGAATGTGATTTCTTTTGCTTCACAACTACTTAATAAGCATGAGGAGAGCTACCCTACACATGATTTGGAGCTTGAAGTTGTAGTCCATGCCTTGAAGATATGGAGACACTATCTTTATGGTGAGAAGTGTTAGATCTTCACCGACCACAAGAACCTTAAGTACATCTTCTCATATCAGGAGTTGAATATGTGACATAGACATTGGATGGAGTTGATTAAAGACTATGACTACACCATAGACTACCATTCAGGGAAGGCAAACATGGTGGCAGATGCTTTGAGCAGAAAGTCTTCTTCGACATCATTTTTGGATAAGTCACATTTGTGTTCTTCGATGTGCCATAAGAGAGAGATGTTGGTCTCCTTAAGTCAGATGAATGTGAAGTTGGAAGTGTCCTTGTTAGCAGAACTGTTGGCCCAATTACAGGTGAGGCCTATGTTGACACAGTAAATTAGAGATGCACAAGGCAATGACACCATGATTCAACAGATCCAAGCAAAGTTTGGCATTGAGAAGTGTAATGGATTTTATGAGTTAGAGGATGGGACAATATGTTACCACAGTAGAGTAGTGGTACCTGATGTTGATGACCTAAGGAAGTTGGTTTTAGAAGAGGCTCACTCTTTAATGTACACTATGCATCCAACTAGCACCAAGATGTACCACAATCTGAAAGACCTATATGGGTGGAATGGCTTGAAGCGTGGTTTAGCTGAGTTTGTGGCTAAGCACGTAGTGTGTCAGTAGGTTAAGGTAGAGCATCAAAAACATGTAGGCACTTTGCAACCGTTGCATGTACCACAGTAGAAATGGGAGTCATGATGGACTTTGTGGTTGGACTTCCTAGGATAGCCAAAGGTCCTTATTCCATTTGGGTGATCATTGACAAGTTGACTAAGTCAGCGCATTTCCTTCCTCTAAAGACAACATATACAATAGAGAAGTTGGCACATGTTTATGTTGATGACATAGTTTGTTTGCATGGTATCCCATCTACCGTCATGTTTGATAGGGGTCCTCAGTTTACCAATCACTTTTGGGAGCGTCTTCACACAACTGTGGGTACGTAGTTGAGGTTCAGCACAGCTTTTCACCCACAGACAAATGGACAGTCTGAGAGGACTATACATACTTTGTAAGGTCTGTTGAGAGCTTGTGTCTTGTAGTTTTTGGGCAATTGGAATGTGCACCTTAGTTTGATAGAGTTTGCCTACAACAACAACAACTATTAGAGGAGTATCAACATGGCACCTTAAGAGGCTTTATATGGGAGACGATGTAGATCTATGTTGTGTTGGTATGAGATCGATAAATATCAACTTCTAGGTCATGATCTTGTGCAACAGACCACAGAGAAGATTAAGATGATTCAACAATAGTTGAAGGCAGTCTAGGATAGGCAAAAGTCTTATGTTGATAACCGTTGTAGGTTGTTGGAGTTCCAAGTGGGAAATAAGATGTATCTCAGGTCTCTCCTTGGAAGGGTGTGTTGAGGGTTGGAAAGAAGGGTAAGTTGACTCCCAGGTATATGGGACCTTACCATGTGGTGGCACGTGTTGGGAAGGTGGCTTATAAGTTGGAGTTGCCACCTGAGTGCACAGGTTGAGGAAGTGTCATCCAGGCACCGAACAAGCCTTGTAGCCTGTGGAGGTTGAGTTGTATGAGGATGTGTCTTATGTGGAAGGTTTTATGTTGATCCTTGATAGGAGGATCAAGAAGTTGAAGAAGAAGGATATTATTTTGGTTAAGGTTTTATGGCATCATCATTGCATGGAGGAAGCCACATGGGAGCTTGAGGAAGAGATGTGTAGGAAGTACATGTCTCTTTTCGGGTAGGATTTCGGGGGGGGGGGAATCCTTGTTGGGGGTTTATGGTTGTAATCCCCCTGGCCTAGCTTAGTGCTTGAATGTGCTTGCTTTGCTTAATGAGATGCTTCATGCTTGAACCTTAATCTAATCTCTTGAGATGTATTAATAACATGTGACAAGCTTATGTTTTCAGTTTGATCCTGTTTGGTTGATGTTTGAGCTAGTTATGCTTATTTTGGACCAAGTTGCAATTTACCCCTATTGAGGGTTATCTTGCAATTTGTCACATGTAGGTTGTGACTTTTGTTCCTTAGCATTATGAGAGATATGATGATGCATATGGGTGCCTTGTTGGAGCTTGGTTGATGATGTGGCATCTTGTGGTGATACTAGGATTCTCTAGGGTTTGCTTAGTGGTGGTATCGACCTTGTGAGTGTTGACCCTTGTAGTGACCTACGTGTTTGTATCATGGTAGTGTTGCAACCGCAACACCTTCCTTGGTTGATGTTTGTTGTGACCATGGTACCCTGGCTTTGGTTTTTGGTCGCTAGGGTTCCTAATGTGGTGGTATGTAGCGACCTTGCCTTGTTTGTCTATGTGTTGTGGTCGCTACATGGTGGTCCTAGGGTTGTTGCGATCACAAGAGGCTTTGTAGTGGATCTAGTGGTCACGACACCACCTAGGTTTTATCACCCTTTGATGCATGCATGTTTTGAGTGGTTGCATGGTTGATCTTTTGAAGTACAAGTGTCCTTGTGGTGCTCTAGCCTCTTGACACCTCATATCTTTACCTCCATCCTACCTCATATGTACATAAGCTCTCTCCTTTACATGCAAGCAATCCTTTTATCTATCTCTCCTTCCTCTTCTTGCTTGAGCCAACCTTGGAGCTTGGTAGATCTAGATAGGTCTAATTTTGGAGCTTTGGTGTTTGATCATCCTTGTATGTGGTGATCTTGAACTTGATCATCTTCTTTATGGTGATCATTGGTGATTCTCTTCTTGGTAAGTGACTAAATCACCACGATCTCATTTCTTTTGCACCCTACCTTCCTTCTTCCTATCTTGTCTGTGATACTATGGCTAGATCATGGTGGCTATTTTGAGGATCTTCTATTCACAAAGGTCAGAGACTGTGGTTTGACCATGGTAGTACCTAAATGAGATGAAGCTTCCTCATTTATCCTTGCTTCCTTCTTCTTTCATGTTCGGCCTAGGGCTTGATTTTATTCACCTTGATATTTCCTTTGACATTGGTATGTGTTCTTCTTCTTGATATGATCTTGTGGCCAAGGACTTGATCTAAATTGGAGCTTCTTCTTCTCTCTTAGAGCTTGTGGCTTTGGAGCTTGACCTTCTTCTTAAGGCAGGTTATATAAATTTCCCTCTTCTATTATTGCATTGTATTATTGCTTGCATGTTGATGTTCTAATCTCTAAAATGTAAATCTAAGATGCTAGATGATGTTACCTTGATTTAGGGTTTAAGATTTTAAAGAATTCTCTTTTTTATTTCTATTTCTCCTAAACCCTGATTTCATGCACCCAATTTCTAAATGATGGAAGAGTTGTTGATTCTTACATGCAAATGATTTTTGGTTCTATTACCATGCTATGTTTTGGTCATCATAAGATTTTGGAGGTTTTGATCTTAAGATCATATATATGAGTTGGATGCTTGGTTTAGCTCTTGTTATCATGGTTTTACCCATGTGCACCTTGGTAATGTTTGTTAGGGTTTTTGATGCTCCTCTTTTCATGGAGTTTTTCCCTCTTGATGATGCTTTGATTTCTTGATGCTTAACACCTATGTTGATTGAAGTTTGGTTCTATTCTGGAGTAGGTTATGTGATGTTTTGGAGTAGCTTGACCTTGAGGTCGCCACACTTGCCTTGGTGCTATGTTTTCAAGTTGGTCACTACATGTTGTCAGTGTGTTGTGAGCGCAACATGCCCCAACCCTAGTAGGTGGTCTCTATACATGTTGTGCATGGTTTGATCGCTACAACGGTTGTTACCATGATGGATTTTTTTTGTGGTCAAAGAGCTTTTAGCCCTGTTTGATGATGTATTGCGGTCGCAACACATGCTTTTGTATGATCACTACACTCTTGTGTTTTGCCTAGTTAGGTCGCAACCCTAACCCTAGATCTCTTATGGTTGCTACACATGGACCCTTTGTAGCAGCCATAAGGATAAGCTAGCCCTAGCCATGTTGGTCATTATACTCTTGATGTGTTGGTCTCTACAATGTGTTAACATAGTAGGTCACTACACATGTTTATGTAAGTGGTGGTTGATACATAATGCTATTTGGAATGAATGATTAATTGATCATAACCATGGTTCCTAATTCCAATGTGCTCCAAGAATGTGGGAAGTGACTTTCTAGGGTTTAATGTTGAGTATTGAAATGGAAACCCTATTTGGCTACATGAGAAATTCTAACCCTAATTTCAAGAGTAATGTATGTTGCACTTATTGAACTTGCATGAATGAGTAAAATGAGATGATGCTTCTCTCTCCTACTTGTGTAATCCTAACCTTGTAGGTGAAATGAATAACACAATTAGTTAATGCTATGGTGTGATTAATGTGACACATGGTAATGATTGTGAGCCTTTATGAGGCATGATGAGATAGTGATGATATGCATGAACTATGTGATTGGATCTTATGATGTGGTAGAGGCTTTATGCCTAATGTAAGGTGATAACCTCAAGTGATGAGATGAGGGATTCTTATCCCCTAGTGATGTGATGATGTTGATGTCCTTGTATGGCAGTGGTATCAAGTGATGATGTGATAAGTTTATACCCCATACATTTTATATCTTTTGGAGTTGTAACATACCCTTATCTTTGTAGAGTTTGTTTAGGGTTTGTACACTATAACTTGACTGATGCTAAAAACTACCCAATTAGCTTAACTAATCAAGTGAAACCCTAATCATGTAGTTTCCATGTGCCATAGAATTATCTTCAGCATCAGCACTTGCTAGATGGTGAAATGGGTTCTCCCTCAGTGGAAGCTCAGAGTCATATATTGTTGAATATATGCACTTCACAGGATTTTTTGCGGTCATACCCTGGCAGGAGAACGGTCAAGGTCGTATCTCGGTGATGTTATTCAATATACATATATGATTTAATTTGAGGATCATTGCGGTCATACCTCGGCAGGAGTGTGGTTGTGGTTCTAGCTCAGTTTCACTAATGTTGTGCCTATATACCAAGGCAGACTAGGTTGTTTTGTAGTTGGACTTTATATGTCACTGTAGAAGACTCAGGCTGACTAAGGGTGTGATAGATCATAGGAGTCCAACTCCTCCTAGATCTTGTATGGCACTGATTTTGACTTAGCGGTGGTCAGTTGGAGCATGAGTGGTATACCTCATCTCCTTAGGGCATAATAAAAAACATAATACAAACATGTAGTATACTTGCTTAGAGATAATCACAACTCACATTCGATGACCCTTTGCCTTATCTCTTGTACTGTTTAGTTGGGTTATAATGCGGTAAGAGAAATCAACTGTTATACATGTTCTTCATATTCCTTCTAAAAATATAAGATGTTCTACTACTCATTTGTAGATGCCTAAATTGCTTATTACTTGTTATACTCGTATAGTTTAGCTAATCTTCTCATCCTGGTAGTAATATTATCTTTCTGCTTTAATCTATTCGTGCTTATAATGGTTGTTGGTAGAGAGTTATATCTCTCGTTGGGACATTGGTCTCACTTCATGGGTTTCCACATCTTTTAGGTGGTTGTGCATGACGAGGTAGAGGTCGTGTGGTTGATCCTGAGCAGCAAGAAGAGCGACAATTGTTAAAGGTTGGATATGATGTTAGTGTTTTGTAATAGAGTCCTATGTACTGTCACTGTACTCTCAGGTCCTGGGGGGTGTTTTGTAGACATTGTAATCAACACGATTTTTTGGCAGTATGTCATGGTTGTACAAATATGGCTTGTATATTTATGAACATGTTATCATATGTAATAGGTTTGTGGCTTGATGGCCATTGAACGGCGACATGTACATATTTATGGCATGATACATGGTACAAGTTTTATTGTTTATGAACTCAGATGTAATATGTTTCTGCTTTTGTGGTTATATATGATCAGTTTTAATTAATCATGTTTTATGGTAATTCTGGATGTTTAGTACTAGTTCCGTGTTTTGTTTTTAGTAATCTCATATTGGTGTGACGATGGACGTCACAAGGGAGGTGATGGTGCGGAGGATTTGCAATCAATCTTCATGTCATTGTGCAATATACCATGCCTTAGATAGGCACCATACATGAAGAACAGGTGAAAAAGGAAAGCGAGGAATAGTAGAGACCTAAAAGGGAAGCTTGGATTGCCTTTCCTATATACATGTTGAGGGGATGACCATAATTGGTTATAAATTCCATGCTTTTTCATATTTGGCAATACCTCTTTTAGGCAATAAAATAAATACATTCCTCCTACATTTATATAGAAATTCTTAGTTTTTATTCTATAACCCAAAGGTCACGATACCACCATCTTTTTGTTAAAACCTGGTGGATAAGGAAAAGAACTCAATATATTTCCTTGCATCTAAAGTTACCTTCCTCATCCATAATCTATCACCACATGATATTATGGAGAGAGAGATAGCATGTTTTCCCTTTCTAATATTTTATATAAAAAGGATATCTTTGGACTTTAAGGATTTTATATACCTTCCTTGCATTAGTTTTTCTTTCTCTCAACTAGTTATAAATATTATCAATTGTTGTAAAAAGGAAACCAATAAATACCTTTCCATCTTATATTTGATTTTCTTGGGATTTATTGGATTAAGTCTTATATTAAAACAATTACCATTATCTCATGGAATTCCCTTTTTCTCTAAAATCTAGAATTATCTTTCTTTCTTCATTATTTTCAAGTATGCCAAAAGTTAGATCAAAATAATACTAGTTGTTGCCTCAAACATTATGTTGCCGATAATGGCTACTTATCCTTTCAATTATCTAAAACACCACATATCTTATTTTCTTTTAGAAACATTTATATTATCTTACAGTTCTATTATCCGATAAATCGCACCAGCCATTAATATTTATTTTTGCATAAAATCTTTTATTTCTTTGTCTTGTGCCCCAAGGACCTATTTGCAAAGCAAATAGTCTCATGGGCCTCACTTGGGCCATTGGTTGCACCCATGCCACAGAGTGAAGAGTCTTATTATTTCATTATTTAAATTTAAGGAATTTGTTTATAAAACCAAGTCTTCAACTAATATAATTTAGATTTACCAAAATTTGAGGATATTACAATATTGTTCCCAGGATCCTCCCCAATCTAGGACACATTCTTTAAATAGATCTTCTAGGGTATGGATTGTACATTCTGACTGGTCGTCAATCTGGGGGTGGTAGGCTATGCTTAACTTTAGCCTTGTGGCAAGTTCTTCTTGGACTTGTTTCCACAGTTTAGAAGTGAATTAGGGTCGTGATCTAAGATGATAGAGCTTGTAACACCATGCAATTGGACTATCTCTTGAACAAACAACTCAGCTAGGTATGCCACATTGTCAGTGGTCTTCAAGGCAAGGAAGTGTGCTCACTTGGTTAGGCGGTCCACCATGACCCATATAGTATCATGCCATTTTCTTGTTTTCAGAAGACCCACCACAAAACCCATGGTGATTTGGTCCCATTTCCACTCATGAATCTCAATAGACTGCAATAACCCATTGGGTTGTTGGTGCTCAACCTTCATCACCTGGCACGTGAGACAACTAGCCACATATGAGGTTATATTCCACTTCATTCCTAGTCACCAAAAGAACTGTCATAGGTCTTTGGACACCTTAGAGGTGTCGGGGTGTATAGTGTACCTCAATCCATGAGCTTCTTTCAAAATACGAGTCTTCAGTGGGGGAATCCTCAAGAACCCAAATATGATGCTTATATTGGATTCTACCATCCACACCCACTGAGAGGTGTTTTTGAGGCTTTGCCATAAAACTCTTCATCTTCTCTACCTTGGGCTGACCAACTAGTCTGCTATAAGCTCGGTCAATAGGTTGGGCATGATTTGGGTATTGGCCAAACAAATTCTATCTTCCACAGGCTATGGACTCCACCTATCAAAATCTTCCAGTCTCCTCCACTGGGTGGCTAAAGCTATCGCACATCTCAACCACTTATGACTGGGGACATCAACTACCACATTGGCCTTTCCAGGATGGTAGACTATGGTGAAGTCAAAATCCTTTAGGTATTCCATCCAACGATGTTGTCATAAGTTGAGGTCCTTTAGAGTCAACAAATACTTAAGGCTCTTATGATGGTGAACATGTCAAAGGTGGCTCCATACAGGTAGTGTCACTAAATCTTCAAAGCATAGACAATTGTCGCCAGCTCCAAGTTGTGGGTTAGGTAATTCAACTTGTTTGGCTTGAGTTGTCTTGGGGCATAAGTAACAACATGCTAATTTTTCTCTAACACACATCCTAAGCACATCTTTGATGAGTCAATGAAGATAACAAAGCCTTCATTGCCCAAGTGTATGGTCAAAATAAGGGTTGTGGTAAGCTTCTCCTTGAGCTCCTGAAAATAAGCTTCACATAGGTCGGACCACGTGAACTTTTCTTCCTTTTTGGCAAGTTTGATTAAGGGCAAAATTTTCTTCAATAAATCCTTGATGAATTTTTGGTAATACCCAATTAATCCCAAGAAATTACAAATCTCATATGGGGACCTTGGTGTTTTCCATTCTCTAACGAATGCTACTTTGGTAGGGTCCACCAATATGGTTCCTCCATAATATATTGTGCTCGAGGAACATGACTTCGTCTATCTAAAACTCACATTTCAAGAATTTCTTATAAAAATTATGCTTCCTTAGGATATCAAAGACCTTAGATAAGTGTTCACAATGTTGGTCTCAATTTTCAAAGTATACTAGGATGTCATCTATGAACACTATGACAAAGGTGTCAAGGAAGGGCTAGAACACATTGTTCATGATGTTCATAAACACACATGGAGCATTGTATAACCCAAAAGGCATGACCAATAACTCATAATGACCATAGAGAGTTTGAAAAGTGTTCTTTGGGATATCTTCCTTCTTAACCCCCAACTGGTGGTACCCAATCTCAAATCAATCTTTGAAAAGACACGAGCACTTTTGAGCTAGTCAAACATGTCATCAATACGGGGCAGGCGATACTTGTTCTTAATTGTCACCTAATTTATCATTATGTAGTCTATTAATATGTAGAGCGGCCTATCCTTCTTCTTTACAAAGAGAACTGATGTTCCTCGGGCGATGTTCTAGATCGGATGAAGCCCTTAAATAGGAGTTCTTGTAGTTGCTTCTTTAACTCAAGCAACTTGGTTGGAGCCATCGATTTTGTCTTGGGAGCTATCTCTATTGAGAAGCCCCTTCTTTCTCCTGAGGTAAGTCTGGAAAATCATCTGAGAATGCATTAGCATAGTCCCTGACTACCTGTATTTCCTCTAAGGGCCGCACCTTAGGTTTTGGATCGGTCACTAAGGCTAGGAATGCCAAACAATCTTTGGCTATCATATGCTCTTGTTTCATGGCCGACACATACATATTGGTAGTGGCATATTTCCTACCTCAAATGGTAAGAGGTGGACAACCTAGTTTTTATATTCTTATTTTATTTTCCCTATAGTCATCTTTGTGTTATAGTTATATACCACTCCATTCTGATAATGAAATCAAAATCATTCATATCTTGGAGAATAAAGTCGATAGGGAGTTCATCATTCATGTACTTAATAGGGATGTCGATGTCTTTAGAAGGAATGAAAAGATACGACCACTAGGGGTGGTGACTTCTAACAGATATCCTAAGTCCTTAAAATCCAAACAAAGCATAGTTGTGAGATTTTGCAAAATGAAAGTATTGGTAGAACCAAAATCAAAAAGATCTTTCAATGTATGTCCCATGGTATCAAGAAGTCCTACATTTCATTCATAGAATTAAACCATATGTTTTTTCTGATACAAGTTGTAGTATAAAAATGCTATGTATGGATACCTTCTATAACTCGGTTAGCATTGACTTGAGCTTCCTGATTATCAACAAGAAGACTCGGGCCTATCAACGATCTCCAACAATTGGGGTTGCTTCCTACGGTGTTGTATCTACTAGTTGGGATGCCATCTGGATGGGACCTCTAAGGTCTGGGAGGGGGCATACAACTTAAAGGTGTCCCTCTTGGTGACATCAGTGACACACCCTCTTCTCAAAGAAACATTTTCTAGGGTGCTTCTATCCAGAGGTTTGGCATTTGTGGTTACGATTCTCATTACGAGGCTTTACTTTTCCTTTGCTTTTATTCTTACCATGGTTACAGCCTTGTGCACCTCTATTGTCATTCCTTGGAGTAGAACTACCTTCAGTGAACCCTAGATATCTCTTAGGTAGGTTCTGGGCATGCATGACATTCCTCTCCATATTGAAAGTGAAGTTGAGGACATCGATGGTGTTTGGGGGTTTACTAGGCGTTATATGGGGCTTTAATAGAGGATGTAGGTGCTCGACAAAGTGTTCTACTCACCTTTCCTCAGCTAGCATGTAGTCAAAGCGCTCCAGAAGGTGGAATTTTCGAGAATAATCCATCATTCACATGTTACTCTGATAAAGGAGCATGCATTGCTTCTCCTTTTCCTTGTTGGTAGAGTTGGGGATAAACCTTGCAGTGAAGATGGTGTGGAGATTCATTTGAGCTATTGACTCCATGGTCAAATCTCTGTCAACAGTGTAATTTTCCCACCATAGCTTTACTTCTCCTTAGAGGAGGTGAGCGGTGAAGAGGATCTTCTTGTTGGGTTACACCTCCAGGATAAGGAAGCCATTATCCACAACTAGAATCTAGGCATCTGCTTTATCAATGACTTTTGTCTTGTCTTCCTCCTAGAACTTCTCTATGTTCAACTTTATGAAGTCGAGAATGGTAGCTCCAAGATAAGGGTGGATATGTAGGGGCTCACCATTATCATCTCTATCAACATCTCTGAGGGCCCGGGCACTAATGGCCTTAGTAAGCTTCTTTTGTTGCTCCATCCAAAGCATCTTTGGTGTCTGAATCATCACCTGCCCGAATCCATCAGAACTGGGGTTACCTTCAAACCTGGGTTCATTTCTGTCATAGATTCACCTTTAGGACTATCTTCTGGGATAGAGATTTCAAAGGGGATGGATTCAGGGTCAGGACCTCTCTCAACGGAGGCCTCCTCTGGCCTCTTTTACTTCTTGCAAGACTCACCCTCCATTGATCTCCTCATCTTCTCTGAGGAGACCTTCCTGCGAGAGATCTTCTTATCTGGATGGTTCCGAGGTGTGTCATCAACGATGGTAGTGGTCTTGATGTGAAACCATCATGTTTCATACAAATAATTTTAATTTTAGTTTTAGGCTTTAAGGCATTTAAAGCATCGTAACTTATGTCCATTTTATCTCAGTTACATGCATTAATTATGATTTGGCAGAGGATCTCTTTTAATTGTAATAATCATAACCCTAACCTTTCAGAAAGGTTGAAGAAAGTAGTTATTGGGTCCCTAGGTTTTTAGGAGGGAAGCAGGGACATAGAAGAGATAAAATGAAATGAGAAGGAAACCTAGAGGTATTTTCTTTTGGGTAAAATCTTTTTACTTTGGCCAGGTGGGATTCAAGGAGGTTCGAGAGTCCTTGTAAGCCGACTAGCAATGCAGAGGAAAATATTGTAAGCCCCTGGGTCGTGATCCTTTCTTGACACCATCATCTTATATAACGCTATAGAGTTTTAAAATTTACTAATTACTAAGGTTAAATGGTAAACTTGTGCTCTAATACCAAGTGTAACGACCCCCTCCCCTGTTATCCCTGCTTAAGGTGGACCGAGAGGTCAAGGGCCATTTTTCATATTCCAGGATCCAGATTTAGCACATAACCAATAATAATTGGAAATTTTATTGAAAAGAAAACAAGATTGATAACAACTACATAGATGAGGCCCCTTTAGGGGGTTACATGAATAGGGAGATCTAATGCTTGTAACAAGAAAAAAAATCTATCTAAATCCTCCTTGTTATTTTAGTTATCTTACTTCCTGTGTTGTTTTCTCTGGAAGTCCATTTCCTTTAGCTTTGCAACAATTTAACCTAAATGCTGACAAACAATACATGGTCAGTATATTTGTATACCGATATGTGGTGCACGCAAAATATGTGCATTTAGGAGTAACAATGTAACCAACCATAGCAAGAAACTATTATTAAATGATTGAATATGCAACTTCTTATCATAACTTCTTGACCCTTAGACATTCTCACTTGGTGGCACACCCTTCCATGGGTTCTTGTCCCTGTAGTGAGCATACATAACCATCCCTTCTGGGATTGGTATTCTATGGATCTTCCCATTTGAGCTTGACCTTTCGTTGACTATCCCTTCTGGGCTTTGTATTCTAATGGCCATCCCTTCTGAGATTGACCTGTCATTGACTTTCCCATCCGAGATAGGCCCTTTCCACCCTTCCTGAGTGGACTTCTTGGGTATGAGCAAGTTATATTCATATAATGTGATACTCATATGGTCCTTATAGATTGCATAAAGTGAATAAAAATCTAAGCAGTTATTGTTAATACATGCGGAAAACATCTGAAAAACCTTGGAAGACGATAATGTGGTTAACCACAAGTAACCACACACCTTCCTCCAAGATGACTAGATTCCAAGTAAATAAGAGTAGATGCAACCAATCAAGCAATCAATGTTGTACTTAAAGTATAACACCCAAGTGTTACTTTTATGTTCACAAAATATCCATCAAGACTGACTTAGGCTCTAAGTTAGGATTTTGGGATCAAATTAGGGTTTCATTAGAGTTAGGTTTTCCAAACCCTCATTATCATATTTTAAGGCTTTTCATCTTAGGAAGCCCTAATTTTGGGCAACATGTGAACCCTTAACCTAGATTAGGTCCAAAGTGCTCTCTTTATCACATTAGATCAGACTTTACTTATTAAGACCAACTTATCAAGTTATGCTCTCAATTTCATGAAATTAGGGGTTACATGCATAACTATCACTAAAGTTGCATCTTTAGGTAATGAAACCAATTTTATTGAATTCTACATATCTATTTGATCAAAATCACATATATATTTTCTATATTTGGACCTACAAATTAATTATTGGTATTTTTATAGGATAAAACACATTTTGGCTAATAGGGAAAAGCCATGTCAGTTGGATAAATTTATAATAGTGTGTGACATATTCCCAATTTAAATCCCAGGAAAGGACACACCTACCTTTTATGTTGTGACATTTATGTCACTCATATGAGGGAATGATGGTCTAATCCCCCTAATGATTGTTCCTTTCTTGCGCTCAATGACAAGTCATTGGCCATGGGGTCAACCCATGGTTGACTTGGCTACCGAAGGCATGGGAGCTTCGACCAAGGGTCCAAAGACCTTTTCCAAGTCCCCCCAAACTCAACTAGCTATTGTGTGGTAGCAGGGGACGTCAGGAGCATGTCTAACACCTTTGGGAATAGAAGATGAAGGCTAGGAAGAGAGGTAGGCAATTACCTATCGAAACATCAACATGAACCCTCCACAAGCCTCCTGAAGCTCAACCAGTGGTCGCCCAACTCTCAACACATGTTTTAGAGGTCTAAAATGCTTCCTCAGTGAAGCTTCCTGAGTTCTAGACACCGTAAGTAGGGAACGGGTGCACCAACCTTCCTCATTGCTTCTTGTCATACCGGGTGCCCTTGAGGAAACCTCACGATGCTACCTACCGAGTCAATTGCTATGAGGCGCCCTAGGTCTCAAGGATGAATGTGGTAGAGTAGCGATATCAAAGTGGAACCAGTCTGGGATGAAAGGAAGAATCTCACAATCAATTTAGGGTGGTTATGAGTTTGTGAGGGATAGTGGTTGTTGAGGGTACCCTATTTATAGGACATGGTGGTGGTTTGGAGGGCTATTCCTTAAAGCCCTCGATTTCTAAAAGGAGTGGGATTTAGGCACTTTCTAAAAAGTGGACGAGAGGAGTCATGGGAGGGGTCGTCGTGTATGCTTACTTTTCCTAAATTCAGTGAAGGAAGAGTAGAGAGGAGAGTTCGAGAGGAGAGAGAGAGTGAGTGAGAAACACGAGTTCCTAGTCCCTAGACTTTCACAGTTCGTCGCGAGGTGGGAGATGGTCCCTAGATCGTTGATTTAGGATCCAATGATTCTCAACTCGAGTGACATTATTAAAGGGATGCCCTTATATTCCCAATCTGATTTAATCATGTCATTTAAATACATTTACTCAATAATCTTTTACTTTATGAAATCTTATTAAATTCATAGCTCTCTCTTCCTCTATCGAATTGATTCCAAAATTTAAGGGAAACCTTTTAATAGTTTAATCTCAAGTAGGAAAAAAATTGGTGATAAAATATAGAGGTTTAAAATTTTTTCTTGCCTCCCAAGTATATGCTTTATTTACATCATTTAAGGAATATAATTATCCTTTTCCTACCCAATATGGCAAACAAAAACTATTTTTAACACACCCTTTTGGGTGTAATTAAGGCTGATTTTTATTAGCTGCCTTGAACTCATCTTTCTAGGAAATTCTAAAACGATTCCATATTGAGTTATTAATCATCCATTGCTTTTAGGAATTCCCTTACTATTGAGTATTTCACTTTTCCTTTATCCAACAAACAATAATGGATTATTAAAAATAGTAAAAATCATGAAATACTTATTCATGGAGAATTTCATTCTCAAACCAAAACAAGACAGAAATTTCAAGTTTTCTAATATGTCCTTTACAATACATTATTTACATCCAAATATATATACAAACACCAAAGTTCAGATTATAGCATGTGTAGATGAAGAAGCCCTTACCTTCACCTTGAGTAACTCCAAGTATGTATTACTCCTCTAAGGATGCAAGAAGCATGAGAAGTGGATGCAAAATGCTCAAAACCCTCTAAAAGTAAGGTTTTGGGATGGATGTATAATGAAGTGAGGTGCAAGTAGAAGAGGAATAAGAGTTGTGTTTGTGGAGGCTTGGAGTGTCTAACCTTAGACTCCCATTTATCACTAGTGTATATATAGTGGCCTAGGGAGTCTAGGGTTATCTGGAGGTAAAGTTTGTAGTATGATAGTAGGGAGGTAGTAGGTTTGGTGGGTATCACAGTCATTCTGGGTAGAACGACCATCGTGGATGGGTGTGAGAATGGTCATGGTGGATGGGAATGGTCATGGTGTAATGATGAAGATATCATATTTCTTTTGGTGAAAATGGGATGTAGTAAGATGAAGATATCATATTGGTTTTGGTGAAAATGGGGTGTAGTAGCACAACTATGTTGGGTAGCATGCTTGTGGTGGCTCAAGTGTAGAATGCATGTGGTGGGAATAGTCATGGGAATAGCATGCTCTAAGGGGCCTACTAGCATCGACAATCTATGGATCATGACTGTGCTAGAGTCTTGGAACCATGATCGTGGTGTCTAGAATAGTCGTGGTTAGAAGGTTGTCATGGGTTTGATTCATGCTAGATAGTCATTGTGACTTTTGCCTTGGTAGCATGGTCATGTTGGTTTACCACAACTATTTTTGGGGGCTTTTACTCACACTTGGATCTTTAAGATGTACTTCAAGTTGCTATGTTATTCATATCTCTCCTTGTTCACTTAGGGGCAAGTGGGTTTAGGTTTACGACTTCCTTAGGTTTCTCTATGGTTGTGGAAAACCTAGGTTCCTACTCCTTCACTTCATTCCATCATCAAGTGCCAAAGTACCTATAAAAATATGAAAGAGCAATCCTTAGGGTGATATGAGTCCATTGTTGGAACAATCACCATAATATCCATTGCTGGAATGAACTCCATATAGTCCATTATTAAACTAAAGATTGGTACACCCAGGAAATAGAATGAATGATTATGAGTTGGAAATATAAACTAGAAATGAGAAATGAGAAGTTCATGACTTGAAAACTACCTAATCTTCTACTGACATATATGTTGTTAATATTACATGCACACATTTTGGTTCTGCCCACATACACGACGTAGTAATTAGCTGACCAAGTTTTATTATTCGATGTTTCAGGTTAGTTTCATATATGAATAATGAAGAAATGGACTTCAAGAGGAATAAATCACAAGGAATGAAGTTGATGACACTTTGGAGGATTAAATAGCTTATTTTCATCCATTTCCTTTTAGAACAATTAATATCTTTCCCAATATTGAAAATTACACAGCTTCTCAAAGGAGATCTTGTCTTCTTGAAAACATTTTTTTGCTTAGAATAAATAATTGTTATTGGTTGTTAATTATAAATTTGGATCTTGGAAATTTTGGACAATGGTTCTTGCCTCTCTGGTCCACCTATATCGGGGATAACATGAGGAGGGGTCATTACATCTGGTGTTCTATTGAGTAAGAGTTTTGGTTGTCTTGATAAGGATGGGATCCAATACCTTAGTTCGAGGCTTAAAGGGAGAGAGAGGGAGTATGAGTACTTTATTTGGAAAATCTTCAACCTAGAAACTCAAAAGATGTTTGAACCACCTCTTTTTAATGTCATTTAACTTGAGTACCTATCAAGGTGTATTTATGGAAACTATTTCTCAAACTAGAAATATGAGAGAAGATGCCAAGAATCTAGATGAAGTTGATAATATTTTGTCATTAGGCTTGAGGAAGACGACAGTGTCATCAATAAATTGAATGGTGTTGTCTTTCGAGAAATCTTGAGTGTGAAATCTATCTAGAATGTTATTATCCAACATAGGTTTTTCAACAAGCAAGGATAGAGGTAGAAATGATAAAAAGAGATAGGGAGATAGGGTCACATTATCAAAGACCATTGAGTTACTAAATTAACCACACGTCGAGCCATCGATGAGAGTGAAAAAATGACAAGATTTGATACAACTATGAATCCATTGAACCCACTAATTAGGAAATCCACAATCATGGATTAAATGATGAAAGTCCATATGATGTTATCTGAAGCTTTATCAAAGTCAAGGGGCACATCTTTGTAATGGTAAGTGTGAATAAACTCATTGGCAAGAATATACATGTCCGAAATTTGCTTACTTTTTATGAAAGTAGATTATTCAAGTCTAAATCAGGGTCTCTAGGTATGGCTTGGATATATTATTAAGGGTATTAGATGTGATTTTATAAGATGAATGGATCAAACATATTGGCTGAAATGGTTCAAAGTTAGAATTGATTTTTCAATAATGGCAATCTGAGTGCTGATACATAACCTCGTCATGAGGAGAAAATGTTTTCAAAAAATGTGAATGAATTCAGAAAAGAATGTTTGACTTTCTCCCATGAAGCTTGATAAAAGGCTATTAGTTATAATTTATATTCATCCACTGTCTTTTTTTCCTATTACACACACTCTCTCTCTCTATCCACTACTAGTTGAGAACACGTACAACATACTGAAACTTGCCTTCCTTGTCCCTAAAACCATGATTCCTATAAATTAGATACTAAAGGGTTTAGTCCTTAGTTTGACCCAAATAAGGTACAATATACACTCGACTATAGACATGGGATGAGTTTAGATGACCTAGATGTCATGTTTGACTTATAAAGCTACTAGAAATCTTATAATACAAAATATAGGTCCTTTGTCACCCTTGACCTTAATAAGATGCTAATAACAAACAACTAGTGCTAAAGTGATTAGTATTAAATAATAAATAATAATTGGATTTTGTGTAATAAACCCATAACCTATAATGTAAAGAATTCATACACTTAAAATAAATTGATGACGTATAATTCAAGAATTCATGTAATAGTACACGACAAGTTTCATGTTATGAATAATACATGCATATGTACATATATTAATATGTCCCAAACCCTCAAAAGGTAACTAGTTCACTTCACGTGCTATAACAATGAAAGGAAACATCTCAAAGGACACAAAAATAATATATAGAATAAATGTGAGTTGGTTTGTTCATAAATGGAAAGATAATATTGCCAAATATCTTTTAAAAGGAAACTTAAATTAAGTAATAGTATTGGTTGCATGTAAGGGTGAAGGAAAGACATACATGTGACTAGAGAGTATATAATGCCCCCACATTATACACAAATATATTTATTGGGTGCATAAATATGGAAATAATCCTTCTAATGCTAAGTCATCAGACAATGTATTCATGATGTCATAAGTAGGGAAATAATGTGATATTTGAAATCTTAATGTCTAAATTGACTTATTTGCCAAATTTCACATTAAACAAGTAACCATAGATGTCTTAATTTCATTTAGGAAATAATTATAACATTAAATCTAAAATATCATATAATATAAAGGATAACTTCAAAGGTGTAAATTAGTCTCAAATTAGGATTCTACATGTCTTAGTCTAGGAGTAATATATGGCTTTATTTGAACTTTGTTTGAACTCTAAACTAAGATAGGAAAGGGAAATGAATTTTTAATTGCTTGAAAATCTAACTACTTAAAACCATGTACTCAATTTCCTATAGATCCAAATTTTTCATTATCACATCTGTTTTCCTAATATAGATCCAACATTGAGATGTTGGATTAGGATCGGACGCCTGCGACTGATCCTCCACCTTGGGCAAGTATCGTGCCTTCTCGCCCTTTAAGCGTTTGCTTCTCGTGTTTTTTTCTTCCTTCTGTGATTTCTCCCTCCTCCATCAATGGTTTTCCTAGATTATATATTCCCTAGATTCGTGTTACCTTCCATTATCTTTAGAACCTAAATTCAAACCATAAAATCTACCATATAGGAGACACCCCTTCTCTCCTCCTCCTCCTAGTTTTCCTAGACGCCATGTTCCTCCCTTATTTTTTCCTCCTCATCATTTTGTCGCCATCCTCATACGCCAAACATGTATACACTACTTCAAAACCTTCCATGGATACCCCAATGAAGCTCGAGACTATTGGGTTGTGGTAGTTTGATCATGAGAGTGGTCTCGATTTCTGATCACATGATGTACTCAGTACGACTTCGGTGGTGAGGTCAGGACCTTCAAAGGTGCCCCAACCTCTCAGTTCTATTTATCCAGGTAATAGGGATCCTTTGAGGCCTTCAATATGACCAAACAAGGCATGCATCGATGTTCCCCTCTTCTTGCAATTGTCACCATTTTCTATCGTGCTTGGCATTTTTGCAATTCAACCTTATTTGTCCTTGGTTTTCTTTATTTGCTAGCTCCTGAAGCTATCTTGAACCTTTTAAACTCTTTTCCATGCCAACATATCGTTGTGTTGGGACAATGGTGCCACATCCTAGATCAGTCATGGCGGCAGTGACTGGCACTATTTTGGGATGCCCTGGACCTTCGTGCAGAATGGTCTAGATCGGTAGCACATGGTGCACCTTGAGGAGCAAGTGATTGATACCGATTTGCTTCATGGTGTGAATTGGGTCCCTATCTAGAGAGTTTTTTGACAAATCCATGGTTCTTTCCTTGATCAACAAAGGGAAGATGATCTTCTCTGACATTTACTCAGTTTTACCCTTGCTTTGTTTTCATCTTTTTCCATGCAACAATGTGCATTTACGTCTTTTAATTCTCTTTGTTTTGACTTAATCATGCTACTATGTTCTCAGGCTAAGTACTGATGCAACCCTATCACACTATACGGTTGTGTATCCTATGTGGGAGTATATTAGTAATTAGTAATACAATTTTATTTCAATAAATCTGTAAAAGGTATTATCTTTGATAATTCATAACTATTAATCTATAAGTAAAAAATATACGAATTTGTTTTAGAATCCTGGGATTTTTCTCCATCTAGTGGTACCAATCTCATTGCCTAACTCTAATTTAATAAATATGTAATTTTTCAAGGATTTGCTTGATTGGATATAACTTCTAAAATTTATATCTAAAAATCTAAAGTAAAAAAACCAAAGATAAATATATTGTGAAATCAATAAAACATAGTCTAAGAAACTATATGATTATAATCACATAATTCATAAATACAAAAAGGTAATTTTTAGGGTTTGAGTAATTAATGTGATTTTAACCCTGTTTCATATGCACATCTACAAGTGACATGTGACCCTGATGTAGAATTAAGATTGACCTTTGACACTTGTAGACTCAGTCTAAGGTATGTTGCATCCCCTATGAGTTATATTGAGCAAACACCTACGTTTCTTTCTTGATGTATGTTGCATAGCCTCAACCTTATGTTGAGAAATTGATCTATTTTCTCTCTCTTGGACCTCTTTGAGGTATTTCAACAATGAAGTATCTCGTCATATCTTGATGAACTATTTGGGAATATTATTATGAACGTGAATCCATGATATTCTCAAACTATTTATAATTTATGTTGGACTTTAAAATGGTGCTTTACTTATCTTATATCATGATGAAACCCTAACTCTCATGTGGTAGATTTTTTGTCATTTTATGCCGCATCATTATTGTGGAATTGATCATATTTTTGTTTATGGGTCCTCTAACCCCACTTGATTATGTTTGTATGTTCTCATCCTTTGTTTGAGCTTGACTAAACTTACTTATTACCTCTCCATTTGTACATGGATTAGACTGGTTTTATATATAGTAGTGGTACATGAGTACAACCATATATAGGATACACCTTTTCCACCCTGAGTGTGCTTTTCCATTATATGTACACACACACACAAATATATATATATATATATATATATATATATACACATACATACATACATATATATATATGTATGTATGTATGTATATATGTATGTATATGTTACATGTGTGCATGTCTCTTATGTCTCCAGGATGCGCTTTTGCACCCAGTTCTTGGCTGAGATCATATGGTGTCTTGGCCCTGCTTTAAATAACTTCGGTCTAATGTTGTTTACATGCATTGTTTGACATTGTAATATGTTTTTGTGATATTAATTAAGGCAAGAAACTCTTTTATTGGATATCTTCTTCGAACATTTTCTTTGATATCTAATAGAATGTTCTTAATTTATCTTGTTCTGGGAAGCCTTGATAAAGTTTAATGTTATCCTTTTTCTATAATATTGCTCGATCCCTATTAATATGCACTTACTTGCTTTTATGCTGACAACTTCCATTTTGTCTTCTCTTGTGGGGTATTCTTCCAACCCCTTAGGTGAAGGACAATGTGGATCTGACATGGTGATATGGACCTAGATTAGTGGAGCTAACTCCTCTTGCTCGATCCCTATTAATATATACTTACCTGCTTTTATGCTGACAACTTTCATTTTGTCTTCTCTTGTGGGGTATTCTTCCAACCCATAGGTGAAGGACATGGTGGACATGACATGATGGCTTAGTGGAACTAACTCTTCAGAGATAGACTTGAGATAGCTTGGACATCCCTCTACCTAGTAAAGAAGTTATTTCTTTCATATAAACCTTGAGTGGGAGAATATTATGTAAACTTGTAAAATTCAATGTAGTTGTTACATTTATTTCCAATGCTACTCTTATACCATTATTTTAAGAAATGAAAAAACAAACCTATTCCAATATGCTTGCCAGTGTGTTTGGTTTAGATGGGTTTATTCCTCCAACTAGTGAGGTGTGGATCCCCTCTCATGTCTCACTCCTTACAAGATGGTATCAAAGCCATAACAGTCAAAATTTTAACTATTTCAATTTGATATCCCTTAGATTTACTATCCTTTCCCATAAGTACCTTGTAGGACCCATACCCTATGTGCAAACCCTAGATGAGATATTTACACCAGAATTGACCTCTTATTCATGATATGATGAACAGTTTATATAGAATCATATGAAATGTACATAAGAATCTTGATTACAAAACCCTAATGTGGTGAGGATTTAGGTGATTTTACCCTATAATCTTGATTAGTGGTGTTACAGCTCTTTGGAAGTTAACTTTTTGCCTTACCGTGGGATTGGGTAATGAGGATGAGGAACATAGTTGATAAGGAGATCGCATATGAAAAATTGTGACTTGGTTCGCACAATTGATTTTGGATCCATCTTTGTTTTTCGAGTAGATTTAATTGTAAAAAACACACTATACTATATCTACAAAGAAAATTTATGGATACTATCGATATTTTCTTGAACTGAGTCACAATTAAGAGATGTATGGAGTTGATAGAGAAACCCTAGACTAGATAGGCTAGAATTCTCAAACCATGGTTTGTATATGGAGTGATGACTAACAAAAGTGTGTCTTGTGATAAAGATTTAGTTGACCTACCCTTTTGTAATTTGTGACTTTTGTTTGTCCATGTGAACCTTAGGGTTGTTATGTTAGAAACACAAGCACCTAAAACTCAACCCTAGGTGGCCATCATCTCTAGTTTGATACAAGACTTTTGAACATAAAAACACACCTAATTGACACAACTCTACAAATGTATATGTAACCCTAATACCTTAAAAGTGGTTTAATTTGACTTATTAGGTTAAACTTTAAGAGGTGGAGAGTAGTTAGTTGGTAGTGTAAGGATCGTTGGATTTCAGTGACTAAATCCTATTTAATGGGTGGAATGTTGTAACATGTCTTCCTTGTCCCTAAAACCCTAACTTCTCTAAATTAGATACTAAAGTGTACAGTCCTTTGTTTAACCTTAACAAGATACAATATATACTCTACTATAGACATGGGATGAGTTAGATGACCTAGACATCATGTTTGGCTTATAGAGCTACTAGAAATCTTATAATATAAAATATTGGTCCTTTGTCACCCTTAACCTTAATAGGATGCTTATAATAAGCAATTAGTGCTAATGGAACGTCCTAGGTCTTGCAACCTCAGATGAAATGATCTTAAAAGGAATGATTGAACTACCCATATCACCAAGGTGCACCTCATTTTTAGGGAGTTCATCACTAAAAAACTCCACGGGTAAGCATGCTCAACCTAGAGTAGTGATTAAAATTAAATGATAATAAATAATAGGATTTTGCACAATAAACCCATAACCTATAATCTAAACAACTCATGTGCTTGCAATAATTTGACAATTTGTAATTCATGAATCCATATAATAATACATGACAAGTTTCATGTGGTGAATAATACATGCATATATAGATATATACAGGGGCGGCGCCACAGGGTGGGGCTACCCAGGTAGATGGTCCCTCTAAAAAATATTTTTATAATTACTATTATACCATGTAAATATTTATATTTTGTGAAAATATATTACTACACAAAATAAGATGTGACTTTTTATCTTTTTATTTCAACCAATTCTATCATCTTTCTTTGTGTGAACTACGTAGGGGTTAAACATAATATATTTGTGGATTACATGTCTTATTTCCCTCACAAATCATAAAATTTATAGTCCTAATATAGATAACATCAATTATGGATTTAAGACGCTATATTGTTGGTTACTCCTACTAAATTTTGCATTATAATATTATTTTAGTTGTGTCAAGACTTACGTAAATTATCGTCACATGCTTGAAAGCGGATCTCTATAGAGACTAGGGGGCATATATCCTTAAAATATAAAAATTAATTATATAATATGAAGTTTATAGAAATATATATTGCAACATGTTAATGTATTAATCGGAATCTAACAATGTTATTGTGTCTTTCACTGAAAAACATTATTAACTACTGAAAAACATTATTAACTATCATGTGAGTCACTACACACAATTATAATTAACCATCATTGGAAAAAATGATAACTATACATGCAGAACTAATCACATTCTATATAAATGTTTCCCTTTGAAATTTTTATTCGTCAATCATTCTCAATTTTAAAAAAAGATCCATGTTACTATATACAAATAGATCCAAACAATAATTATTGCTACATAGTGTTTCATAAAATTTTAATTACATAATATTTAAATATTATCAGGTGAATCTGAATAACTTTAATTACAAATTTACAAGAATTTTGAGAAGATAATGACAATATTTCTATATATAAAAGAAAAGAAAAAGATGAGTCAAAAATAAATTTTTTCTTTAGCACAAGGTAAAAAAGAGTATGGAAAACATGTAAAATGTGGGGTAAGAAGGATAAGAAAAAGTAAAAAAATCCATCTTGTAGATATAATTTTAATCAAACAAAGAGAGAGAAAAACAAGGGTGACATGTAAAATAAAAGTCAATAAAAATATATAATAATTTCTTTATATCCACTTTTTCCAACTTCTAAATAAAAAAAGGAATATAATCATGGATCTTTCCTCTTCATTCTCTTCACTTTTCATTCTTAGATATAGTTTTAATCAAATAGAGAGAAAAGTAAGGAGGACATGTAAAATAAATGTCAATAAAATATATAATTGTTCCTTTAATATCTTCTCTTCTCCAACTTTTTGAATAAAAAATAATAAATATATGCACGAAGCTTTCCTCTTCATTCTCTTCACTTTTCTTTTGTCAATTTTGTTCTCCATAATTTATTTTTTATACAACCAGATAAAATATTTTGCTTCTTTATTTATGAAGCTTCCTTCATTCCAATCATTGTGTCAACTTCTTAAATAAATTGACATTACCTAGTACATTATGCACATTACACTAATCAAGTGACCTTGAATTATGATTATATTTTTGATCATCTAGTTGTTTGATCTGAAAGATATGGTCAAACAATGTATTATTTATGACCTTAGACATTCAAACAAATACACTACTTTGATATATCAAATTACATCATGTCATTTATGCTAATTTTTTTTATTTTTTACAAATAGTTTATGTTTGTGCAATCAGACATTACGTTGAGTATATTTTTCTTCAATTTTTTCAAAGTAAATATTATTTTTCCCATCTATATGCATGGATAATATATGTCACTACTCATACTAACTTAGCCCCCGTACAACAAATTTCTGGATCCACCACTATATATATTAATATATCATAAACCATTAAAAAGTTAACTAGTTCAGTTCATGTGTTATAATGAAGACGAAAATGAATTTGATATATTCATATCAACAACAATGAAGGAAAAAAATTAAAAGGGCATAAAAGAATATATAAATTAAATGGGAATTTATTTGTTCCTAAGTGGAAATATAATATCACCAAATATCTTTTAAAATGAAACTTATACTGAATAATGGTAGTGGTTGCATGTCAGAGTGAAGGAAAATCATTCTTGTGAGGAAAATATTAGAGAGAATCTAATGTCAACACACCATACATAAATATATTTATTATGTGAATAAATATGGAAATAACCCTTCTAATATTAAATCATTGGATAACTTATTAATGATGTCTAAAGTAGAAAATAATGTGCTATTTGAAATCCTCATGTTTAAATTGACTTATGTGTGTTCCAAATTTCACATTAAACAAGTAATCGGATATGCCTTAATTTGATTTAGAAAATAAAATATAATACTAAATAAAAAATATCAACAATATAAAGGAAGACTTCAAGTGAAAATTAATCTCAAATTCAGATTTGACATGTCTTAATTAGTCTAGGTGTAATATATGACTGATTTAATCTTTGTTTGAGCTTTGAACTAAAATAGGAAAGGGAAACACATTTTAATTGCTTGAATATCTAACTACCTAAAGCAATGTACTCAATTTCCTATAGATCTGGATTTTTCACTATCTCACTTATTTTCCTAATACAGATCTAACCTTGAGGCGTTGAATAGGGATCGAACATATGTGATTGATCTTCCACCTTCGGCAAGTATCAAACCTTCTCACCATGTGTTGCTTTGCTTTTCATGATTTTTTCCTTATGTGATTTCTCCCTTCTCCATCAATGGTTTTCCTAGATTATCTTGTCCCTATATTTGTGTTACCCTCCTGGATCTTTACAACCTTAATTCAAACCCTAACATATAATATGTAGGAGACACTCCTTCTTGCCTCCTTGTAGTTTTATCAGACACCTTATTCCTCCCATGTTCCTCCTCCTCGTTTGTTTCTCACCATCTTCAGACCCCAAACCTTTATACAAAATGTTGAAACCTTCCCTAGATACCCCAATGAAGCTCGAGACAATTGAGTTCTGGTCATTTGATCATAGGAGTGGTCATTTGATCATGGGTGTGGTTTCTGATTTTTGGTCACCTGATGTACTCAGTACGAATTTGGTGGCGAGGTCATGACCTTTGAGGGTGCCCCAATCTCTAGATTTTGTTTGTCCAGGTTATAGGGACCCTTCAAGACCCTCAATCAGACCAAACTAGGTATGTATTAGTGTTCCCCTCTTCTCCATGTTTTCACTATTTTTTGTTGTGGTTGGTGTTTCTACAATTCAACCTTATTTATTCTTAGTTTTCTTCACCTGCTACCTCATGAAGCTATCTTAATCCTTTTAAACTCTTTATGGCACCTGCATATCTCTGTGTTGGGATAGCAGTGCCACACCCTAGATTAGTCATGGTGACAGTGACTAGTGTTGTTCTTGTATGCCTTACGACCTCCTTTTGGGATAGTCTAGATCGGTAGTGTGTGTCGCAACTTGAGGAGTTAGTGATTGGTACCGGTTTGCTTCAGGGTGTGAATTGGATCCCTAGATAGGGAGCTATTTGACAAATCCACGCTTCTTTCCTCAAACAACAAAGAGAGGACGATCTTCTCTGGTATTTTCTTAGTTTTGCCCTTGCTTCTTTTTTCATTTTTCGTCACACAACAATGTGCATTTACGTCTTTTAATGTTGTTCATTTTGATCTAACTATGCAATTACGATCCCAGTCTCAGGTGCAACCTTGTCACACTATATGGTTGTGTATCCTACGTGGGTGTATGTCAATAATTGGCAATGCAATTTTATTTAAGTAAATCAACAAAAGACATTATCTTAGATAATTCATAATAATTAATGAGTAGGTCAATAGTTAAAACAAAATATGTTTTAGAATCGTGGGAATTTATCCATATAATGCTGCAAATTTATTTGCCTAATTCCAATTTAGGAGATATGTGATTTTATAAAGATTTTTTCCAATTGGATATAACTTCTAAATATTTATCCAATAATCTATAAGTCAGGAAAATAAAGTAAAATATGTTGCAAAATCACTAAAACATGATGTACCAAAACAGTATGATTCGAATCACATAATCTATAAATTATAAAAAGGCAATTTTTAGGATTTGAGTAATTACTGTGAACTTTACTCTAAATTTCATATGCTCATCTATAGGTAGCTTGTCACTTTGATGTGGAATTAAGATTTACCTTGGACTCTTGTAGACTTTATCTGAGGCATGATGCATCCCCTATGGGTTATATTGAGCAAAACACCTATAATTTTCTCTCTCTTTATGTATGTTGCATACCCTGAATCTTATATTGAGCTATTGATTAATTTTTCTCTCTCTTAAACGTCTTTGAGGCATTTCAAGAATGGATATCTCCTTCATGTCATAATGACCTATTTGTGTATAGTCTTACCAACTTGAATCCATGATATTATCAAACTATCTATGATTCGTGTTGGACTCTATAGTGGTACTTTACTTATCTTATATCATGACGAAATCCTAAGTTTCATGTGGTAGACTTTTATGGGATTATGATGCACCATTATTGTGGATGTGATTATATATTTGTTTACGGGTCCATTGACCCCACTTGATAATCTTTAGATGTTCTCATTCTTTATTTGAGTTTGACTAAACTTACTTCTTACCTCTATATTTGTGCATGGCTAAGACTGATTTTATTTATAGTAGCGGTACATGGGCACAACCATAAATAGAGTGTGCTTTTTCACTCCGAGTTTGCTTTTCCACTACACACACACACACACACACACATATATATATATATAGGGAGAGAGAGAGAGAATCAGGCTAGAACACACCCATGTGTACAGATCGCACGCTACACTCAAGTCTGGTTTGTATATCAATCAATATTTTTTGGAAAATCCAAATCATTGATATTCATTGGTATAATACACATAGACAATACACAAAATTTGAGCTCATTCAGATGTTGGCATGGCACCCTACTGAGTATAACAAAACCGACACACATAAAGTCTTTCAAGTGCATTATTTTTGTTGTCTTTAGATGCATGGCCTATAAATGTCCAAATGAACTCAAATTTTGTATGTAGGCTATTGATATGTTATTTAAGAAGACCAATGATTTAGATTTTTAATATAATATTTATAATGAACAAGATAACTTGAGTGTATTCTATCTCTACTACACTCGAGTGTGTTCTAACCTGACTCTCTCTCTCTCTTTCTATATATATATATATATATATATATATATATATATATATATATATATATATATATATATATATATACACACACACACACACACCACTCGTGCGGGGGTAACTAGCTTTTGTTACCATCAGATCTATTTTGTAATAGGAGGGCACATAATTGTAATGAGATAGCCAAAATTGTAATACAAAGACTCATTTTGTAAATACAATGTGAATTTTTTATTCTCCCTTTAAAAATAATAAATATGGTATTTATGACAATAGTTTATGTAGTATTACAAAATGAGTCTCTGTATTACAATTTTGGTCATCTCATTACAATGTTTGTTGTCTCATTACAAATATATGTCTTCCTATTACAAAACAGATGCATGGGTAGTGAATGAATGGCCATATATAAATGTGTATATGTGTGTGTGTGTGTGTGTGTGTGTGTATATATATATATATATATATATATATATATATATATATATATATATATATATATATATATATATATATAGAGAGAGAGAGAGAGAGAGAGAGAGAGAGAGATAGAGAGAGAGAAAGGGTGCGCTTTTCCATCCATTTTTTATTTGACATGTTATGGTGTCCCAACACTACTTTAAATAACTTTGGTCTAGTTTCGTTTACATGCACTGTTTGTGATTGTGATATTGATTAAGACAAGTAACTCTTTTATTGAATATTTTCTTCAAATGTTCTCTTTGATATCTAGTTGGATGTTCTTTATCTCTATTGTTCAAGGAGCCTTGATAAAGTTTAATTGTTGTCCTTTTACTATAATATTGCGCAATACCTATTAGTTTGTACATATCGAATTTTATGCTTACAACTTCCATTTTGTCTTCTATTGTGAGTTATGCTTCCAATCCCTTAGGTGAAGGACATGGTAGACATGACACGATGACATGGACCTGGCTTAGTGGAGCTAACTCTTTGGATATAGACTTGACATAGTTTGGACATCCATTTGCCTAGCAAAGAAGTTATTTCTTTCATGTAACTCCAAGTGGGAGATTGTTACGTAAAAAAATTGGATATATTCGTTAAATTTATTTCTGTTACTACTCTTGTATGCCATTATTTTGAGATATGAAACAAAATACACCTATTCCAACATGCTTGTTAGTGTGTTGGCTTTAAATGAACTTATTCCTCAAATCAAGTAAGGAGTGGATCCCCTATTATATCCCACTCCTTACAACACATGCTAGCTAAGCACATATAATACAATTGTATTATATAATTTGTGACTAGACAAAATTGTCATTATATTTTGTTAATAAAATTCTATATCATTTGTTCAAATAATTTTGATTCTTGTTTGTAATGATGCAACTTGAAGTTTAAATTATTGAATATACACTATCAAAAATATACATTGTCAAAAGAACCTACACTAGTTTGGTTCTAACTTGGAAAGTAACTTCCAAACATGGAACAAATTATTCCAGGTTGCAATTAGTTTGGGTTATGGGCCAAGGCAAAACTTTGACAACCATAATGGTTAGTGCTATCTACTATCAAATCTATGTATAAGAATCGACAACAATGAAACAATAAATAAGATTGAACAATAAGGTGAATTTTATGATAAAACAAGAAACCAAACATGTTGCAAGAAAAAAGTAGGCATGTCACACTCAATTTATAGACATAGATAAGTACCTAGACGAGTATCACCTGAATGTTAGAATGAGCCTAAAATAAAAGAAAATTAAGTAGTTGCACAGTCTGGAAGGAAAATCATGCAAATATGCTCACCAAATGTGGTTGTGAAAAAGAAGAAGTTATATATATTGCTAGAAAAAGCAAGCATGCCACCCATGATATGCATATAATAATATAAATTAAAATATAATTGTTGGTGGAATGATTAGTTAAAAATAATAAATATGGTATTTATGACAGTAGTTTATGTAGTATTACAAAATGAGTCTCTGTATTACAATTTTGGTCATCTCATTACAATGTTTGTTGTCTCATTACAAATATATGTCTTCCTATTACAAAACAGATGCATGGGTAGTGAATGAATGGCCATATATAAATGTGTATATGTGTGTGTGTGTGTGTGTGTGTGTGTGTGTGTGTGTGTGTATATATATATATATATATATATATATATATATATATATATATATAGAGAGAGAGAGAGAGAGAGAGAGAGAGAGAGAGAGATAGAGAGAGAGAGAGGGTGCGCTTTTCCATCCACTTTTTATTTGACATGTTATGGTGTCCCAACACTACTTTAAATAACTTTGGTCTAGTTTCGTTTACATGCACTGTTTGTGATTGTGATATTGATTAAGAAAAGTAACTCTTTTATTGAATATTTTCTTCAAATGTTCTCTTTGATATCTAGTTGGATGTTCTTTATCTCTATTGTTCAAGGAGCCTTGATAAAGTTTAATTGTTGTCCTTTTACTATAATATTGCGCAATCCCTATTAGTATGTACATATCAAATTTTATGCTTACAACTTCCATTTTGTCTTCTATTGTGAGTTATGCTTCCAATCCCTTAGGTGAAGGACATGGTAGACATGACACGATGACATGGACCTGGCTTAGTGGAGCTAACTCTTTGGATATAGACTTGACATAGTTTGGACATCCATTTGCCTAGAAAAGAAGTTATTTCTTTCATGTAACTCCAAGTGGGAGATTGTTACGTAAAAAAATTGGATATATTCGTTAAATTTATTTCTGTTACTACTCTTGTATGCCATTATTTTGAGATATGAAACAAAATACACCTATTCCAACATGCTTGTTAGTGTGTTGGCTTTAAATGAACTTATTCCTCAAATCAAGTAAGGAGTGGATCCCCTATTATATCCCACTCCTTACAACACATGCTAGCTAAGCACATATAATACAATTGTATTATATAATTTGTGACTAGACAAAATTGTCATTATATTTTGTTAATAAAATTCTATATCATTTGTTCATATAATTTTGATTCTTGTTTGTAATGATGCAACTTGAAGTTTAAATTATTGAATATACACTATCAAAAATATACATTGTCAAAAGAACCTACACTAGTTTGGTTCTAACTTGGAAAGTAACTTCCAAACATGGAACAAATTATTCCAGGTTGCAATTAGTTTGGGTTATGGGCCAAGGCAAAACTTTGACAACCATAATGGTTAGTGCTATCTACTATCAAATCTATGTATAAGAATCGACAACAATGAAACAATAAATAAGATTGAACAATAAGGTGAATTTTATGATAAAACAAGAAACCAAACATGTTGCAAGAAAAAAGTAGGCATGTCACACTCAATTTATAGACATAGATAAGTACCTAGACGAGTGTCACCTGAATGTTAGAATGAGCCTAAAATAAAAGAAAATTAAGTAGTTGCACAGTCTGGAAGGAAAATCATGCAAATATGCTCACCAAATGTGGTTGTGAAAAAGAAGAAGTTATATATATTGCTAGAAAAAGCAAGCATGCCACCCATGATATGCATATAATAATATAAATTAAAATATAATTGTTGGTGGAATGATTAGCAACTTCCAACCCGAGACTAAGGCACAACAAATTTTATTTTTACATAGTGATAGTCCCATAGCTAGGCATGGTTCCATAATGTCCAACTCATAACATAATTTCAACTATATTTTCGTCAATACATATAGAAATTCACATAGACTGTTAGATCGCAGATGGTAAAAATTTAACCCTAATAGAACTGTATTGACAAAATCTAAACCTAAAACACACCTAGCTTTAATATGCAGATATCAACATCCTACTTCTTGAAATAAGGAAGCTTGATATGTCACAAGAAAATGCAGACATGTCATCAACTTCCTACTTGAAATTGACCAAGTTTGTTTTATTCTATATATCGATAAACCCATATTTGAACCTAAATTTGTATTGTCTAACCCCATTCAACTCTACATTTTAGTTTCCAACACATTTGCAAATAATACTGATTTTGCCACATGTTAGAGCATGTATTGTTCAAATGTATCAAATAGAAACTGAACCAGATTCACAAAATCCAAACTCAAACATTACACATTTTAATTCATACATCAATCAGAACTAGAACCGAGCTAGATTAAAAAATTTGAATCCAAAATCTATTTTCTGAACAGATTTGAGTTAGGTTCACATTTAAGTAATATATTGTCACTCATTAATTGTACACTGCATTCATTTTGAGACATGTCATACATTTCTGATGACACTTGTGATTGTCTATTACTAAAAACCTTATTATGATTTTTATATGTGCAACATGACAAAAGAAAGACAATAATTGATTTATAATAATAAATAGATAACATTGACATGGTATCTAGATAAAAAAACTCAATAGAACATGCTTACCAAAAAGTAAAGAAATAACCACAGTCATGTCTACCGAGAAAATAACTCAAACAAAAAATACCATAATGTTCCTTATCTATAAGAATTATAAAAGTAAATAGATAACATTGACACGATATTTATATTTAAAAACTCAATTATATATATATATATATATATATATATATATATATATATATATATGCAACAAAGAAAGAGAAAAACAACATTGTGTGGAGTGATTTTGAGCAAACCGCTCAAATAACAAACACCGTAATGTTCTTTGTTTATAAAAACTAGCTAAACTAAAAAGAATCAAATCACTTTCAAGAGTTTTCCTTTGAAAGGACTTTCAAGAATTTTAATGCAAATATTTTAAAAAATGTTTAAGTTCTAACTTATACATAATAATGTTCATTTTTTCCTATTATTTTTATATACTATAATTCTATTAAATGTTGCTATTCAATTGGTTAGTTTTCCTAAATCATTATTATTATAAAATTCCTTTTAGTATAATATTTATTAGTAAGGTAAGCGCATGTAGAGAATACATTAAGTATATATATTATCAAAGATAACAAAATAAGCATATGTATCTTATAATTATGCCATTAAATATATAAGTATTATGGACGGATATATGTTTTATCTATTTAATGTTAAAGTAAATTTGTATGCTTAATGAGTAGATGCGAAAAGAGAGTTGAGGAATAACAAAATATAACTGACCAAAACACACACACTCTCTCTCTCACACACACACAAATATATATATATATATATATATATATATATATATATATATATATATATATATATATATATATATATAGTCAAGCTAGAATACACTCGAGTGTATCCGGAGTAGAATACACTCAAGCAGTTTTCCATGATGCAAATTTTTTTAATCTAATCCATTGATTTCTTAAACATCATGTGAATAGCTCATATATAAAATTTAAGGCCATTTGGACATTTATAGGTCATGTTATGGAGGCCAAAAAAATTATACATTTCAAATTAGTTTCGTACGTCGATTTTGTTGTCCTCAAATGAGTGACTTATACTCATCCAAATGAGCTCAAAATTTGCAGATAGCCTAATTATAGTATAATAATGAAGATCAATAGTTTATATTTTACAAAAAAAACAGTCTTGATATGCAAACACCACTTAAGTGTAGCGTGCCATCTATACACTTGAATGTATTCCAGCCTGACTCTCTCTCTCTCTCTCTCTCTATATATATATATATATATATATATATATATATATATATATAGGCTATTCACTCGCTGCCCGCGCGGGTAGATAAGTGAAGTTACCCGGCTCCCAAATTAAAGATGTGAAGTATTGATATAGAAACGGTGGAGGTAGCACTCTTTGTAATTATGTATATTGCTAGCCGCTTTACGTGCATGGAACATCGGTGGTACTATTAGTAATTATATTAAATAGTTTTCGTGATATTGAAATCAGTTTCGTTGGTTCCGTTTTTCGTCAGTCCCTCCGAACAACCGGCGAGAAGCAGAGTCCAGTGCCTTCACATACCGCTCGAGGAACTCAACCACGGTCTGGTCGAGCGACGGCCTCCGCATCGCCACCGCGGCAACGGGTGACGCCAACACAACGTCGCTGCACCGGTCGTGGCAGAGGAGGTAGACGTCGAGTAGCTTCCTCACCCAGGCTGCTGAAAGGAGCTCCTCGCCCGAGGATGCGAGCAAGAGTCCCTCGAAGGCGTCCGCGACGAGTTGTTGGAACATGTCGAGGTCGGAGTCGATGGTTCGCGATGAGGACGTGGACGACGAGGAGGTCGGGGACCCGGGGAGGTCCATGACCTGTGTGTTTGCGTGGTGGTCAGAGCGGCGGAGGGCGAAGAGGGATCGGCCCATGGTGGAGAACGGGGAAGAGGAGCCCTGGTAGTCCGTGGCGGGCATTGTCACATGCCTTGGCCCAGAGTGAGAGAGATAAGGAGAGAGCCCCACCGAAATGAGAAGAGCACCACCGCCTAGCCACTCACACTTGTTCGCTACTGAACTGGAAGTCGTAGAGTCCCTCAGATAAAATCGAGCAAGGTGGCGGAGTTGCGAGGAAGCAACGGAGCAGAGGAAGCCTGGTAGGGGTTATGATTTTAGATTAGAGGAGGTAGGAAGGAGGTGTCAGAGGAGGTTGCTTGGATGGTGCTATTTTTAGACTTTTCACGCAAATCGTATCACAATGTTGGGTCTTCCGTTCACCTCTCTCTGCCATCAGTCGTTTAACATAACTTTGTTTCATGTTGTTGTTTGGGAATGGATAGACAAGGTTGTCGAAGGTGGTTGATGCAGATTATACAACTGGAATAGAACTAACTAAATTGGGATTTGATGTATTAATTTGTATGAGCACAATGATGTAGATCGTAGCGGCTGCATTTTAAGAGTGAACGTGTATGAAGCATCAATACAAGCTTTATCCAAAGAGTAAAAATAGCGACTGCAACCTCGTTAGTACTGGATACGTACTATCCGACATGCACATTGGACAAAAATGGGTGTCGTTTAATATCTTTAAAATAACAATAAAGCTGATGATAGTTGATTCTATTTATGCATGTGCGTAGTATATTAATACAAAATATGGATGCAGCATGTATGTGCACAAATGTGTATGTGATTTATAGTATTTTTATATTTAATCAATTGTTATTTATATTCAAAATGCGTATCTATGTATTTTGTGTTCAAAAGATCGCTCTGTAACGAGAGATGACACATTGTAAATAGCAAAGAGAAACTGTAATGTGTACGGAAAAAACGTAATACAAAAGAGCACATCGTAACTAAAACTGACATTTTGTAATCAAAACAAAATAAGAAACAACAACAACTAAACAAGTGATATTCTGGCATTATACAAGAGTTGTAATAATAAGTAAAGAAAGATATCATTATGTAATAGAAAGGAACTGTTTGTAATCAGAACAGAGAATTCATAATGGGAAGGAAAAAATTATAACAAAGGATAACTATTTGTAATACAATCTCGATGTATCAAATTCTAATATCCAGCGGAATGAACCTCAGTGTGTATTTTTTATTCAAGAGACCGCTCTATAAGGAGAGATGACACATTGTAAATAGCAAAGAGAAACTGTAACGTGTACGGAAAAAACGTAATATAAAAGAGCACATTGTAACTAAAACTGATATTTTGTAATCAGAACAAAATAAGAAATAAAAACAAACAAGTTATATTCTGACATCGTACATGAGTTATAATAACAAGTAAAGAAAGATATGGTTATGTAATAGAAAGGAACTGTTTATAATCAGAACATAGAATTGGCAATGGAAAGAAAAGAATTGTAACCAAGGATAACTTTTGTAATACAATCTCGATGTATCAAATTCTAACATCCAGGAGAATGAACCTCAGTACATCAAAATTTATAATACTAAGAAACATTTTGCCATGAGAATAGATATTTCATAATGAAAATGAGAAAGTTGTAACTAGTGATGACATTCTGTAATACAACTTGGGTATATAAAATTTTATTATCTATGAGAATAAACTTCAATACGTAAAAATTATAGTAAGAAAGAGAATTTTGTAATAAGAACTAAGAATTCATAATGAGAGTGAGAAAGTTGTAATTAAGGATTGCATTTGGTATTACAGTCCAGATCTATCAAATTCTCTATCTAAGAGAATGAACTTTAGTACAAAATAAGTTGTAACTTGTAATAGGAAGAAACATTATGTAATTTGAATAAAACAATTGTAATCAGAATGATAAAAATATAACCACAGATGATGTCCTGTAATACAACCTGGTTGTATCACTTGTTATATCCATATTATGTATGTTTCGATCCACAAGCGTAATCAATTAAATAATAGAACTTGGTATATATGGAAGCAACATGTTTTCGGTGCTTTATTTATACTAGATGCCACCACTCACTGGAAAGTTAATTGACACATTGATAATTACCACATATGCCACCGTCCTTTTCAATTCTAGCTGCTATTGGTATTTACTATATATGCCACCGTCTCAGCAAATTAGTGGCCACGGGTAGCAGATTCTAATTACCCGCATGGGTATTGAAGACAAACTCACACACACACACACACACACACACATATATATATATATGTGTGTGTGTGTGTGTGCGCGCGCGCGTGTTTGTTTTCTAAGTTAAAATTACTTACAAACATATATAAATTTGATATGTTTAGCCGGCCTAATAAAAAAACGTACATGTTATACTTGTGAATGTTTACTTTTTACATCATTTATACCTACTTAAATTGACCAAACAACCAAATTTGTTACTGTAGACATATTCGGTTCACAACTCATTTAACAATAGCATGACTCCATGTATACCAAACATATGACTTGATCAAATGCTCGTGCTCATCCACAAGTCATTCATGAACATATTTGTTATCCCTCTGAGTGTAATAACATAACACAATAACAAAGCAATCACTACCAACTTGGCTTGACAAATCTGAATGCATACTTTTGTTAGAATACTTAACTATCATGTTAAATCAGTATTTGATATGATAAAACTATCTCAAAATATAAAAATATTTTGGATAACTTACTTGCCATTGTTCTTGCTAAAAATATATTTAGAAGCATTTGAAATATATTCATTTTTAGATATTTTTAGGCTTGTTTGAATTAATTGCATACCTAGACTTGTTATGTGCATCAACAATAGAATAATATTTTCTCAAATTGTATTTAGTTAAGATCTTGTTTACAATTTGGACTCACAATTAAATCTAAAAAAGTCAGGATGGCTCAATTTATTGTCTACAATTATCCATATTATCCACCACACACAATACAATCCGTAATCTAGAGAAAGAAAATGATTCTTGTACTACTAAAGCGGGTTGCTTCAACAAATCTAAACTATAACAATTAGATAATGACAAAGATAGTTAATGTTCTTAAAATTGTTGATATTTTTAGAAAAATAGTTTTTTTTCAAAGTGTTAATTTCAAAATATTGGCCAACTGCCTAACATAATGCAAAGTACATTTCACAATTTTTTTATATAAGTACAATGAACAATTTTGGCAAGTCCTCACATATGTTTTTTTTTTGAAAAAGAATGGTCTACAATCACCATCACAATCATGATCTAAGACATTTAGTTTTTTCTATATAGACTCCTTTCATTTATCTCAATATGTTTTAAACTCACAGTTTGCCACAACTAGGGATGGAAGTGGTGCGGATATGGTGCAGTTTATAGCAAAACCAATATCACACCATATAGAAAAATCAAACACCATATCCACACCATATTCACTGCAGTTTTTAATATGAGAAACTATATCCGCACCACCAGAAAACTGCAGTTAACCACACCGCACCATAATTTGAACAAATTTTTATTAACCATAGTATTGTTATACATAAAATTTATGAAGTTGTACATTACAAATGGAAGTAACAACATAGACAATATGAAAAACTAATGTTCAGTTCATACTAAATAGAAAAAGAATAATAACATTAGTAATTGTAGAAAATTAATAAAAATTTCTACTTTTTTATACTTTGAATTCCATTTAAAATTAGAGATCTTCTATCTATGTAAGGTGACAATAAACAATGCATTTAGGATAATATTCTACATATATTTATATATGACTTCTATGAATTATTTGTGATGCGATTTTTATCTATGATTTTTTATTTATAGACATAATCACACCACATCACCACGGTTCTAAAAATTTAAAACCATATCCACACCATAACCACTTGGTGCGATTATGTGGTGTAAAATGTGGTTGCGGTTATATGTAAATATAATTTTTTCAAAACACCACTGCCATCCCTATCCACAACCATTAGCAACAGTGACGTAGCCACATTGAGGCATGGGTAGGCACGTGCACCCTACCCATGTTTTTATATTCATACATATATCTACATAGGAAAGCTACAGATTTTAAAGGAACATTATATTTTGCCCTACCTTTCCAACTATACTAAGCAAAGTGCCAATCCTGGATGCTTTTTTTGGCATTGCCACTAGCAGGTATTACCCCGAAAGTTTTCTAAGTGCAACTCTTTACACATGTATTGCAAACCTTCGCTCTCATAACGTAGAGGTGTAAAAAATCTGTTTTGGGTTGATTTCGGGTGAGTTTCATATTGGAGCTAATACCTAACTATGTAATCTAAAGTTAACCTGTTTTTTAAGTGGTAAATCTATAACAAAACTAATCATGTTGTGTTTATTAACTCATAATCAGATTCTAGAATCTTATTATATATATATATATATATATATATAATATACCAATTTTTTACCCATGTGGGATTTTTTTAGTTTGTGAAATCAAAATCAATCTATATTGAAAAATATTCTTAACACGTGATCGAATCAAAATGAAATAATTCAAACCCCACACTAACTAGGATTCAAGTTGTAGATAATTTTACATAAAATTGGTTTGAATTGATGAAATCTAAACCTAAGAGGGGTTATTTCCATAACAAATTGAGTGGACTTCATAAGTTTGAATGACTTTTAACCACACTATCCTCATGTGACAAGAAAACACATATTGGAGCTTACTTAGTGACTGGAAACATATAAAGATGCATAAGAAAAAACGAGGTAAACATTTTTCTTAGAAAAATAAATAAGCATGCACACTTCCACATCACAAAAAAATGCGGACTTGAAACCCTTGTCGCAAAACAGAAGGAAATGAAAAAAATGCAACTGGACGTGTCTCAGTATCTTATTCGTAGAGCTATCATTTTATAGATTATAAGTAAGCACAAAAAAGCAGCTTCGTGTCCCATTGTCTCATACCCCTCATCAAAATTTCAGATCAAAATGGCGCATATCATTACACATCACATAGTAATAATAAACAATTATAAAGGATAAGAAGGAAGTATCTAGTAGCTCAAAAGCAAGCTCAACACTCCCTCTTATTTATATAGTTATAGATTAACAATAGCACAACTCCATGTCTATCAAACATATGACTTGATCAAATGTTGGTGCTTATCCGCAAGTCATTCATGAACATATTTTGTTATCCCTCTAAGTGTAACAATAGAAACAATAACAAAGCAATCACTACCAACTTGGCTTGACAAATTTGACTGCACACTTTTGTTATAATATTTAACTATCATGCTAAATCAGTATTTGATATGATAAAACTATCTAAAAATATAAAAACATTTTGGATAACTTACGATCCATTGTTCTTGCTAAATATATATTTAGAAGTGTTTGAAATATATTCATTTTAGATGTTTTTAGGCTTGTTCAAATTAATTGGATACCTAGACTTGTTATCGTACATCAACAATAGAATAGTATTTTCTCAAATTGTATTCAGTTAAGATCTTGTTTACAATTTGGACTCACAATCAAATCTAAAAAAGTCAGGCCAACTCAGTTTATTGTCTACAATTATCCATACTATCCACCACACACAATACAATCCGTAATCTAGAGAAAGAAAATGATTCTTATACTACTAAAGTGGGTTGCTTTGAAAAATGTAAACTATAACAATTAGACAATGACAAAAATAGTTAATTTTCATAAAATTGTTTATATTTTTAGAAAAATAGTTTTCTTGTAGAGTGTTATTTTCAAAATATTGGTCAACTGCCTAACAAATGCAAAGTACATTTCACAATTTTGGCAAGTCATCACATACGTTTTTTTCGAAGAAAATTGGTCTACAATTACCATCACAATCATGATGTAAGAGATTTAGTTTTTTCTATATAGATTCCTTTCATTTGTCTCAATATGTTTTGAACTCACGACCTGCAACAAGTAGGGATGGAAGTGGTGCGGATATGGTGCGACTTATAGCAAAACCAACACCACACCACATAGAAAAATCAAACACCATATCTGCACCATATCCACTGTAGGTTTTAATATGAGAAACCATATCCGCACTACCAGAAAATCGCGGTTAACCACACTGCACCACAATTTGAACAAATTTCTATTAACCATAGTATTTTTATACATAACAAATAAAAGTAACAACATAAACAATATGAAAAACTAATATTCAGTTCATACTTCATACTAAATAAAAAATAATAATAACATTAGTAATTATAGAAAATTAATAAAAATATCTACTTTTCTATACATTGAATTCCATTTAAAATTAGAGATCTTCTATCTATGTAAGACGACAACAAACAATGCATTTAGGATAATATTCTACATATATTTATATATGATTTATATAAATTATATGCAGTGTGATTTTTATCTATGATTTTTTCTCTACAAATATAACTGCACCACATCACCACGGTTCTAAAAATTTAAAATCATATCCACACCATAACCACTTGGTGCGGTTATGTGATGTAAAATGTGGTGCAGTTATCTGCAAATATGGTTTTTTCAAAATACCATCGCCATCCCTAGCCACAACCATTAGCAGTAGTGGCATAGCCACATTGAGGCATGGGTAGGACGTGCACCCTATTCATGTTCCCAGATCCATACATATATCTACATAGAAAAGCTACATATTTTAAAGAAAAATTGTATTTTGTCCTACCTTTCCAACTATACTAAGCAAAGTGCCTATCCTGGATGATTTTTTTTGACATTACCACTAGTAGGTATTACCCCGACAGCTGCTAAGTGCAACTCTTTACACAGGTATTGCAAACCTTCATTCTCATCATGTAGAGGTGTAGAAAATCCGTTTTGGGTTGATTCCGGGTGAGTTTCATATTGGAGCTAATACCTAACTATGTAATCTAAAGTTAACCTAATTTTTTTTAAAGTGGTAAATCCATAACAAAATTAATTATGCTATGTTTATTAACTCATAATCATATTCTATAATCATATATATATATATATATATATATATATATATATATATATTACTAGATTGAAAAATATTCTTAACACGTGACCGATTTAGAATGAAATAATTCAAACCCCAAACTGACTAGGATTCAAGTTGTAGACATAAATACATAAAATTGGTTTGAATTGATGAAATCTAAACCTAAGAGGGGTCGTTTCCAAAACAAATTGAGGGGACTTCATAAGTTTGAATGACTTTTAACCGCACTATCCTCATGTGACAAGACAACTCATATTGGAGCTTACTTAGTGACTGGTAACATATAAACACACATAAGAACAAGTGAGGCAAACATTTTGCTTGGAGAAATAAATAAGCATGCACACTTCCACATCACAAACAAAAAAATGCGGACTTGAAATCCTTGTCGCAAAATAGAAGGAAACGACAAAAATGCAACTGGATGTGTCTCTACATCTTATTCGCAGAGTTATTATTTTATAGATTATAAGTAAACACAAAAAAGCGGTTTTGTGTCCCATTGTCTCGTACCCCTCATCAAAATTTCAAATAAAAAATGGAGCATATCATTATACATCACACAATAATAATAAACAATTACAAAAGGATAAGAAGGGAGTGTCTAGTAGCTGGAAAGCAAGCTCAACACTCCCTCTTATTTTTATGTTTATAGATTATAGATAATTTTTGGTTCATGTGAGAATTTCGATTTTTAGATTTGTTAAATCATAATTGATCCGCAAAATCCAAAGTTAAGACATGTTATTTCCGGAATGAATAGAGTGGAGCTAGTAAGTTTGAAGAACTTTTAAACTTACTACCCACACGTGACAATTCAATACATATTGAAGCTTGCTTAGTGACCGGAAACATATAGACATACACAAGAAGAAAATAGGAAAGCTACCACCTCACAAAAAAAAAAGATTAAGACTTGAAACTTTTAGTCACAAATATAAAAGGCAGCGGTAACAATAAATAAGCATGTACACCTACCACATGATAAAAAAAAACACAATCTCGAAACCGTTGCCACAAAAGCATAAGGAAATGGCAAAAACCCCTATATTATATATTATAGGTACCTAAATGAAAAAATTTGGCCCATGTATCCCTTTGTCTCCGGCACAACATCAAAACTTTATTTCAAAGTAGAGCCATTACACAATAATAATAAACAATTAGAAAGAAAATAGTGCTTCACTCCACAAAAGCAAGATGCACACTCCCTTTTATCTATAGGATTATAGATTATAGATTATAAATAATAATTAATATTGACATAACAAACGTTAACTAACTTTCAGTATTCTCTCTTTAGATATGGAGGGTGAGATACATGAGACAAGTGTTACCGAAATAATTTCTTAAAGAATTTATTCGATTCCATTTTAGTGGTGTTGACAAGATTGGAGTCCGATCATGCAACAGCTAGGCATGACAGAGGTACTGCTTGCTACCTGATCGGTCATAATGGGTTTTCTAGGGTTTTATCATACATGAGCCTGACTCAATTGGACCCGAATTTTATTTCCTATTTCCGGGTCGGGCCTTGCTACCTAGCCGCCACTGCCATGCTCTCCCCCTCTCTCGATTCAGCGCTTCGAGCTAAACCTAAACTCCCGCGGCTCCTTCATTGATCTGAAGAATGGAGAATCTTTGCCTCGGTTGGCAGTAGGGGTTTGAGATTTACCCTCCTTCGATCTCGACCAGCTGGTAAATATCGTTGTTCCCTATCCCACTCTCGCCCATCACCTCCATCGACACGTTGTCTGATGATGCTCTGCCCACAGGAACCCTCTCTCGCAACCGGTTCCTCATAGACTGCGGCAGAGGCCAGAACAGCGGCGGCGGAGGAGTAGAGGAAAAAAGCAGAAGCATCGGAGGGAAAACAGTAGGATGATTGGAGGAAAGAACTAGAGGCGTCAGAAAAATACGGTTCGCTCTGTCACCAAATTCTTGTTTATAAATGTCATTCTTTTTGTTTTTTCTGCTCCTCCTGAACATATGGATTCTCGCTTGTAGCACGTCTCACACTTACTTTGATTGATGTTCTTCTGCCTTAAACCCTGTTTTGATTGCACGTTTATTTCGGTTGCTCTTTACCTCGACGCCAAGTGTGCTAGATCTGGGTTTCTCTGTTTATAATCCTGAAAAGACAGATTTGGTGTTTGAAGTATGACTCCTTCCATTCGTTTCTACTCCTTCTTCTTTCTCCTCCATCAACATCTTCGTCTATTTCTATACCCTTATTTCTCCCGCCGGCTGCAGAGGCAGGGGCGCTGCAGAGCGCGCGGGAGTTCTGCTTTGCACACAACGACCTGATCTTGCAGAATGGCACTATGACAGTCATCGTGCTGCACAGATTCGTAAGCATGGCTGTATGTTTCGCTTGAATGAATAAGTTTGTTTCAGCAGTATAACCCCGAACTATCTGCTACTAGGTCATCTCTAATTAAGACACAGAACAAAAGATCATCACCCTTCATAGCAGTACAACTTCAACACCATCGCTCCCTGCCAACATTACCTTAGCTAAAGTCATCTTTCATAGCACTTATCTCGCATCATTGAAGGTTATAATTGCTACAAAAAAGTCAGTGTCTGTTATCTCTGTAGCGACATAGCATTTATAGAACAAGCTGGTCATCGTTGTCTATACTCTGTTGGGTATACTCGGAAATTTCTACTACCCTATCGTCGTCCTCCTTTTTATTCCAAGATCGCTATTGTTCCTCTCTTTATCTGTTCTCTAAGTTTGTTTTTGCATGATCTTTCTCTATGCTGCATGTACTTACTCAATAACCATGAATTCTAATAGAAGCATACTCATCCCTTCCTACTACATTCTTTTCAAAGTCTGAAGATACTATCCATTAAATGTAGCTGAGCGGAAAAATTTCTTAAATGATGTATTCCTACAAATACTGTCTAATTTGAATATTCTACCGTCTTTATTAACATTTTTTTAGATGTTTGTAAACTAATATGTCATCTTCTATGTTGCTTTCATTTGCTGCTTAATTCGCCAACTTTAAAATTCTGCCAACATATTGAGTCTCAAATGCTGCCCTTCTGTTAATTTTATAAATGCTTGCAGTGGCATGAGTACTCCTTGCTAGTTCTTATTTTTCAAGTTTTTGCACAATTGTATACCTAATGCAAGCGGCTGTTCAGTAGGTTAGCTAAATCTTTGCAGATCTATACAACAGTAATAAAATTCAACTATGAAGGTTTACTACAGAAACTATCATAGGGCATAACCAATTTCTCATGGCTTTACAATTAGGTATTAGTATACTATCTTACATCATTAGTATACTTTTTTTTCAAAATATAACCAAAAAGGTTACAATTGTCTCAAATCTGCTTGAAAATATACATGTCTGTAGTGTATGCGTTCATGATGTAACCATAAAGGTTACTTTAGCTGTCTGCACCCAAAATTGGTATGTAGGACCGCCTTATCGTATTGTTATCACTGTCTTCCCCACTCTCATGTGACACATTATTTCCTTTCTTCATTGCCATTTGTAGGCCACCTGCACACCACACTACCCCCTCCAACAATAGCCGAGTGTAATTACGAAAGCCACAACGTCATAGCAATGGAGGATGTTTTGACGTGTAGGTTTACGGATGTAAGTTTCTGCAATCAACCACATCTTTTGTTAACTTATCGTTCGATTTCATCCTCGGTGATTCTTTTCACTCCTCTTCCCCACCTCGTCCTCCCACGTCACAAGTAGTCCTTCATTTCCCTTTTGTCGATTCTAGATTTGAGCGACAACACTTCTCTGTTTTTTTCCACTTGTTACTCTTCGTCGTTTCATTCTTCTCCTTCCTTACCCTCTAGCTTTCTCACTCTAACACTGCCATTGCTAACATTCTTTGGTACCATGCATATGCTTCACATGTTATTGATCTTTCTATGCCACTTTAATTCTCCTTATGACTATTTCTCAAACAATAATTTTTCCTTTGTTCCTGATATTGATGTAGACAACATTAGAATTGTGTTCTTCCTTGCGGAGTACCTTCTTCCCGTTTTATCCTTCTCCTTTCTTTCCCTCCCAACTTTTCTCAACACCACACTACTCAAGTAGCATTCTTCGGTATCCTCCATCTTATTCACCTGTTACATGCCTTTCTATGCCACTTCTATATTGTTCATGACTATTACAATGATTTTTCCTTTGTTCGTGAATATGATATAAGATAATGTTAGAACCAAAGTTATCAGAGTTGAAGCGGTGAGCACTCCAGTCAGGCTTTCGGTTATCTGTTCACTAGTTCAATCGATGGCATCAAAATGAAGTCGTACATTATTTTAACATAACAATAAGAAAAATCAAGCAAAGTTATACATAACAATAAAAATATTAAAAAAATACCACATCAACGATAATAATTCAATCGAATACTACATTTTCTGTGCCAAATTAGTGGAAGAGCAAAGGGCAGTGAGGACATGGAAGGAGCAAGTAGGAATAAACATGAAATTGGGTCTGGTGGACAAGGTATACACATGGCCAAGTACCGACTGGTTGGAGAAAACTGGGATTTGTTCACCGGTTCAAGTATGTACATGGACAAGAATTGAATGGTTGGATCTAAGCGGGATTAATTTTCATTTCACTGCTATGGTGATCAAGGTATATACATGGCCAAGAAATGACTGGTTGAAGAAAAATTGGGATTGGTCCACGTCTTGACTTCTTGGGTGTGAGCATAGTTGTACGACTAAAATGTGTTTCCCTTAATTCCCAACACTATTTGTCCACTTACACAAATAAAATTGATTCCAAAGTGTGCTTCCCCTAATTCCCAATGCCGTGTCTCAACTTACACAAATAAAGTTAATGCTACACGACATTGATATCTGAACATTTTGTTTCAAAATTTTGATTAATATGTGAGCCTGTCTAATTGACTTTTTGTTAACTCTTTAGCTTGTTGTGTGTGTTTATGTCTAAAAGAATTTTTTACTTGACTACATATAATATATTTGTACCCATCTTCATAAACATTTTTGCATAACTCTACAAGATAGTCCATTGTATTGATTGAATTTAAATATATACCCTTTAGGCTACGTGTTTGCAAAAAATATTCTCAATCTGATATTCATGGATCATATGATGAGAGATTATGGTATTCTAATCAATGAATATTCTAGAGTTTGCAACTATTGTATTGTATTCATTTATTTTTCATGATATACCTTATACTATGAAGTACGTATGCGGATACAGATACAAACATTGATATAGTACGGGGATTGATACATGATGCAATTGTTTTTGAAAATTTAGGATACGAGTATGACATGGGTATAACACAATATATATTTGAAAATTAATGTCTACCTATTTTTTCTTAAAAAGTTTCAGTAAAGGCCATTAAATTTTGTTCCAAGATAAGTTCGAAGAAAGGTGATCTATTTGTACATGACAAATTTTGATCTTTATTTGACCTCATGGACTACTTGTTGAATTTCACTTAAGTCTATTTTTTGACAAATTTTTATCCGATTGCATGGAATCCATGGCAAGTGCCCTTTTGCTGTAGTATATGATCCTCCTGTTCTCTACCAGTCTACCTAACTATACCTTGACGTACCATTGGCAAAGTATCCAGTTGTCTATTGATCGACCTTGTAGGAAAGTGAGCTTCTTCAAGCCTTGTTCTCTTTTCATCTTCCTACTCAAAAGACTACTTGACTTGGGTTCTTATCCCGTAGAATATATATCATTAGCCTTGAAAAAGTAGATCTTCTCTACAATATAGTTGTTCTGCCCCCTTCGTTCGATAGTATCATGATCTTCTTCGTTGCGCCCAATGCTCGTCTTCTAGCACTCGACACCGGAGACCCCAAAAGGGCGCAAAGACTTGACTATGTGTCTAGGAAAGAATATAGGGCATCCCTATCCATTGGCGACCCTTTGTTGAATTAGTTGTAATGACATTCACTATTGTTGTCCTCTCTTAATCGCATATTTGTAGAAACTAGAGAGGTGCATGATCAAGACACTCCTTTGCGAGATGTGTCTCTTTTAATAAGACAGATAAAATTGGATAATAGGGATCATTTGATTCGTGTAGACTGGATATTGGAAACAAAGGTATAACTCAAGAAGGTAATGCAATCTATGACTTACATTAACTAAGCCACAAAAAGGATTTGAAGTTTCTGACAAAAGTAAGACAATATTTTTAGCAACACAATACAAGATATTGAATTAACATCGTAATGGTTCAAAATCTTGACAATAAGCACCCTAATGGATTGATATCTTCCAACTAAATATGGCTATTATCATATATCTCATCCATTGTCTAGATTTTTTTATAATACCAACTAAGTTTTAAATAGTGCATCTATAGATTAATAATTAGCTCATGATTTCATTGTAGTTTGAACTTGTAATTATAATTTGTGCGCCAAATAGTTCTAGAAAAATTTAAAACTAAAATTAGGATACCATATTTGTCTCAAAAATTTGGAAGCAATATTAAGCTATTAACAATAAGTTACCAACCAGGAACAAGAATAAGTTGCTTTTATAAACAAACTAACATTAGTTTTTATTGGACTACCAACTTGGTTTTGTAGAACAATGTAGTCTAGATTCATAATTTATATGCGCAATGCTTTTTTGTTAGTCCCAAGATTCTCAACTTTTGAGCACCAAGAAAGGAAAATAATAATAAACATATAAAAAAAATAACAATAGCCCATGCTAACAAATTAAAGCAGATTTTATGCATAATTCTCCAATCCAATACATTGACTTGATTAAAGACATGTACGGTAGCTATACTGCAAGTGTGAAGACTCCTGGAGGAGAGACACCAACATTCCCATCACAGTTGGGGTACACCAAGGATCCACACTCAGTCCATATCTATTCGTTCTTGTTATGGATGAGTTGACAAAGAATGTTCAAGATGATGTTATTTGCTTATGATATTGTATTGATTGATGAAACTAAAGATAGTTTGAAGGATAAAGCTAAACTTTAGAGAAAGGCACATGAATCAAATGGATTGATGATTAGTAGGAGCAAAACTGAGTATATGCATTGCACTTTCAGCCAATCTCGCAGTGTGAATGGTGGAGCCAAATTGGGCGGAGTAGATATACCAAAATGTGATAAATTTCGTTACTTGGGCTCTATCATTCAAACAAATGGGGATGTCCAAAATGACGATTGTCATAGGATCAATGCAGGATGGTTGAAATGGAGGAGTGCTTGCCTCTCAGACTAAAAAGCAAGTTTTATAAAACTGCTATACGACCAACCATGTTCTATGGGAGTGAATGTTGGGCGGTGAAAAAACAAGGACTCAACAAGATGAACGTGGCTGAAATGCGTATGTTGAGATGGATGTGTGGGAAAACAAGAAAAGATCACTTGAGAAATGACTATATCAGGCATAAAGTGGGTGTGGCGAGCATTGGGGACAAGTTGCGCGAGGGCCGACATCTATATGGTATGGAGATGTGCAACGTAGACCAACTAATGTGCCTATACAAAGCAATACTATTGAGGCAAGCACAATTAATAGAAGAAGAGGAAGGTCTAAATTAACATGGGAAAAGCTTATAAAGAGAGATTTGAAATCTCTACATCTCAACCAGAATATGACCCATGATAGAGCTGAATGGAAAAGAAGGATCCATGTAGCCGACCCCAACATAGTTGGGATTGAGGCTTAGTTGATGATGATGATGATGATTTATGCATAATCCTCTATGTAACACGCCTAGCCATATCCACAAAGTATTTACTTTTTATAATTGACAAAAATATGGATACATCTGGGATACAACCAGAGAAGTCCAATGCGTATCCAAGCGTATCCAAGGAGTAATAGTATCAAGTATGTATATGGTTTGGGTTTGTCACCAATTGGAGTATATGTGCTTTCTAGATGAGATATGATTCTAAATTTTCAAACACCTATGGTCCTATAAAATGGTTTTTCAATTTGTATGGTGGAATTTAATAAAACATCCAACATGTCCCTTTTCAATAGAGGATACAAGTAACTCGCATGTACCAACCATTGAACAATTCCTAACCCCTATATGCATGGAAATTTTGACAAATGTGTTGCTGGAGCCTTTGATGCCAAAGTAAATAAGTTTTTTTTTGGGTAGGGTGGAGCAGCACCGAACTGCCCCGCGCCAAAGTGAAGAAGTTGATTCATGAAAATTACAGTTCTTTATGCAATAGTATGTCATATTGCATATGTGAACAATTTTGATGAAATTTTTGACGTCAATTTCAATGGTGTAGTTGATGAAGCAATTGTTGATAGTCTTTAAGCATAATATGGAAACTTACACACAAAACGATGCACATAAATTATGATCTAGGTAGCACATATTGTTAAGGTTTAAAAGCGTTTGAGGTGCATCCAAGTGTTTTTGTATCGGTGCGGTGAGGTGTAGGCCTTAAGGGGGTTGAGGTGTAATCCCCAAATTGTACCGAGGCATTCTTATATTCGCAAACACACACACATATACATCACATAAACAACAAATATAGTTGTATACAAAACATGAAGAATGGTTTTTTAACTGGTAAGGAGATGAAAATTGCCTAGAGAGGCAACGTATCTTCTTTACACCTTGGTAGAATAAATGGGTGGGGTGAGTGGTGACATGTTCATGCGGAACACATCGTGAAGGAGAAGAACGAAGAAGATAAACCCAAATAATCTATTTCTCAAATGATATTCAACTACATGACTGGCTTTTATAAGACGAAATGACTTGAGTCACATTTAGCGGAAATAAACTCCTACTTAAAAAATTTGGGATTAAATAAAACCTAAAATAAAGAAAAGCTTAAATTTTTTTTGACTTAGAACATTAACTAGATCATTTGCACTTAGGTCCCTAAATATTAAAATAAAGCAAAACAAGTAGAATAATGCCTAATACGTCCTACATCATACATGTAGCTTTCGAAGCTTCTAAATCTGATCCTAGGAGCAGCAGTTCCTTGATTTCTCCTAATGGAAGGACCACTCCAACACAAGGACAACTACATGGGACTTGCCTAGAGGTTGGAGGGCGCAAGTTCAACAATGCTCTTACCTATATTTGCTTCTTAGAGGAGCAACAGGCTGTTGGGAGAAGCAACCAACAAGACTTTATTAGGCTACTGAGGGGACCATATATTGTGTTTTTTGTGAAAACATTTTTAACTTACAATTTTTTTGAATTCTACCAACCCTTAACTTTTTGCACGTCAACAAAATTGAGATTCAACAAAATTGAAATGCACTTCTGGGCTTCTCAGGTGTGAAGCCCACACCTTGAGGTACCTTGACATATGTCTCGAGTGCCCCGAGTTACATTAGTTTTATCATGCGTAGTACCTGGAGTAACAAAAAAGTTTGATGTTTATTGCATTTCGATATTCGGGTCATATCTGGATAATATTCATTAAAATTTGAAGATTTTGGTGAAATAATGAACAATGCATTCTTATATTTTCTTTTAATTCCCAGATATCTTTGTTCTCTTAGAAAATTTGATTTAATACCACAAGATGTTGATATCTGAAGGTTTTATTTCTACTCTCCGATGTAGTTTCAAAATTTAGCAGTTTTATATTCATTTGCTAATGTTAGTTTATTATGGAATAATAGAATACATCTACTTGTTGTATTAGATAAGAGAAGCTGTGCTCCTATATATAGGAGAACAGGGAAGTGTACATGACACAACCTAACCCTAATGGGCCAAGTCATACTTGGGCCCATATTACAAAGACAATAATAACAATAATAAACAGACTCTCTAACACTCCCCCTCAAGCTGAAGTTGGGAGAATCCTAGATCACCTTGCAAACAGAGAGTCAAACTAGAAAATAAAGAAAAAAAACAAAAAGATAAACCAAACCCATACAAGAAATTTCTCCCCCTCAATATTACAATAAAGCACTCAAAACTCAGACACTCCCCCTCAAGTAGATACTCAAAAGGAAGCAGTTCGTATTCGCGGAAGCTTCATGATCATGTCGAGGGTAAATAAGCAGAAACAACATTGCTTCATGGTGTTCATCACAGTCGCTAACGTGGCAACCCAGAGAGTGCTCGATCACAGTAGAAAAGTCTAGAGAGTGCTGGATCACAGTAGAAAAGTCTTGAGAGTGCTGGATCACAGTAGTAGTCTATGTACAAAAAAAGTACGGACGGGTCAACGTGCGAAACGGAGTACGGATGAGCCAGAGAGTGTTGGCACACAGAAGCAGAAAGTCGACGTGCAAAACAAAGCACAGACAAAGTCAACATGCAAATAAAGCACGGACAAGTAGCAAGATGTAAAGACGACATAGTTGGATAGAATACCATCAACGCAAATCAGTAGCCAACAAACAACTTCAAGATGTAGTAGTAGTAATTGACTCTCCAAAACCACACAAATATATAGAGCCAGAAGATCCTCATAGACAACAACAGAAAAAATAAATTTCCTCTCTTAAATCTCTCTTCTATTCTCCCCCTCACACCAACCACAAACATGATGATCAATGGTTGGAGTGGACAAACACAAGTTCTATGGAAACAAGAAACAAACAACACAACATTTTCAGTGACAGTAGAAGAGATTTGATTTTTAGCAACATGAGAAGAGACTTGCAATGGATGCCATAGAGGAAAATTTTATTAATCGCAACAGGCATGTGGAGGGAGTAGCATGGTATTTCAAGAAATTTGAGAATGCAACAATTGTGGTCATGAAACCATATGTACTGTAGCAGCTACATTAACTGCGGCCTTAGATGACCAGAAAAGCCTGTTAGAATTCTTCCTCTTTACTCATTAGAGCAAAGAAGGGTACTACGGGAGGATGGAGAGATCCAGGGCGGCGCTTGGAAGAGGATCTCGTAGGGAGAAGAATCCCTAAATCCATGTAGTAAATTTCGAATCAAATCTCTACTAGAACATGCCACCAATGAGGAGAATGAAAAGTGAACATAACCCAGTCTTCAAGGTACAAAGAAGAGACCTTTCTTCTCTTGCAGGCCGCTAGGGGCTGAAGGAAGAGAAGAAAACTGCTTGAGGCAGCTAGAAACCACAAAGGAAGGGCTGAAAGCTCCATCAATCACCGTGCTATAGTAACGTACTGTAGCAATACGACATAAGTGAAGGAATAGGAAATCATGCACAGTAGCAACTGAAAGGGAGCATCAACAGAAGCAAAAAAGAGAGGAAAAAGCAGCAGAAGCCATGGAATGAAAGAGTGGACAGGGCCTGCGGGCTTCCAAGAAGGAAGAAGGGGTGGCCGCCCATCAGCTACATCTCCCTCTTTCTTTTCCTCTCACTTGACGGCTAGGGTTTTGTATCTCTGCTCTGATACCATATGGAATAATAGAAGACAACTACTTGTTGTATTAGATAAGAGAAGCCCTGCTCCTATATATAGGAGAACATGGAAGCGTACATGAAACCTAACCCTAATGGGCAAAGACATACTTGGGCTTTCAAACACAATAATATCAATAATAAACGGGCTCTCTAACATTTATCATATATAATTATATGTCCCTAATTTCTAAATTACTTTTCTATGTACACAATTAGATCTATAATGTTATAAGATGTTGATATCAGATTACTTTTGTCTCATAAGTTTGTTGCATATATGATTAGTTTCTAATTAACTTTTTACCTACTTTTTGTTGGTCACGCATGTACACCCCACCTCAAAAGCATGATTTAACTAGCTGGAAACTAATACATAGTTCCGTATATGTAGGATTTTGTAGGATTATAGTTTTGCTTATAGTAACTTCTATACTTTATGAGGTTTCTTTTTTCTTCATTGTTTTATTTACCGATGTGTAATATCCCTTTTAAGCATGCGAATGTTAACTGTAACTTGACATGTAAATATTCTTTTTCTAAATCATCAATGCTGTAAGTCAGTGTATAGCCAAAATCTACAAGCAATTGAGTATCTCCATCTAGGAGGATTATAAAATAAAAATGAAAAAAATGTATATTTTACCCGTAGTTGTCAAGTAGGGAAGGAAGTGGTGTTTTGAAAAAAAACCATATCCGCAGATAACTGCACCACATTTTACACCGCATAACCGCACCAAGTGGTTATGGTTTGGATATGGTTTTAAATTTTTAGAACTGTGGTGATGTGGTGCGATTATGTTAGTAGAGAAAAAACCATAGATAAAAATTGCACCACATATAATTCCTATAAATAATATATAAATATATGTAGAATATTATCCTAAATGCATTGTTTATTGTTGCCTTACATAGATAGAAGATCTCTAATTTTAAATGGAATTCAAAGTATAAAAAAGTAGAAATTTTATTAATTTTCTACAATTACTAATGTTATTATTCTTTTTCTATTTAGTATGAACTGAACATTCGTTTTTTATATTGTCTATGTTGTTACTTCCATTTGTTATGTACAACTTCATAAATTTTTTGTATAACAATACCATGGTTAATAGAAATTTGTTCAAATTGTGGTGCAGTGTGGTTAATCGCGGTTTTTTGGTGGTGCGAATATGGTTTCTCATATGAAAAACCGTAGTGGATATGGTGCGGATATGGTGTTTGATTTTTCTATGTGGTGTGGTGTTGGTTTTGCTATAAACCACACCAAATCCGCACCACTGCCATCCCTAGTTGTGGCAGAATGTGAGTTCAAAACATATTGAGACAAATGAAAGGAGTCTATATAGCAAAAACTAAATGTCTTACATTATGATTGTGATGGTGATTGTAATCCATTCTTCTTCAAAAACAAACATATGCGAGGACTTGCCAAAATTATTCATTGTACTTATATAGAAAATTGTGAAATGTGCTTTACATTTTGTTAGGCATTGGCCAATATTTTGAAATTAACACTTTGCAAAAAAATTATTTTTGGTTACAAAAGAAATAGAAGCAAAAGGTAGGTTGAATATAGGTGGTGGTTTTAGTAACATGAAGAATAGGAGTGGTGTCAAAAAATAGCTAGCTTAGCAGTTTGACCATTCAAAACCCGGGGACTAATCGGCCTTGTATGCGGTATGTGGCCATGGTCTTTTGTGGGCACTAAATTCCCATATGCAGTTCGGTGAAGGGTCCGAACCATTTATGCGACCTTATACATGGCTGCATGAATTGTTTGTTGAAACAGTAATTGGAATGGATGAGTATGTCTGTGGGTGTGTGTGGATACACACCACACACTCACAAATGGGCTACATATTGGTATGGACGAGTCTACTATTGTGTGTATATGTGTATATATGTGTATCTATATCTATCTATATATATACACACATGTATACATATATGTACAGTACACACACCAATTTGCTATATATACACATATGTATATAGATAGATTGATTTATGTATATATATAGATATTTATATATGTATATATGTAGAGAGGGGAGAGAGAGCAATGTGCTACATATTGGTATGGATGAGTCTATATGTGGGTATATATATAGAGAGAGAGACCATGCTACATATTGGTATCATAGTTCTGAAAAGCAGTATGCGTTGTACGTTTGAAGAGGTCACTGAATAGAGTATACGCAATATGTAGGAGTATCTGCGGAAGTATATGTGGTTTTGGATTTTTTTTGGTAACCCATGAGACTCGTAAGGCTTGCGCCGAGCCCAACCTGGGGAGCTCAACCCCATCCCGTAAAGAGCGTAGCCCATTAAGTCGCACAGAGGTCGGCTGCGCTATGGGAGAAACAATTCCGAACAACATCACTAGGGGGATTCGAACCCGGGACCCTTCATGAGGGGCCCCGTGCTGTGACCTCCTGAGCTACTGCTCGTCGGCAGGTTTTGGATTTTATTATTATTTTTATATATAAATAACAATAAGCATACAATCACATTTAATTTGTAGAATTACATATTATAGATGCAATCATCAATATATACAATCAAACATAACCTAATTATATGCAAATATTCAATATTGAGCTAAATGTAAACCAACCATAGATAAATGTAATGTAAAAACAAGAGGAAATAGAAGCAAAAGGTATGCTGAATGTAGGTGGTGGTTTTAGTTACATGAAGAATAGGGGGTGGCGTTAAAAAATAGCCAGCTTAACGTTTGACCAATTAAAAATTGGGGACTAATCGACCTTATATGTGGTATGCGGCCATGGTCTGTTGTAGGCACTGAATTCCCATATGTGGTTCGGTGAAGAGTTTGAATCGTTTATGCGACCTTATGTACATAGTTATCCAGGCTCCCACCTGGGCTCTGCCTAGGCTCGCTTGGGCCACTTAGGCTCTAGGTGGTCCGCCTTAAACTGGGCGCCTAGGCTTTTAGATTGTTAAAGTGGATGCCTAAGGCCTTTTAGGCCCTAATTAAGACACTTGAAGACAAAATTAGCATAGATTAGGTCGAAATTTGGTCAAATTAGATCATGTTTAGTTATTTTGGGGAAGAAATAGATTTATTATAGGCCAAATCAGATCTAAATTGGGCAGATTAGGTCCGATTTGGGGGAAATAGGTCTGATTTGGGAAAAAGTGTCTTATTTAGGGGAATTAAATCTGATCTTGATAAATTAGGGCTCGTTTAGGTCAATGTAGGACAAATTAGGGGAAGTTACGTTTGATTGGGCCATGTTATGCCAAAATCGGTTTAGCATTGGCTACATTAGGTAAGACTGAGTTGAGTTAGGTCCAATTTAGATCGTGTTAGGTTAAATTAAGCCAAATAGGTCTATCTTAGGCCGCGACAAGTGTGATGTAGGTGAAGTTATGATTGATTAAGCTTAGGGATAATTAATACAAATGTACATAATGATGTACATATTTGAATATAACTGAATGTATACACAAAATCATTTATATATCTGTAAAATATAAACAAATATGAAGAACACCTAGAAACGCCTAGGCCTCCTAGGCTTCCCCTAGGTGGCAAGGATCGCCTAGCCGTCTAGACAAGTATACTTATGTATGGCCCCATGAACCGTTTTTTGAAACACTGATTGGTATGGATGAGTATGTGTATACACACACCAACACACCCACAGTTGTGCTACATATTGGTATGGACGAGTCTACTATTGTGAGATATAACTAAGTTAATGTCTATTCTATCGTTTTTTATCCTATGTAAACAATGTAAGGGAAAGATCAACAAGTAAACAGAGTTTAGAGGTTTTAATGTCATAGTTTGAGGTCTTAACCAATGTAATTACTATCCTTTATAGCATAGCTATTGAATAGAAACTGAACGCAGAATTAGAAAAACTAGAAAATGTTTGTGAAGAGTACATGATGTTTGGCATATATCATAGGAAACAATCTCAATTTGAAGATTAGGATAGCCAAGCACAAAATTTCAATCCGACCCAAAAAAATGTGTCTAGCGGCAATAAGATTGAACATTAGGATAACTACATAAGACTATTTGAAACACAAATGTACCATCGGACCCGCCAAATATGTCTAAGCGTCAACATAGATAAGACCCACCCCTTGGAGAGCCTTGCTGACTCTTAACATCTATGACGACCTATTTTGATTATACAAACTTTAAATTTGCAATTATATTTGTGTTTGATACACGTCAGAGAACGAGGTTTGTATACTTTTTCTATACAAACTTTAAATTTGCAATTATATTTGTGTTTGATACACGTCAGAGGACGATGTTTGTATACTTTTTCGTCACAAGTTAGACCATAGCAAATAAATCCATCACGTTGGTTTCACCCATTTTGTAGGATTTAAGTTTTGCTTTGAGATTTTACAATTCTTCAGATGCTTCTTTCTTTCTATTCATTTTGGTTTACTCTCTCAACAGAACATTTCTATGTGAAAATATTAAAAATCAAGTATACGGAAAAGTAGAATTGAGGCAACAAATAAATTTATTTGTTGATCTCCACACATTATATTTCATTATATGGCTGAATATTATACGTCAGTTTCAAATTAAAATATAAATTTATGAACAATGATAAGCTTGAAAATCTAAAGTTAAAATATCTTTATTAGAAATGATATTCTTGACATTGTAAGAGGAAACTAATCAGGAATGCAAACAATGGAAAAACTTGTATAAATAGAAATGATCTTGCATATCAAAATGTTTTTTCTGGATATAGGTGTTGCTCACAGTTACATTGATGTTCGGTAGCATGTGCCCTGGATGTTATTTGTCAAGATAGTGTTCTTATTGATGAGCAGAAGAGTATGGGGTATATAGGAGTTTGATGTTAACTCTTTCTTGAACATGGTTATGAGGACAAATAATTTGGAAAAAGTCTATGCTTGAGTACTAAGGCAAGTGCTTTGACGGATTTCGGAGAAAAAGTATTCTAAGCGGATACATTGATTTGATTAAAGATATTTAATATAACTCATCTGTGAGTGTTAGGAATCTAGGAGGGAGACTCTTAAGATTTCCAATTACAGTTAGGGTACATCAAGTGTCGACTTTGAGCCCATGCTTATTTGTTTTTGTTGTGGCAGAGTTGACCAAGCATATTCAATTTGATATCCTCAGATGTATGCTATTTGCCGATGATATTGTGCTGAAGGATGTAATTTAAGTCAAATTGGATTACTAAGTTGAATTTTGGATCAATAGATTGGAATCTAATGGGTTTAAGACCAAGTGAAGCAGAAATGAGTATATTTGTTGCAATTTCAGCCACTTTAATATTGTATATGCAGTGCTAAGTTGGATTCAGTCATGTACCGATATGTAATAAGTTTGTTACTTAGGTTCTGTTATTGATACCAATGGTGATGTTCAAGATGATGACACATGGGCTTCTATAACTAGAATAATAAATGACTAGAATATTCCTCTCAGATTGAAAAGTAAGTTTATTAAAAAGTATATGGCCAACCATGTACAACGGGAGTGGATGTTGATAGTGAGAAACATGGTTTCTACAAATATTTGGCAGCAAAGCAAATGATAAGATGGATGTGTGGATATAATGAAAGAAACACTTGAGAAATTATGATGCAGGGGAGTAAAGTGGGGACAAGCTATGTGATTGTATAAATATTTTTGATGGAGACTGTGAACTGCATCAATCTTTAGTAATGCGTTAAGAGTTGACCATTGTGAAAAGAGGAAGGCGTGCCAAAATAACTTGGGGAGTGGTTATAAGGAGAGGTTTTGCAATAATTACATCTTGATACTGACAATATGACTCATAACAAAGCTGAGTGGAAAAGAAGGATTCATATACCTTACCCCAACTTGGCTGTAACGAGGCTTTGACGACGACGATGATGAAAATTTCTCATATATGTTTCGTTTTGTTTCTGTGCTAGTTTCCAAGTTACAATCTTTGTATAACGTGGTAGTTGCAGCTTACTACCAATGGTCCAATGGAAGATTTTTTTTATTGCATTAATCTTGGGGACACTATAAAATCAAGCAACAATTATGCCAGTTTGATAGGGTCTGTCCTTATAAGCTTCCTTAAAAAATACATAATTGATGATTAACCTAAATTTTTTCCACTTGGGGCATATATCATCATCAAGACAAAAAAGACAAACTTGAACATTCTGTATAGTTTGGGGTCTTTGTAACATAAAAGATGGGCACTAAACCAGTAGATATTTGAATCGATGTATATACCCAATCTTTGACTTAAATGTTGAGTCAAGACTATGTTTTTGGTTGGTTTTGGAAACTGAAATCATAAATTTGATAGATTTTTTTGTCGCAGTCTTAATTTGATCTGTTATTATCTTTTCTTGCTGATCAACTCATCAGAGCTAGTTCGGTCTGTTTAGTTGGGTGGGGTTTTCAGTCTCCATTCTGAGATTGAATTCTTTTTCAAGTCAACACTTGATTTAGACCCTCATGGTAGTTGGTGGAATAGTTTTTGATAGTTGACTTTTGGTTGGTTTTATAAGAATATTCTGTCATAGATGCATTTATCTGCTGCTTAGATCGATTCTACTGTAGTTTGACCAATTAGCTTAAACACCACTAACTACAGTTAGTTAATAGCTCATAGTATAATTTTAATGTAATATGGATGCATTTCTGAGGTCTTTTTTCTGAAGCAAGACTTGCTTGTGTTATTATTTATGTAATTATGTTCCAATCAATACCTAATAAAAGGTCGATTGTAATTTCGTATTCTTTTGGTGAGACTTTATAGTGCCTTGATTCTACGATAAAGAAATGTATTAATGATGTAATAGCATGCGCTGTTACTAATGTTGATTCTGTGACTGTTACGTTTTAATCGTTCTCTCTATGGCTCTTTCTTGCAGCTGGAAGACATTGTTCGGATTTCCTGATTATAAGTTTTATTGTTGACGAATATCATTAGTAACGAGACAATGGGAGATGCTGAAGGATCCCTCCCTTCATCAAAGAAGAGGCAAGCTGGCAGAGAGATTTCTCGAGATGATCCTGGTCTTGATGACGATGAGCAGCCAGAACCGGAGATGGGAACATTCAAAAGGGCCAGCGACGAGGTTCTAGCAACACGGCGGATTGTTAAGGTACGGCGCAATACTTCTCAGGCTCCTGCAGCATCAGCAAACCCTTTTGCTGGACTACAGTTGGTTGCTGAAACACAGTCGACTGCGACACTTGAAGCTGCAGCTCACACGCAAGATACCCTTGACAAACAAGATATTCAGCAAGGTACCAGTGAGGAGGATGACAGGACTGCAGAGAACTGTGCTGCTGAAAATGGTAGGACAAGAGATGAAGCAAAAGATGAAGTACCCAACAACGAGCAGCTGAATGAAAAACCTGATAATCTTATCCACGATAAGGAGGTTACTGGGCAACAAAGTGAAAAGTCAATGCTGGAGAGTCATGATAATGAGGAAGTAGAAAAAAAGGTTGAAGACTTCACTGTTGAAGGTATGGATCAATCTAAAGAGGGTGATCGGAAGAAAAATGAGGAAACTGGAGATACTTCTATCATGATGGAAAAGCATATCGAGGGAGAAGAGATCAAGCAAAATGAAGGATCCAAATCTGAAAAGAAGGAAGACATACCAGAATCAACTTCACCATTGAGTTCATTCCAGCAGTTGTCTAGTCGTCAGAATGCCTTCACTGGGCTTGCTGGAATGAGCTTCTCATCAGCCTTCCCCGGGCTTGCTGGGACGGGCACGTCAGCTTCATCATTTTCTTTTGGTGTGCCGTCCTCTGAAGGTTTTACTTTTGCTACTAGTTCTGCGCTTCAGTCCGGGCAAAGTGTTGAAAACAACTCTCTTTTTGGTACTTCACAGATTTTTGGTTCCACAGCTGGTCCGGAGCTCAGGAACAAGCCAACCATGCAGGAAGTGCCTGTTGAAACAGGTGAAGAGAATGAGAAGGTCATTTTCAAGGCTGATGCAGTACTGTTTGAATATTTGGATGGTGGATGGAAAGAGCGAGGAAAGGGTGAGGTAAAACTGAATGTAATGACATCAGGTTCGGAAAAGGCCAGACTTGTTATGAGGGCCAGGGGAAACTACAGGTTGATTTTGAATGCCAGCCTCTATCCTGATATGGCTCTTAAGAGCATGGAGAAAAGAGGGGTGACCTTTGCTTGTGTAAATAGTGCTAGTGAAGCCAAAGATGGGCTGACTACATTTGCTTTGAAATTTAAGGAGGCTTCTATATTAGATGAGTTTAGAGGAGTAGTGGAAACACACAAAGCAAAAAGAGATACCACTGAACTGAAGACACCTGAGAATTCTCCAAAGGCTTCTGATGACTGAAAAATGTATGTGGAATATTATCACAATATATCGCAGGACGTGTTTTGTTGTTCAGTCATATATTCATTTCTGAAAATTTGTCCTGCAGGTCATCCAGTGTCGTCCTATGCTTTAAAAATGGCAATCGAAGTTCTTTGAAGATCTTGTTTTTGTCTGTACTGAAATTATGTTAAAAGAATTGAGAGGTCTTGTGCCATCTTTTCAAAAGTTCCCTGTGTGACCTCATGCAAGCCATCCATACTTTGCGGGTATAGTATTGTTCTTGTTAGATTAGTTGGAATACTTAAATAATGGATTTTAATGCCTCGTGTCTGGTTATGGATAGGTTGGTTTAATTTCTGGAATTTCAGAATCCGAGTAGGTTGAAATTGTGATTTTTTTGTCATATTTCCTTGGTTCGTTAGTTGCTGTATGATGCTGTTCTCGCTTATTAAAATTCTGTGTCCATTTTGTCCAAAAAGACGTAATTCACCCATTCAGCTTTTAGTCATGATAACTGGCGGGATGGTTTTAGTTGCTCTAATGGCTATTAAATCCGTTCTTAGATTCTTCACTCTTCACTACCCAATCATCTCGGAGGGACTGGTCTTGATAGGCATGTTGAGTGTCATTGAGATAATGAACTGGGGGCAAGCACCTGTTATTTCCGTTGTGTTTGGCTTATATATATATATATATATATATATATATATATATATATATATATATATATATATATATATATATATATATATATATATATATATATATATATAGGTTAAAAGAATTGTGTACCCGACTACATGTACCCACCTTAATTTATGGTGATTATAAAATTCAATTAAATAATCAAACCTTATGGATGTAATGTATACCCCTCAGATAAGATGTGTAAAAAAAATCTCCACATTCTGACATTCATAGATCATTAAACAAAAGAAAATGTTATTTTCTAATCAATTTCTAATCAACAGGAAGTTGCAGAAATTGTAGAAATCATTGAATGATGTATTGTTATATCTCATGATCTATATGAGATATGGTTATGATTTTTTAAACACATGTAATCTATATAATGTTGAATCAATCCATATGGTTGGATTTTATAAACATACTCCACATGTGCTAATTTAATGACCGGTACACGTAAGTTACATGTACCGGCCGATACACACTTCCTAACCTCATATATATATATATATATATATATATATAAAGAGAGAGAGAGAGAGAGAGAGAGAGAATATACTTGAGTGTACAGATTGCACGAATATATAAGATTATTTTTTGTAAAATGTAAATCATTGATTTTCACCGTTATACTATAACTAGGCTACATACAAATTTTGAGCCCATTGAGATGAGTGTAAGTCACTCATCCAAGGGCAACAAAATCGACGTGCAAAACTAATTTGAAATGCATAATTTTTGTGGTCTTTATATAACATGACCCGAATATACAAGATTATTTTTTGTAAAATATAAACCATTGATCTTCACCGTCATACTATAACTAGGCTACATACAAATTTTGAGCTCATTTGGATGAGTGTAAGTCACTAATCCAAAGGCAACAAAATCAACGCGCAAAAATAATTTGAAATGCATAATTTTTGTGGTCTTTATAACATGACCTATAAATGTCTAATGTGTTCAAATTTTACGTATGAGCTATTCACAAGATGTTTAAGAAGATCAACAGATTAGATTTAAAAAAAATATTGTATCATGAAAAATTACTTATTCTGCATTCTAGCATGACTCTCTCTCTCTCTCTCTCTCTGTATATATATATATATATATATATATATATATATATATATATATATATATATATATATATATATATATATATATATATATATATAGTCAGGTTAGAATACACTCGAGTGTACAAATCGCACGGATATACTCAAGTGTGTTTGCATATCAAGAACATTTTTTACAAGATGTAAACCATTGATCTTCGTTGTCATACTATAATTAGATTACATACAAATTTTGAGCCCATTTGGATGAGTGTAAGTCATTCATCCGAGGGCAACAAATCGACGCACAAAACTAATTTAAAATGTTCAATTTTTGCCGTCTTTATAACATGATTTATAAATGTCCAAATGTGCTCAAATTTTTTATATGAGCTATTTACAAGATGATTAAGAAGATCATCGGATTAGATTTTTGAAAAAAATATTGCATCATGAAAAATTACTGGAGTGTATTCTGCTCCGATACACTCGAGTGTATTCAAGCCTGACTCTCTCTCTCTCTCTATAGAGTTACGTTAAAATACACTTGCATGCCAAGTCACACGGTATACTGAAGTGGTGTTGGTGTTTACATAAACTATTGATCTTCATTTTCATACTATGATGAGACTACGTACAAATTGAGTGCATATAGATGAGTGTAGTCATTTGTCAGAGATAAACAAAATGGATGCACACAATTAATTTGAAATATATTATCTTTGTGTTCTTTGTATCATGACCTGTAAAATATCGAAATAGGTCCAAATTTTATGCATGAACTATTCACAAGATGTTTAAAAAGATCAACAGATTAGATTTTAAAAAATTATTACATTATGAAATATTATTTGAGTGTATTTTGGTACCCAATTTTTTAATCTGCGGATCCTACTTATGTACGGAAGAAAGGATATATGAATCACAAGGATGGCACATTCCTCACCAGATGATGGAAGGGCAACTCAACTCACCGAGGCGCATGATGGCTTGGTTTGACTTCCATCTATGCTGTCCCGATAAATTGTCCCTCCACTCTCACCCATGTAAATAAGAACCACCGCTTGTTCGTGTTCCCCAATTTTGGCCATAGTTCGGAAGAGCACGCCGCCTTGCTCGCCGTGATTGATGCCTGCTAGATGCCGACATGTTCCCTTCTTGCTTGATCAAGGAGAACCTATTCATATTCCATGTGCACATTCCCACCGTCACCAACGAACGGTGGCACCGTCTCCCTCCTCCTCCGCCGCCTGTCTAGTGTCTCCGTCAGCATCCACCCACAGACGACCCCAACAACAAACAACATCTCATCCTACTCTGTCCTCTTCCTCTACGTGCGGTCCCTCCTGACCTTCAAAACCTCCTCACTGAATCGCAGTGGGGGTCTGGCACTATTCGACGGTGTTGGGACTGAAGCGTCTGCTGGCTGAAGTTTTACAAGTTTTCTCTTGCGAGGGAGATGGACATTGACAATGAGGAGAGTGCATCGGTTGGGTATGCACATAAAAGGAGATGGACATGGACGACCTTCAACACCTTCTCACTGGCAATGGGATTTCAGCACTATCAATGGCCTAAGGTCATGGCAATGAGGAGGCATAGCCAAACGAATGAAGGAAGTGCAGGCTAAGGGAGTCAGAGCCATCATTAAGGGACTGGAAATGATGCGTGAGATATGGCAGAAGCTGGAGCATTGTGATTTAAAGACTCAATTGAAGCGTTAAACAATTATATTTTCTGCATTTGCTTCATTTCTAGTGTTTGGCTGATCGATGGCAGTATTTACATATAGTTGGAGGTTCAATGCTTGTTCGTAACTGTTTATTTTTCAGTACTTGTTCGACATCCCCCCCTTTTCTGTAATTTAGTGTATGTCAGTCGTGCGTCACTTTGAGCTCGGCATCCTGCTTTTGTTACTGACGTTCCTGCTTCGTGAACGGCGAGGGAAGTGTGCGTCGGCTCCTTTCAATCAATGCTGGAGCCAAGAGGGACTTAATAGTAAGGAGTTTCCGGGTTTAGTGTCGTGGGCTCCTTATTTTCTATCAATTGATGTTTAATGATGGTTTTGTTCAGATATTTTGTCGTGGGCTCCTTATTTTCTATCAATTGATATCTAATGATGGATTTGTTCAGATATTTTTTGTCTGCCTTTTTAACATATTTTTTTGGTGACCGAGAGAACCGACTTCAGGCTAGGCCGACATGGTAAACTCTTAAGGTATGAGAGGATATGGTCTGGTCACCCCCACCCACGTCAAATCAGTGTGAATTACAGTTTGCAGAATGTCTTCGGTGAGGTTCGAATCTGTATTTTTTATTGGGACTTACCGAGCTCTTAGCACCCTCGTTTCTATAAGTATTATCTTATTAATTATGCAAATTCTACTCTCAAACATCTTTTATTTAAAATTTAATTAAATATAAAGTATCTTCCTTGGAGGTAAACTACGCTCACAGCTAAATCATGATCATTAACAATGACATTGGCTCTTTGCGTGGGTGAAACCAATGCTAACAGTTATATCGTCCATTTTGCTCATCTAACTTTACCTTACTTCAACGTGGACAAATCTCCACACACTAATACAAATGTAATATGATTAAAATATACATCAATAGTTAAATGTAATTTTGTAGACATGAAAGACAATTTTGATGTGAAGTAAGTTTAATATAGCATACAACATGTAAAGAAAGAGTAAACATTTACAAAATGAAAATAAATACAAATAAGAATGACCGACAAAAATGCAAAAAAAAGTAACTATGTGGAATAAAAAGTAACTTTATGGAATAGAAAGTAATTATTTGATGCATAAAATAATTCTAAGTAATTAAGAGTAACAAATCGATTAGTAAAAGTAACAACACATACATGTTCAAGAAGAAAGGTATTTTCAAGGTTGTGCTTGTTGGATCCTAGATGGGTGACTTAGGTGCTCTAGAGGGGGGGTGAATAGAGCTGAAAGCACTTAAACAAAATTCATTAAACCATTCAAATTATATGACAAGATAAGGTTGTTAAATAGGTAATTTGAGTGCAACTAAATCATGCATAGCAAGGATAAGAGAGATTGAACATGCACCAAATTAGACAAGCTATTTAGAGTGGTTCCACACTTCAAACTAGAAGTGTGTCAGTCCACTTGCCTAGAGAGGTCAACCTCTAGGACTTCAACCAATTGCACTCTTATATTCAATTATAAGACTTACAATACATGACCCACAAAGGACTTACCTATCCAATACAAAGAGTCTTCAACCTTACCAAGGACTTACCCACTTTGCAAGAGTCTTCGGCCTTCTCCAAGGACTTACCCACTCTTGCACAAGTCTTCGGCCTTGCAGGAATTACCCACTCTTCTTGGATCTTCCGCCTTTGACTTCACCTTCACTCAGAGAAGCTTTCCACCAAGGACTTACCCACTTGAGCTTGAGTCTTCTGCCTTCTCCAAGGGCTTACCCACTCTAGCTCCAAGTCTTCGGCCTTGATCTTCACCAAGGGACTCCTTCCCTTGTTCTTCTTCACCTCTCTTGGACAAGAGAGAGAACCTTCATCTTCAAGATAGGAAATGAGAGATGGGGAGGTGGTGGAAGTGAGAGCCTCACAAGATATACAAATAATACTAGCTCTCTTACAAATCTCCTACTCACTCTAATGGATGTAGCAAGTGATTAAGCTTAGAGAGAGAGAGAGGAGGTTGTAGGAAGCACTCAACTATAGAATAGGAACCTCACACAGAGTTTGCAATGAATGCTCAACCTTGGAATGAAGCCCAAGGGGTCCTATTTATAGCTGTGGATGCCTCTTAGCCTTTGGGAACACTTAGGAACGAAAAATAGCCGTTTTACAAGTTGCAACGGATCTATTTTGGGTCCCAACACAGTCTCCAACGGTTGGAAATGCTTTTTCTGCATTCCAGTACAGTCCGATCGGCCGAGTTTATATAAAGGTAACTCGGCCGAACCACTAAGCGACAAGTCTGAAAGATAGACTGTCGGCCGAGTTCCTTTGGAGAAACTCGGCCGATCGGTCGACTTTCATCTTGGACCGATCAGTGGATCGGCCGAGTTTCCTACCATAGAAACTCGACCGAACAGGGATCGGCTGAGTTGGTAACTCGGCCGACTGCCCAGAAAATTCCAGAATATATGGATCGGCCGAGTTTGGAATTCGGCCGACAAAATCCCTGTTATGGGTATTTTGGAATTTTCATAAACTGTACAAACAATGGATTTTTGTGTCCCAATAATTTTTCTAAGCTTAATTACAAGTCATACAATCATTACAAGTGATTACAAAGCAATTCTAAGGTCATTTACATAGAGATCCCAAATTGCACACTTGTAGCTATTTTGACTTGTCTTTTCTCCAATTTGATATGCGCAAGTTAGGGCATTTGGAGTGTGTCTAAACCTAATCTGAAATCACTCAATGTAGAAGCATTAGACACCAATATGTGGAATGGTTAGTCATCATCAAAACAAGGGTTTAGTCAATTTAGACGTGAGTCAACATTGACCTAATTGACCTTGAGTCAACAGTGCTATACTATATGCATGGATTACAATTTTGGGGCAATGTATTTCTAATGAGACATATATAAAGATAACCCGAGTGTATAAACAGAATGAAAATTAATGAAACAAGTCATAAAAATGAACAAAAGAATTTTAAAAGAGCATACAGACAAACTTTTTCCTTTCTAATCGAATGGGGCCAGATTCTTGGAGCGCTGCTATTGATAATGAAAGATGTTGCAGATGTCAGTAATGGCACTCGTCAACATACATCGAACCTGTCTTTAATTTTGCGTTTGAATCCATCTCAACTAGAAATTCAAATGTGGCTGATAGAGGGAGTAGATAACTGAGATTTTCTTTGAATGTTGCATGTTTCACATGCTAACATATGATTATGTAACATATGACCAAATCACAGTCAATCACCAAAATTCTGGCCATTCCCCGACATATAGATTTGTCTACTATCCCAGATGCACTATTGATGCACTAATCGAGGACATATAGTCAACAAATGTCTTGAAAGTTTGTGGAAATAAAACTCATAAATATGCAATCCCAAAAAACATTTTTAATGTTTAAAGTTCAGTAATTGTAACAAAAAAACACTAAACATATGTGATACAAAATATTAACTATTTGACTCAAAAAGTAACACTATGATAATTAGAAGTAACACATACTACAATAAGAACAAAAAATACATGTTACTTATTAAATGTATATTAATGATTAAATGACATACTATATATGTGGAATCTATTTTACAGTTATACTAATACCGAGACACGTATATAAGAAATCAAAAGGTTAAAAATGTATGACAGAAAATTAAATATAATTATGAAAATCACCAATATGCTTCACTAGAAAGTAACAATATGGTATAAAAGGTAACTATTTATCATGAAAAGTAACTATATAGAATCAAAAGTAACAATGGATCCTAAAAAGTAGCAAATTGATTAGTAAAAGTAATAAAACATGTAGGCTACCAAATAAAGGTGATATGCTCATAGCTAGAGATGTACTCCATGCTGATGCTACCCCTCATGGAATGAGATCTAATAGTGACATACAACTCTTCCCCCATAGCTGTCGTGATAGTCCACTCTCGTGATGCTATTGTACTAGCAAACAATCTCCTTCTAGAAGGTTATTGTCTCATCTGAGAATAGTTACCTAGTATGACCAAGGTCTGAGCTTGCAACAACTGCTTCATAACAAATAATGTGATACATGGATGAACATAACAAGAGATGTTGGTTGGCTACATGTTTGTATGCTGATGCCTAGGAGAAGATGAGTTTTTTCATCTGCGTAGCATTGTTTCACATACAAATACTTGATTGTCTAACATTTGGCCAAATCACAGTCAGCGTCTTGCCACATTCCATTCTACTCTCTCAATTACACTGTTGATGATCTAATCCACGACATCTGGCTAAAAAAATTGTTTAGTTATGCAAACAAGTAGTCAAAAGTTAAAGTATCAAATAAAAATAAATGCAATTATAAAATTTTAACAAAAAATCTTCTTAAAAGTAATTATATAGTATACAAAGTAATAATGTGGTACGTAAAGTAACTATTTAACAAAAACAATAATATTAAGTCATCTATGTAACAAATCAGTTACAAAATATGATAAAAATGTAAGTTACACAAGCATTGTATATCTGAGGTCAAGTGTAATGTTATATGTACAGTCGGTCTATCTACAAATTTTGATACTTGTTAAATTTGAGCTCAATATATATGTGCAGGAGAGTTGTAACATTGACTCAAACTGAAAGACCGAGAAGTAACCCATTTGAACATGTTGTAGAATTCTTACATATTAAATGTATGTTACAAAGTAAATATATATGTGCAAAATTTTCATATATCTTAACACATTGTAGCATAAGGAAAAAAACGAAGTTCTATAATTAGACTGCCTTGATTTGATCACCCAGAATTTGAGGACTATGAGCTGAACTCACAGGTACCATACTATGATCACATTGCTGTGTTGTAGCTGTGCCGGAAGAGGTTATAGGTTTTCGCAATGTGAGTGACGTTGAGCTACAACTTTAGTAGGAAGTTGGAAAAGGAGTACAAATTCAGGAGATGTTTCTTAATGTTGTTACCGTCTTCAAAGAACGGGTCTTTGTCCATGATCTTAAGGACCAATTTTTTTGGTTGTTTCCTGTGCCATGATTATGCATCCAGAATATGAACAACTTATTCCATGACAGATCTGTAATTGCAAACACGAATACACGATTGGTGCATTTAGATTAAGAAGACCAGATAACAACAATACAAAAATAACTAAGATTATGCAAGTTGATGCAATATTTTAAAAGTCTTTCAAAACGGCCACCACCCTTGGTCGCAGATTTATTCGCAGAGCTTTTTGTTTTTGAAAGCACGTATTCGCAGAGCTGTCGAGTCAAGTAGGAGGTTTCTCCTCCCTGTCCGCCCCCTTTCTGCCTTTATTGCTATCGGAAACTAACAATATGAACTATTACCTTGGTAATCAGTGGTGGAGCCACTACTGGGCACACGCCCAACCCGTTCCCAGCAAAATAAAAAAGCTACACATGCTCACTGATTGGAATTAAATTGGTGTTTGACCCTCTTCCAACATCTGCTTCTGTAATCTGATCTTTGAAATGATACTTCCATAAAACCAACGACCAGTGGATTATAAATATCCACGTTGCCTATCCTCTATAAAGGAGTAGCATCTCAGTTATTAAAAACGACACATTGGTCTCTCTACTGTCTGCAGTCAACTCTAATGAAAAAATAATATGTCTATTAAAAACGGAACACTGCTAAATTATCTACACTGGGTCCGCCTGCAGGTCATCGCCCATGATATTCTATCTATATTTGCCGTCTCTCTCGGTAATTCTCTCATACTCTGGGCTCTTTGACCCTCTAATTGAATCTCGTCATCCATTTTACTGTTGACTTGTCATCCTCTAATATCTTAAAATAAAGATGATTCCATAAAACAATTTGGTGTATATTTATGTGTATTTCTCTCTTGCTCTTCATAGAATATTGTTGGGGATGTTGTACAAATACGGTCCCGGGTATGACAAATATTTATTGCGGAAGCGTTACCGACAAGTGTATAAAACCAAAGAAGAAACACCGGATTTAACGTAGAAAACTCTCCCACGACAAGGAGAGAAAAATTACGGGACAATACCGGCCAACATGCACTATCACTAGTACAAATACCACTTTTAACGTCGGTTAAAATGGGCTTTTAACGTCGGTTTTCAAACGACACTCAAATAGGTGTCACTAAAGGTAGAATCATACGCCGGTTCTAGAACCGACGACATAGACCCGGCCCCAATTGCAACTAAAAAAAAAGACACCACTACTACAGAAACAACATTCAACATCACTTTTAGAGGCGTCCGTTTTTTAGTAAAACCGACGCTGTTAACATTAAACGTCGGTTAATAAGGACATCCGACGTCTATATTTGAAGACCAGCCAGACACGGGTATCGTTTTTTCATTCAGTGTCAGTTGAAGAAACGAAACCGACGCCTAAAGTAGCCCGCGAAATCCAATTTTTTCGAGCAAAAAAAAATTGCGCCAAAGTATCAGATACAACGTCGGTATTTTACCTAATAACCGACGCTAAATGAAGATAAAATTTGTGCCAAAAATTCCAATATGGGCGTCAGTTTTCTTAGCATAATCGACGTGATAAGGGTGCGCTCCGTCCCCGCCAAAAAAATTAGGATAAAGGAATGTCCAATTGACGTCGGTTGTCTTTGGATAACTGACTCTTAATAATAAAGGCGTCGGTTGTTATGGATAACCGACGCCTTTTAGTAACTTAATAGCCCCCACACACAACAAACTCTTCCCCTTTCTTCTGTTTCATCGATCGATTTTGCTCCGGTTCCCGACCCCTGATGCGTCGCCACCGCCTGCTGCTGCTGTTGCTGCTGCGTCACCTGCTGTCTGCCGTTGCTGCTGCGTCACCTGCTGTCTGCCTCCGCATCGCCTGCTGCTGCTGCTGTAGCTGCTCTCCACCGCCGCCGCCTGCCTCTCCTTTTCTGCTCGCCGCCGACTCCTCTGCTGATGCTTCTCTCCTCGCCGCCGCCGCCGCTGCTGCTGCTCTCCTCGCCGGCGGTCTCCTGCTCCTCCTGGTCCTTCTGCTCCTCCTGCCGCCGATTGCCCTGCTTCCTCGCCGGTTTCCCGAAGGTACCTGCTCCCGCTCTTCTTCCTCCGCCCTCAAGCAGGTACCGTGCTCCGCGTGGGATTTCACAACATGCACCAGCGCTAGCGACCGTGTGGGCTGGTCCTCCACCTCGTCTTCTTCCTCCTGCTCCCTCTTCTTACAAGGTCGTGGCCTTGCTGTTATCCATTTGGTAAGGAGGGAGCAAGAAGAAGAAGATACATTTGCAATTGAATACTAATGCTTGACCTAATTCTGTAAATTTTGATGCATGTTGAATTAAGATATTAAAACCCTAATACACATTTCACCATAATCTTGAATTAACTATATTGCTGAAATCTTGTGATCAATCTATGTAAGATATTAAAACCCTAATGTTAAATCTCTGATTTTGTAGTGATGTGTCACCCTAACATCTACATGAATCCCTATTGTATGAAGTAGATTGATGATAATGCATGAGCTAGTTTGAAATTTTGAAATCAATTATGAATCTCTCCATCCCTAGGTCATACTAATTTATGTGTAATCTTTATCTTGATGATGAACATGCATGGACACTCAAAATGTTGAAATCAATGTTATAGAATGACAACACATGTATTTGTTGGCCTAGAAATCCGTCCAAGATTTACTCATTAAGAGTAAATCTTGGATAGTCCTCGGTTTGAGACTGTTCTTGAACACCTAATCTCACTTAGGATGTAAGTGTATAATGTGTATTTGGTTTTCAAGAAAATTCTGGTAGCATTTCCCTGTTTGTTCTCTAAGTACATATGTACTTGGAGAACAACGGGGAAATGCTGCCAAAATTTTCTTGAAAACCCAATACACATTATACACTTATTAGTGAGATTATGTGTTCAAGAATAAGATAGGTGGTACACATTTATTATATATATAAACCCGTCTAAGATTTACTCATTAGGAGTAAATCTTGGATAATCCCCAGTTTGGGACTGTTCTTGAACACCTAATCTCACTTAGGATGTAAGTGTATAATGTGTATTGTGTTTTCAAGAAAATTTTGATAACATTTCCCCGTTTGTTCTCTAAGTACATATGTACTTGGAGAACAGCGGAAAAATGCTGCCGAAATTTTCTTAAAAACCCAATACACATTATACACGTACTAGTGAGATTAGGTGTTCAAAAATGGGATAGGTAGTACACATTTATTATATATAAGAATGACAACACATGTATTTGTTGGCCTAAAGTTTTAACCATGCAAAAACTCTAATATGTTAACCCTAGACCCTAATGTTGTTGTAATATATACTTGTTTTCTCTTTGATCATAGAATAGATAGATCATGGATGTCCATTTGCAATCGCTGCACCCCAGAGTTTATATCTGATCTTGACCAATTTATTAGATTTGCCGAGGAACATAGAAAACAACCTGGAGATAGGTTCTACTGTCCATGTAGGCATTGCGGTAACAACTTGAAAGTCAGCACTGGTGATGAAATCAAAAGTCATGTCATGTGCAACATAATTATACAAGGCTATAAAGAATGGCACTGACATGGAGAGATTTCAAACCCGAAACCAGTGGATGTCGATAGCAGTGCTTGTGTGGAAGAAGAAATTGCCTCCGATTACGTAGATGTGAATGAACCAGTTCCAGTACACATCGTTGATGCGATGCTGGATAGTTGTGGGGTAGAGCACACCGATCCACCTCCCATTTTTAGAAACATTGTGAATGATGCTGAGATATCGTTATACACAGGTTGTACTAAGTTTACGAAGCTTAGCGCTGTGTTGAGATTGTATAAGCTGAAAGCTAACAATAGATGGAGCGACAAAAGCTTCACGTCATTGTTGTCTTTGTTGAAAGAAATGCTTCCTGAAGGAAACGAGCTGCCAAACTCAACATACCATGTAAAGAAATTGTTGTGCCCAATGGGAATGGATGCCAAGAAGATACATGCATGCCCGAATGATTGTATATTATTTCAAAAGGACTATGTGGATCTGAAAGATTGTCCAAAATGTGGTGCGTCACGGTGTAAATTGACGACTTCAGGGGAGTCCAAAATTGGTTCTCCTGCCAAGGTGATGTGGTATCTACCTATAATATCACAGTTTCAACACTTGTTTGCCAATCCGATAGATGTGAAGAATTTGAGGTGGCATGCAGATGTTAAGAAAAATAATGATGGGATCCTACGCCATGCGTCTAATTCCCCACAGTGGAAGAATATTGATCTATTGTACCCTGAATTTGGTGAAGAAGTAAGGAATCTAAGACATGGGCTTTGTACAGATGGGATGAATCCGTACGGGACATTGAGCAGCCAACATAGCACTTGGCCAGTCATGCTTGTTATATACAATCTTCCTCCCTGGTTGTGTATGAAAAATAAGTACGTAATGTTTTCGTTGTTGATATCGGGCCATAAACAACCTGGAAATGATATCAATGTTTATTTGAACCTCTGATTGATGACTTAAAGAAACTCTGGGGTGAAGGTGTGATGACCTATGATGCTTCGCGAAAAGAGACATTTCATTTACATGCTATGTTGTTTTGCACTATTAATGACTTTCCAGCATATGGGAATATGTCTGGATATAGTGTCAAAGGAGCTAAAACGTGTCCTATATGTGAAGAGAACACTGATTCAACAAGACTAAAACATGGCGGTAAGACTGTATATCTCGGTCATCGAAGGTTTCTTACAAAATTCCATCCGTATCGTAGGAAGCACAAAGCATTCAATGGATTGAATAAGGAACAGAGTGCACCTAAACCTATACCAGGGGAGGTTGTTTATGAAAGAGTAAAAGACTTTGTCAATGAATTTGGTAAGAGATCACAATGTACTATGGCCACACGGAGTGACAAATCTTTATTCAAGAAGAAGTCAATATTTTGGGATCTTCCTTATTGGAGTTCTTTGATAGTCAGGCATTGTATCGATGTCATGCACGTTGAGAAAAATGTATGTGATAGTGTCATTGGTACTTTGTTGAATATACCAGGTAAGACTAAAGATGGGATAAAATCTAGACTGGACCTACGTGAAATGGGAATAAGGTCAGAATTAACAGAATTACGTGAAATGGGAAATCAGAGAACATACTTACCTCCCGCTTGTTACACATTGTCTAGAAAGGAGAAGAAAGCTTTTTGTGAATGTTTGGTAAATGTTGAGGTGCCACAGGGTTACTCATCTAACATCTGTAGATTGGTATCAATGAAAGATCTGAAGTTGATAGGTCTTAAATCTCATGATTGTCACACTCTAATGTAACAAATATTACCTGTGGCAATTCGATCTATATTGCCGAAGCATGTAAGGTTTGCAATCACCAGACTTTGTTTCTTTTTCAACAGTATGTGCATCAAAGTTATTGACCCCGATACTCTCGATAATTTGCAAAGAGAAGTGGTTGTTACCCTATGTCAGCTTGAGATGTATTTTCCTCCGTCGTTCTTTGATATCATGGTACATCTTGTTGTCCACTTGACTAGGGAAGTGAAAATGTTGGGACCAGTTTTCTTGCATTGGATGTATCCCTTTGAACGATACATGAGCGTTTTTAAAAGTGATGTTCAAAATCATTATCGGCCTGAGGGGAGTATTATTGAGGGTTAGGTGGAGAGAGAGGTTATGGATTTTTGTAATGACTTTCTGAGTGGTAATGACACTCCTGGTAATGACAAGAATATTGAGGAGCAATTTGACAAAGGAATTTTGGGATCACGGGTGAAAGTAATCAGCCGTGAGCATTTGAAACAAGGTCACTTGTATATTTTACACAACATGGACGAAGTGAGTGTTTATATCGAGGAACATACCAATTTCATCAAGAGACAATATCCTCGAGCCAATACAATGTGGCTTGCTAGAGAGCATAACAAGACATTTATTAAGTGGTTTGAAGATAAAGTCTTACATCAACTATCTCAAACACCAGATGATATTACTGAAACTATCAAATGTCTCGCCTTTAAACCAAAATTGAATGTTATGTCTTATGAAGGGTATGACATTAATGGATTCACATATTACACAAAGCGCCAAGATGATAAGAGTGTCGTCCAAAATAGTGGGGTCACCCTTCAAGCGTCGACTATGTTTTTTGAAAGTGCAAAGGATAAGAGTCCACGTGAAGATAAAATGTCATATTACGGTGTCATTGAAGACATATGGGAGTTTGACTACATAGATTTCAGAATTCTACTCTTCAAATGTAATTGGGTTGATAACACCAAAGGAGTTATAGTGGATGAATTGGGTTTCACTTTAGTGAACTTTGAAAAGATTGGCGAGAAGGGTGAACCATTCATATTGGCATCACAGACGAAACAAGTATTTTATATCGATGATCCTGCAAATGATAAATGGTCGGTTGTTCTTCATGGTAAAAGACAGTTCATTGAAGATCCTATAGATGAAGAAGAGTACTATGATAAGTATGATGACTCCAGTCCATTCTCAGTTGGGTTGCCAACACCAGCAAATATTGAAGCTAATGATGACTTGTATGTGCACGGAGATCATAATGAAGGATTGTTAATGAGAGGCATGTTTATATTTTTTTATATGTTTTATTTTTCTAAATGTGAACTTTACAATGTGAATTACTTTACAATGTGAATGTAAACTTTACAATGTGACTTTTACAATGTGAATTACTTTACAATGTAAATGTGAACTTTATAATGTGAGCTTTACAATGTGAATTACTTTACAATGTGAACTTTACAATGTGAATGTGAACTTTCAGATGGCTGAGCATTCTCCTGATGACCGTGCTAATGATTACCGTGAGGGTGAGGACATCAATGCACTGCCTCACAATGTAAGTTTTAAAAATATATCATATATTTATATCTACATGTCCATTTATAGTTATATCATGTAAGTGTGTTTATTTTGTCAAATTTTAGGTTGATGATGCACATGTACCCTCTGAAGCACTTGAGGCACTTGATGAGCAGCACCAAAAAGTTGACAAGAGAAGGGGCATCACTATGATGAAGAAGTTAATAGCGCAAAGGGGCAATGGACCCAAACTTGTTGTGGATTTTGATAATGCAGGAAATGCAATTGGAGTGAATCGCAATTCGTTTGTTTCATATCTTGGGTATGTTACTCGTAGCCATTCGGTTGTAAGATAGATTCTTGGAGTAAAGTTCCTAAGGGGAAGAAAGATGTAATATGGAAGGATTTATGCGTGAGTTATTATTAATTTGCAATTCAATTTTGTAGATTACTAATTTTTTGGATACTAGTTAATAGCAATTCTATTTTGCAGAGTATATTTGAATTGGATGAAAAGCTGCATCGTAAATGCGTGATGCAACACTGTGAGAGAGTCTTAAGGAACTATAGGACAAATATCACCCTAGAATACATAAAAGAAGGTGACAAAAGGAAGAAGACAACCACTGAATAGTGGAACTTCCTGGACCAAGAAGAATGGGACATGTTTGTTTCTTCAAGACAAACTGATGAATTCAAGGTATTATGCGTCACTCCCAATTTAATTAATATACATTGTATTCACCTATTCAAGATTAACATTTAGTGTTACTAACCAAATCATTAATGTGCATACTAACAGGGCCCTCAGTGAGGTGCAAAAAGCAAGGCGTGCACTGAATGTGCATGACCACACAATGGGTCCAAAGGGGTATGCATGCATTCGCCAAAGACTACAGGCTGAGTCTACTGCTCACTATGCTGCTACTCAGGAGTCCTCTACTATAGGTACCACACCTCTGCCTCGCCATGATGTCTAGATAGATGGGAGGCAAAATAAGAAGGGAGAAATAAGGAAACCCGCAACTGCTGAGGCGGCTGCAAAAATGGTAAAATACAACTCTTAGAGCAATCGTTCAAATATTGATTATTTGTGGTGTTTACTTAATTACAAATTTTTGTTTTGGTGATCAGCGTGAGCTGCACGAGCTGAGGAAACAAAGCAAGTTCATCCCTGAGGTCACAAAGGACAAATTGACAGTTGCTCTGGGTAACCCAGAGCATCCTGGACGTGTTAGGTCTGCAGGTGCTGGTGTGGGCATCAAAGCGTTCTTTGGGCCATCCTAGCGCAAACATGTCCCAAAAGCGGGACTTTCACAAGAAGAAGTAACCTATTCTTTCTTTATAATGTTACTGTAAAAGAGAATTCAATAATCAGAACCTAACGTTTCTTTTATCCATGTATAGGTAGATAAGATAGTTGATAGGAAACTCGAAGAAACAATGAGCAAGTGGTAGGCATCTCTGACTGCCACTCAGCAGACAGTACCTATGGCGTCCCGCTCTACTCCTACTGCAGAGGTTGAGAGTAATCCTGTAGATCCACCACCTAGCACATCCGCTGTAAGTATTTTTATGACATAGTAACTAGTATTTTCAAGATGATATGTTTTCAAGATGATATATATATATATATGTATATAACATTCTTTATACAAAAATTTGTAATGGTTGAAGCCATGCCGTCTAAAAAGTAAAGAATTTGTCATTGCAGAGGCGTCGGCTTACCCATCCCTACAAGGGGAAATGTTTCATGGGTCTCCATTACCGGCTGGTTGGGTTCGTGTGAGCCCGGTACATATATTCCCCAATTGGATGGATCTTTCATTGCCATATGCCCACCCAGATTGTGAAATGCTTGGTGAGGCAGAAGGTGGAGTGATATTGTGGCCAAAAGAGGATGTCCTCTATACTGAAACTGTATGGTAAATTTACATTACGTTAAATTGTTAGTGTGTGTATATGATGTCAATTGATCTGAAATTATATATATATATATACAGGTTAAAAAGAAGACACCCAGAGCATCTAGGCCTCCACCTCCACCTCCTACATTACCAAGTTGGGTTCCACAGGACCTACCTATCCCGTTAGGTCCTAATTGTAGGGGTATGTCAATATGGTTAGGCGAACATGATATAAATTGCCCTATAACTGTTTCTATAGATGCGGATGCTGCAGGTCAATCATACGAAAGCAACCTATTTATACAAGATATTTTGGAGTTGTTTCGATATGAGTGGCTGAATACATCTGTGATAGAGCTATGGATAAGGTGAGATCTTCTTTATACATCCATATATCTTGTGTAGGATCTGGTGATCTGGTTTCTTATTTATTAATGCATACATAATACATGTTTTGCAGCTACTTAGACAAGATATGTGTAGATTTTTCATTCGAAGATGTAGGATTTTTGATTCCATCTTTGATTAGTCTAGTAGCTAAAGACCCTCCATTAGTTCAACAATACTGCTGTGATGCTTTTACAAATTTTGGTCAAAATAAGAAGACGGTGATAATAGCTCCATTCAATGTGGAGTAAGTTTACTTTGCTTATAATTTGGACTTAAGAAAATTACATTTTATTGTGGATTTTAAGTTATTAATTTTTGACTTTTTTACCTCTAGTGGTATGCATTGGGAGTTACTAGTTATTGTCCCCGAGACGTTCACTGTCTATTATCTAGATCCTAAGGGGACTAAATTGAATTCAAAATATAGACACACAATGAAAATGTCATTATTTCGGTGAAAAATATTTCATTTTCATATCCGTCAACATATGTTATTACATTACTATTTAATTATGCAATTTATTGTGTTACATTAACATGTAGGGGTTTAGATGAGTTCAAAAAGGCTGGAGGAAAGGTCCCCAGGAAAAAGAACCAGCCAATAATTTGGAAGAACGTGGAAGTAAGTTCCCGACTGCAATGTATATATTATTTATGTGAACAGTGCTTAATTAGTTGTATTTTTTAAATATTTTGTATGTTTCAATTTATAGTGTGCTACACAAGACAACGTATGAGCATGCACTAGTACATAACCGACCTTTAGTGTTGATTATTTAAGGCCTTTAGTGTCGGTTTCTAAGCGACACCTATGAGGGCGACGCTAAAAGCCCAACCGTTACGCGTCGGTTCAAAAACCGACGCCAAAACCCTTCGCGCGCCACCGAAAACGCGCCAACAGAGCACTATAGGCGTCGGTTATTAGATACGAAACTGACGCCATATACCTTCACGCCATAGAAAGGGCGCCATCTTGGGCACTATCAACGTCGGTTATTAGATAAGAACCGACGTCATATAAATCCCAACACGGTGGTGTCTGGTCCGCTGCCACGGCCGTGCACTCCCAACACGGCCGTGCTGGCCAGCACGGCTGTGGTGTCTGGTCCGCTGCCACGGCCGTGCTGGCCAGCACGGCCGTGTTGCTAAGGAAATAGACGTCGGTTACTATTAGAAACTGACACTGTAATGATGTGGCATCGGTTTTATACAAATAACCGACGCCTATTTTTTGTTTTTTTTTCTATTAGTCTGCAGACCTGCTGTATGGCTGGTCGCAGGATGAGAAACCTGCAGTTCAGTTATGAACTGCAGGTTTTACGACATCCATTGATATCAGCCAACAATAGGCCACAAACCTGCAAAATTAACAACAAAAATATTCACACATTTAGCAATGTAATTTGTAGTTCCATTTGATTTTCACACATTTAGAAACATTCATGTAGCTAGCAATTTGTAGTTCCATTCATTTTCACATTCACACATATAGAAACATTCATATAGCAACCAACAATTTCATTCATTTTCACTCAGACACATGTAGAAACATCCAGACATGTAGAAACATTCACACATATATTTTAATTCAGAAATTCATTTACAAAATATCATTCTTTAGTCATTATTCACTATCAACATCCCAATTATATCTTAAATCCCCCACTACTTATATGGTTGTTGCCCATTCTTCTCTTACTTCATTTAATTCTCCCGTCGTATAGGGAGCATGTACATCTGGTAAGGCTGTTCCTGTAGTGTGGTCAATTTTAAACACCTATAAAAAGAATAATGTATATATATAATTAATGAGCTATAAATAAGATTGATATATTTCATATTATCTAATGAGACTATATAATACCTCAACAATACAATCGATGTCCATTGCGGCATATTTGATAATCATGTGCATAAATCGTATCATATAGTATCCACATGCCCATCCGTTGTCTTGTGTAGCACACTATAAATTCAAACATACAAATTATTAAAAAATACAACTAATTAAGCACTATTCACATAAATAATATATACATATATTGCAGTCGGGAACTTACTTTCACGTTCTTCCAAATTATTGGCTGATTCTTTTTCGTGGGGACCTTTCCTCCGGCCTTTTTGAACTCATCAAAACCCCTACATGTTAATGTAACACAGTACATTGCATAATTAAATAGTAATGTAATAACATATGTTAACGGATATGAAAATGAAATATTTCTCACCGGAATAATGCCATTTTCATTATGTGTCCATATTTTGTATTCAATTTACTCCCTTTAGGATCTAGATAATAGTTAGTGAACGTCTCGGGGACAATAACCAGTAACTCCCAATGCATACCACTAGAGGTAAAAAAGTTAAAAATTAATAACTCAAAATCCACAATAAAAATGTAATTTTCTTAAGTCCAAATTATAATAAGCAAAGTAAACTTACTCTACATTGAATGGAGCCATTATCATCGTCTTCTTATTTTGAGTAAAAATTGTAAAAGCCTCGCAACAGTATTGTTGAACTGACGGAGGGTCTTTAGCTACTAGACTAATCAAAGATGGAATAAAAAATCCTACATGTTCGAATGCAAAATCTGCACATATCTTGTCTAAGTAGCTGCAAAATATGTATTAATTACGCATGCATTAATAAATAAGAAACCAGATCACCAGATCCTACACAAGGTATATGGATGTATAAAGAAGATTTCACCTTATCCATAGCTCTATCACAGATGTATTTAGCCAATCATATCGAAACAACTCCAAAATATCTTGTATAAATAGTTTGCTTTCGTATGATTGACCTGCAACATCTGAATCTATAGAAACAGTTATAGGGTAATTTATATCATGTTCGCCTAACCATATTGCCATACCCCTATAGTTAGGACCTAACGGGACAGTTAGGTCCTGTGGAACCCAACTGGGTAATGTAGGAGGTGGAAGTGGAGGCCTAGATATTGTGGGTGTCTTCTTTTTAACATGTATATATATAATAATTTCAGATCAACTGACATCATATACACACACACACTAACAATTTAACGTAATGTAAATTTACCATACAATTTCAGTAAAGATGACATCCGCTTTTAGCCACAATATCACTCCGCCTTCTGCCTCACCAAGCGTTTCACAATCTGGGTGGGCATATGGCAATGGAAGATCCATCCACTTGGGAAATATATGTACCAGACTCACACGAATCCAACCAGCTGGTAATGGAGACCCGTGAAACATTTCCCCTGGTAAGGATGGGTAAGCCGACGCCTCTGCAATGACATATTCATTAACTTTTAGATGGCATGGCTTCAACCCCTACACATTTTTGTGTAAAGAATGTTATATACATATATACATATCATCTTGAAAACATATCATCTTGAATTAAAAAACTAGTTACTATATCATAAAAATACTTACAGCGGATTTGCTAAGTGGTGGGTCTACAGGATTACTCCCAACCTCTGTAGTAGGAGTAGAGCCTGCAGTAGGAGACACCATAGGTACTGTCTGGTAAGTGGCAGTCTGAGATGCCTGCCACTTTTTCATTGCTTCTTCGAGTTTCCTATAAAATAGCTTATCTACCTATACATGGATAAAAGAAACGTCAATGTCTAATTATTGAATTCTCTTTTATAGTAACATCTACAAGGAAAAAATATGTTACCTCTTCTTGTGAAAGTCCCACTTTTGGGACATGTTTGCGCTGGGATGACACAAAAAAAGCTTTGATACCCACACCAGCGCCTGCAGCCCTAACACATCCAGGATGCTCTGGGTTACCCAGAGCAACTGTCAATTCATCCCTTGTGCCCTCAGGGATGAACTTTCCTTGTTTCCTCAGCTCGTGCAGCTCCCGCTAATCGCCAAAACAAAAATTTGTAATTAAGTAAACACCACAAATAATCAATATTCGAATGATTGTTGTAACAGTTATATTTTACCAATTTTGCAGCCGCCTCAGCAGTTGCGGGCTTCCTTATTTCTCCCTTCTTATTTTGCCTCCCAGCTATCCAGACATCATGGCAAGGCAGAGGTGTGCTACCTATAGTGGAGGACTCCTGAGTAGTAGCAGACTGAGCAGTAGCCTCAGACTGTAGTCTTTGGCAAATGCCTGCATACCCCTTTGGACCCATTGTGTGGTCATGCACATTCAGTGCACGCCTTGATCTTTGTGCCTCACTGAGGGCCTAGTTAGTATGCACATTAATGATTTGGTTAGCAACAGTAAATGTTAATCTTGAATAGGTGAATACAACATATATTAATGAGATTGGGGCTGATGCCTAATACCTTGAATTCATTAGTTTGTCTTGAAGCAACAAACACGTCCCATTCTTCTTTGTCCAGGAAGTTCCATTGTTCAGTGGCTGTCTTCTTCCTCTTGTCAGCTTCTTTTATGTATTCTCAGGTGAGATTTGTCCTATAGTTCCTTAGGACTCTCCCACAGCGTTGCATCACACATTTACGATGTAGCTTTTCATCCAATTCAAATATACTCTGCAAAATAGAATTGCTATTAACTAGTATCCAAAAAATTAGTAATCTACAAAATAGAATTGCAAATTAATAATAACTCACGCATAAATCCTTTCATATTATGTCTTTCTTCTCCTTAGAAACTTTATGCCAAGAATCTATCTTACAACCGCAATGGGTACGAGTAACATACCCAAGATATGAAACAAATGAATTGTGATTCACACCAGATGCATTTCCTGCATTATCAAAATCCACAATAAGTTTGGGTCCATTGCCCTTTTGCGCTATTAACTTCTTCATCATAGTGATGCCCCTTCTCTTGTCAACTTCTTGGTGTTGCTGATCAAGTGCCTCAAGTGCTTCAGATGGTACATGTGCATCATCAACCTAAAATTTGACAAAATAAACACATTTACAAGATATAACTATAAATGGACATATAGATATAAATATATGATATATTTTTAAAACTTACATTGTGAGGCGGCGCATTGATGTCCTCACCCTCACGGTAATCATCAACATGGTCATCAGGAGAATGCTCAGCCATCTGAAAATTCACATTCACATTGTAAAGTTCACATTGTAAAGTAATTCAAATTGTAAAGCTCACATTGTAAAGTTCACATTCACATTGTAAAGTAATTCACATTATAAAGTAATTCACATTGTAAAATTCACATTGTAAAGTTCACATTCACATTGTAAAGTTCACATTGTAAAGCTCACATTGTAAAGTTCACATTCACATTGTAAAGTAATTCACATTGTAAAGTTCACATTATAAAGTAATTCACATTGTAAAATTCACATTGTAAAGTTCACATTCACATTGTAAAGTTCACATTCAGAAAAATAAAACATATAAAAAAATATAAACATGCCTCTAATATTGCGATTTTTTATCAATCAACAATCCTTCATTGCGATCTCCGCGCACATACAAGTCATCATTAGCTTCAATATTTGCTGGTGTTGGCAACCCAACTGAGAATGGACTGGAGTCATCATACTTATCATAGTATTGTTCTTCATCTATAGGATCTTCAATGAACTGTCTTTTACCATGAAGAACAACTGACCATTTATCATTTGCAGGATCATCGATATAAAATACTTGTTTCGCATGTGATGCCAATATGAATGGTTCACCCTTCTCGCCAATCTCGCATTTGCAGGATCTTCAATATGATGTATAATCCCGTTGCACATGACATGACTTTTGATTTCGTCGCCAGTGCTGACTTTCAAGTTGTTACCGCAATGCCTACATGGACAGTAGAACCTATGTCCAGGTTTTTTCCTATGTTCCTCGGCAAATCTAATAAACTGGTCAAGACCAGAAATAAACTCTGGGATGCATCGATTGCGAATGGACATCCATGATCTATCCATTCTATGATCAAAGAGAAATCAAATATATATTACAACAAGATTAGAGTCTAGGGTTAACAGATTAGAGTTTTTGCATGGTTAAAACTTTAGGCCAACAAATACATGTGTTGTCATTCTTATATATAATAAATGTGTACCACCTATCCCATTCTTGAACACCTAATCTCACTAGTAAGTGTATAATGTGTATTGGGTTTTCAAGAAAATTTCGGCAGTATTTCCCCGTTGTTCTCTAAGTACATATGTACTTAGAGAACAAACAGGGAAATGCTGTCGAAATTTTCTTGAAAACCAAATACACATTATACACTTACATCCTAAGTGAGATTAGGTGTTCAAGAACAGTCCCAAACCGGGGACTATCCAAGATTTACTCCTAATGAGTATATCTTGGACGGGTTTCTAGGCCAAAAAATACATGTGATGTCATTCTTATATATAATAAATGTGTACCACCTATCCCATTCTTGAACACCTAATCTCACTAGTAAGTGTATAATGTGTATTGGGTTTTCGAGAAAATTTCGGCAGCATTTCCCTGCTGTTCTCTAAGTACATATGTACTTAGAGAACAAACAAGGAAATGCTACCAAAATTTTCTCGAAAACCCAATACACATTATACACTTACATCCTAAGTGAGATTAGGTGTTCAAGAACAGTCCCAAACCGGGGACTATCCAAAATTTACTCCTAATGAGTAAATCTTGGACGGGTTTCTAGGCTAATGAGTACATATCCACTACATGTATTTGGTCACTTACATTGCATCACTCACAATTAGAGCATTATTCAATAATAAATCAAGAATTAAATAGTTTCAAACATGCAATAATTCACAATTAGAGCGATAAGATTCACTTTGTACAAACATACATGGCATAATTCAGGCACAATAGAAGGTGTGGTCATTGACCCGTTTCAACAATATAAAAATAATTTTAGAAGAGTAATGTAACACAACATTATAGGCTATCTGATTATAATTGAGCAATATAGCACAAAATCAACCAACATGGTCGTGCTATGCAGCACGGCCGTGCTACCAACACGGCCGTGCTGCCCAGTACGACCGTGCCAACCTGCGATTTCACACATCTCAGTCACGGAGCAGGGTACCTGCTTGAGGGCAGAGGAAGAAAAGGAGGAAGAAGAGCAGATTAGGTACCTTCAGAGGCGTTGGCGGGGAGAGTAGCAGCAGCGAGCAGCAGGAGCAGGAGAGCATGCCGCCAGAGCAAGATAGAAGGTCACCGGAGAAGGAGAGAAGGCCGCCAGAGCTGGGGGCAGAGGGCAAGCGGCGGCGGAGGTAGGCAGAGGACCAGCCAAGCGAGCGGAGCAGCGCGCGGCCAGAGTAAATGGCGGCGGAGGTGGGGGCTGAGGAGAAATCACCGGAAATTGCCGGACCAAACCCTGGAGTAGCAGCACGAGACAATGAATGAAATAGAGAAAGGGGAAGAGTCGGGCTCGCGCGGGTGCTGTTAAGTTATCAATCGGCGTCGGTTATTAAAAACAACCGACACGTAAAACTAAAGATGTCGGTTCTACAAACACACCGACACCTATTCTCAATGATAGTTTTTGGTTTTTACTAGAAAAAACCGACGTCTATCTACATATGCCGATTAAAAAATTTGTTCTCGATTAATGACCATAGTCGTCGGTTTCTTTCTCAAACCGACGCTCAAAGGGGTGTGAAAAATTTCCCAGGAAAACGCGCGAAAACCCATCAGCGTCGGTTATTGTAGTAAAATCGACGACCAAAATGTACCCAATTTTTTTATCGCGAATAACCTTTAGTCGTCGGTTTTTTAGTAAATAACTGACGCCATATGTCAAATTTTGGAGGTAATTTTTTTCACGTGAAATTTTGGATTTGGCGGTTAATTTTAGGCGTCCGTTTATTATTCGGGAACCGACACTGAATAAAAGCAATACCCATGTCTGGTCGCCCTTCACAGATAGATGTCGATTTTTTTATTAAACCGACATTTTAGGTTTTAGGTTTCAGTTTATTTATACAACAGACGCCTTTAAAAGTGACGTTATAAGCCATTTCTGTAGTAGTGATGTGCATACTATGTGATGCAATTTATGCACATGATTATCAAATATACCACAGTGGATATCGATACCATTCCTGAGGTATTATATATAGTCTCATTAATTAGATAATATGAAATATAGCAATCTTATTTATATATTATTAATTATATATATATATAATATTCTCTTTGCATGTATTTAAAACTGACCACACTACAGGAAAGGCCTTACCAGATGTACATGCTCCCTATACGATTGAAGAATTAAATGATGTAAGAGAAGAATGGGCAACAACCATACAAGTAGTGGGGTTTTTAACATATAATTGGGATGTTGATAGCGAATAATGACTAAAGAATGATATTTTGTAAATGAATTTCTGAATTATAATATGTGTGAAAGTTTCTACATGTCTGAATGTTTATACATGTATCTGAATGTTTATACATGAGTGAATGTGAAAATGAATGAAACTACTGGCTGCTATATGAATGTTTCTACACGTGTGAATGTGAAAATGAATGGAACTGCAAATTGCTACATGAATATTTCTACATGTGTGAAAATTGAATGGAACTGCAGGTTGCTAAATGTGTAAAAATTAATGTTGTTAATTTTGCAGGTTTGTGGCCTGTTGTTGGCTGATATCAATGGATGTAGTAAAACCTGTAGTTCATAACTGAACTGCAGGTTTCTCATCCTGCGACCAGCCACAGCAGGCCTGCAGACTGATAAGAAAAAAAACATGAAATAGGCGTCAGTGTCGGTTATTTGTTTAAAACTGACGATAAATGATTACAACGTCGGATAAATAATTATAACCGACGCCTAATGCATGTGATGTGATGTCGGTTATCAATAATAAACCGACGCTGATGGTTCTGGCATCGATTTTCCTACTAGTAACCGACGTCGATTTCCCTAATGAGGCCAGACACCACGACCATGCTGGCTAGCACGGTCGTGGCAGTGGGCCAGACACCACGGCCGTGTTGGCCACCGCAGTCGTGGTAGTGGACCAGACACCACGGCCGTGCTGGCCAGCACGGCCGTGGCAGTGTGCCAGACAACACGACCGTGTTGGCCAGCACGACCGTAGCAACGGGTGAGATGGCGTCAGTTATCACTAATAAACCGATGCTGATAGTGCCCCAGATGTCGCCCTTTCTGTGGCGTGAAGGTTTATGGCATCAGTTTCAAAGCTAATAACCGACGCCTATACCCCCCTACTGGCATGTTTTCGGTGGCGCGCGGAGGGTTGTGGCATCAATTTGAGAACCGACGCCGAACAGTTGGCCTTTTAGCGGCATCCACATAGGTTTCACATTAAAACCGACACTAAAGACCTTAAATAACCGACACTAAAGGCCGGTTATGTACTAGTGCACCATTAGGACCATAGGCATCAGTTATGTATTAGATAACCGACGCCTATCACCATAGCACGAAAAAAATATGGTATAATCGTTGGTTTTTATTATATAACCGACGCTTATCTCCATGTTCGAACAAAAAAAATGGCTCTGGGGTAGAGTATACCTGTCAATTTCCTATACTTAACCGACACCGTTGACATTGGGTGATGATTTTTTTAAATAACCAACGACTATGTATTGGTTTTTTTTAATTATTAGTTTGCAAGCCCCCTGTCCGGCTGGTTAGCAGGATGCAGAATCTCTAGTTCAGTTCTGTACTGTAGGTTTACAACATCCTTTGATTTCAACTAAACAACATGCCACAAACCTGCAATAATACAAGATGATCAAGATTATATACATCATGTGATTCACACACATTTAGAAACACAATTAATTCATTCACATGATTCACACACATGTAGAAAGCTGTAGTTCCATTCATTCAACTATTTTCATATTCACACACATGTAGAAACCCGCAGTTCCATTCATTCAACTATTTTCAAATTCACACACATGTACAAACCTACAGTTCCATTCATTCAACTATTTTCACATTCACACACATGTAGAAGCACATTGATTCATTCATCTTCACATTCGCACACATGTATATAGATCAAATTTCAATAAGACAATTAAAAAAAGTCATTCACACATGTACACATAAGCTTGTCTTTCAAAGTTTAGATCTTAGAAAGATCACATATTTATCGATATCCAACATAATTAAACACACCAATCATTTATCGATAAAACATTCAATTTGATCAATGCCCCCAAAATACAAACACTTATAATCCAAATTGAACAATGCACCCAAATAGTTTCTTCAATTCAAAATTAAAACCCTAGTTACATTTCATCATTCAAATTCAGAAGTATTTTGACCTCATATAATTAAGAAGCATTTTGAATCAATATCATTAAGAACTAACTAATTTATCATTAGGCATATTTATCGTCAATCAAATGTGAATAATATATTGCAAATGTCATTGATAGAGAGAGGGAAGACAATCACCTTGAACAGTAGAGAAACATGGCTGAGAAGTGAGGTCCTCTTCTGGGGGGGGTCGGTATTTGTCTTGGGCGGCGGCTGGCGAACTCATCAGCTGGAGGGGGTTGACAGAGCAACGATGGAGGAGGCAGAGTTGCAGCCAACTCAGCAGCTGGAGGAGGTTGACAAAGTGACAATGGTGGCCAACTGAGCAGCGAGAGCTAGGCAGGCAGCAACGACGACAGCTCTGAAGTCTTCCCAAGATATGACGTCCTCTCAAGCGAGCAAAGGGGAGCAATGGCAGTGGCAACGGCTGGAGAAAGAGCAGCGACCGGCGAGAAATGAAGCGGTGGTGGTGGAGGGGGAAATCGCTAGAGAGACCTAGCTGAATCGTAATGAAACAGAGAAGAGAAACAATCTGTTTTGCGCGGGTGGTATTAAGTTCACTTTGATCGTCGGTTGTTTGAAAAAACTGACGCCTAATACCAATATACGTCGGTCACATGTGAAAAATCGACAACTAAGTACAATTTTGAACAAAAACGTTTGCACCTGGTTAGGGTTTTAATCGTTGGTTTCTAGGTAAACAACCGACGTCTATTAACAAATTGCAACAAATTTTTTTGTTACCATAGTTATCAGTTGTCTAACCAAAACTGACACTAAAGAAGCATATTGGGGGGAAAATATTTTCGTAGGGATAACATGTAAAAATACCTAGTCATTGGTTCATTGAGAAAAATCGATGACTAATAAGGGAATACATTTTGTTTTGCGAAGGGTGATTAGTCGCCGATTGCTGTAAAGAACCGAAGACTAATAAGGGATAAAATTTTTCACAGGACCATGGCGCGAAACCTTTGTCGTCGGTTTGTGCACAACCGATGCCATATTGACAATTTTGGAGGCAAATTTTTTCCTTAGAAAATTATATTTTGCGGATAATTTTAGTCATCATTTTTTTGGAAAAAAAAATTGACGTTACAGTAAAAGCGGTACCCGTGTCTTTTATAAATCGACCGGACTTCACATATTGGTGACGAATGTAGTATTTGGACAACGTCGTTGGTTTATGGCATCAGTTGTTGATGTGTAACCGACACCATCAAATGTGACGTTATATATCATTTCTGTTCTAGTGTATGTAATTAAGATTACAACTCACACTTTCTAGATTTAATTACCCCCTAAGGTAGCCCTCCCCAAATGAGAACAAAGATGAGGAAGAGGAAAATCACACCCAGTGTGTACAAAACCTCCTTCTAAACTTGATCTCCTCACGAGGCCACTGTCGTTGTTGGGGACTGCTTGATGCCACTGTGACTGCTGACTGGGTCGGATTATGGCAACTATGCGTCTGTAACTGCCAACCGCTACTTTGCTTCAAGGCAAAGTCACTGGCCCTCTCTTATCAACCAAGAAAGCTGCTCTGTCTGTGCACCCAATGTGTCACAGATTGTTAGTTGCTACTTTGCTTCAAGGCAAAGTCGCTGACCCTCTCTTATTTATCAAGAGAGCTCCTCCAGTTGTTCTTATTCTCTGACACCCTCTACCACATAAGGTGCCAACAAGCAAATGGAGGGATCACACCTCAAATGGTGGGATAATCTCAATGGACTCCCCTAGGGCCTCTGTTTCTAGGCCTCCATGGTATGTGGTTGCAACTAGGAATCCTTATCCAACTCTGAGTCCAACTCCAAGTCCAACTCCATGTTGCACATAGGAAACCATATTCCTTCCCTTTTAGATTTGACTCCCATTAGAATTGGTAGCACAAGCTAACTCCTACTTAAGTCTAAATCCAAATAGACATGGGCCATATCCTTTTCCTATTCCCAACAAACTCCCCCTCTGGCCCATGAGGGAGACGTTGCCTTTAACAATCATCTGGAGTAGCTTGTTGACCTCATCACCACATGTGATGGATCCACTCTCCTCGAACATGTCAGCATCATGTCATTTTCATCCATCTTCTTGAAGTTGTGTCCTGACTTCACTTTGTTCTCAAGCAACTGAGAAGAAGTATCTTGGCAATGCCGCTTCTCTCTCTATGCCCACACCTGGAACTTGCTAGATCCCCTGATTGGTATGTCGAGCCATCCTGGATGAAAACCTTATTTCTGACCTTCTGTACCAAGGCTCAGAAATCCTCTGATGATGCTTCCCATGTCTGTGTAGCTTCTCATTAAAATTTTGATCCTTTCTACTGTCATCTCTCTTCATCCTATAGTTCCACTTGGAATTCAGTGCTTTTCGGCCCTTGGGAAGCACCACAAGCTCATAGGTATCATTCTTCTACAAAGAAGACATCTCCTCCTGCATCACCTAATGCCACTGTGCTTTATCTCTATGAGTTTGTGCCTCATGATAAATCTCTGCCCCCCAGATCATTAAGGAGAATATAGTGAGATATCAGATATCTAGATGAAGGATGACAAACTCTGTTAGACCTTCTCAGCTGCTGCTCTGAGCGCTTTGCCTGATGATGATCTTGCTCCCCCTACACAGAAGTCTCTGTCTGTGAGTCTAAATCACTCATCTCTGCATTTGGAACTGTAGCACTTGATGTGATACAACTCGGCTGCTCAAGGTAATCTTACTGCTCTTCTTCGTCATCTGAAGACTACACTTGTGAAGAAGCTATAGCATCCTCATACTCATCATCAAAAGAACTAACACCTGATTCTGTAGCCTCTGCATCATCACTCTCAGGCTCTGTAACTGCCTGACTCTCACAAAAAGTCACATCTCTATGTCTACTCATGATCCTTTTTATAGGATCTCATAACATGTAGCCAAACTGATGATCTCCATAGCCAAGAAAGATACATGGCACCACTTTATCATCCATCTTTTACCTCTTTTCCTTTGGAACATGTGCATAAGTCTTGCACCCAAATACTCGTAGATGAGCATAGGATGCATCCTTTTCTGTCCATACCTTCTCAAGTATATCAAACACTAAAGGAACTGATAAAAATTGATTAATCAGATAGGAGGCAGTACGCACTGCCTCGCCTCAGAATGTCTTTGGCAACTTTGCAGTCTTCAACATGCATCTAACTTTTTCTACTATGGTACAATTCATTATCTTAGCTGTACCATTGTGTTATAGTGTGCCATGCTCTGTCCTTTCATGCCATATTTTGTTTTGCACACAGTAATAATGAAACTCCCTATAGGTGTACTCTCCTCCATTGTCCGTGTGGAGACACTTCAACTTTTTCTCTGTCTCCCTCTCCACCATGACATGAAATTTCTAAAAACACTAAAAGACCTGAACCTTAGTCTTCAACAAGTAGGCCCACACCTTCCTAGATGCATCATCAATGAATGCGACAAAATACCTATTGCCACCTAGTGAAACCACCTCAAACAGACCGCAGACATCCGAATGAACCAGCTGTAGAAGCTTTGACTTCACCTTTGATCTTGTCTTGAAAGATACACGTCGATGCTTTCTTATCTGACATTCATCACATGAACTGAGACTAGTATCCTTGCTGCAAGGAATCAATCTCTTCTTTGTTAAAAGCTTCAAGCCTTTCTCGCTCATGTATCCTAGTCGTCTATGACATAGATCTCTCTGGTGATCCTCAACTGTATGTATATGACCATCTTTGAGCACTTTAAGTTGGGTCTTATACAATGTACGACACAATTTACCTCGTACAATAACTAAAGCTCTTTTGGTGATCTTGCATTTTCCACCACTAAAATCTAGATGACAACCTTCTCTATCAAAGAATGAACCAGATATCAAACTCAGCCGCAAATTTAGAACGTGACGAACATCCTTCAATGTGGTGTGCAATCGACACTTGTTTGAACACAAATGTCTCCAATCCTGATAATTCTAGAGAAGTTGGAATTTCCCATGCTCACCCTCTCAAAATCTCCCCTCCTGTATGAAGTAAAGAATTCCTTACTCAGTGAAGTATGATAAGAAGCTACAATATCCACCAGCCACTCAGAATCATCATCCTCAACATGCAGACACTACTCTTGGATTGTTAAGACCACATCATCGTCATCGTCCCTGTCATCTGAGATTGCCACTGCAGTATTCTTGTCGTCATATTGCTTGTCTTTGGCTTCAGACCCATGTTTCTTTTTCCAAACCTTGCAATCCCTTTTGAAATGACCTGGCTTGCTATAATAGAAGCACCCTCTACTACTCTTCGACTTGGATGTACCATGAGACTTTTTGTGATTCTGGGAGTCATTGCGGCTCTTGAATCTACCACAGTCTCTCGCTCTATCAACGCCTCTGCTCTATGTGAAGTGCTCATCTGATCCGCTATTGCCTGAGGCTCGTCATTGAGTTTCTTCATTCAGTAAACTACTCTTCACTTGGTCAAGTGTCAACTTGCCTTCATGTGTAGAATTGCTGACTGTCACTACAAGCATCTCCTAACTGTCGGGTAATGATCCCAGAAGAAGTAGAGCCCGGATTTCATCATCAAGAACCATCTTTATGGACCCCAATTGATTTACAAGGCTTTGGAATTCATTCATATGCTCGGTGACGCTTGTACCATCTCGATACTTGAGGTTCACTAGCTTTCTAATCAAGAAAGTTTTATTTGTGACAGTCTTCTACTCGTATAACTTCTTCAGCTTCTCCCACAGATATTTGGCATTGATCTCTTCTGAGACGTGATGGAACACAGAAATGTTGAGTCACTTTCGAACTGTTCCCATAGCCTTTTTGTTTAATTTCTTCCAGTCTGCATCAGACGTACTCTGTGACTTTTGTCCCTTTATTGGATCGTATAGATCTTTGCAATAGAGAATATCCTCCATCTTAGATTTCCAAATTTGCCAATTTGTGCTTGTTAAATTTATCATCGTCCCATCTTCATCCTTCTCCATCTTGACCAATATCTGTAGCCTGTGCTCTGATACCACTTGTTTGGGGATGTTGTACCGATATTGTCTCGGATGTGATGAAAACTTATTACGGAAGTGTTACTGACAAGCGTATAAACCCAACGAAGAAACAACAGATTTAATTTCGAAAACTCTCCCCAAGACAAGGAGTTAAAAACCGTAGGGTAATACCAACCAACAAGCACTATATAATTAAGATTACAACTCACACTACCTGGATTTAATTACCCCTAAATCTAGGTAGCCCTCCCCAAACAAGAATAAAGATGAGGAAGAAGAGAATCACACCCAGTGTGTACAAAATCTCCTTCTGAACTTGATCTCCTCATGAGACTGCTGTCGTTGCTGGGGACTGCTTGATGCTGCTATGACCGCTAACTGGGTCAGACTATGGCAACACTGCGTCTATAACCGCCAACCGCTAATTTGCTTCAAGGCAAAGTGTCTAGCTCTCTCTTATCAACCAAGAAAGCTGCTCTGTTACTGCACCCAATGTGTCACCGACTGTCAGCTGCTACTTCACTTCAAGGCAAAGTCGCTGACCCTCTCTTATTTACCAAGAGAGCTCCTCCAGTTGTTCTTGTACTCTGGCACCCTTTACCACAGAAGGCACCAACAAGCAACTCGATGGATCACACCTCAACCGGTGGGATAATCTCAATGGACTCCCCCAAGACCTCTATTTATAGGCTTCCATGATATGTAGTTGCAACTAGGAATCCTTGTCCAATTCCGAGTCCAACTCCATGTTGCACATAGAAAACCACCTTTCTTTCCTTTTAGATTTGACTCCCATTAGAATTGATAGCACAAGCCAACTCCTACTTAAGTCCAAATCCAACTAGACATGGGCCGGATCCTTTTCCTATTCCCAACAAATATATCATATTCTTTTATATAGTGTCAACAATGCATCTGGGAAATCAAACATGTTGTGTGTAGAAGGCTAAGTTCTAGCCAACCAGGATAGGAGTTTCTTGAATCTGGAAACATTATATGTATTTCTATATAGATGAGTATGCTCAAATATGTTGAATACAAATTCAACCACTTATATATTATGGACAAATGAAAGAGATAAAGAACCAAAGAAACCACACGATCTAGAAAGAAGCAGAAGATCTGACAAGAGTCATGAAATACATTGGCAAAGGCTTTCTAAGGCTCAACGGCTAAACTTTAATCTAGAGGCCAAGCAACAATGTCAAGTGAAATATTTTTATGTGGTGCCCCTGATAGCACCCAAATAAGGATTGGGGATTGAGTGTTGTAATGTTAAGATGTTTTGGGATATGCTGGGATATGCGAAGAGCAGGATCTTACGATGTCTATGACCAACCGGAGTATACAATTACTATGTATTTTACCTTAATTTTCATACCTTTATCACTCATCACATGCCTTTAATTATTTATACATAATCTTTGTAACTTTTGTCCTTATTCAAATTTAGTTTCTTAATTAGTGCATATTTGGTTTGCAGAAAACGCAAAACACAACTATTTCTGTCCATTAATTTAGTTGTGAAAATTAAAGAAAATAAGCCAATAATTTTATATTGTTCGGAAGACTTGGAAACTCATTACAGTATTTGACCGAAATGTAAAGTATAAAAAAAAAAGAAAAGATGAGAAACCATGAGACTTACTAAGTCATGGGACAATATATTAGTGGCTGAATGGAAACGGAATTAACATCATTCTGAAATTGGGCAAATCATTGCTATTCTGTTGTAATTCAGCCACGGTGGGGAGACTTTGACCAAGAAAACATATCCATTCTGTCGAGCAATAATAGAAGATACATTGAGAAGGCAACGGAATGAGCAAATGGAAATTCCATTATTTCATAGTACGTGATTTCCGAGTACGAATACCAATACGTACCGGCATTACTAATCCACGAATCCTAGCAGCAATTGTATTAATGCATACAGGCTGTTGACTTTTCTGTCTAGCGTAACTCCATGATTGATCAATATTATATTGATGTCGAGCAATCGACCATGCCGAATGGTGCAAAGACATCGAGCTACAACCCAGCAACCATCCTCGTCGACAACTATGACCATAGACCAATTTCCATGCATATATGCGTGTCGACCTGCCACATCACTCGACAGTTCCGGTTGACAGCCAACACCTCGACAATCAGAATCAACCCAAACAGTCTCGGAGCTATCGACCTGCTCCTCAGAAGGCCCCTAGACACAACAACCATCGACATCCGACATCTAGAAACCTCCAGATGGTGTCGACGACCCGGTCGACGGCCACCCGTCGACGCACCCAACGATGTCGCTTATCGGCGTTCCCGACAATGTCACTTGTCGGAGTCCCGCTGCATTAGATGTTGTGACTTTATAAATCTCAAGACCGATTCTTTGACTTCTGGTCTATTTCTATAAATACCAAGCAGCCGCCACCAGACAAGGGTATCTCAGGCATTTCGAATTTTAGAGACAAAGGGCCGAAAGGCTGCAACCGAGATCAAAGTCCAAGTCTATTTTGTCAACCTCTAGACTTCGTGACCATTAATCTTTTTTTTTTCTTTTCTTATTATGATTGCTGCAAGTTGTAACATGTTTACTTCTTGTGTCATGAGAGGCTAGACTCCATAACTTGGGTTGGGAGTAGTCATCTGGCCCTTCCAACTATGTAATTATTCATTCTTCTATTTTATAAATGCTCTTAAAAGTTTTGTTTCTATACTTTTTTTTTTCCGTCGATTGATGATTATTTACCATCTTTCGACGTTTGATATGAATATTGTTCGAGAGAACGATTTCAATTAGATTTGGAGTATATGATAGTAACAAGACACGAGAGTGAGGAGTTACTATAACAAAAGTCATACAATTTTTCCTTAATTTTTTGATTATTCTCTCTGTTACGACCCCACCTCCCGATAACCCCCAATTAAGGGAGACCGAGAGGTCGAAGCCGCACCCATAACTTTCGGATCAAAGGTTCGGTAATTAACCAAGAATAATTATCAAACTTTAACATACTATACTGAAAGCTGTAAGAAAATAAATTTTTGCATACCTTTTGAAAACTTGGATCTCTAAACTTCTATCCACACTGATACTAATCTATACGATTATCACATAAGATATGTGCCTACTATCTCAGATCCTGGTCTCCTCTGTGTCGTAATGGCTGACCTAGTACATGGCTACCTAGAGGATAGGTCCATCAGGTCATGAATGACTTTGGCTGCCTAGAGGGTAGGTCCATCAAGTCACCTTTATAGATGTACCATATAAGTCCTTACAGGGACAACACAGAGTTGTGGATAGGTATGGATTGAGTAGTTTGGCTTAAAACGTAATCTTGATTGTTAAATGATTAATTGAGTGATTACATTGTTATCATAGTTGCATGTTTATTTATTTCTCCCACATACCAGCTACGGCTGACCGACGTTTTGTTTGTCGGCGTTTTAGGTACAATGAAAAGAATAAATAGTAAAGTGGCACATGTGATACTAAATGAGAATTAAAGTCTAAATTAACTAATTATGTGCAGAGTTCGTCCTTTTTATTCCTAATGTTCCTTTTTATCATTAACAGGCTAATATCAACTTTAATAATTCATTAAACCCTATTAAATAAATTAATCTACTCGAAATAGGGTTCTTTAAGCATTAATACATTAAAGTTGGTAAATCATATTATTTTTCGAATTGCAACAAGAATCAGGCTTCAAATATATTTTTATTGCGTTCTACGCATTCTCCTGACTAATTTTCATATTTTGTTCATTTCCATCGGAGCTACCAATCTTAAGATATGAATTTAGCAAAGATTTACCTTTTGGACCAATAGTAGATCGCCACGTCACCAACCCATGCAACGTTGACACGGCTTGCCTTCTTTGGAACATAATGCAATTACTCTTTTACCCCTGGTTAAGTTGTTGCTTGTTCAGCCCGCAGAGGGGCAAAATCGTCCAGTGAAAGTCGGTCGTCTTCCTCCTTGGATCAGCCGCGACACGGCTGCCCTAGCTGCCCAAGGCACGGCTCCAGCCCTCGTCTTGGACTCCTTCAGTGACCGGTGGCGGTCCCATTCGATCCTCTACCCTCCGCCGCACTTCAGGGTTCCCTCAGATGGGGTCCAAGGGTAGCAGCTCGTGCAGGCCGCGTCCACGACCACCTGCCAGCTTCGCGGCCAAGCTGCGACGGTCGAGCCTAGGTTTGGGCACGGTGACGACAGCGGAGCATCTCCCTGACATCGCAGTACCTCCCTCAAAGATCGTGGTGACCCCACGCGTCCCCGTTGTCCATGATTAGCGCCAAACCTTCTTGTTAGGGTTTTCATGTCATGAAGAAGGAGAAGAGAGATATAAGGATGGGATTTCTCTAATCTTTGAATCCCGGGTTTCTTCCCTTTTATAGGGGATTGTTTCCACGTCCTAAGACGATCATCTAAGAGGGGACAAGACCTCTCTTATAAGGAATCCCATTCCTTCCATGAGAAGCAAGCTTCTCTCTCTCTCTCTCTCCGAAATATCTCCTTTGATAAACATTATTCCATGGATAAATAGGAATACGAAAAATCTCTCTCTTAATCTCATTAGACACGAAATTTCTATTTCCTTTAATAGAAATTACTTCCTTTTTAATAATTCCACCAAAAACATTAATAAAGTATCATATTATCTTTTATTTTGCAAGTTTTTGGTATTTTCTCTTTTCTCTTCCTTCATTGGGACTCCTTGTACCCCAAGAAACTCTATTATTTCAAAATTACCTTTTAAGGATACTTATTATCCTTCCAGATGCATTTTTATGTAATATTTCACATTCTTGTTTATTTCTCATTTAAATATCTCTTTTTGAGGATTTCTTTTTATTTTCCTCATTAGCATTCCTATTAGAAACCTCATGGATACAAATTTTCACCAAGAAAACTCATTTATGCCTATTTCCCCTCCTTTTCCACATTTTATCATCATTTTCAGTTTATTTCTTAATAAAGAAAGACATAATCAATCTTTTCTTTTCTCATTGCTTTCTTTTTATAACTTTGGACTCCTTGGAACCCAAGGAATCCAAGAGGTACGAAATCCTCTTTGGATTTGCCTTCTAGAGGTTTCTACATATTTCTTTTCTTAAAAATCAATCATCCATTGAATTTTCTTTATTATTTCCTTGTTATTGGGCCCAATAGCCAATAAAGCCCACAATACAAACATCAAGGCTATTGTAAATGAAATCCATTTATTTGAAGCAAATTATATCATTATTTGTTCAAATATCTTTAATATGAGAAATTACATTTCTCATCAAATGAACCCAGAAATTAGGGTTGTAACATCCTTCCCCTCTTATAGGAATTTTGTCCTCAAAATTCAGGCAGCAAACAAACAATTCAGGATAAGACTTTTCCATGTCCATCATTGGCCCCTATGTGGCTTTGCCGTACACATGGAATTTTCAAAGAACCTTTATTATCACATATTCTTTTCTCTGAGTTCTTTCATCCTGGCGTCTATAAACTGCATAGGTGACTCAGGCCATGTCAGCCTCCCTTGGGGCTCACTAGGTTCATTGCTCAGCACATGGTCGGGTACCTCACATAGTGCTCTATTTTGGACACATGGAACTCATCTCACATTACTTTATCCTGAGGGGCAAGGTCAAACCTAACCTTCTCCACCCATCCATCTCTAATGGACCCATGTATCGGGGACTCAGCTCTCTTAGTTATAACTTAGAGGGGTCGGATTTTCATGTCACATTTTCTCCCACAGTAACTTGTATGTCAGTCTACTTTGCATCTGCTCACGACTCTCATTGTCTCTAGGCTCATTTCAGCCCTTGCATAAACAAAGTGACTTCATCTACACGCACTGGGGTCCCTTTTTCTAACCATCATGTGGTACTTTTCTAACCATCATGTGGTCCTTTCACCAACATCACCTTACTGAAGTGGTGACCGACACAACCTCCCTTACAGAGCTTCATATAAAACCCGATACTGGCTATGGTGGTCATTGTCACATCTTTCATAGGATAAGAACTGTCTCTAGATACCACCCTGAACGAGCACACATGCCCTCATCAGACCCTTTAGTCTGGATCATACCAACCATAGTTAGGGGTGATAAACTATACTAACATTGAGTTCTTCATGTACCTACTTCCACTTTATGGAAGTGAACCTTTAGGTCAAACTCAAGAACCTTTGAACTCACTTCATGGTGTAGTTGAACCATCTCCCTCATGGGTAGTCCAATTAGATCTGTCCCTTGATAGAACTCTTTCTTTCTTATGTCATCTAGGTAAGGCGATCTACCATAACCCATATTGCATCTCGACCTTCCTCAGTCCAGGGAAGACCTATCACAACATCCATAGTGTTGAGCTCTCATTCCCTCTCAGGGATTCTTTTGTCCTCTATATCGATACACTGGGTTACTGGGGTTCGTCCTTTACCTCCTGGCTTGCATGGTCATAAACCACATGCAACTTCATCTTAAGAATCTAAAGTGCTATTGCCATTTTCCATGGTGTATCATGATTTCTTGTATGTCATGATTCTTCCAAGATCGATTCCTCTGAAACCCTAAACCACTCTAGTCGGGGTTTCATCACCTTCTCTTCCAAAGAAGTACATCTGAGGTTTTACCACCATCCTTTCATTGCATCTAGGACTAGACTGGCTAACCAAACAACCATAACTTTTCAATGTATCTTGTTACATCTGAGTGTTATCCAAACACCTCTCCTTTTCGAACTTAAGGTTAGCCAATCAACCCCTTTCTAGCTTCTGGTCAAACAAGTCAGATGTATCTCAACCACTTCACTTTCTTAGGTATTAGGTAGCATTACACCTCCATGTATTTCACTTATCATGTCACCTCAAACTATATGTTTATCTTCATAAGAACACTCTCTGATTCCATCATCATGGTGATCAAACTCAACCTGGTATAACTTGTAAGTTCCACATAGCTCATGATAAAAACATCCTCATAAGGGGACTACCTCATTCCTCTTAGTGTTTACAAACCATCCATGTATCATTCACTTTACCAGGGTAGATATCTTCTCTATCCCCATTTCTCATGGCAACGTTCCAACCTACATCATCTCTTATCCTTGATGTATGGCATACGTAATGTCCTATCTCTCACTCCCATAACAAGAGGAAATAAGCATTTGGATGCAGTCCAAATACAGAGTTCTTCATGTTCCAGAAGTAGAGATGGTACATCCCACCTTGCCAATACACCTTTACATCTAAGTTGCAACGTGCTACATATGTCTCCTCATCACAATCATTTCGATATCAAAGTGACCTCCATGGGAAACTAGCCTTGAACCTACTGAGGTTTATATACTTGGTCATCTCCTCTAGGTCTATAGGGTACCGACTCCTTTGGGGTCATCCCTCTTCCCTCATGCATCAAGAGAGTGCCCTACTCATCTGCCCTTTGGGTCCCATGAGTTCATGAAGGTGATCAATCTCCTAACCCATGGCCCTCAGACAATGATAGCTGTTACCTCCCGACCCTATGGTCATGTGCAACTGGGGAATTAGGCAACTCCTACTTTCATCAGTCTTATCCCTACCTGACCCTAGGATAGACTTAGGATTCTCCATTACAGTACATATTCACTTAGAACCTTACCCAAGTCTTCATCATCTCTCTTTCTGCATTCATGGGCTGACTCTCATCCGTTCATAGGCATCATGGCAACCTGCCTACCTTGGTCAAGCCCCATACTGGTTACCTCCATGGTAACACATCCATATGCACATAGAGATGGATATCTATGGGTCTACAGGTTCATTCTCATACCATGTACTTTTCACTTAACTTCTCAAGATCCTGTGAGACCTCTTCAGGTCACCTTAAACAAAAAAAAACTGATATACACCCTACCAAAGGGGTCCCTCTCCCAGGATGGGAGGAAAACTATCTCTTGAAAACAAGGTCACAAAAGCTCTAAGGTCTAGGGTTTACATCCACATGAGCCTACTCAACCCTAGTAAGCTATTAAGGCATAAGCAGATCACCTACTGTACCATGCTAGGTCTTACTTGTCCTCTTTCCTCGATGCTGGATTAAGATCATACTTTCCCTTATCATTATCCTATTTGTGAGGGGTTCATCAAACATACCTTAAACTTAAGGGGATTCCCTTTTCCTCTATACATGAGGAGTATCATGCTCACCTCAACTTCTCATCATGAGCATTAGGTACACCACTTCCCCTCTTAGGCCTAGGAACCCTAGGTTCACTTTTAGGTGTCCAACTGCATGCTCTATCTCTTAACTATGAACCAAGCATGCAAAAGGCATATCATGCACTTCTTGTCATCCTTCAACTCGAGCAACACCTAGGGTTGGGTCCTCCTCAAGGACAACCAACAAGGTACAAGGCCTCATAACCTGCTACTACACTTTTCTAGGTCTAAGGAACTCTTCTTCCTACCTCGGAAGGTAAAAATCTCTACCATAGGCACGTAGGTACTAGACGCTTCATCTTTTCTCAAGGATTTGGTCCCTCTTAAGGCAACCAAGGTATCATCAACTTTCAGGGACCGATCATGAGGCAACCACTATCATCCATCGTTCTGGGTTTTAGGCTTCCATCCTTCCTGCTGGGTTTCCTACTCTCTCTAGAGATAACCCCACATCCAACCTCACCATTAGAGGTCCTCTCTTCATGAAGGATCAACCTCAAAAGCATGCCCTTCATGGGTGAAGCCTAGGTTCGAACTTATGTTTGCCCAAGATCATCCATAACCCTATATGCTCCGTTATGATTCCTTATCCAGGGTTTCATCCTACTGTCAGCACTATAACGTGCCCTAGGTGCCAGCTATACCCTACTTGCACAAGCCCATAGGGTTTCTAAGGTCCTTCACTAACATCATCATCTAAGAAGCTATCCTTTACCCTAACATGCACGACCCTTCCCAGGGTTGGGTTGCCAAAGGTTCTAGGTCACCCATGGATCATATGGCATCCCAAAGGCATGTCCTTTCAAACACCTGACCCAACTCGTCTCTCTCAAACCTTCTCTTAGGGTTAGGGTTAGCATCATCCTCAGAGGATGTGCCAGGTCTCTAATTACAATGGAGATCTCTCTCTAAGACTAACTTATCCTCCTGACAAGAAGGTCTAGCCTCAGGTCTCATCTGAGGACATGACATCTTATGTCATACGTCCTAAGCATGTATCTATTATTTATTTTGCGCTTAATCTATTAAGCTTATGTCCATGACATCTTATTTACATGCCTTTCATTAGTTTAGTGGAGGATTCCTTAAACCTTATTAACCTTACCCATACCTTAAGAGGGTGAAGAGAAGAAAGAAAACCCTAACCCTTTAGGTCCTTATCAGAATTTTGTGATGAGAAGGGATGAATAAGATGAGAAGTCCTAAAGGTATCTTATTTCGATTCATACCCTAAGACTTTGGCTAGGCAGTCACACGGATCCGGGAGTCCTCGTATTCCGACTAGCGGTGCAGAGGAAAATATTGCCAGCCCCCGGTCATGATCCTTTTCTAGACACCTCCGTCTTTCGGATAATCCTCTAAAAACTCCCTTGGGTTCTATGGAGTTTGTAAAATTTAATAATTATTAATGGTTAATTGAGGAACCCACACTCTGATACCAAATGTTACGACCCCACCTCCCGATAACCCCCAATTAAGGGAGACCGAGAGGTCGAAGCCGCACCCATAACTTTCGGATCAAAGGTTCGGCAATTAACCAAGAATAATTATCAAATTTTAACATACTATACTGAAAGCTGTAAGAAAATAAATTTTTGCATACCTTTTGAAAACTTGGATCTCTAAACTTCTATCCACACCGATACTAATCTATCTAATCCTCCTTTGCACTTTAATTCTCATTTAGTATCACATGTGCCACTTTACTGTTTGTTCTTTTCATTGTACCTAAAATGCCGACAAACAAAACGTCGGTCAGCCGTAGATGGTATGTGGGGGAAACAAATAAACATGCAACTATGGTAACAATGTAATCACTCAATTAATCATTTAACAATCAAGATTACGTTTTAAGCCAAACTACTCAATCCATACCTATCCACAACTCTGTGTTGTCCCTGTAAAGACTTATATGGTACCTCTATAAAGGTGACTTGATGGACCTACCCTCTAGGCAGCCAAAGTCATTCATGACCTAATGGACCTACCCTCTAGGTAGCCATGTACTAGGTCAGCCATTACGACACAGAGGAGACCAGGATCTGAGCTAGTAGGCACATATCTTATGTGATAATCGTAGTCACTTTATAGTTGCAAGGAATAAATAAACATTCAACATTTTAGTTGCATTCAATGCGATTAAACATCCGAGAATCTATCGAGAAACTAAAGCGGTTATTCATAATCGTAACCACATACCTGTCTTGGAGATCTCAAGCAACAATTTATCCAAATCCAACTAGATGTCCAATCAAGCAAGCCAATCAATCAATCAGGAAAGCATTGATCCTGAAAACATGTATAATTTCCTTTTATTACTCATGTCATTAAGATCTATTACATCTAACTCGTTTCTTAGGGTTTCTAGTCCACTTTTTTAGGGTTTCTATTACAATTAGGATTTCCTTTCATCTTTTACTATCTTAAACCCTAATTTAGCACAATTGATCACAAACCCTAATTATTTCCATATCTAATCCTCAATTTCGGATTAAAGGCATAATTAACCATTAATTAAGCTCATTAAGCCTCTTTTACATTAAAGCTATTATTTTTTATCTCTTTAATCCATGAGAAGATCATTATACACATTTATCATCAATTCATAGTTTATTATGGTCCAATTCACATATGCACTCAATTTGCCATTAATTCTATTCTTTATTCATTCAAAACCCTAATTACTACATTTAGGGTTTTTATCCACAAATTAGGAACTTTAATGCTCAAAATAGCTTATAACCATGAAAACTCAGTTCTATACATGAAATCGAATAATTAAAGCCATTAAGAGTCGAATTTACCAACATTAAGGTTTCAAGGCCCATTAAAACATATTTATGCACAAGAAACTCTAAATTAACTAATTATGTGCAGAGTTCGTCCTTTTTATTCCTAATGTTCCTTTTTATCATTAACAAGCTCATATCAACTTTAATCATTCATTAAACCCTATTAAATAAATTAATCTACTCGAAATGGGGTTCTTTAAGCATTAATACATTAAAGTTGGTAAATCATATTATTTTTCGAATTGCAATAAGAATCAAGCTTCAAATATATTTTTATTACGTTCTACGCATTCTCCTGATCAATTTTCATATTTTGTTCATTTCCATCGGAGCTACCAATCTTAAGATATGAATTTAGCAAAGATTTACCTTTTGGACCAATAGTAGATCGCCACGTCACCAACCCATGCAACGTTGGCACGGCTTGCCTTCTTTGAAACATAACATAATTACTCTTTTACCCCCGGTTAAGTTGTTTCTTGTTCAGCCCGAGGAGGGGCAAAATCGTCCAGTGAAAGTCGGTCGTCTTCCTCCATGGATCAGCCGTGACACGGCTGCCCTAGCTGCCCAAGGCACGGCTCCAACCCTCGTCTTGGACTCCTTCAGCGACCGACGACGGTCCCATTCGATCCTCTACCCTCCGCCGCACTTCAGGGTTCCCTCATATGGGGTATAAGGGTAGCAGCTCGTGCAGGCTGCGTCCGTGACCACCTGCCAGCTTCACGGCCAAGCTGCGACGGTCGAGCCTAGGTTTGGGCACGGTGACGACAACGGAGCATCTCCCTGACATCGCATTACCTCCCTCAAAGATCGTGGTGACCCCACGCGTCCCCGCTGTCCAAGATTAGCGCCAAACCTTCTTGTTAGGGTTTTCATGTCATGAAGAAGGAGAAGAGAGATATAAGGATGGGATTTCTCTAATCTTTGAATCCCGGGTTTCTTCCCTTTTATAGGGGATTGTTTCCACGTCCTAAGACGATCATCTATGAGGGGACAAGACCTCTCTTATAAGGAATCCCATTCCTTCCATGAGAAGCAAGCCTCTCTCTCTCTCTCTCTCCTAAATATCTCCTTTGATAAACATTATTCCATGGATAAATAGGAATACGAAAAACCTCTCTCTTAATCTCATTAGACACGAAATTTCTATTTCCTTTAATAGAAATTACTTCCTTTTTAATAATTCCACCAAAAACATTAATAAAGTATCATATTATCTTTTATTTTGCAAGTTTTTGGTATTTTCTCTTTCCTCTTCCTTCATTGGGACTCCTTGTACCCCAAGAAACTCTATTATTTCAAAATTACTTTTTAATGATACTTATTATCCTTCCAGATGCATTTTTATGCAATATTTCACATTCTTGTTTATTTCTCATTTAAATATCTCTTTTTGAGGATTTGTTTTTATTTCTCTTTTATTTTCCTCATTAGCATTCCTTTTAATATTAGAAACCTCATGGATACGAATTTTCACCAAGAAAACTCATTTATGCCTATTTCCCCTCCCTTTCCACATTTTATCATCATTTTCAGTTTATTTCTTAATAAAGAAAGACATAATCAATCTTTTCTTTTCTCATTGCTTTCTTTTTATAACTTTGGACTCCTTGGAACCCAAGGAATCCAAGAGGTACGAAATCCTCTTTGGATTTGCCTTCTAGAGGTTTCTACATATTTCTTTTCTTAAAAATCAATCATCCATTGAATTTTCTTTATTATTTCCTTGTTATTGGGCCCAATAGCCAATAAAGCCCACAATACAAACATCAAGGCTATTGTAAACGAAATCCATTTATTTGAAGCAAATTATATCATTATTTGTTCAAATATCTTTAATATGAGAAATTACATTTCTCACCAAATGAACCCAGAAATTGGGGTTGTAACACACACACACTCTCTCTCTCTCTCTGAGAGAGAACTCCTTAGATAAAAATCTACATGGATCTCAAGAGAAGGAAGGAATATATATCTTTCACGAGTGTTTGTAAAAAAAGTAAAGAACATATACAATTTAGGAGTGAATGTTTTACATGGCTGTGGATGGGTTGATTGGTGAAACCCAATCCAAGTCTCTTTTATCCTTGTTTCACGATTCATCTTTATTTCTTCCCTTGGGTTTTCTTTGAACTTAGATTTACTGCTCAAATTAGATTAATTAGTTCCTTGATTGGGACACCATCAAATTCACTTATTCGGTTGGGCTAAACTAAGCCAAGATCTCCCGTTCTTATTTTATTATTCTCCTTGTCCCTGTGTTTGATCCCACAATATTACAAAGACTCCGTATTGAGTTACTGACGTCTTTTCTAGTCGAGTATAAATTTAAAGTCCGATATCTTTGACTGGACTATCGTGTTTGCACTTTTGACCTATGAAAAAGAGTGACCAAGTTTTGGCATCTTTGCCGGGGACAAGGCTATGGACATCCGTTCAGAGTTTGGGATCTACTTAGATTTAGTATATGTCATTAAGTTTAACAATACACTTGATTACATAATTAATTTATTTGATAACTAAAAAATCTTATTTTTTTTCTCATTAGAATTGTTATTTATATCTCCTTAAAAATATTTTGATTATAAAAAAATCTCATTTTTCCCGTTAGACTTGTTATTTACTTTTCTTCAAAAAAAATCCTACCAAAATCCATTCCGATAGTGTACTCATCTTTCTGTCGAGTTTTCATTATGGTAGTACTATTTTCCTTAGTTTATTTTTCTAACTTTTGTAAAAAAAACCACTTTCCTTTTTCCTTATTTTTGTTGCAGTCCTGGATCTGGCTACGACGAGACAAACCATCTTATCCACTTGCACCTTGACTTTTTCTACACTCTAGAGTGTTGGTAGATCATAGAGAACCGTACACTACAGTTGGTGTCCTTGCATCAACCACTACAATTGGCATCTGTGAACCAACCCCCACTAACTTCTTCTGCTTTGACATTTTCCACCCTTGACTCTATTGCTTCGACATTTCATGTTGGGTTTTTAACCCGAGATACTATGCAAGCAATTGTCAAGGCACAATAATATATTGACACTCTCAATTTAGCGATATCATCCTATTTTTAAGATCATGAAGATCCATATTCAGTTGCTTCTGAAAGGCGAAACCGCTTGATGCAAAAATTGACAGAGGTTATTGCCCACAATAGAAGACTCTTATATGCTACAGAACATAACTTTGCTAATTTCACCCTCAGTGTGTACACCAGATCCATACTCAGCTTGTATGACTGACGACTTCAACCATCACGTCCAATATACTTTTCCCAATAAGGAATTCTGTAATATCCTCAACTTTGGTAAAAATTGAGCTATATAAATAAATTCAAGATTTGATAAGTAATTTTCCTCAACCATAATATTCATGAAATAGTAATGTTATTTGACTTTGTGACATAGGTGCTTTTGACACAAGATTAATAAAAGGCATGTATAGATAATAATGGTTGTCTGTTATAATAAATGAAATAATTGTTAAGTTTCTAAAGGAAAATAAAAGACATGGTTCTTTGGATAATTAAAGGAATAATTATCTTGCCGAGAGTAACAACACAATGTTTAAGGCATCAAATGTGAATATTTTGGTATGACTTTTGGTATACTTAGAAACAGTAGCAAAAGGGAAGAGGATGCTAGAAACTTAAAGAAAAAATATATTCCATAACATAATGGTAATTATTTTTATGAGATGTCTAAAGAAACAAGTTTTTCATATAAAAGACATCCCAATTAATATATACGAATTGGGAAAGATTGTAATGAACGGCCATGGAATGAGGATAATTTCTTTAAAGCATATACCATGGAGAGAGATAAAAGAACAATCTAGAAAGCAATAAAGTGCCACATATGGCTTTTAGTGTGTTCACCAAGTATCACGAATAATTGAGTTAGAAAATGTCTTAATAAAAGATAAAGAGAGAGAGAAAAGACTAGAAAAAGGAATATAATCCTTCCTAATTGGCATTGAATTGTTGAATAAAAAGGAATATCCTTTTAATGCATATGGAAAATGGAATATAGTGGGCATGTCTAATTCTTTCCAACATGCGTTCCTTACCACTTTTGGAAGGGAGTGCCTTGCTACGTTTGGAGGAGAGGATAAAGGAAGATATGAGAATGAGTCCATATGTATATATACATGATTCTCATGATAGGTACTGTAACACCCTCCCTAAACACACACACACATAGAGAAAGAAACAACACTGAGTTATCCATAACTAGTGTACTCAAGGGGGCATTACATAAAATCGACATTCATAACAACAATATAATCAATCACACAAATTGAAAATATTAAAATATTCTCATGATTGTTCTAAAAAAGGAACATAAATGTTATTACATGGAAAACTCACTAAACATCTTGAGTCTCTACAATAAAGTTTTAAATATTAACACATATAGCTGAGTCTATAAACCTGAGGATCATTTTATAGTTGGCACCCTACCAGATTGAGTCATGTTCTATCCTTGTGCTTCAATCTCTGGAATCTACTCTACTTCTGCTCTCACATGTGGACATCTCATCCCCAACCATGCATTGGAAAAATAGTTGTTAGCGTAAGTGGCATGACTATTCTAACATATACATTACTTGATGAAATAAGATATTGCAAAATATTTTTAAACATCATATACTGAGAACTAACATTAAAAACTTTACAAAATCTAAAACATAAATATCACTTCTTACCTTAACTTAGTTCTTATCTTTTTACTTATCTTTCTCTGGAGACCTATACTCTAGTACCTGGGTCTCACGACCTGCACTAAGGTGCCTAGGTCACATAACCTGCACTCTAGGCCTGGGTTATGTCTCTGAATCGACCTACACTCTAGTGCCTGGGCCACATGACTTGCACAAAGAGCCCGAGTCATGTCTCTCTTATCTTAATCTCTTTCATTATATTTATAGATAAGATCATGCACATTCTCTAAACTAAGGCATCTTTTATTTATGACTTTTATCTGATTGTGGCCACCATTATACAATAAGTCCTCCTATGATGACACCAAAGTGTCCTCTATGGTACAACACACCCTCTGTTGGCACAACATGCCCTCTGTTGACACCGAAGTATCCTCTATGGTGCAACACACCCTCTGTTGGCACAAGACACCCTCTATTGACAACAAAGTGTCCTCTATGGTGCAACACACCCTCTATTGACACAACATGCCCTCTGAAATGAAGTAAACACTCCTACAAATTGGCAACAAATGCCTCTGAATCATATCAGGACTCTCTAAATAATGACTTATCATATAATGAATTATGTGAAGGTTCTAAATTAATTATCTTAAGTCTAAGCTTACTAAATTCTGAATCTGGACTTATCTGAAACTGAATACTGAGTACTGAACATGTACTAAGTTCTGAATCTGAATCTCTGCTCTTAAATTCTAAATTGGATCTACATACGAATATGAATCTCAATTACTACATAATTGTGATTGGGTTTAAAACCCTTATCATGTATCTTTATTTAATATCTGGATACTCACACAATGAGTAACCTAAGTCAGAAACTGGTCCCAATGTCATCTTGAAACTTAATCATAACATAAATCATCATAATCTTATAATATCATCCTCAATTCAAGTTACAATATATTCTGGTCCCAATAATACCTTCATCTCAAAAACTGGACCATGACCTAATATGTTTGAAACTCATATTCTCACATTGTTTTTGCTTTTAGATATTAATCATTCTAAGGAATCCAAATGACTTCCTTGTTCTTAGATATCTACATATATAAGAAATATTGATAATATATTTTTACTTGGAATCTTAATACATGGTTACATCTATGTATATGAGAATTCCTAATAACATATGTGTACTTAGAATCGTAATATATGGTTATATCACATAACCATGGAAGTATGCGAGTCTTGATTGCCTTTCTTATCTTGTAGCCTTGGGCATTTACATGAAACGTTACTGTGAAACATGATAAACATATATCCTTTTATCCTTCTTTAACTCATGAACATTAAGCATCCCATGACACATTTCTAATTAAGGCATTTAGTATACAAAATGACATGATCATAAACAATTCGAAAATCTTGCTTATATATCTTGATTAGAACATTGGACATGAAGGTTTTAATCAAGAAGCATGTAGATGCACTAGATTGGTTTAACATAAATACTCATAGGCATGAACCACTTACATCTCTTAAAGAAATCTCGATTGCCCTTCTTAGGTTGAACAAACTCTAATCACATTTTTGGGATGGATGAACCCTAATTACCCTATTCATTGAATAATCAATCATTAATAACTATACTCATTGTAGTTTCTAGGGTTTCATGGAAATCCAGAGTCAAAGAAGGCTCTAACTCCTAGCCCATCATCAAGATCTCAAAATATCAATCAAAATTCATATAAAACATGCCTCCATAGGACAAACCAATCCAAAGATATGAATTATTGAAATCTGACCAATCACGAGTAAGATAAAAGCATTAAATGATTTCTTGGGACCGGATAATTCTATACTAAAAGACCGATTTGACCATCAGACCATTTCCTGATCATTGGTGTGATAGAGGTCATCTTCGTCAAAAGCTCAGGGCAAAACTCACGCTATTGAAATCAAGTCAGGGACTTGAAATCTAGATATTAATCATGCTGGCATGACACTGATGCAAATCAGGTGAGTGTAAAATAGGTGTATTGCAACCTGGGATCAGTAGTATCTCTGGCGGATGATGAATCTCAGAACACGATCTCACAGTAGCGAGATGCTCAGGCAAAACAAACCGATGACCTAAATCTGTCGCGTGAAGACGAGGTCTGAAGGTAGCCAAGATGACGACTCCAGTTCATCGTGGCATAGCAGAAAATAGGGTAAGCTAAAGATCAAGCCAGGTCGGGGGAGAAGGAAGGGTTCTCACATCCACAACTCGTTCAGAAACCATCAACAAATCAAAACAAATTTAGGCTTAATATTGGGAGGCCAAAATAGGGAGAACTCAGGCCAATACAACCATGGAGTTGAATACATAAACAAACTTGGAAAACGAGATCTGGACAATGACCTCATATGAAGGCAGAAAATGAATCCAGGGAGTATAAGTCAACCTTCACGAACTCCTGAGTTGATTAACGGTGGTCCCCACACACATCGGGCTCCTCGGCGGTGAGCTCCGTACAAAGATCCACGGTGAGCTTGTTAGTAGACCAAACAAGGGGGCTGTAAGCCAGAACGAGATTGGGTTCAGGTTTGCAACTGCCTGGAGATGGTACAGCCGCCGGTGGTTGGGTTGATCTGGCACAGAGGAGGAGAATGGTGGTGGTAGGCAGGGCACATGCAGATTGGGCATTTTTGGTAGGGCTAACCCTAGGACTCGTGTAGGGGCTTAAAAGGAGCGGCTCCCTCTCCTGAACTCAATGGAGAAATCCGTTTGGGAAAAGGATTATTGAGGAGTGAGCGCTCCTCACTAGACCAGGAACTAGAGTCCTGCATCTGGCGGGAGGTTGAAGAAGGGGGTGACGGCTGGGATCAAATCGTTCAGCTGGTGTCCAGATCCGACAGTTCACATAAAATTCAGATTCAAGGAAATCTGAGAAATCTGAGAAAAATAGGGGAAAAGGCCATTTCTTTGTCATTATCTTTAGAAAATCATTTGACTCATCAAACTATTCCCAAACAAACTCAAATTTTCAGCACATGTCTTATTCTGAGTGTAGAAAAATCTAGAGGGGTTAGTTTTCCATTTATATAGCCCAGTTAATGAATATGATTAAAACTAGACAAATCTTAAATGCTAAATATCTAATTATCTAAATATATCCAGATCTTTAAATTTTTGACAACAATTTATTTGTATGTACTCTCTTAATAAGAAAATTCTCAGTGTCTTTTATTGATCAAAATTAGATACGTTGACCCATTTATAGACTGTGACCATGAATATTATGCACTTAATAAATTATAATAAGGTACTCAAAATGAGGATGTTACAATTCTACCCACCTTGAATGAAATTTCATCCTTGAAATTTCCATGTACTACCCACCTTAAGGTTTCACATGTTCTATGCATATTAGATTTCTAATCTTATTTTAAAGGCTCATTTACATACTCTAAGGGTAATCTTGTCACGGTTAAACACATCTACCTAGAGTCATTATTAGGTAAACAGTTGCATATAATAATAAGGAATCTCAAAATCTATATTATACCTTCACCACCTACCATTGAAAGGCATGCTTCTTTTCAGGGACTGGATTAGGGTTTTTGCTCTCTTAAATACAAATTATCTTATCTACGTTAAAGTACCAACCCTTTGTACACATTCTTGGTCTTACTACATATCTGACTAGGTTTAGGTGACTATATGTCTTAAACTTTTAATACCAACTCTTATTTTCATTGTTGCCTTTGGATACATGTCAGCCGTCATATATTCATAGGAGACATTTCTTATCATACTTATCTTAGCACCTCCCTCGTGCACATGTCCCATACCACATGCACTTGAAAGGACAAGACAAGTATGATTATGCACATAACATTCTCTCTACAAAACCCCATAAGCTTGTGTCCCATACCACAAACATGTGGAAAAAAAGAGAGAGAATGCTATATACAATTCTAGAGCTAACTTAAAAATCCAAACCATCTAGGCGCATAACCCTAATCCATATCTAAACTTATGTCTCTTGTTCGTACCTCTATTTTGAGTTCTAATATCTTTCACCTACTTCTTCTATACCTAGTGCTACTACTTAACTTTTTGAATCTTTACTCTACTCTCACTTAGCTTCTTATAAGGCGATCTTAAGTAAGAACATGATAATTCATCTAGTGACCAACTATAATGTTTCTCTGATACCATATTGTAACACCCCAAAGCACACACATGCACATAGCGGAAGAAACACTAAGTTATCCATAACTCGTGCACTCAGGGGGGTATTACATAAAATTGGCATTCATAACAACAATATAATCAATCACACAAATTGAAAATATTAAAACATTCTCATGATTGTTCTTAAAAAGGAACATAAATGTTATTACACGGAAAACTCACTAAACATCTTGAGTCTCTACTCTAAAGTTCTAAATATTAACGCATACAGCTGAGTTTATAAACCTGAGGATCATTTTATAGTTGGCACCCCACCATATTGAGTCATGTTCTATCCTTGTGCTTCAATCTCTGGAATCTACTCTAATCCTACTCTCACCTGTGGACATCTCGTCCCCAACCATGAATTGGAAAAATATTTGTTAGCATAAGTGGCATGAGTATTCTAATATATAGATTACTTGATGAAATATGATACTGTAAAATATTCTTAAATGTGATATACTGAGAACTAACATGAAGAACTTTATAAGATCTAAACCATAAATATCTATTCTTACTTTAACTTAGTTCTTATCTTTTACTTATCTTTCTCTAGAGACCTTTACTCTGGTACCTGGGTCTCACGACCTGCACTAAGGTGCCTATGTCACATAACCTACACTCTAGGCCTGGGTTATGTCTCTCAATCAGCATGCACTCTAGTACCTAGTCCACATGACTTGTACAAAGGGCATGAGTCATGTCTCTCGTATCTTAATCTCTTTCATTATACTTATAAATAAGATCATGTACATTCTATGAACTAAGGCATCTTTTATTTATGACTTTTATCTGATTGTGGCCACCATTATACAATAAGTCCTCCTCTGTTGACACCGAAGTGTCCTCTATGGTGCAACACACCCTTTGTTGGCACAACGTGCCCTCTGTTGACACCAAAGTGTCCTCTATGGTACAACACACCCTTTTTTGACACCGAAGTGTCCTCTATGGGAAACACACCCTCTGTTGACATAACATGCCCTCTAAAATGGAGTAAATACTCCTCTGAATTGGCAACAAATACCTCTGAATCGTCCCAGGACTCTCTGAATGAGGACTTATCATATAATATATTATGTGAAGGTTTCAAATTAATTATCTTAAGTCTAATCATACTAAATTTTAAATCTAGACTTATCTGAAACTGAATACTGAGTATTGAACATGTACTAAGTTCTGAATGTGAATCCATGCTCTTAAATTCTAAATTGGATCTACACCCGAATATGAATCTCAATTACTACATAACTGTGATTGAGTTTAAAACCCTTATCATGTATCTTTATTTAATATCTAGCTACTCACACAATGAGTAACCTAAGTCTGAATCTAAATCTGATATTCTCATTATCTGGATAGACCTTAATCTAACACTCTAATTTAATAGAATGACTTAACTTTTTACTATTAGTTGTATGGAAACTAAGTCTAAAGGCTTAGGAAAAAGGGTCTAAACTGAGTATGGAAATACTAAGTATATGAGAGTACTCAAGTGTCAAATATCTCAAAATGTGTTTTTTGACAAAGTGACTCAATTTCTATAAAATATCATTAATTCCGATCCTAATACATTCATATGAGCTGAAATCTTAAATCTTAAAATATGGATCTTTTAGAATGTCATCTTGAAACTTAATCATAACATAAATCATCATAATCTTATAATATCATCCTCCATTCAAGTTACAATATATTCTGGTCCCAATAATACCTTCATCTCAAAAACTGGACCATGACCTAATATGTTTGAAACTCATATTCTCACATTGTTTTTAGCTTTTAGATATTAATCATTCTAAGTAATCCAAATGACTTCCTAGTTCTTAGATCTCTACATATATAAGAAATCTTGATAACATGTTTTTACTTGAAATCTTAAAACAAGGTGACATCTATGTATATGAGAATTCCTAATAACATATATGTACTTAGAATCTTAATACATGGTTATATCACATAACCATGGAAGTATGACAATCTTGATTGCCTTTCTTATCTTGTAGCCTTGGGCATTTACATGAAACATTACTATGAAACAAGATAGACATATATCCTTTTATCCTTCTTTAACTCATGAACATTAAACATCCTATGACACATCTCTAATTAAGGCATTTAGTATATGAAATGACATGATCATAAAGAATTGGAAAATCTTGCTTATATATCTTGATTAGAACATTGGACATGAAGGTCTTAATTAAGAAGCATGTAGATGCATTAGATTGGTTTAACGTAAATACTCATGGACATGAACCACTTACCTCTCTTAAAGAAATCTCGATTTCCCTTCTTAGGTTGAACGAACTCTAATCACATTTTTGGGATTGATGGACCCTAATTACCTTGTTCATTGAATAGTCAATCATTAATAACTATACTCATTGTAGTTTCTAGGGTTTCATGGTTTCTAGCTAAAATATGGAAATCTGGAGTCAAAGAAGGCTCTAACTCCTAGCCCATCATCAAGATCTTGAAAAATTGATCAAAATTCATATAAAACATGCCTTTATAGGACAAACCAATCCAAAGATATGAATTATTGAAATCTGATCAATCATGAGTAAGATAAAAACATTAAATGATTTCCTGGGACCGGATAATTATATACTAAAAGACCGATTTGATCATCAGGCCATTTATTGATCATTGGCATGATAAAGGGCATCTTCATCAAAAGCTCAGGGCAAAACTCACACTATTGAAATCAAGTCAGAGACTTGAAATCCCGATATTAATCATGCTGGCATGACACTAATGCAAATTAGGTGAGTGTAAAATAGGTGTATTGTAACTTGGGATCTTGCTCAAAGATATGATTAGTATCTCTTGCAGATGGTGAATATCATAACATGATCTCCCAATAGTGAGATGCTCAGGAAAAACAAACCGATGACCTGAATCCATCACGCAAAGATGAGGTCAAGGACCTCTTGCTCGAGGTCTGAAGGTAGCCAAGATTATGACTCCAATTCATCGTGGCATAGTAGAAAATATGGTAAGCTAAAGATCAAGCTAGGTCGAGGGAGAACGGAAGTGTTCTCGCATCCTCAACTCATTTAGAAACCATCAACAAATGAAAACAAATTCAGGCTTAATATCGAGAGGCCAAATAGGGAGAACTCGGGCCAATACAACCATGGAGCTGAATATAGAAACAAACTTGGAAAATGAGATATGGACAATTACCTCATATGAAGGCAGAAAATGAATCTAGGGAGCTTAAGTCAACCTTCACAAACTCTTGAGTTGATTAATGGTGATCCACACACGCACCAGGCTCCTCGACGATAAGCTTCATACAACGATCCACATTGAGCTTGTTCATAGACCAAACGAGGGGGATGCAAGCCAAAACAAAATTGGGTTTAGGTTCGCAACTACCTGGAGATGGTGTAGCCGTCGGTGATTGGGTTGATCTGGCGCAGAGGAGGAGAACGGTGGTGGCATGCGGAGCACATGAAGATTGGGCATTTTTGGTAGGGCTAACCCTAGGACTCATGTAGGGGCTTAAAAGGAGTGGCTCCCTCTCCCAAACTCAGCGGAGAAATCCGTTTGGGAAAATAATTATTATAGAGTGAGCACTTGTAACATCCCAGGATTTGAGGTCTCGAATAACATGATCTTAAAAGGAATGATTGGACTACCCATATCACCAAGGTGCACCTCTTTTTCCGGAAGCCCATCACTAAAGAACTCCATAGTTAAGCGTGCTCATCTTGGAGTAGTACTAGGATGGGTGACCAGTCGGGAAGTTGATCCTGGCTTGCGCGTCAGTGTGTAAGTGCGCAGTTAAGGCTAGTGGTGGTTTGTGGGGCCAGTCGTCATTCCTGAAACTCTACTAGAGCCTAGGGCAGTGGGCACGGGCATTACAAATGGTATCAGAGCCATAACCTCTCCAGTAGGTGGGGCCCACATGGGCATGTGACATGCCGGTCTTGAGCCGTGCTGTCCAGGCAAGTTGAAAAGGGCTATCCGCAGAGACGAGATGGATTCACCCTTGCTCTGGTAGCCGTGGATGGGAGCTGGGTGTGCATGGGCCCTTCTGGGTCTACATTGAAATGGGGAAGCGATTATGAGGTCGCACAGTTGAGCCTTGACGAGGACGTCAAGAGTCTAAGCGGGGGAGATTGTAACATCCCAGGATTTGAGGCCTCGGATAACATGATCTTAAAAGGAATGATTGGACTACCCATATCACCAAGGTGCACCTCCATTTTTGAGAGCCCATCACTAAAGAACTCCATAGTTAAGCGTGCTCAGCTTGGAGTAGTACTAGGATGGGTGACTAGTCGGGAAGTTGATCCTGGCTTGTGCGTCAGTGTGGACAAAGTGCGCAGTTAAGGCTAGTGGTGGTTTGTGGGGCCACTCGTCATTCCTGAAACTCTACTAGAGCCTAGGGTAGTGGGCACGGGCATTACAACACTCCTGACCAGACCAGGAACAAGAGTCATGCATCTGGCTGGAGGTTGAAGAAGGGGGTGACGGTTGGGATCAAATCTCTCAGCTGGTGTCCAGATTTGACATGTCACCAAGGTGCACCTCCTTTTCTGGGAGCCCATCACTAAAGAACTCCATAGTTAAGCGTGCTCAGCTTGGAGTAGTACTAGGATGGGTGACCAGTCGAGAAGTTGATCCTGGCTTACGCGTCAGTGTGGATAAAGTGCGCAGTTAAGGCTAGTGGTGGTTTGTGGGTCCAGTCGTCATTCCTGAAACTCTACTAGAGCCTAGGGCAGTGGGCACGGGCATTACAACACTCCTGACCAGACCAGGAACAAGAGTCATGCATCTGGCTGGAGGTTGAAGAAGGGGGTGACAGTTGGGATCAAATCGCTCAGCTGGTGTCCAGATTTGACAGTTCACATAAAATTTAGATTCAAAGAAATCCAAGAAATTTGAGAAAAATAGGGGAAAAGGCCATTTCTTTGTCATTATCTTTAGAAAATCATTTGACTCATCAAACTAATCCCAAACAAACTCAAATTTTCAGCACATGTCTTATTCTGAGGGTAGAAAAATCTATAGGGGTTAGTTGTCTATTTATATGGCTCAGTTAATTAATATGATTAAAACTAGACAAATCTTAAATTCTAAATATATTCAGATCTTTAAATTTTTGGCAACAATTTATTTGGATGTCCTCTCTTAATAAGAAAATTCTTTGTGTCTTTTATTGATCAAAATTAGACACATTGACCCATTTATAGACTGTGACCATGAATATTATGCACTTAATAAATTATAATAAGGTACTCAAAATGAGGATGCTATAGGTACACAACTGACCCTTCACTCTCATTCCTCTCTCTCGATCTCTCGATGATCAACACAACCCAGACTTCCCTTTAGGTCTAGTGTAGAATCTCAGGATGTCGATTGAGGGTGCCGTGATGGCCACACCACCTGTGATCACCCTGTACGATGGTCTCTCTAACACCCACTCAACTTCGCCTTTCTTCTGTGACATGGGAGGGCACCTATAAACCCTGCGGAGGCATCTTCATCCCTAGAGGAACTCTGTGGTTCCGATCGCAATCAATGGATACCTTGTGAGCTCGCCATAAGCCTATGAGGCAAGTTCGAGCACCTACAAAGGACTCAGGAACTGCCACTACAGTCCCCCAGGGCGCCCACGCCATGGCCTCGTGAACGTTTATAGGGGGCAACTTAGTACTGGGGAAAACCGCGCCCAGGGTAGCTTGGCCCCTCTGGAAGCCTTGCCTTGCTAGTCTACGGGCTCAGGGATGGGGATCTGATCATCGAAGGATGTGCCTTCTGTGGCGTGAGGGCGCCAGACACGCCGTTACGCGATGAAGGGAAAGGGAAAGAGTCAAATGTCTCTACTTCCCCTAGTCGTGTGCTCAAAGACTTGGGTTGACTAGGCCTTTTCCCCTGATTCGAGTATAGAAAACTTGGTAAGTGGAAAATGTAAACCGTGCTGACGTGGCACCTTGCTATTGGCCAATAAATATATTATCTTGCAAAAAATGACTGACAGAAATGCACAAAAAAATAACTACATGGAATAAAAAGTAACTTTATGAAATAGAAAGTAATTATTTGACACAGAAAATAATTCTGAGTAATTAAAAGTAACAAATCGATTAGTAAAAGTAACGACACATACATGTTCAAGAATAAAGGTATTTTCAAGGTTGTGCTATACTATATGCATGGATTGCAATTTTGGGGCAATGTATTTCTAATGAGACATATATAAAGATAACCCGAGTGTATAAATAGAATGAAAATTAATGATACAAGTCATAAAAATGAACACATTTTTTAAAAAGAAAATACAGACAAACTTTTTCGTTTCTAGTCGAATGGGGCCAGATTCTTGGATCACCGCTATTGACAATGAAAGATGTTGCAGATGTCGGTAATGGCACTCGTCAACATACATTGAACCTTTCTTTAGTTTCGAGTTTGAATCCATCTCAACTAGAAATTCAAATGTGGCTTCTAGAGGGAGTAGATAACTGAGATTCTCTTTGACTGTTGCATGTTTCACATGCTAACATATGATTATGTAACATATGACCAAATCACAGTCAATCTCCAAAATTGTGGCCATTCCCGACATATGTATTTGTCTACTATCCCAGTTGCACTATTGATGCACTAATTCAAGCAACAATGTCAAGTGAAATATTTTTGTGTGGTGCCCCCTGATAACACCCAAATAAGGATTGGGGATTCAGTGGTGTAATGTTAAGAGGTTCTGGGATATGCTGGGATTTGTGAAGAGTAGGACCTTACGATGTCTATGACCAATCGGAGTACAAAATTACTATGTATTTTACCTTGATTTTCGTACTTTTATTAGTCATCACATGCTTTTAATGTTTAATTCATAGTCTTTGTAACTTTTGTCTTTATTCCAATTTAGTTTCTTAATTAGTGCCTTTTTGGTTAAACAGTCGCAAAAGACAACTATTTCTGTGTATTAATTTAGTTGTGAAAATTAAAGAAAATAAACCAACAATTTTACATTGTTCGGAAGGCTTGGAAATTCATTACATTATTTGACCAAAATGAAACGTATAAAGAAAGAAAAAATGAGAAATATGAGACTTACTAAAAGTATAAAGAAAGAAAAAATGAGAAATATGAGACTTACTAAGTCATGGGACAATATATTAGTGGCTGAATGGAAACGGAATTAACATCATTCTGAAATTGGGCAAATCATTGCTATTCTATTGTAATTCAGTCCACGGTGGGGGGACTTTGACCAAGAAAACACATCCATTCTGTCGAGCAATAATAGAAGATACATTGAGAAGGCAACGGAATGAGAAAATGGGAATTCCATTATTTCCTAGTACGTGATTTCCGAGTACGAATAACAATACGTACCGGCATTGCTAATCCACGAATCCTAGCAGCAATTTTATCAATGCATACATGCTGTTGACTTTCCTGTCTAGCGTAACTCCATGATTGATCAATATTATATTGATGTCGAGCAATCGACCATGCAGAATAGAGCAAAGACATCGAGCTACAACCCAACAACCATCCTCGTAGACAGCTATGATTATAGACCAATTTCCATGCATATGCATGTCAACCTGCCAGGACAACATCACTTGAGAGTTCCGATTGACAGCTAGCACCTCCACAATCAGAAACAACCCGACAGTCTAGGAGCTATCGACCTGCTTCTTAGAAGGCCCCTTGACACAACAATCATCGACATCCACGGCCAAGTTTGCATGTCGACCTCTGACATCTAGAAACCTCTGGATGGTGTCGACGACCCGGTCGACAACCACCCGTCGACACACCCATCGACGTTGCTTGTCGACGTTCCCGACAATGTCACTTGTCGGGTCCCGCTGCATTAGATGTTGTGACTTTATAAATCTCAAGACCGATTCTTCAAATTCCGATCTATTCCTATAAATACCAAGCAGCCGCCACCAGACAAGGATATCTCACGCATCTCTAATTTTGGAGACAAATGGCCGAAAGGCTGCAACCGAGATCAAAGTCCAAGTCTATAGATTATCAACCTCTAGACTTCACGACCATCGACCTTTTCTCTTTTCTTTTCTTATTATGATTGCTCCAAGTTGTAACATGCTTACTTCTTATGTCATAAGAGGCTAGACTCCATAATTTGGGTTGGGAGTAGCCATCTAGCCTCCCTAACCATGTAATTGTTCATTCTTCTATTTTATAGATACTCTTAAAAGTTTTTTTTTTCTATACTCTTTTTTTACGTCGATTGATGATTATCTACCATCTTTCGACGTTTGATATGAATATTGTTTGAGAGACTGATTTCAATGAGATATGAAGTATACGATAGTAACGAAACTCGAGAGTGAGGAGTTACTATAACAAAAATCATACATTTTTTCCTTGTTTTTTGGTTATTATCTCAAGAGAGAGAGAGAGAACTCCTTAGATAAAAATCTGTCTAGATCTCGGGAGAGAAAAGGAACAAATATCTTTCACAACTATTTACACAACGAGTAAAGAACATATACAATTTAGGAGTGAATGTTTTATATGGTTGTGGATTGGTTGATTGGTGAAACCCAATCCAAGTCTCTTTTATCCTTGTTTCACGATTCATCTTTATTTTTTTCCTTTGATTTTCTCTGAACTTAGATTTACTTCTCAAATTAGATTAATTCACTCCTCCATTTGGACACCATCAAATTTGCTTATTCGGTTCGACTAAACTAAGATAAGATCCCCTGTTCTTATTCTATTATTGTCCTTGTCCATGTGTTCGATCCCACACTATTATAAAGACTCCGTATTGAGTTACTGACATCTTTTATAGTCAGGTATAAATTTAAAGTCTGATATCTTTGACTGACTATTATGTTTTTACTTTTGACCTATGAAAAATAGCTACCAACTTTTGGCATCTTTGCCGGGGATAAGGCTACAAACAACCATTAAAAATTTGGGATCTACTTAGGTTTAGTCTGTGTCATTAAGTTTAACAATAGACTTGATTACCCAATTACTTTATTTGATAACTAAAAATTCTTATTTTTTTTCTCATTAGACTTGTTATTTATATCTCCTTAAAAAATATTTTGATAACAAAAAAATCTTATTTTTTTCCATTAGACTTGTTATTTATTTTTCTTTAAAAAAAATCCTACCAAGATTCATTCTGATAGTGTACTCCTCTTTCTGCCCAGTTTTCATTCGGGTAGTACTATTTTCTTAGTTTATTTTTCTAACTTTTGTAAAAAAAAAACTGCTTTCTCTTTTCTTTATTTTTGTTGCAGTCATGGATATGGCTATGACAAGACATACCATCTTGTCCACTTGCACCTTGACTTTTTCCACACTCTAGAGTGTTGGCAGATCATACAGAACCGCACACTGCAGTTGGTGTTCTTGCATCAACCACTACAGTTGGCATCTGTGAACCAACCTCCACTATCTTCTTCTGCTTCGATATTTTCCACCCTTGACCCTATTGCTTCGACATTCCATGTTGGGTTTTTAACCTGAGATACTATGCAAGCAATTGTCAAGGCACGATAAGATATTAACGCTCTCAATTTAGCCATATCATCCTATTTTTAAGATTATGTAGATCTAGATTCAGTTGCTTCTGAAAGGTGAAACTGCTTGATCCAAAAATTGGCATATGTTATTGCCACAATAGAAGCCTCTTATATGCTACAGAACAAAACTTTGCTAATGCACGCATAGTGTGTACACTGGATCCATACTCAGTTTGTATGAATGACGACTTCAACCATCACGTACAATATACTTTTCCCAATAAGGAATACTATAATATCCTCAATTTTGGTAAAAAATGAGTTATATAAATAAATTCATGATTTGATAAGTAATTTTCCTCAACCAAATTATTCATGAAATAATAATGTTATTTTCCTTTGTGACATAGCTACTTGTGACACAAGATTAATAAAAGGCACAAATAGATAATAATGGTTGTCTGTTATAACAAATGAAATAATTGATAAGTTTCTAAAGGAAAATAATATAAATGGCACTTTGGATAATTAAAGGAATAATTATCTTGCCAAGAGTGACAACCCAATGTTTAAGGCATCAAATGTGAATATTTATATATCACTTTTGTTATACTTGGAATCAATATCAAAAGGGAAGAGGATGCTAGAAAATTAAAGAAAAAGGATATTCCATAACATAATGGTAATTATTTTTATGAGATGTCTAAAGGAACAAATTTTGTATATGAAAGACATCCTAATTAATAATTATGAATTGGGAAAGATTGTAGTGAACTGCCATGGAATGGGGATAATTTATTTAAAGCATATACCATGGAGAGAGATAAAAGAACAATGTAGAAAGAAATAAAGTTCCACATATGAATTTTGGTGTGTCAACCAAGTAACACAAATAATTGAGTTAGGAAATGTCTTAATAAAAGATAAAGAGAGAGAAAAGACTAGAAAAAGGAATAGAATCCTTCCTAGTTGGCATTGAATTGTTGAATAAAAAGGAATATCCTTTTAATGCATATGGAAAAAGGAATATAGTGGGCCTGTATCTAATTCTTTCCAACATGAATTCCTTACCACTTTTGGAAGGGAGTGCCTTGCTACGTTTGGAGGAGAGGATAAAGGAAGATATGAGAAGGAGTCCTTATGTATACATACATGATTCCCACAATACTCGATGGGTACACAACTGACCCTTCACCCTCATCCCTCTCTCTCGATCTCTCGATGATCAACATAACCCAAACTTCCCTCTAAGTGTAGTACAAAATCTCAGGATGTCGATCGAGGGTGCTGCGACGGCCGCACCACCCGTGATCACCTTGTACGGTGGTCTCTCCGACACCCACTCTTCTTTGCCTTTCTTCTGTGACATGAGAGGGCATCTGCAAGCCCTACAGAGGTGTCTTCATCCCAAGAGGAGCTTTGTAGCATCGATCACAGTCAATGGATACCTTGCAAGCTTACTAGAAGCCTACGAGGCAAGTTCGAGCACATGTAGAGGACCCAAGAACTGCCGCAACAGTCACCCAGGGCGCCCACGCCATGGCTCTTCAACGTTTATAGGGGACAACTCAATACTGGGGCACTTGGCCCCTCCAGAAGCCTTGCCCCGCTAGTCCGCACTCGGGGACAAGGAGTTGATCGTTGGAGGACATGCTTTCCGCGGCGTGAGGGCATCGAGCGTGCCGTTATGGGATGAAAGAAAGGAGAAAGAGTTAAAAAACTCTACTGCCCCTAGTCGTGTGTTCAAAGACTTAGGGTGACTAGGTCTTTTCCCCTGATTCGAGTAAAGAAAACCTGGTAAGTGGAAAATGTAAATCGTGCTTACGTGGCACCTTACGATTGGCCAATAAACAATTTATCTTGAAAAAATCATATAAACTGTTAGGAAGCTCCAACGAAAATAAGTTTTATATGAAAATTGATCAAGAGAACTCGTAGAATCCAAATAAAATAAGTTTGAGACCTAATTATGCTTTCTGTTCTTAAGGTAGTGCAATATATGCTAAAGAGGTGATTAAAACATAAAAACCCTAGTTTTGGTGATTATGATGCTTAAATAAGTAAATCTGGTTAACTCGAGATGTTATCTGATATTGATTAACATAATGGGGATCTAAGATGACCATGATGATAATTTGGATATCTAAAGTGGAAAATCGTGCATATAAGGAATCGGGTTTAAAGATCATAACTTGTGTAATCCAAGTGTTCCTAATGGAAGGATATGATAAATCTAATGATTATAGTTTAGAACCTAATCTCCTTATTCATTATAATCTCATAGTTGTATAATTTTGCGTAGTTTCCCCTAATGGCATAAAGGCCTAACTTGATAATCAGGGTAACACATGATGATTAATGTGGAGTTATAACTTTAATAAGCTATTATGTAAGAGAAATATGGTTTATACCCTTTTTCTATATCCTAAATCCAAGTCAAGATTAAACCCTAGATTAGGACTGTAACGACCCCACCTCCTAGTAGCCCCCACTTAAGGGAGACCAAGGGGTCAGAGCCGTTATCCCAAAAAATGGATCAAAGGTTCAATATTTAATCAATAATAGTTAATAAATTCTACCAACTAAATTGGAATTTTGGTATAAAATAAAACTTTGCATACCTTTTGAAAACTTTGGAATTCTACCTCTATTATCTAATCCTCCTCGTACTTTATTTCATAGTTTCACAATGTGTCACTTTTTTGTTTGTCCTTTTTAGAGTTTTACTTAAAATGCCGACAAACAAAACGTCGGTCAGCATATAATAATATGCCGGTATGTGGGGACAACCAAAATGTCACACATAAGGCTAACAACCTAATTATCACAATCATGTTATTTAGCAATACAATTTACGTTTTCAATGTGTCACACTCCACCGCTTTTGCCCAAACCCTGGATTACCCCCTCTTAGGGTTTCTTGTTGCCATTGACTTAAGGACACCTTCTCCATCCTGAGCTTGGTGCCTGGGTTCACCTCTCATGGTGCCCATTAGTCATGCAATAAAGACCACCTTCTCGATCCTTAGTTTGGTGTCTGGGGTCACCACTCATGGTGCCCATGGGTCATCCCTCCTGGGCTTGCCCTTTTTGCATCTTTCATTAGGGTGGCATGTAGGTGTGAGTGTACACACTTATATTTTACTTGTGATATTCATAGGGACTTTATAATTGCAAGTATGAACATCTAACAGATAGATTGCATTCAATGCGATTAATCATTCGGCAATCCTTCAGAAGACTAAGGCTTTTAACCATAATTAACCACATACCTATCAAGCAGACTCGAGTGTAGGAATAATCCAAATAAGCAAGTAATCTAGAATCAAGAAAGCATACAATTTGGCCCTAAAATACACATCCAATATTTTCTATCATGGATCATGGTATCCAAGTCTAATAGGCCTAATCGTCCCTTAGGGTTTCTAGCTCTTTTTAGGGTTTTGACCATAATTAGGGTTTCACTTCCTTTTTTATCACTTTTACTCTACTTTTATCAAAATATCCAAACCCTAATTTTTGGACCACATCCCATCTAATTTTTCATTAAGATCCTAAGATCAAGTTTGGACCACAAATCCCTAATTTTTGGATTAACTATATATTTTCTTCCCTTTTTCCCTTACTTAGGGTTTTCTAAGGATATTATCCAACATATGAAGTTTAAACCCTAAATCTTGCAATTCCATCTCGAAAATAGGTTAAGATTAATCTTAATCATTAAATAAGTTAACAACACTCGAATTAATTTATTTGCAACATCAAATCTACCCTTAATCATTAATTAGGGTTTCTAACCACAACTTAACACCTTTTTCATCAAAATTATATACTTTTGCAAAACGACAGAGATTCATGCTTTCAAAGTATTTTTAACTTATTCCTCATATTTTTCTGATCAATTTTCATGTATAGAGTTAATTCATCCAAGGTTCCTACTAATTTCTAAGATTTTCGCAAGAAAAAGCCTTTTTCAATATTATTTAAACAGAAAGGGAATTTACCTGGAAATTAGTGAGCCGCTCGATGGCTGGACCGCTGGTCCGCTCCCTGGATCGGATGATCCCTGACGCATGCACCCAAACCTAGTCTCTCTCGCTCTCGTCCGTTTGATCCCCGCTTGAGATCACGGTAGTTTGCGATCCGACGGCCGCCCGTCGTCATCTACCTTTATCTGTGCGACGAACAACAGTCAACTAGCTAGTTGACTTTGAGCTCCAAGCCACCAGTAGGAAATCTGAGAGGTCTTGAAGCTTCATCGTCGTCGCCCGAACTCAACGCACCTTTCAATTGCGCAAACGAACCTGACCTTCACCGCGAACTACTCGCCAGAGCTCTGCCGTGGGTTGCAAGTTGCAGAGGGGGTAGGTTAGGTTGGAATTGGTAATTGAGTTTGTCGTTCCACTCGTCATCGCGTTCCGCAGCGATGGGGATGGTTTTTAGCTATGCTGGCACCCCCGAGCACCCTCCCTTATATAGGGCTAGGTCATGGGTGTCCTGCGACTTGGGGGTTTCTTCCCCCGTCGATGACAGCCCCCCAATCTTGGGTCTAGACGCTTCGGAACACTCTCCCGAAGGCGATGAGCTTGTTAGATTTTCAACTTAACATCTCCAGTGATCGGAAATTTGATTCCCAAAACGTCTCCCAGTCCCACTGGGACTCGAGGTGGATGATGCACGACTGCCCTTGGATGTGTGGTCCCCTGGATCACGCGGTCATCCAACGGCTGGCATCGTTCCCCTCTATTGCTATTATCCAAAAAATAAATTAAAAGGGCATTTTAACATGATAACTTGGAAAATACATTTCTCTCTCCTCGATTAACATTTTCCTCTCAAATTTTAGGGGAAACTCCATCTTGGCATTATCTAATCGTCCATTGAATTTGAAGGTTAAATTCGACCAGTTGAGAGTGTTTCCTTCCCATCCAAGTTATTCACTAATTAACCCAATTTTAATTAGTATTTCTTTTTCATTTATCATTATCTAATTATCTCAGGTCCCTTGGCCCTCAAGGAACCCTAAGGGCACGAAATCTCCCCTTGGAAATTATCTCCTTGCCTTTTCCCCATTACACACAAAATCCACCATTTAATGTAAACAAATCAATCACAGATTTTGTTCATCATTAAAGAACAGGTATTACACATCTCATTACATTATTCAGAAAATTGAGGTTAGAACATCCTCCCCTCCTTATAGAAATTTTGTCCTCAAAATTCAACAATCAAACAAACAAGTCTGGGTATGCTTTTTCCATGTCCGTCTTCAGCTCCCATGTGGCCTCATCCTCTCTATGGCGCTTCCAAAGAACCTTTACCATCTCTATGTTCTTGCATCTGAGCTCTTTCACCTTGGTATCTAGAATCCGCAAAGGTGTCTCAGGATAGGTCAGCTTCCCTTGAAGCTCAATCAGTTCAATGCTCAACACATGGCTCAGATCTTGCACATATCGCTTCAGGTTGGACACATGGAACACATCATGCATCATGCTATACTGAGGGGGTAACGCTAAACGATAGGCAACTTCGCCAATCCGTTCTAACACCTTGAATGGACCCACGTATCGGGGACTTAACTTTCCTCTGTTCTTAGCTATAGCTCGGAGCAGTCGACTTTTCAAAAACACATGCTCCCCTACAATGAAATGCACATCAGTCCGCTTTGCATCAGCATACGACTGCTGTCGATCCTGGGCTCTCTTCAGCCTCTACTTGATCAAAGCAACTTTATCCGCATACACTTGGAGCTCATCTGACCTCAACAAGGTCCTCTCACCCACATCATCCCAATGAAGTGGGGACCGACAGAGTCTCCCATAAAAAGCTTCATACGGAGGCATTCTGATAGTGATTTGGTAGCTATTGCTGTAGGAAAATTTCACTAAGGGTAGGTATTGCTCCCATGAGCCACCCCAATCGAACACGCAAGCTCTCAGTAGATCTTCTAGTGTCTGAATTGTCCTTTCTGACTGACCATTCGTCTGGGGGTGATAAGCGCTGCTAAACTTCAACCTGGTACCCAATTCCTCTTGAACTTGCTTCCACAACTTGGAGGTAAACTTTGGATCTCTATCCGAGATAATCGAACCCGGTACGCCATGCAAACGTACTATCTCCCTGATATACAACTTAGCTAAGTCTGACACCTTAGCAGTGGTCTTTATGGCAAGGAAGTGTACTAACTTGGTAAGACGATCTACCACGACCCATATCACATCATGACCTTTCTTGGTTCGGGGTAGACCCACCACAAAGTCCATGGTGATCTACTCCCATTTCCATTCTGTAATCTCTATCGACCGTAACAGCCCACCGGGTCATTGGTGTTCAGCCTTCACCATCTGGCACGTAAGACAACTGGCCACACATGCCACAATGTCTTTCTTCATTCCTGGCCACCAGAAAAGCCACTGCAGGTCCTTAAACATCATAGTAGTTCTTGGGTGCACTATGTATTTCGATCCATGAGCCTCTTGCAGAATACGTTCTATTATCGACGAATCCATCGGAATCCATATGCGATTCTCAAACCTGATTCCTCCGTCTATTCCCACAGATAGACGAGTCTGTGGCTTCGTCATCAAACCTTTCATTTTGTCTAGCTCTCCACTAGTCAATTATGCTGCTATGATCTCATTTAATAGCTCATACTGGATCTGAATATTAGCCAACCGAACTCGATCTTCAAGCGGTTGTGGATTCCATTCCACCAACTCCTCCACAATCTTCCACTGACTGGACAATACATCTACAAACTTAAGCTGTTTCTGGCTCAGGGCATTGGCTACGACATTTGCCTTACCTGGATGATAGGCGATGGTGAAATTGTAATCCTTCATATATTCCATCCATCATCGCTGTCGTAGGTTCAGATCTCTCTGTGTCAGCAGGTACTTCAAACTCTTATGGTCAGTGAAGATCTCAAAGGTATCACCGTATAGGTAATGCCGCCATATCTTCAAGGCATGGATGATAGCATCTAACTCCAGGTTATGTGTCGGGTAATTCACCTCATTGGGCTTGAGCTGTCGGGAAGCATATGCAACCACATGCTGATTCTGTTCCAACACATAGCCAAGTCCCATCCTGGAAGCATCCGTGAATATCATGAAACCCTCATTGTCGAAAGGCAAAGTCAACACAGGGGTAGTGGTCAACTTCTCCTTCAGCTCCTGGAAATGTGCCTCGCATACGTCAGACCACACAAACTTCACATCCTTCCAGGTTAACATGGTCAGCGGCAAAGCAGTCTTTGAGAAGGCCTTGATGAAGCGACGGTAATATCCGGCCAAACCCAAGAAGCTGTGTATCTCAGAGGGGTTCTTTGGTGCTGGCCAGTTACATACTGCCGATACTTTGGCTGGATCTACGACGATCATTCCTCTTGAGATGATGTATCCAAGAAACATGACTTCGTCTATCCAAAACTCACATTTTGAGAACTTTCTGAAAAACTTATACTTTCTCAGGATATCAAGGACTCTACCCAGGTGGTCATGGTGTTGGGCTGGGTCGTCTGAATACACTAAGATTTCGTCTATATACACTATCACAAAAGAGTCAAGGTAAGGGTGGAACACACTGTTCATGAGGTTCATGAAGATGCTAGGTGCATTGGATAATCCAAATGGCACGAGCACAAACTCATAGTGGCCATATCTGGTTCGGAAAGCCATCTTAGGTATATCCTCACTCCTTACTCTCACTTGGTGGTAACCCGACCTCAAATCGTTCTTGGAAAAGACTCGAGCTGATTTGAGTTGGTCGAACATGTCATCTATTCTAGGCAAAGGATACTTATTCTTAATGGTTGCCTGATTGATCATCCGATAATCAATACACATCCAAAACGACCCATCCTTCTTCTTTACAAAGAGGACTGGTGCTCCCCAAGGTGATGTACTGGGTCGGATAAAACCTTTATCCAACAACTCCTAGAACTGGGTTTTCAACTTGAGCAACTCAGCAGGGGCCATTCTATAGGGTGCCTTAGATATAGGGTTAGTCCCGGGAGCTAACTCAATGGAGAAATCTACCTCCCTCTCAGGGGGAATCCCTGGTAGATCATCCGGAAATACATCCGCATACTCCCGAACCACCTCTATCTCCTCTAAGGATCGCCCCTTAACCTCAAGTGTAGAAACTATGGCTAGGTAAGCTCGACAACCCTTGGATAACATCCACTCAGCTTTCAAGGCAGACACAAAGGCTGGTTGTCACATCCTTCCTTCCTCGAATAGTAAAGTGTGGATGGCCGATTTTTCTAATAAGAATCTTCTTTTCCCTACAGTAAATTTGGGCTCTGTAGGTGGAAAGCCAATCCATACCGATGATCACATCAAAATCATTCATATCGAGAAGGATGAAGTCAGTGGGAAGCTCATGATTCAAATACTTAATTGGCAAGACAAGGGTTTTCAAAAGAGATGCATAGATACACCCACTCAGAGTTGTGACATCCAAAACATACCCAAAATCCTTGATATCCAAACAAAGCATAATTTCCAGATTTCTCAAAATAAAAGTATTAGTAGAACCAGAATCAAAAAGTGCTTTTACATGCTGTCCCTTGACTTCCAACAAGCCTACATAGTTCATACCGTATCAGAAAGCTATTACATATCCTACTGAACAAAAGGAAAACTCTAGGGTTTATTACCCTCGATTAGCCTATTAGCATTCGCCTGAGCTTCTTCATTGTCGATAGCAAACACTCTAGCTTGCCTCCTTTCTCTAGCTGGGGGTGCTCCTGTCGGTGCTCCTGCTGGGGGTGCTGCAGCTACCAGTTGTGCTGCCACCGGTTGTGACCCCAAAGGTCCCCTCGGGTCGGGCTGAGGGTAGTTGGAAATGAAGTGCCCCTCTTATTGACATTGGAAACACACCTTCTTCTCAAAGCGGCACTTTCCAGAATGTGTCCGTCTACAGACGCGACACTTCAGGAAATGATTTTCACCATGGGGTTTGCCTTTGTGTCCCTGCTTGCCTTTGCTTTGGTTGCGCCCTTGCCCCTTCTTGTGCTCATTCTTCGGTCCCTGGTCTCCCTCAGCAAAACCTAGGCATCCCTTGGAGGGATTCCGTGCAGGCATCACTGTCCTTTCCATGTCCAAGGTAGTGTTGTAGGCTTCAGAGAAGGTCTTTGGCTTACTAGTCATCACATGAGGCTTGATGGCAGGGTGTAGACACTCTACGAAGTGGTCCACTATCCTCTCTTCATCCATACTATATCGGAACCATTCCAAGATGTAGAACTTGTGACCAAAGTCTGCAACTGATGAGCTTCCCTGAGTCATGTTGGTGAACTCCCTTTCCTTCTCCTTCTTAACTGAGACGGGAATGAATCTGGCGGTGAAGATAGTAATGAAGTCAGTCCACGCCATCAGTTCTTTGCTTAGGTCTCTACCTGTGATATGATTCTCCCACCATATCTTGGCTGCACCTTCAAGGAGATGAGTGGCAAAAAGAACCTTCTTGTTTGGTTGCACCTCAAGCATGTGAAATCCATTCTCGACTGCGAGCAGCCAAGCCTCCGCCTTGTCGACCACCTCAGACTTATCCTCTCCCCAGAACTTCTCGATGTTCAGCTTGACGAAGTCCAGGATGGTGGCCCCCAGTCGAGGACGAACAGGTAGTGGCTCACCCTTCTCATCTCTAGTTATGTCCCTGAGGGCCAGGGCACAGATAGCCTCGGTCAACCGATTCTGTTGCTCCATCCAGACTGCATCAGTGGTCTGAACCACCATAGTTGGCTTCGATTCACCAGCCTGGTCCTCCTCCATCTGGGCTTCTTCCTCATACACATGCTGCTCCTCATATCCTTGCCCCTCCTCATGATCAAGGTTGTTGAAGGATATCGGGTCAGGGTTGGGGGCCTCAGGTGTAGTTTCCTCTGGTCTCTTCCTCTTCATCGAGGATTCTCCGCCATGATTCTGCTTCCTCTTCTCAGAAGACCCCTTCTCTTTCCAGGGAGGCCCACCGCCGTTGGTGTCCATCGGGATAGCGACGATCTTTGTACGAGCCATCTACATAAGCATGCAACAGATCCTTTAGTCCATACTTAACTAAGTATACTTATGTCTATGACATCTTTATTACGTATCTTCTATTAATTTGGTGGAGGATTCCTTAAACCTTACCAACTTTACCCATACCTCAAGAGGGTGAGGAAGAGAGAGGAAACCCTAATCCTTGAAATCCTTAACAACATTGGAGTTGAGAAAGGATGAACAAGATGAGAGAATCCTAAAAGGTATCTTATTTCGAGTCAAATCCTGAGACATCGGCCAGGCAGTCACACTAATCCGGGAGTCCTTGTATTCCGACTAGCGGTGCAGAGTAAAATATTGCCAGCCCCCGGATGTGATCCTTTTCTAGACACCTCAGTCTTTCGAAAAATCATCTAATAACTCCCTCGGTTCTATGGAATTTGTAAAATTTAATAATTATTAAAGATTAAATGAGGAACATATTCTCTAATACCAATTGTAACGACCCCACCTCCCGATAGCCCCCACTTAAGGGAGACCAAGGGGTCAGAGCCGTTATCCCAAAAAATGGATCAAAGGTTCAACAATTAATCAATAATAATTAATAAATTCTACCAACTAAACTGGAATTTTGGTATAAAATAAAACTTTGCATACATTTTGAAAACTTTGGAATTCTACCTCTATCCTCAATATGAAACTATGCTATCTAATCCTCCTCGTACTTTATTTTGTAGTTTCACAATGTGTCACTTTTCTATTTGTCCTTTTCAGAGTTGTACCTAAAATGCCGACAAACAAAACGTCAGTTAGCATATAAGAATATGCTGGTATGTGGGGACAACCAAAATGTCATACATAAGGCTAACAACCTAATTATCACAATCATGTTATTTAGCAATATAATTTATGTTTTCAATGTGTCACACTCCACCGCTTTTGCCCAAACCCTGGATTACCCCCTCTTAGGGTTTCTCGTTGCCATTGACTTAAGGCCACCTTCTCCATCCTGATCTTGGTGCCTGGGGTCACCTCTCATGGTGCCCATTAGTCATGCAATAAAGACCACCTTCTCGATCCTGAGCTTGGTGTCTGGGGTCACCACTCACGGTGCCCATGGGTCATCCCTCCTGGGCTTGCCCTTTTTGCATCTTTCATCAGGGTGGCATGTAGGTGCAAGTGTACACACTTATACTTTACTTGTGATAGTCATAGGTACTTTATAATTGCAAGTATGAACATCCAACAGAAAGATTGCATTCAATGCGATTAATCATTCGACAATCCTTTGGAAGACTAAGGCGATTAACCATAATTAACCACATACCTATCAGGCAGACTCGAGTGCAGGAATAATCCAAACAAGCAAGTAATCCAGAATCAAGCAAGCACACAATTTGGCCCTGAAATACACATCCAATATTTCTATCATGGATCATGGTATCCAAGTCTAATAGACCTAATCGTCCCTTAGGGTTTCTATCTCTTTTTAGGGTTTTGACCATAAATAGGGTTTCACTTCCTTTTTATCACTTTTACTCTACTTTTATCAAAATATCCACCAAACCCTAACCATCCCATCTTATTTTTCATTAAGATCCTAAGATCAGGTTTGGACGACAAAACCCTAATTTTCATATTAACAATATCTTTTCTTCCCTTTTTCCCTTACTTAGGGTTTTCTAAGGATATTATCCAACATATAAAGTTTAAACCCTAAATCTTGCAATTCCATCTCCAAAATAGGTTAAGATTCATCTTAATCATTAAATAAGTTAACAAAACTCGAATTAATTTATTTGCAACATCAAATCTACCCTTAATAATTAATTAGGGTTTCTGACCACAACTTAACACCTTTTTCATCAAAATTATATACTTTTGCAAAAGGATACCAATTTAGGCTTTCAAAGTATTTTTAACTTATTCCTCGTATTTTTCTGATCAACTTTTATTTATACAATTAATTCATATAAGGTTCCTACTAATTTCTAGGATTTTTGCAAGAAAAAGCCTTTTTCAATATTATTTAAACATAGAGGGAATTTACCTAGAAATTAGTGGGCCGCTCGATGGGTGGACCGATGGTCCGCTCCCTGGATCGGATGATCCCTGACATGCGTGCCCAAACCTAGCCACACTCTCTCTCATCCATTTGATCCCTGCTCGGGATCACGGTAGTCTGCGATCCGACAACCGCCCGTCGTCGTCTACCTTCATCTGTGCGACGAACAACAATCAACTAGCTAGTTGACTTCGAGCTCCAAGCCACCAACAGGAAATTCGAGAGGTCTCAAAGCTTCATCGTCGTCGCCCGAACTCAACGTACCGCTTAATTGCACAAACAAACCTGACCTTCACCATGAAATACTCACCGGAGCTCCGCCATGGGTTGCAGGTTGCAGAGGGGGTAGGTTAGGTTGGAATTGGCAATTGAGATTGTCGTTCCACTCGTCATTGCATTCCGCTGCAATGGGGATGGTTTTTAGGTATGCTGGCACCCCCGAGCACCCTCCCTTATATAGGGCTATGTCATGGGTGTCCTGCGACTTGGGGGTTTCTTCCCCCGTCGACGATAGCCCCCCAATCTTGGGTCTAGACACTTCGGAACACTCTCCCGAAGGCAATGGGATTGTTAGATTTTCAACTTAACGTCTCCAATGATCGGAAATTTGATTCCCAAAACGTATCCCAGTCCCACTGGGACTCGAGGTAGATGATGCACGGATGCCCTTGGATCTGTGGTCCCCTGGATTACGCGGTCATCCAACGGCTGGCATCGTTTCCCTCTATTGCTATTATCCAAAAAATGAATTAAAAAGGCATTTTAAAATGATAACTTGGAAAATCCATTTCTCTCTCCTCGATTAACATTTTCCTCTCAAATGTTAGAGAAAACTCCATCTTAGCATTATCTAATAGTCCACTAAATTTGAAGGTTAAATTCCAATGGTTGAGAGTGTTTCCTTCCCATCCAAGTTATTCACTAATTAACCCAATTTTAATTAGTATTTCTTTTTTCTTTGTCATTATCTAATTATCTCGGGTCCCTTGGCCCTCAAGGAACCCTAAGGGCACGAAATCTCCCCTTGGGAATTATCTCCTTGCCTTTTCTCCATTATATTTATACTTTTCTTATATCTCCCTTTTATCAGGAAATTCCTTTCCTTTTTTATTTCTATCTCTTTTCAATTGGGCCCAATGGCCAATTAAGCCCAATTAAACTCAATCAAGGCCATTACACACGAAATCCACCATTTAAAGCAAACAAATCAATCACAAATTTCATTCATCATTAAAGAACATGTATTACACATCTCATTACATTATTAAGAAAATTGAGGTTATAACAAGGACTGAGTAGGGTTTAATGTAATTAATATGTGATGGTGACACTTTAGGATATATATTCATGCAAATTAAAATGTGGATTACTTTATTTATTTTTTGATTGCATAATATGCTTGAAGTGTATTCTACATGATAATTTGCATGGCTCACCATCTAAGTATGTGGTTACACTTATGATTAAATGTATCGACTTCTGACGTTTACCGAGTTTTTCGATGATTGGATGGATGATATCTGTTGGATGTTTATTTATTTCCAGAAAATTATAGTCCCTATGAGTATCACATAAGTAAACATGATAATATTCAAAACCCTAGACTGACATATGCCAAGAGGTGATGCGCACGAGCCCTGGAAGGGACAATGATCACGTCCAAGATAATATATCCAATAAGGGTCAAAATATGTAAAGAATATTCTAGTTATTATTTGCAATATTTGACGCTTATTATGTGATAATATTAGTTGCACACATTGTGGTTGCACCCCACATACATAGTATAGTAATATGCTGACCGTGTTTTGTTTTTTGGCGTTTTAAGTATATGTTTTAGATGATAAAAGACATGAAGAATAAGATGAAAGATATCAAAGGTAATAAAGCTATACCAAGGAGGACTAAATAAATGATACTTCTTCTCAATAGGTATTAATTCTATGAGGTATATCATTGTACAATTTGAAAATAATATTTAAAATTCAATTGAAATTGTTTTCAATTATTTGTTATTTGACTAATCTGGATCTTTGGAAATATAGGTAATGACTCTCATCTTTTTGGCCTTCCTTAACTTGGGGTTGCTGAAAAGTAGGGTCGTTACAAATTCATTTCACCTTCCTACTCAAATCATCCATTAGACTCATCCAGATTTTTAATGAAGATTCCCCTATCCAGGAGATTTCTTCATTCCACCTATTTGATACAATGTAACTACTAGCCAAAGATTTGCAATATCCTTACATGGAAGTTAATGATGGAGATTTTCACATACCCATTGACGACCAATAAGCCATGTATCACCCTATAGATCAGTTTGATGACTCGCTTGGTCACTTCACTTTGTTTTCAGTTCCCACCAAGAGTGACATTCCACATGTTGAGGATTGTCGTTTTGTTATTAACGTACCATCTACTTTGGACTGGAACAATTTATATGATGATGACGATGATGATTATTTCTACATATTTGATGATGATGATGATGACCACCCATATTATACTTTCACTTCACCCTCCTTGGAGGGTGATGACAGTATGGGAAATGCAGTTTTGACAGACTTTGAGAACACGATTACAAATACTGAAAACATTTTACCCCCTTTCTCAATGACAAGCTTGGGGTGAAAGATTCACAACTTGATTCACATGAGATTTCCCCATCTATAGAAGATGATTTGATGTCCCAAATTCAGCCTGGGCTTACAAAATATGTTCCAATCTCAGAATTTGAGAAGGATAGTGTAGAACATAATTATTTTCCAGACTCGAAACCTCTTATCTCCATTATATCACGTATTAACATCCTGAGGACTGACTATGAAGATCCTTACTTTGAAGGATACTTTGAGGATGTTATGCTAAGGAATTATTTTATTTATTAGTACAAAGATGAAGTCACCAAGTTCCTAAATCTTATTATCCTATTTTAGACTTGGAAAGACCCTTCCCTCCTTACATTATACGCGGTGTTTATAATTGATCTATAAAGCTTCAGTTAAAATTTGAGATCATTTGGAGTTACCAATAAATAATTAAAAATAGAACAGTGCACTGCTATATTGCAGTCTGCAGAATATTCGGCCGAGTTTATCCTGCACAGAACTCGACCGACACCCTTACTGTAGAGATCAAAAGTCATCCAAAAATTATGCCAATTTAACAGAGTGTCTAAAAATGTGTTTTTAAAGCACAGTTAAAATTTGAGATCAATTGGATATACCAATAAAAAGATACAATTCAATTACCACACTGCTGTATAATTCTGGAAATGTGATCGGCCGAGTTTGAAACTCGACCGATAAACAGGTCAGAACATTTTTCAAAAATTCTGATATTTACCAATATTGTTCACATTTTATATATACAAATCATATCCAAATTTGAAGTAAATAATAGTTACAAATAAAATACTAAAAATCATTTAGTGAGACATTCTACTTATCAAATTCTGTATTCATGTATCATCAAAATCCTATTTTGGGCCGATTAGGGTCTATGCTTCTCAAACCCTAATTCTCAAGACAAAAGAACATTTAAACTTATTATCATAGTTAAAACATCCTAATAGTGTTATCGTCATTAATTAGATTTCAAGAATGATTATTCCAATTAATCTTTGCAATTGTCTAGGTAAACCCTAGTTTACCAATTAAGCTCAAATGGGGTCGTAACACATTTCATCTTTGGGTTGGTCCCCTTGGGCTTGTAAGGACAATAAGTGGAGTAATGGTCATCACATTTACAATGAACACAAACCATAAGGTTCTTAGAGCTGGAAGTCTCTACATGGAAAATGAGAGGTTCCACACTCTTCTTCTTACCCTTATTCTTACCCTTTTTCTTACCTTTGGGAGCAGTCCCATCATATCCCAAACTACTAGTATGAACATGTTTGGTAGAGTGTTCTAGGACATCATTGAGGGATTTCTTTCCCGAGAGAAATCTTTGCAAAGAAGATCTTAACTTGGCATTATCATCACTAAAGTTAATGACAGTAGTAGAAAGACTAGCAAGATCATCTCTAGAATGCAATAGGTCGGCCTCAAAACAGAGGGCTTTAGTATGAAAATAATCTCTTTCTAAAGATATGCTAGCAACTTCATTACTTTGCAAAATAGGTCTAAAAGATAAATCATTTACTTGAGCAAGCAATTTGGCATTTTCAGATTTAAGAAAAACAATTTCTCTTTGATAAGCATAGACTTCATCTCTCCTAGCATCATCAATAAGTTTGAGTTCCACATTTTCAGTTTTAAGAACATTAAGCTCATCTAGGCACTTTTGGTTTTCTATCTTAAGATTTTCAATATTTTTAATATATACACCATTCTCAACCTCTACTCCATTGTATTGAAGTTCAAGGTTAAGAAATTGCCCTGGCAAGGAATCTATACTCTCAAGATGCACCTTTTCATTTTGATCAAGAATATCAATTTTAGCATAAAGATCATCAACTATCTTGCCTAACCTTTTCCTCTTAGATTTGCATTTAGTAAAGGATGATTGACATTCATTTAGCATATCAATGATAGTTTCTTTAGGCAGCTCTACCAAATTTACTTCACTTACCTTGCTTACCTCACTTACCTCACATACATCTTCACTAGTAGAGGCCATGAGAGCTAGATGGCATTCTCCATCTTCGGAGCTTGAGGAGCTTGACAAGCTGCATGGGCTGCATCTCTTGATCTTCTTTCTTTCTTATCCTTCCTCTTGTACTTGCCTTCTCTCTTGTGCTCCTTCTCTTTCTTGTGGCTGCTCTTGTAGTGGCTCTTCTTGGCCTTGGGGCAGTCATTCTTGTAGTGGCCCTTTTGACCACACTCATAGCACCTTGGAGTTGAAGAGGAGAGCTTGCTCTTGAAGTGTTTTCCCTTTGAGTCGTTTGTCTCATGCTCATTAGAACCTTCATCTTCACTTGAGAAAGGGCTGGGGGACTTCAAGGCGAGTTGTTGTTGACGGACCATTTTGTTCAATTTGTGCTTTAAAGGCTGTATCCTTTATCTTCTTGGACTTTTTGTCTTCTCCCCTCTCTTCTTCTTCTTGCTTGTCAAGCCTAGGTTCAAGGACTTGGAGGTTACCAACCAACTCCTCGGTTGACAACTCACTTACCTTGTACACCTCTTCAATTGAATTAACCTTAGGTTCCCATCTCTTAGGAAGAGATCTCAAGATCTTAGAGTTGATAGTACCTCTTCCATCACACTCCCAAGGGCTGCCAAACTATTTAAGATGACATTGAGCCTAGTGTACATATCAACCACTCTCTCATTCTTACCCATCTTGAAGTTCTCTAGAAGACCACCAAGCATGTAGACCTTGGGTTCCTTCACTTGCTCAGTTCCTTCATAGGTGACACACAATTTGTGCCATATCTCATGTGCGGTGTCCCATGAGGAGATCCGGTTGAACATAGATGGATTAAGGGCGGAGTAGATGATGCTCACAACTTTGGCTTTGAGTTGAGCATGCTTCATTTCAACTTCAGTCCATGTGGTGATGTCCCCCTTTGGATCTTCATATTTGAGGTGGACTATCTTCCACATTTCATAGCTCACACCTTAAAGGTAGAATTGCATCATTCTCTTCCAATAGAGGAATTTGGTGCCGTCAAAGACTGGAGGTCTCATGAAGAAGCTTCCTTCTAGATTAAGCGAACCAAGTGCCGAATCACCCATCTTCTCCTACTTATTGAAGTAGCTTGGAGAAGACCTGCTCTGATACCACTTGTTGGATCAATGGGCTCTAGAGGTGGGGGGGGGTTGAATAGAGCTTCACAATTCTCACAAGATTGATTAGACCACCAAAATATATTAATTGTAGAAACTTAAACAAGCAGCAATTTGATGACCTAATATAACATGCACAACAAGGATAAGAGACAAGGAGGAGCAAGCACATGGATAGGTGGTTTAGAGTGGTTCCACGTCCTAAACTTAGGAGCAATGTCAATCCACTACCTAGAGTGGGTTAGTCTCTAGGATTTGTAATCTTGGTACTCTTATATTCTACAATAAGATTATAAGATACAACAACCACACATCTAAGGGCTTAGTACCTCAAGCAAAGATCTTCAACCTGTAGAAGGAGCTTACCCACTTGATTCCTAGGAGTCTTCATCCATCACCATGGACTTACCCACTCCTTTCTTCAAGTCTTCTGCCTTCAAGGGATTACCTATCTTCCTTGAGCATTGCCTTGATCGTCTCCTTCACTTGGAGACCTTGGAGCACCTATCTCCTTCACTTGGAGACCTGGAGCAGCTTGCCTTCTTCAACCTTGAAGAACAACACCACCTTATCCTTCACTTGGAGAGGGATCTTCAACAATATTCAAAGGAAAGGAGGTTGGAAGATGGAGGAGGAGAGCTTTTACATCAACACATGGAGTAGCTCTGTTACACAGGGACCTATCTCACTCATACTCACAAATTTGACTTGAAGGTAGAGAGACAAAGGGGCTCAAAGGGTTAGAACACTCTCAACTATGCTAGCACCAAGTTTGCAATGAATGAGCAACCTTGGAATGAACTCCAAGAGGGTCTATTTATAGTTGAGGGTGCCCTTTTAAGTTGTGGGACACTTGGATATGAAAATAGCCATTTTTTGTTCAAAGAAACGACTCTATTTTCGCTCAAAACACTCACCAACGGTCACATCACTTTTTTCTACAAATTCCGTACAGTGCAATCGGTCGAGTTTCAATAAAGGTAACTCGACCGATCAAGTAAACGACAAAGCCGATATTCAAATGATCGGTCAAGTTTGTCCTGACAAAACTCGACCGACCATTTGAAGTCGAAATGGTCAAATACCTGATCGGTCGAGTTCTGTGTAAACACAACTCGACCGATGCAATCTGCAAAAAATTGACTAAGGATTGATCGATCGAGTTTTAAGGCTGGGAAACTCGACCGACAAAGTGCCTGAAATCAATTTTCTAAATTGCATCTAAAGTGATTAAAACTTGGTGATTTTTGTCCCAAACAATTTTTCTCACTTAAGTTACAAGTAAATTCATCATTACAAGTGATTACATAAAGGTTCTAAGGTCATTTACATAGAAATCCCAAAAGGCACACTTGTAACTATTTTGACTTGAACTTGACCCATTCTAGGGCTTTGGATTTTAGATCCTTTTCATGTACCTAATGCCTGCAAACAATCTTAAACACACATATTAGATACATATGAATGGAATGGTTAAGTCATTATCAAAATATAGGCAATGTATAACCTCTAGGTCGACAGTAAATACTTATATGCATTAAATATATGCTCTTAGCAATGTTTATCTCCATACACCTAGTTTTAATGCTCCACTTGTATGCTTAGCTACCAATTGTATTGTTTGATTGTTAGTACATTGAAATAGTAGTATTAACCATATCCAAATGTTATGGAGTTGTATGAATGCATGAGAATGTCAGAATGCTTAAGCTAATGATCTCAAGAGAGAGTGAAAAACCTAAAATCTTGATCTATCCTAAGCTCGAGAGAGGAGAGAATAGACATTTCTGATGATTACTTGTAAACTTGCTAAGGGCATACAATGGGCGTGAGTATTACATGTTGTTGAGAGACCTTAGATGGTGAAACCCAATCTAGGTTTCCCATCCATACTTGGTATCTTATCTTTTGACTTTTTTTCTCTTTTATTTCAATTATTGCTTTCGTTTTCCTTGTTTTACTTCCATAAGGATCACAAAACTTTATCTCACTCTTTGGTTGGTGTAACTCAGCCAAGGTTCTCAATTTTTAACACATACCACCCTTGTCCTTGTAGATCGACCCTGGTTTACTACATCAAACCCCATATTATAGTTGTCGGGGCCCGAGTGTCAAATATAAATTTAAAAGTCTGACTACTCTAGATCTGCTCCTTTTAGGACATGTGATTTAGGCTGGTCAATATCTTGTGAGGCTCTCACTTCCTCCACCTCCCAATCTCTCTATCTACAAGAAGATGATGATTTTCTCTCTTGACTAAAAGAGGTGAAGAATAAGAAGGAAAGGAGTCTCTTAGTGAAAAGATTCTCCTTGGTGAAGGTGAGTCAAAGGCATAAAATCCAAGTCAAGAGTGGGTAAATCCTTGAAGGTAGAAGATAAGTCCTTGGAGAAGGCCAAAGACTCTTTTTAAGAGTAGGTAAGTCCTTGGTAAGATGGAAGACTCTTGTTCATGGATAGGTAAGTGTATTGTAAGGATATTGACTCCTTGATCCGAAAAGAAATGCTAATTTATCCCTTGCTCTTGAAAAGGGTGACCTTATGTTGTAACTCTTATAATGGAATATAAGGAGTCAAAAATGATTTAAAATCCTAGAGATTGCCCACTATAGGTAGTGGCCATACATATCCTAGTTTGGAGGTTGGAACCACTATAAATAACTTGTATTAATTGGTGATTGTTCAATCTATCTCTCCGTTGCTATGCATGTTTAGTTGCACTGAAAGTTCATACTTGTAATTTTATCTTATAATATCTTAAACATCTTATGAATTTTGTTTAAGTGGTTTTAGCTATATTCACCTCCACTCTAGAATCCATTATAGATCCAACAATTAGTATCACAATGGGTATTGTCCAAGCAATATTTCCATAAGTAGGAGAAGATGGGTGATAATCAAGGTGGGAGATACTACATCGACATTTTGATATTTGATGGAAGCAACTCCCTCTATTGGAAGAGAAGAATGCAATTCCACATCCAAGGATCAAGTCTTGTGCTATGGAGAATGGTGGATATTCTATATGATCAACTTGAGGAAAAGGTAGAATATTGGGATGAGGATACTTTGAAGAAAGAAAACTTGAATGCAAGAGCCGTCAACATCCTCTATGCCTCTCTTCCCCCCACCAAGTTTGGCCAAATTTCATCTTGTGACACGACCTTCGAGAATGGATAAAGCTATGTGTCACTTATAAGGGGACAAAACAAGTGAAATAAAGTAGAGTATATATGCTCAGTGATCTCCTTGAAAACATCAAGTTGGGAAAGGAGGATATTGTGATTGAAATGTTCTCAAGGCTCAATGCCATTGTAAATGGTCTTGTCATCCTCGGTCATGTCATGGATCAAGGAAAGGTGAACTCAAAAATTCTCTACACCCTTCCCTGTCGGCGGAAAACAAAGGTGGCTACCATAGAAGAAACAAATCTCTCTCAAACATTCCTATTGAAGAGCTCATAGAAAATCTCCAAGCTTATGAAGTGAGTCTTGACAAGTAAGATGAAGAAGAAAGAGAGGAAGAGATAGAGTCTATGAGAAATAATTGAGGCTATAATCAAAGCCCAAGTTAAAGCTATTGTGCAACAACAAGTCATTAGTCAAGTTTCTCCATCCTCAAATGAATTTGGCTACTCAAATGATCTTGAAGCTCTCTACTCTGTTGGAAAGCATCTTAAGGGTAGACTGAAGAAGAAGGAGAAATGACAGAAAGGCTCTAGTGACTCCTCCAACTCAAGCTCAAGTGAATATTCTAGTGAAAGCTCTATATCAAGCTCCATTGAAAGTGGAGAATGCCACTTTGCTCTCATGGACAAGTCCTAATGAGGTACATATAAATTCTTTAGATAAAGAATATTTGATTGCCATTATTCATGCTACTTGTGCATCTCTTAAGCATACTAAGTATAAAAGAAAAATCTTGCTAAGATTATAACTTGCATGAAGAAAAGGATGATCTTGAACATGCTAACATTTGCTTGCAAGATGATGTTAACAATATCCAAAAACTTTATCTAGATTTTGAATTGAAATTCAATGGTGTTAAGATAGGAAAAATTCTTATCTTAGACAAGTAGATGCTCTTAGACTTGAAAATACTAGCTTGCTTGATAATATTAGATTTTTATAATCTCAACCCTTATGCCTAGTTATAATGAAGAGCACACTAAAATTATGAATTCTCTCATGCTTGATATTAATGTTCTTAGGAAATAAAAAGAGGACAAAGACTTCATTATGCAAGGAATAGAATATGAGCACAATGGCTATTTTTCTATTATTACTTTGTTTGAAAGAGAAAATTCTTCCCCGCTTGCTAAAATCAATGTCGTTGAATCTCGTTCTAGTTCTAATAGTAGAGAGAATAATGTTGTTACTCTTCATATTGAAAAAGATTCTTATATGACCAAATTTATTTGCTTAGAAACCAATCTTTTGCATGATATAGATTATACTAATCAGTTGCCTTCCACCTTTTCTCTTATGCATGGTAATCATAGTCTAAAATCCTCTTTGTAAAGATTATTAGATGGTAAAAAGAATCTTAATGATATCCTATACCATACTACTAAATAAATTGGTAGACATGGTATAGGGTACGATAGTACCTAAAGGAACAAAAAAGATAAATGACCTACAATCTTTCATGGAGAATCCTCTAGTTCTAAGGGTAAGGGCACTTGCAACTATTGCAATGAAATTGGTCATTATTCAACATATTGGACTTTTATGAAAGAACCTAAAAGCAATAGGGCTTGGGTTGCTAATATAACCCGTTCAGACCCAAAAATATGATTAGATTCATATTTCTTCTTATAGGCCACTTAATAATGGATTGACACTGATTTGCAAATTGGTTTCTTAATCCACATAAAAGATGAAAGGTGAGATGTGTATGGGGTGGCAACAAGTGGAAAAGAAATGGTAAGCATAGTGGTCATGGTATTCTTGCTCATATCCAATCATTGCATGTCTTTTCCAAGTTTTTATGCACTTTACATATGATTTTTGAGTTAAAATTGATATATTGTGATTCTCATCACTTTCTTGCTCAAAAACTTCCACTGATGCTTTCATAGTGCATTACCAACATGCTTATATATGTTTGGATATTGTTTATATTTTTATCATGCTTCTAGATATGATTTTTTGAAATATATGTGTTTCTTGACAACAATACTGAGTTTGTCCTAAGGAAACTCGACTGATAAGCACCAATGGGGTCTTGCCAACAATCATAGTCAGCTGAGAAGTTTAACCCAAAAACTCGATCGACAACATTGCACACTGGATATGTAGATGGATTTTTGGATAAGAATTTCTCTCTAAACTAGAATTTCTCAACCAATAGCCTTTTTCTATGGCACTCCCCTTGGTACCTTTTTGTGATATGCATTTGGCCATGCTTTAAATTTCCTATATTGCATACAACTCTATCTTTCTAATTTCTCTAAATTGGTATCTCTATATCTTGCAATTGCTTGTCTTGAATTGTTATGCATATTTTGATGATAATCTCTTTGGATCTATTGGTTGTGATTTAAAGTGCTACATATATCTATCTATATTTTTTTGATGCAACCTTGAGTTTCTTAGTGGTATTCATCTTTTGGTAATGATTCATATTTTTTTTTGGTGAACAGTAATGATTCATATTTGCTAATGAGTAGTATCCTTTCTTGCTTGTGAAACTACATATTTCTTTATTTGGATTTTTCTCTACATCTACTCATAGCTTGTTCTTAACTTGTGCATATTTTTCTATAAACTAGATCCTACTAGTAGTCCTAACTTGTGATATCATCTACTAGCAGCTCATCTACATGTAGTTCTAGTTCTATTCATTTATTGGTATCCCACTATATGTTGTTCTCACATCCTATTTCACACATACTTAAGCTTGTTCCTTGAGTTGCAACTCTACTATCTTGAGTTAATTGCTTGCAAAACATTGCCTCAATATTTTCCAAAATTGCATCTAGGGTTGTTCTAATGCATGTCTTTATTTGCTTTACATACATTGCTTGGACAAGCCCTTAGTTTTTTCTCTTCTACAGTCCCTTTTATAACATAGTGTCTTTCACCTCTCCAACCCCCTCACTTTTTGAAATGAAAAAGGGGGAGAATACATGTCTTATGTAAAGGGAAGAAGACAAATATGAGTAGAAGACATAGTTTCTATAAATGTTATGAAAGATAACCATGCAGGAGATATATCATCAATTGAGGGGGAGTATGTGAACTCCATTAGCATCAATTGAGGGGGAGCATATGAACTTGATTGACAAACTCATGGAGCGACATGGCTTTTGATAGCCCAAGTTAGAGGATACTTCCTTGATTTGTTGATCTCCTCCTCGATCTTTCATGTTAATCTCCACCCTCTCTAATATCATCTTCACTCAAGCAGGAGGGATGATGGTGGAGGAACCCTATCCAGTCCTTCATGTTAGAATAGGTACTCGACTAATTCTTCCTTCCTATAAGGCTTAACCAGAGGTCCTAATACCATATAGGGACATGATTCATACCCTCACAACCTCATAGATACTTGATAAAGTTCATCAAGAGAGTTATTTGTCTGACCTACAAGGAGTGTCCACCACCTTCCTAAAATTCCTTCTAACTACATAAGGCCCCTAGAATATATTATACATATGTGTCTAGTAGTGTTGGATTCTTACCAATTCATAATTATATAACAAGATAACCACAACTCTACATCTTCTCAAATCTTCATTAGGCATTTAAATAACTCAAAACCTCTTTAAATCAAATTGGAAAATTATCCCTACCTTGTTACCATTATGAATCACCAACTACTGGTAAAATATGACCAAAAGACCAATTACACCGATTTCAATTCTTTATAATTGGATCAAATATTTTTATAAAATTAAATTCTCTATAAATAATATTTTCTCTATACCATCATACTAACCTTTAATATTAATTTTAAATAACTTTCTTCTACCAATATATATCTAGTTGGGTTGTTGATTGAAATTAACATACTATCACCTACTTATGCATTACTTCACCTTCCATAACCTTAAAGTATACCTTCAATGCCATCCTCATGTGCTAAAGAGTCTAATTGGAATCTAACCATATAAATATGAACATGTAACTATCAAAACATCAAACACATTAATCAATAACATGAAACTACCTCAACATAAATAGAAACACTGTATCACTTTCTTGGAAAGGAGTCCTAGAATCATGAATTAGGGTTTCAAGCTATAACAACACCCTTGGATCAACACTAGATACAAATACTAATTTAATTAGGTGTATTGTTCTATATGTAGTGTCTTGGATTATAAAACCTTAAGGAGATTGAATGTCATATATTTATTTTATTGAAGAAAACATGATATCTGGTAGTGCCTATGGATTGTGAGAAGATTCCTTAAATCATAAATTGAGGATTTATGTGGAAGACTAAGGAAACTCACAGGTGGGGTAACCCTTGATTGAATTGAGTATGTAGATTCCATGTGTTTTGAATCTTATCATACTAGCCCATACTCACTATTTTTGCTGGTGTTAGTTCTTGAGTACCCACATCCAAAATGAGTGTTTTCGATCACAGTTTGTTGACATGTTGCTTCTTGGAACCCAATTAATGATAATTATGAAATCATATTTCTTCTAATGATGTATTATTATTCTATATGGTCACATTTTCCTTGTATTATTTTCACCTATTTAATCCATCAATTTATCCAACTACTGTATTGTGGGGTTCATGATAAAAGAAAATATCCTCGAGATTTAAACAATGATTGAGATTTCCATAAGCCTCTTTCTTATTGTCCAATGAAATTCTTCATGAATAAAATATAAAAGTTCCATCCTATTTCAAAATCCAATTATGTTTAGAAATTGTTTTCATTATCCTAAAAGGAATGTACTTATTCAATTTCATATCTTAGATGGAAACATATTTCCACACTTTACTTCAATTGTTTGTTTTGTCTCAAATCACAGTAAAAATAGAGAAATATGTAACACTTGAGGCCCTCAAATTTAAACCTCTCTCCTACCTTTTCCTTTTCAAACCCAAATTTCACTCGCTCTATAGTCTCACTGTAGAAATGATAATCCAGAAGCGAGATTGATTTGGAACCTTGTATATTTAAAAAAAATGGATGGGAAAAAATTGTCTGCATGGGAACCTTTTGTAGATGATGCAACTAATTCTGTAAAGAGTGCCACGTGGGGGTAATATTGCATCCCCCCAGTGACACCTCCCTTCATATTATGCATTACACAAGCCCCATGGAGTCTAATCAGTTTTCTTTTTGCAATAAGTCTAAGAAAGTTTTATGCAGAGTGAAATTCTTCTTCTTCAGTAATGATTCCCACCACTTCAACACACCTCTTGATAAACCTCCCATATCTATGAGGAGAACTGCCCCCTTTTGAGTCTAGTAAAATACAGAGACCAAATTATTCTTCTATTCCATACTCTGGCCTATTCTGACTAGTAGGGTTCTTCCTCTACAATGGAATATTTGACACACTAGGAAGCTACAAAATGGTGAGGCACAAACAATCTCCAAGTATATGTAGTGACCTCACATATGATAGCATAAAATTCAACCATTTGAGAGAAACCCAAATTAAAACCCATATTAAGAAAGAAAACACCATATTCTTGGCAAATATACAAGAAATATATGTAAGTTTTTTTTTTCTTTTTTCACTAACTGTCAGAAATCAATTCCACATCAGAATACATATTTATTCTTTTATCTACCAAATAACCACATTCAATGTCATTAAACTAGAAGGAGATCTTATTACTCATATGTTGTTTAGTTTACACTATATTACATTTACATGAATGTAACAATTCAATATACGTACCTCGGAAAGTGAGACCATGTGGACATTCCAATACTAATTTGATGACTTAGATATTCATTATGATCCTTCTACTGGTTTGCACTATACATAAAACCATGTGAAACTGCTACATAAGACTCATATAGATCCCCTATTAGTGGAAGCCTCTAACTCAAGCTAAGAAACATGCATCACTAATATATTACACAAGTTTCATATAAAAGAAATTGGCATATGTTGTCTTACAAGAGAAATCAATAATTAGCATTTAGTACATATACTTTATGACAATAAATAAGAAATGAAAAGGCATTCATTTAATATGAGTCCCAAATTTGTAACCATCTTTGAGAGCATATAAATTATATATCAGCAAATTTAAAATATTTTAGAATTACAATCCTATCACAAGAGTGGCTTTAGGTTTAAATATAAAAAGTCTAGATATAGACACTTATAATTCAGCAATAATAATAATATCACAGTCTTTGAGACACCCCACTAGTCGGACTAGGAACACAATTTGCAGTCCGAAAGATTAAGTCCACAAAAGGCATGCCTTCAAAATTAGAACTATTCAAATAAAACCTAAAGTCCCATCAACTATAAAATTATATATCAAACCACCATAGAGTAAATATAAATTTGTACATGTAGTTCAACATTTACTAATTAGATTTCTTACCAAGAAAATAATACCAAGGCAATATTTTATCTCATAACAAGAGAGTAACTGATCTTCATATAAAGTAATTGTATCCAATAACAACATATTCATCAACCAATAGTTAATGGAATGAAAACCAATTATCATATTTTATTTATTTTCCCTAGTACTACTAGCTTGTACTTCACCAGACAGAGGTTATCATTCTTGATTTTTGTGTCAAGACTCACATCATTATCTTAGAGATTAGTCAACACCTTGATATGGAAACAATATACCTTGATCCACCACATGGCTGCCTAAAGATGCTAAGGTAGGTCATTCAACCTCTCTACCATTAGTACTCATTTGGGGAAATGATATTGGTACACACATAATGGACTATCACATCTCATTATATTTATCATGTTTCATATTATACATTTCATTAGAGTCTATTCCTTATGGACATAGACTTTATCCGCAGAGGAATTAGGGCTGAAATTAAATAGCGTGACACATCCCTAAATCTTGGTGGTCTAGCCTTCAAGGTCTAGATCCACACTTCAAAAATCCTTCTCATAATCCACTAACCACTATAAGGAATTCCATTTCATTTCCCCAATATGGACCTTGGGGTAAACTCATAGTGTTCAGGGCACCTAACTAGATGGATACATCGTTTCACTTGTTACTTAATCCCCTTAATCATGTTATAAATATTTGAACTCATTATTTATCATTTTTCTGTATCTTCACATGGATAGAATGACATGAATTAGATCATGATTGAACAAGAAATACAATCCTTCAATATTATAACAAGCAGAAAAATAATATACAATTTGCAGTATACATGTTTCTTTACTATTCTCAAGTATTTACCCATATTAAGGTTTATCAAATATAATTAATAGATGCTATTTTAGTCCTGACACATTTCTAATCATTTCGTTCAATATCATATATACTTTTTACTAAATATTCACAAAGATATTATGACTCATAACACTATAAGCATATTAACATATTTTATCAATTGTGATGTTTAGATCAGGTTTGTTATACAACACAAAAGTAATTCTATCGATATCACCTCGAATATAATGAAATATCGATTCTTGAACAGTCATAACATGCTTATCCTCATGTTTTACTATTTACCATGATTTAAGTAGGAAAATTAATATTCCAAACATTTGTTGTCTCATTTGAAATCTGTTACAGTAGAGAATTCTTATAACTTACATATTTTAGAGAACAATTATACTACAATAACACATTCTTATAGTTTAACTCACATCCTTGAACTTCAAATATTCATTGAGTTAATTATATCCAGTCATCTAGATTCTTTATCCCTCATTCAAGAATGATATTTGTTATTATCACTTAACTCATTATATTAGGGCCGGAGTAAGGATTCGGTTCTTTACCTAAATGATGTGCATATTTTATATCATCTTTTAGACTATTTTGGATTGTATTTTCAAATCATGTTCACCCAATAATCACTCTTAATCATGCTAGCTTTTCCACTTTATTGTAATGTTCTTACTTTATGGTTTGGATTGTAGGTACAACATTTTGGCATCAAAATGGGGGATAAAACACCATTATATCATCCATCAACACATTCCTCAATCATCTAAATATTTAGAAAATCAATGTTGCTAAAACTGTTAGTGACACCCCGTGTCCAAAAAGCAGCATCCCATGTCCAAACATGAGACACACCATGTTGAGATTTCAACATGTCATGTTTCAATGCAGAACTTGGATCCAATACTCCCTCTCTTGTAGCAACACATCATTTTGACCAACCAACACACTATACCATCATCGATTAAGGCAGTTTGACTTTAGTTATCCCAACTAACACACAATGTTGGCCATCCAACACACCACGTCACATGTAGATTTCACTTAAACACGAATGTAATTGCCCCACACTTATATAAACGTCCTGAATCCATGTTGGGTTGGTTATCACATGAGTTTTTGGATCATTTGGAGCCATACTCAAGCAAGGGAAAGCCAAGATAAGTTGGAGGCATTCCAAGGGAGAAAAGGTGGTTTCTTGGGAGAAAAAAATCTTCTTCTTCCTTCTTTCTCAACAACTATAACTGAGATCTCCCAAGTTCTCTTCTCTCCACTCCAGAGTGAAGTTTTCTAGAGAGTTTCCAACAACAAGAACGGAGTTTTGACTCCTTGACCAGAGTTCCAACTCTTTCTTACTTCTTCCATGAACATCCAAGTTTATTTCTTTATACTATAATGTCTAACACTATTTTCTACTACTTGTATCGACTTTCTACATCCATGGATGAGTAGATCTTCTTTTCTTGGGAATGAGGGAGTAATTCACATGTCATCCTTTGTAGAACAACAAATTTTCTTACTTAATGTTGGTTTAATCATTGTTCTATGAATACATCAGTGTTTTTTCACATATAGCTTGATTGGTCATCTTGTATGTATGGCTTATGCTTATTTTGCATACTAGTATGGTGTACATTGGTGTAAGGAGATGCATTTTGTAACTTGGTTTCCTTGAACACGAGAGTAGCTTAGAAGTGAAGGAAATTCTAAGGTTTTTGGTGGTTCTATTCTGAGTATATGCACACTAGTACTATATAAACGTGGAATCATTCTACACTATTGGGAGGGGTGTAGAACTCAAACCTCCATTTGTTATTTTACTGCCTGTGAATTTGTTGTTGTTTCATTGCATGATATGATAGTGAAACCTATCTCTAGAATTCCTAATCCAATTTGATCCTTAATAAAAGTGATTTCTATTTTAGTTTATTTTCTTTTAATTTCGTGGTGAACATAACAAAACCTCTCTTGTTAAAAAAATCTAGATCGTTGAAGTTCATCATTCTTATGCCTAATAATATCTTGATCCTTGGACAAACTCGATAGTACGACACACACACGTATACTTACAAGGTAGTGTCTGAGTTTATAAATATAAGACTTGTGCACACATTTAACAAGTTTTTAGCACCGTCTCTGAGGAGCATCGATATTTTTGTTAGAGTAGAAAGTGTTGAATTGTAAGAGACTAGATCACACATTCACCTTTCATTACTTCCATCATTTTTTTTCATCATGATCATCATCATTATCATATTTTGTATCTTTCATTTTTGTTCTTGTACTTCAGTCACCTTCTTTACTTATAGGGTTTTATGAGGAGATCCATAAGGGGTCTTGAACATTCCACATTTCTAGACCCTAAAACAAAGCACAATGTTAGAAACTTTTAAAAATCTAGGAGGTGTGAACTTCAATCACATTTGGAGGAGTCACAACATTCATCACCTTGATCACCACCATGTTCACCCTAACATCCAACTCAACAAGAAGAAACAATCTTGGAAGACAATCATCCCCTTAAAGGCATCAATGGGGTTATCAATATCCCACAAACCAAGGAAAACTATTTTTCTATTATCCCCACAATTATATAGATGATACAACAGAACCAGTTTAGAGGGACACATATGGAGGATCCACACCTCCACATTCTTGAATTTCTACATTATCTTAACACTTTGAAGATAGAATGTGTTCCTACTGATGAGATCCACCTTCTTCTTTCCCCCTTATCTTTGAGAGACCAAGCCAAGGCGTGGCTATATTCATTACCAATAAACTCCATCAACATCTGGGAGGAACTCCTAAAAGTTTTCTTAGTCAAATATTTTCCACCTAGCAAGACTATACAATTGAGGGGCCAACTCACCAATTTTTCTTAAAGGGATGGGGAAACCTTGTATGACATACGAGAAAGATTCAAAGATCTTCAATGTCTTTGCACACACCGTGGTTTAAGAAATTGGCTTCTATTACAAACTTTCTATGATGGCTTATTCTACAACATAAGGATGTATGATGATGTTGCTCTAAATGGTGCTTTAATAAACAAATCATACATGGAGGCTTATGCCATTATTGAAGACATGGAAATTAATAATTGCCAATGGAGTTCTGACAGGAGCAAACAACCTTCTTACTCAAGATCTATTTCTGGAGATGAAGCTAGGAAACCCAAAGTTGATGTTGTGGACTTGATTGTAGCAAAGTTGGATGCTTTATGTAAAAATTTTGAGAAACTAAGCACTCAACCCATCCAAGCCTCCAAAATAATTTTTGATGCATGTGGAGTAGCAGGACACACACCTTCTTCATGTTTTGCAACAACATCACAATTTGAAGAGACATTTGAGCAATGCAATGCCACCTACAATAAAGGTTGGAGAGATCATACAAATTTCTCTTATCACAACAATAAAAATGCTCAAAACCCACATGATCATCCAAGACAACAACAACAACATTCGTAGCCCAAACCGAGTTTGGAGTCCATTCTTGAGACCTTTGTCTCAACTAAAATTCAGCAAAACTATGAGTTCCACCAAGAAAGGAAGCTGCTAAAGGAGGCTATTACACAACTTTCTTCTAAGGTAGATGGAATTGACACTCACACTAATATGTTAGAGAATCAAATTGTTCAACAAGATCTTGCTAATCAAAAGGCTCCTTTCGAGTCATTATCTAGTTAACCATAGATGAATTCTAGAAAAACATACAAGTCAGTGATTTTTAGGAGTGGAGCTATTATATGAGAACCTCTTTCTCCATCAAGGAGGACATCATATGAATCTTTTGACATCAAATAAAGATATTGAAATTGAAGCTCTAAGGGAGAAATATGCAATTCTTTCCCCACAAGATGATTTTTCAAACAAGGCAAATGCCCCCTTGCAATACATCTTTGATACAATGCTTGGTGATAAGAAAATTCCCTTTGAATCTGATTTTGATTATTTGAATACGAGAATGAAGGGACAAACAACATTGAAGTCCATAAGACTATTCCTACTACAAATATAAGCATATATCTTTATCCCAAATCAAAGACATATTGACAAAGAGGCACAGATCCTTAGTGCAACAATTTCTAGCCTCAAATCAGAGAACATGTCATCCACCTTGACAACTCCACCAAGATGAGGTACCTGGTTGCTATTCTATTTGTTTGAAATTTGTAGTGAGGACACTACAAATTCCTAGCTCAAAGGGATCAACCGACTGGTAGTTGTAGTTTTCTATTTGTTTTTCTTTTCCAATTTTGTTTTTCTTTCCTAGTTAAGTGAAAAATCTAAGCATGAATCTAGATACTTGCTTTTGTTTGGGTAAAAATGACTCCTTTTTAGATAATCCATTGTACTAGTTGAGATAACAGTTGAAGATCCCTAGCATACATATCCAATATTCAATGAAAACAATTGGCCAATCACTCATTTTCCATGATATTTTTCTCTAGCATCTTTTTCATTTTTATCACTCTCAGCTCGATGCATGTAATGGTTCAAATTCTTTGGATTAATCAACTTTATGTCCTTGTGTACATTTTGATGATTTTAGCAAATCTTTAGTGTCTTTACCACCACCCCTATGATGAAAACGTTTACAAATTAAATAATTCCAGGTTTTGAATCACCTATCTGCATGACCCTTCTACTCTTTAAAGATTTGACCAGCGTAATATTGGGAGGTTCCAAAGTGGGACATGGATCATGTTTTGAAGGGGTTGCTCAAAATAAGAAAAAAATCTACATCCCTACAAAAGGTGGTTAAGTCACCCACATAATTTCCCAACCCAATGTAGGTAGGAAATTACATCAGAAAGAGGGTCAATGAACCTCAAACGGCATTCCACATGCATATAAGCCTACATTAGCAACCAAATGTCATACCCAATGCTCCTAATTTTAAAATCATAATGCTTTTAAAGGAGTAATTGTAGATGTTTTGATGTCAAGCCAAAATTTTAATTTTATTCATCCCTATAATCATAAGGGTTTGGTTTCCTATTTACTTATTCTTAGCTTTGTCATCACACCTCTATTCATTTGGTATCTTGTTGATTTTTCCAAAGTAATTTGACCACCTTTTTAAACTTAACTTCTAATTTTGAGTGATTGAAATGAGTCCATGTCTAGTTGCGATATCTTGACAATGATTGGCATGCTATGTTTAAATTCTTCCATCTTATTAAGAAGATTTATGTGCCATGCTATTTCTTCAACTACATATCTATGTTTCTTTTTTCTTGAGGATAAGCAATGTTTTGAACTTAGGGGGATTTGATGTGCATATTTTATATCATCTTTTGGACTACTTTTGATTGAATTTTAAATCAATTTCACCCAATAATCACTCTTGACCATGTTAGAATTTTTACTTTATTATTAAATTTACCTGAGCTATGGTTTGGATTGTGGGTACAACATTTTAGCATCGAAATGATGAGAAAACACCATCATATCATCCATCAACACATTTCCTAATCATCTAAACATTCAAAAAATCAATGTTGCTGAAACTATCATCGAGACTATGTCTCCATATAGCAACACCCCATGTCCAGACATCAGACATGCTATGTTGAGATTTCAACACACCGTGTTTCAGTATAGAACTTGGATCCAGAACTCCCTAACTTGCAGCAACACGTTGTGTTGACCAACCAACACACTAGGTCACCGTCGATCAAGGCGGTTCGACTTTAGTTATCACAACTAACATGCCGTGTTGTCCATCCAATACACTGTGTCACCTGCATATTTCACTTAAACACGAATGCTACTGCCCCCACTTATATATGTGGCCCCAAGCCTTCTTGGTATAATTATCAACAATTTTTTTGGACCATTTGGAGTCAGACTGAAGAAAGGGAAATGCAGGAGGAGTTGGAGGCATTCCAAGGGAGAAAAGGTCATTTCTTAGGAGAGAAACTTCTTCTTCCTTCTTCTCCAACAATTACAATAAGGATCTCCATTGTTCTCTTATCTCCACTCTAGAGTGAACCTTTCTAGAGAGTTCCCAACAGCAAGGATAGGATTTTGACTCCTTGACCCGAGTTCCAACTCTTTCCTACTTCTTCCATGGACATCTGAATTTGTTTCCTTATACTACAATGTCTAGCACTATTTTATACTACTTGTATCTACTTTCTACATCCATGGATGAGTAGATCTTATTTTCTTCAGCATGGGGGAGTAGCACCCATTTCTTGCTTTATAGAACAATGGCTTTTCTTTCCTAATCCTGATTAAATCACTGTTTTATGGATTCATCGATATTTATTTCACATATATGCTTGATTGGCCATCTTGTATGTATGTCTTATGCTTATTGTGCATACGAGAAAGATGTCCTTTGAAGTGAGGATATGTGTCTTTAGCCACGAGAGTAGCTTATATGTGAAGGGGATTCTAAGATTTTTTTTGTAACTATTCCAAGTATATGCACGATGATGCTATATAAAGCTAGAATCATTCTACACTACCAGGAGGGGTGTAGAACTCAAACCTCCCCTTGTGATTTTACTGCTTGTAAATTTGTTGTTGTTTCATGGCATGATATGATTATGAAACCCTATCCTTAAGATTTCTTAATCCAATTTGATCCTTAATAAAAGTGATTTTTGTTTTATTTCAATTTCTTTTAGTTGCTTAGTTAACATAAGAAAACCTCTCTTGTTAAAATAGATTGTTGAAGTTCATCATTCTTGCACCTAACAATACCTTGCTCCTTGGATGACCTCGATATACTACACACACTCGTATACTTATGGGGTAGTGTTTGAGAATATAAATTTAATACTTGCGCACACAGTTACTGCTAAATTCATTTATTTTCTTATTTGATTCACCATACTTCATGACTACTCATTTATCTTCAACTCAATCCACTTTCTTCACTTTCTTTCTTAGGATTAGGGTTTTCTATTCCATTATCCTCTCAATACTAGTGATACTTTGTAACATGTACACACACTCTTTTTATAGTGAGATGTTTATTTCATAATTACACTATGCTTAAACCATATTGACTAACATCTCAATGATTAGTCCTTCTTAGCTTGTCATGTCCTAATCAAGAGAATTTGTAATTATGAAGGCTTTATCCCTATAATCTTTTTAATTCACCATAAAAGAGAGGTCATAGCATATTCGTAAGGCCTGTTACTTTAAAAGTATATAATAAACTCTAATCAAGAGCATACCTTCCCATATATAAGATCATGTTCAAATCAATGTATTACTTCTCATTTTCATTTCATAAGTGAATTTTAGGGTTTTCAAGAAGTTAACTCAGTTCATTACATCTTTATTTATCATCATAAGAGCTTAATTAACAACTAACCTCATCAGGATGTATATTAAGGCTATTGATGACACTTGGAAACCCTAATTCTACAACCACACAATCAATCCATGAATTATATGCATACATCATTTCATTGGCTCATTTGAGTCAATCCCTCATCATTAACCCTAAACAAGGATACTTACATTTAAAATATTTATATTGATCATCATACACATACCTCATTTAAGTTAATGAAATATTCAACAATATATTTAGGGAACTCATTCTATTTAGTTCAAATATCATTCTATACATGTCCACTCGATTTCCAAGCATTTTACCCAATATGCTAATTTTTCAGGTAGTATATGTATAAGGAAAATGATTCTTTGACAATCAAATTTTATAAGAATTCCAATATATGAATCATGAATTTAAAAAATAGGAATGATCAGTAATAAACATGAAACAAGAGGTGTTCGATCCGCCAACTATCCCCCAATCGATTATGCAATATCTAAGAAATGCATGCAATAAGATAATTGTCCGTTAGTCAAATAGGATTAAGTGTTCAACTTGATTCAATAACTCAAGAGTGTGTTTAACACTCATCTTAGGTGTAAAACACCTCAATTATTTAGATCAAGGACTAAAATTCTAAAAATTCACCCATGTCCTAGAAACTGGCTCCTTTTCTTCCTCCTTCAACCCAAGAAGCTTAGAAATGAATAATTGGATAGAAATAAAGAGAAAAGAGGGTGCTGTGATATCCTTTTGATTCAAATCAAAGAAAGGACAACATCTATACACAAGAGAAAAGAATCACCAAGAAGATATATCTAATGAATATGAACTTACTTGATTTCATTACTGACACAAAGATAGAACCCTAGGTCATCATATTCAATACGATGTAGTAACAATAATCCAAGTAATATGTTACACCTAATGAATTCATCATCAAAGATTTTTTAAATAATCCCATTTGTAGTCACTATCATAATACTTAACATAAACATAAGTCAGATGTACATATATACATGTTACACTCTTGGATTACATGCATAAATTAATCCTACTGAAAGAATTAGAAGACACATGATGAGGATGTTGCTTCTAATCAAGCTAAGTTTATAAGCCTTGATAATGGTATCTCATGATCTTACTTGATACTAATAAGCTTAAGGAAAAATGATATTTACTTATGGACCCTAATTAAAGATCCCAATGTCTATTATTACAAACTCCAAATAGAGTCGCAATGAGTGGAACCCAAGAGGGGATCCACTCCCTATAAAATCAAATAAGAATCACCGTCCATAAAAAAACCAAATTTTGGTAATGGATGAATACATTTTATTTGATATTTCATAAATGGATATCATAAAGAACAAAGTATAGCAAAATAATAATATATAATGACTATATCCAATTTAAAATATTACATAATAATCTCCCACTAGGGGCTTACATGAAAGTAAAAACTTCAAGATTTAATTAGAGGGATGTTTGAACTACTTCAAGTTTATCTCCCATAAAAGTTAGCTCCACTAAGCTAAGTCTAGGTCATCAAGTGAAACTCTCAATGTCATTCACCTAAAGGGTTGGAATCATACCCCACAAGAAAAGAAAGTTGTCAGCACAAAATGCTGGTATGTGCATATAAATACGGATTGAGCATTACTTGGGATCACACAAAAAATAGAACTTTGTCAAGGCTTCCAACAAATATAACTTTTGGTAATGTAGATGTATATCAAAGATAAAAGTTATAAGGTTTACAAAAAATGCACTTGCCATAACAAAATTTCAATACATGCCACATAAGCACAATCAAATAAATTAGGGCACACAACTCATCATCAATAATAATCAATTTGCATGTAAGTGAGATAAACATAGCACTAGTTAAATATGAATAAAAAATGGCAGTTAGGGAACATAACCCAAAACCTGATATAGAATGACTCCTAACCAAACTCCCACATATATAAATATGGAAACAAAATTGGGGTATGGAGCACATAACCTCCATCCCAAAACTAACATGGGCACATAACAATTCCAAAGAACTTATATACTTCTTGGGCTACTAATTAATAGGAATGCAATAATGTATAGGCAAGTGGAAGTTTAGTCATAATATGGTTTCAATGAAATTTTCATCACAAAAATGGATCATATAAGACATCCACCAAAAATTGGAAAAATTGTGCATCTCCACAAATTAGGATCAAAACATGATATAATTTGAACAAGATACCAATATCAAGTCCATTATACATATCCAACGATCTAAGTAGATCAAATGACGAATATCAACATATAATCACTCAAATGAGTCAACATCTCAAAAGAGAGAGAAATTATATAGGACATTATGTATTAAAGGACCAAGAGTGAGAAAATATAGGTAATTGCCCAATGTCACATACCTTAAAGTCACAAATCAGATCTAATGGTCAAAATCCTAGACATATATCAGCTTCAAACAACTTATTAGACATAATTATGAAATTAGGGTTCAGTTCATGTTAATTATATGGACCCTAAAAATTGCCTTATTATTATTGTTATTGAATTATGCTATCAAGCTGAAGCCACTGTGTAGATTGTACTTTTTTGATTCCCTATCATATTTTACTCTATTTTTAGTACTTTTATCTGATATGAATTTTATAAATTATGACCAATTAGAAAAATCTATAAAAACCACATAATTATTATATCGAAGTTTCACAATGAAACCATACTATGATGCAGAGAAAAATCTCATGATTTCAAAACATATTTTATTTAATTCCTATAATAAGTAAATATTTAGTTACACATTTTATAACTTCTAACCAATGAGAAACTTAGAAAAAGCCACATCGATCAATAAATTGAAAATGTGGATGCACCTAGATCAGGTGGACCAACAAAACTTGGCCATCTGGATTTTTGGCTCACAATGCCATGTCACATGAATAGATCAAATAAAAGGAAAAAAAGATGATAATAACCCTAAAGGAAAAACAACATATCAAGGGTAAACTAGGGCATCTACGAGGACCATCTTCTTTGTTTACTCCTCCGCATGAGGAGCAAAAAGCTTGTGAAGCTCTCTAGTAGAGGATCAAATTTGAAGTCCAGACTTGAAAACTAATTACAAGCATTACCAAAAGAGCCACAACATTGAGACATACTAAGAGACCCCAAAGCATGGTCCCTAGAGTTCTAAAACCTAGAACCAAGTTCTTCTCCATGGACATAAACACCAAACTACAAGTAGCTAAAAAAATCATGAATAAAGATGAATATGTTGTGAACTAAGGACCAGAGAAACACACGACAATTTGAAAATTCAAAACAACAAAAAAGACCAACCGATGTCCACATCACTATGAAAACATGAGAAAATAGGACCAAAAGACTGATGGTTGAATGGGGCATCAAATAGGAACCAAATAGGGTATGCAAATCTTTACAAGGATCACCAAGGAGTTCTATATTCCCTGTGGAGTTCCCGATAACCACAAGAATACTATCGAACCCTTGTTAGTGACTCTATTTAGATGGAGATGAGTGAGACATGTACGGGGTGGTCTAAAAATAAAGAAGCATTGAACTATGATTGTGTGGATGCTATGGTTTTTAGAGAATGCATTTATATAAGCATGGAGTTTGGTAAAGAGTAAACTTCAACAATGATAAGGAAATAGGGGAAAAGAGAACCCCACATCGACTTTGATGCTGGATTAACCATTCCTAGTCAAACTAGGGCTCCTCTGACTTGGCCACATGTAAGGAATGCTAAGAGAAAGAGATTTGGGGAGAGGATGATTGAAGCAAGAAAGAAATGAGGAAGTCTGAAGAAGGGAAAGTCAAACATTTGAGTCCCTGTCAGACTGGGATCCGGGTCAAGGAGATGATAGAGAGACCTCAATTGTAGTTGGGATCCAGACTGCAACCCAAAATGAGAAAACATCAAAGAGAGATATCATGACCATGACTTAGGTAAACATCAACAATTGAAACCCAAATATTGGAATGTATATTTAGAATCAAGGTTAAATAATTTGGAATTTGATTTCCTTGTTCAATTAGAGTAGCTAGTATTAACTGATGGACTAAAACTTGGCACCTAGACTTATTAGAACCCAATGAACACAATTTTGCTTTTATATTTGGGTTTTGAAGTTTCTTGTATGAGTTATAAAACAATTATGGTTTAGGCTACTTATCATCATATATATTATTATATATACTCTTTTTATTTAATAATAATAAATTAGAGTCCTATTAACTTCATGTTTCTATAAATAATATTATTTTAGACTTTTATGCACATATCAATCTATATTACTCAACTACTCATCAAGTTCATTGATGCCAACATAAATTTATGGAATATCATGTTATTTTTATACTTCTATGTTAAAACCCCAATTATTATTCCACTTCATATATTAAGCATAAATTACCTCTATTTAGTAGGTATCTATATTAAATCCCATCAAATTACTCATTAATCACATTCTAACCATTGTATGTGCATTAGTGATCTATGAAGAATATTGACATAGTTAAATATTATCACTTACATATCAAGAATCACTTATGTCATTCAATTAATTTTATTATTATTAAGGCATCTTATGTTATCATGACACCTACTGATGCTAATGCATCACATGAGGTACCAAGCAGATGTAGATTAGGTTAATTAATAATAATATACTAGGGTTCAGGGAAACTAGAGCATCTTACAAACCATCATTACATTACAACATTAGGGATAGTTCACATATCCATTTCATGATAATAAGTTGGTTTATATCTCTAGGGAGTGCTTGGGTTACATATGATCTTAGTTAGGGTTTATACATAACTTTACATCGTTACATGTGTATTTAACATTCATTATGTAAAAAATGGTGTATTAGGTTTTATGTGTATCCTTGTTTGACCAAAACTAAAGGTCTAACCATACAAACATAACATTTAAATGATTAGTGTTTCTGGATTCCAGATTCTAGGTTGTATAAAAATTGGTCAATAAAGAGAAACTAATACTATTAGTGGAAGGATGATAACAAAAATACCATTCTAGACTAAGATTACCCTTGTAAGTACAGTAGTGCCAAAACTCACACACCTTAAAGTATCCTATCTAACCTGTCAATTAGTAGGATATGATCAATGGCTATATTAAGCTTGAAGTAATATTGTTTCGAATGTGGGAATGGACCATAGTGTGAGATGAATTTGGTAATAAGACCCTAACTATATCAACCTACTCTAGTGATCCAGGATCATATAATGGGTTTAAGGAGTGAAACTTAGTAAAATACTAGGTATAATGGTCTACTTGTTGGTGTCCTGAGATCCATTCATATGATAATTGTAATGAGATACTTTTTACATGGTTTGATTATTAATAAAGGAAATTCCACTTGTATTTATTGAGATAATAATCAATCATAATAATGTCCTAGAACTTTTTTTTTAACTCAATCAAAATTTGGTTTGCATTGAGATCCTGGACATGAGATCATATGCATACTTAGAGTATTCATTCTTGTTAATTTCCTATTTAGATATTATTATGAAAATTATATGGATAATAATAATACATACAACTTCTAGTTGTGTTGATTGATGACTATGTCTCTTTAGTCATGATATTGAATATACCAATTTATACACATAATTACTTACTAGAGAACAAGTTATATAGATAGAACCACGTTGACTATGATACATGGAATCCATGATATGGTAGTCAAAATCACGTATCAATGTGATAGTGGTGATGGTGATCCTTCAAAATGAACTCACTATAGTAATTAGTTGTTGATCGATGTATTTTAACACTACTAAACATATGCATGAGTAAGGGTTACTATGTAGATGGTTATTGGGTGCATTGTAACACATGCCAATTGTTGTAAGTGACATAGATGGAATCCTATTGGAGTGATATTCCTGGCCACCTGATGAGTAAGACTATGAAATGCATGGTCATGATCATGCGATAAAATATATGACATCATATAATAATATTCTACTCTAGATCAAGACCATGGATTGAATATAAGGTGATGACTGCTTCATGCCTTGTGTTTATTCTAGATACCTATGAGAAATGGATTATACAATCATGGTAACTTTGGTTACTTATATGTTCAATTTGTTCTCTAATATATTAGTATTACTTAGGTAGATATGATATCTTCCTAGATATCACTCAATTCATGTGAGGTTTTTACCATTACCAATGTCATGTGGAACCTACAAGGTCAAACACATAAGGATGCTCAAGGGAAGAGAAGTTTGCAATCACGAATACAATTAGAATGGTTCTAAGGTCAACATAGACTAATTTATAATACAACCGATCAAATGAGATTTTAGTTAATCAAATCATATTTAAGAATGTCAACAAGTTTATTAAGTGTCAATCAAGCCATTAGTTGGCAACCTGGATATTGGCCAAACATTTGACTAAAGGTCAATTGATTGTCTGGCACATGGATAAGAAAAGCAGATCTGCCAACTAAATGACTCTATAGTCAATGTAATCGACTGAACAAACCAAATGATCAATTGAGCTTTTAACTAATTGATTGATGCTTATTTTGTAGAAGTCAAGATACTTGAGTCGATCTACTAGATTCCCAATCGATCGACTGGAATGTTGTTTGAGTTTGCCTACTTTGTAGTTAATTGAAATTGTCAACTAGAAAAAGGATTTAGGATCTGTGAAAACCCAACCTATGCCTCTCCTATATAAAGGGGGTGATGTACATGGGATGAGATACACATTGAGCACAAGTTAACTATGAATTTCTCCCTTTGAGAGAGAGAAATCAATCCCAAGGACAACACCCAATGACTATAGGAGGAAAGGAGCAATTGACGCTAGCACGTTGATAATCCAATTTTTCTTCTACTTGGAGGCCAATCTGGTGCACTTGGGAATGTGTGAGGAGGCTTGGGACGAGCTTCATCGCCAAGCATGATAAGTTATCTTCCTATTGCTTCTGCAATGATAACTGTGTTGTTGCACCATACTAACTTCAGATCTAGATCCATTAGCTTGTAGGCATAATGTGTCTAGTTGTTTCACAACTAGTGTGTTGTAAGGTATATATAGTAACCTTTTTTTTTGGTCAGTCAAAAAGCGTATTACTATAATCCAAAACTTTGGGCACTGAGTACCCCCTTACATGAACAGGAGATAAAGAGCTCGACCAAGGATCTTATACCCCACGTAGGGGGTATTACACTAGACCTTTAAGATACCAGGAACTGAGAAGAACATCACACTAACAAGACTAAAACCAGACATTCCTACCAAGCGATTGAAAAACAACAGGTAGAAACATACAATAAGCCCACCCACAAATAGTATCTATAGGTTGCAACAAACAACCACCAGGAAGCCCTGCCTGGACCAGCATCAAAAGCTTCAGATCTTCCCAAAATCGCCAAACCCATCACGATCTATCAACAGAGAACCGCACAACTAATATGTTCGAAACAACCCTTCCTTCTTGG